>JAVLUX010000048.1:16525000-17132500 GCA_032164185.1 Moxostoma hubbsi
AAGAGAAAATAATAAAGGAAAAAAATTCTACAAAAATAAATTCAGGAATAACTTTCATTAAAAACGAATTATATTTGTTTTATCAAGACATTTATTCCTTTATTTATTTTCTTATTATTACATTTATTTATTTACGTACTTATTTATTATTTTTGCAGGTTTTGTCCTCCATACTACAGCACCCTGATGAATCTGAAGTACTTCTCATTACACCGCTGTTCCACTAGATGGCGATATGCGGCAAACATAGTGATTCAACATGACACTGTCGCTGAGAAGAAGAGAAAATAACATGCAGCTTGAGTTGCATTAGACCGTTTTCGTTAATATTATTGTTTTCTAGATTGGACGTCAATAAAGACACATGGCGGGAAATATTAAAGATAAAGAAGCATTTCAACGCTTGAACTTCCTCTATCAAGTAAGTTTGTGAAGATTTGTTTTCTTGTCAGATCCATATATTTTAATATCTCCAAAACGTCTCATACTGTATTTGTGGATCTCAGGCGGCTCATTGTGTTTTGGCCCAAAATCCAGAAAATATTGAACTGGCAAGATTTTACTGCTTCACTCAAAAGACCATCTCCAAACGACTGGTGCTCCGACAGTGAGTACTCTCACTTTTCTCAGTCATTCTCAGACAAATGCAGAAGGTTTAATGATGATATATAATGATTGCTTGAATACACAAAAACATTTGTGCTTCATTAAAACATGATTATTTCTCTCCACAGAGATCCTTCTGTGAAAAGAACCATTTGCAAGAAATGTTGCACTTTATTGGTACCAGGTGTCACATCAACTGTTCGACAAAAAAGTAACTTTTTTCTTTCTTGCTTGCGCCTGTCTGTCTGTCCACCTATCTGTCTGACAGTCTGTCCACATGTCTATCTTACTAACACTGTCTTTTCTGTCCTTCCATCCATTGTTCTGTCTGTCTGCTATCTGTCTGTCTGTGTCCACATGTCTGTCATTTGTCTATCTATCTGTCTTGTTTTCTGTCTGTCTGTCTAACACTCTCTGTATTTTCTGCCCTTCCATCCATCCATTGTTCCATCTGTCTGTCATTTGTTTATCTATCTGTCTATCATATATCTGTCTGTCTGTCTAACACACTTTCTGTATTTTCTGTCCATCCATCCATTGTTCTATCTGTCTGTCTTTCTATCTGTCGTCTGTCTGTAATTTGTCTATCTATCTATATTTCTGTCTGTCATCTATCTATTTGTCTGTCTGTCTGTCTTTCTAACACACTTTCTGTCCTTCCTTCCATTCATTGTTCCATCTATCCGACTGTCTATCTATCTATCGTCTGTCTGTCCACATGTCTATCTATCTATATTTCTGTCTGTCTGTCTGTCATCTATTTGTCTGTCTGTCTTTCTAACACTGTCATTCCATCCATCCATTGTTCCATCTATCCGTCTGGCTTTCTATCTGTAGTCTGTCTGTCCACATGTCTATCATTTGTCTATCTATATTTCTGTCTGTCTGTCATCTATCTATCTATTTGTCTGTCTGTATTTCTAATACTCTGTCCTTCCATCCATTCAATGTTCCATCTATCCTTTGTCTATCTGTCTGTCTGTTCATCCACAGGTCGTCTATCTGTCTGTCTGTCACTCTTGCCTTCCGTCCGTCCGTCCGTCCTGTCTGTCTGTCTGTCTTTCCACATGTCTTCTATCTGTTTGTCTCTGTCTATCACTCTTTCCATCCATCTATTGTTCTGTCTGTCAGTCTATCTGCCTGCCTGCCTGTTACAATGTATCAATATTAAATTGTATAATTAAGGGGGACCCAGACGACAGCGTAGGACCATTGTGCGATGTTTAAGTTGTGGACTGACCAAACGTTTCCCAAACAACCCAAAGCATAAACTGTGGGTGGACCAACCAGAGGCTCAACTAGAAAACCAGACTCTTCCAGGTAAAGATGATCATTAAAAAGCATTTATCTATACTCTGACCTTCATGTAAATTTTGTTTTGTCAAGCAGGAATTGCCAGTAACATTAGTTGGGTCTCAAACCACATAGAATGTGAATTTAGACATATTATATTATATTATATTTTAAACAGGCTTTAAAGAGACTGTATTTGTACACATTACCTATAATGAAACGGATGTTCCGCCCATGTTCACGTGTCTTTATTCTGCTGTCTACAGATGCTGGTCCTTCATCTAAATACACAATCCAAGAGAAGAAATCTGATTTTTCTAGTGGTCCAGCTCCCACGTCACATAAGACTTTGTCTTCAGATCAGAAAAATCAGACTTGTGAAAACTGAGGCCATTGGTTGCGGTTCCTCTTTGATGCCAATTTATTTGTTGTTTCAGAGAAGAGATATTCAACACTTCAACAATGTGAATGCCTTTGTAGATGGTCTTTATTTATTATTAAAATGCCATTTTTATTTTCCTGAAATGAAGTGCAATTTTGTTTTACTCTGTACATGATCTGAGTAAGAGTTTTGAATTGCAATTATAAAATAAAATTCAAATACAGTGAGTTGTCATTTTACACCGATGATGACTTGTATTATTTTAAAGACTCCTATTTTATGCATGCTTTATTAGCATTGATTTCTGCATGGCTTATTTTTTTGAAAGCTTTTATCTTTTATCACCCCAGGTTAAAGGAATCCTGGTGGGATACCAGTGCCAGCATGAAAAAATGGATTGATTGGTTGCTAAATTACATCTTCATCAAAACTATCATTTGCAAATTGTAGCTTGCATATGAGCAACACATTTGAGCTTATTCATTAACTTTAGGACGGTTTTTCAGAAGCAATATGTGTAGGATTTTGCATGCTAATTTTCTAATTCGAGGCCTTACTGTTGTTCCACTCAGTTAAGTGCTGATACTGTCTCTTTAACTTATGGTTGTGTGTTAGATCACTATATGGTGGGCGTAAAGGTTTTAATATTCCTACCTTTGATGTTTGTGATAACTAAAAGCATCTCTCCTCATATCTATGCATGTTCATGAATTATTAAAATGTGCGTTCACCACTCCTGCTGCTACAACGTGTAGTGCATATCACATGTAAAAGCGTGTATGCTCAGTGCATTACATATTCATAATATTCTGTACCTTGGCAATAATTTATAAGTGATATTAAGACATTTGCACATGCATGTGTGTAATTCAGTCTGTGCTGATGTAGTTAATTGGATGGGATATGGATCTTGTCTAAGCACATTACAATACTGTGGTCCCAAGGATATGCTTCTATGTGCTGTCAATATGGCAAACACAGGAAGTGTGCTAAATGGAGATTTCCATGTGTCTGCTGTATTAAGGAGAATTTAGAAGTAAAGGGAAGGTTGAAGGAATATCTAGATGAATTATAGAACTACATGAACCCAGTGTATTTATTGATTTATAGGAGAAAGAAGCAACAACGACAGAAATTAAATTTTTCTTCTTCTTGTTATTATTGGTAGACAGATAGGCTGTGCATTACAGTGATTTACCTATGAATTTCAAGACACTTGTCAAGAACATGTCCAGATTATATTTTTTTATTTCTTATTATTTTTAGAAAAAACAACCAATACAATTTTTTTTTTTTTTTTTTGATAAATAGACAAAAAATAAGTGTAAAATATTTAAATAAACAACTAAATTGGTCAAATATGTAATATGTTAAAATATTGAAAAAAAAATAAATAATTTTTTCCGGGGTGAAATTACTGTGTTTTCGTTAGATTTACTCGAACTGTGTTATATGGTTTGTAACAACTTGGCACATTAGAATCCTTATTGGTTCCATATTGACTTTACATGCCTCATCCATTCCGATTTTAAAATCCATTTAAAACATTGATATTTATTGATTCCAGAGGGGAAATTTGGGATTAATGATAGGCTAATATTAACAAACACCTTAAACAGCATTTATACATCAGAATGTTTCGATATTCAGTCTTATGTGTCTAGAGATACTACATTCACTAAAAATACCCGGTGAATTTACATCAAAACCAGTAGAAAGTCACTGATACACTCTGCAGGGTGCATATTGCCAATTGGTATGAATTTTTGATATGCTATGAAAAATGCTCTCCATGAAATGACCTAAAACGTGCCTGCTATTCCTAAGAGCTATGCCATTTCTGTGACTATATTTTAGTCTGCCATGTTCCATCTGAGAGAGAACAAAACCATTTCTATATTGTCAGAAATATTTAGCATGCCCAATATCTCTTTTCTTGATATTGTTACCACAATATTATGGAATATTGGAATATAGGAATATTGAACCACAAAATATTAGTCCTCAAATATCACATGGCGTTTTACTTATCAAAAGGGGTTGCTATTAAAAACAACCAACATTTCACTGTTTTATGTAATGAAAAGGGGAGTAAATCTGAAATCAATGCTAACACAATAATATACAGGCATGCAACAAAGTTATCAAAATGTGCAGTCCATAAGTGGGAAAATGTGTCAGAAAGTAGTGGTGTAGTGGTCTAAAGCACTGAACTGGTAAGCAGATGGTTGTCGGTTCGATCCCCACAGCCACCACCATTGTGTCCTTGAGCAAGTCACTTAACTCCAGGTTGCTCCGGGGGGATTGTCCCTGTAATAAATGCACTGTAAGTCGCTTTGGATAAAAGCATCTGCCAAATGCAGAAATGTAAATGTAAGGACATCTGGTTTGCTTGCCTAATCTTGCAGCTAACAAAACACCTGAATATTTTTCAAAGATTCAGTGCCACAAACCTTGATAACATGGCAAATTTAGTGACAAGTTCTTCCTCATTGGGCCTCATAGACGAAACACGATGAGTTCATGTCAACTTGCACTTCAAGACTATGCATGTCAAATTGCAACGCATATGAAACGCTCTATCAGTTACACAATTTGATCATGCTTGAATAAGCTTGAATGAGCTACCTTGCTTGCTACCTAAAAGCAAGCAAGCATATTTCAGCTTATTAGCTGGAATAGAGTGTTGCACTTGTTACAAACGACCAAGGTTCGAGTCCTGAAGAGCATGCAAGTTGGCACATGAACCAAAAGTGTCATAGAAGCACCATAAAATTACGTGATTGCTTCAGCAATTGCATTTTATAACACTATCAGTTAGTTTTAAGGTTTAGGGTAGGGAAGTAGGTTTTTATTTATTTATTTAAAACTCAAAGCATTAACTTTAAGAACCTCATCTGTTTGGGAGAAAATTACAGTAACTTGTTTTTAGCACCACCAAAAACTTCAGCAGACATTTCACTTTGGAACTACGCACCCTCCTGAGAACGTAGATGGGGGAGAATATTGTGGAGGATGCCGTGGATGGGAGTTCGGGGCCCCCCTGCAGCCCCGGGGCTTAAGCCCCAGTAAGGCCATGCGGTGATACAACCATAGTCATGCCAATTAAGTTGTAAAATTGGCTATAACGTCAGACAGAAAAGGTTGGTAAGTGAATTTATCACATTAAAATCATGTTTGCATGCATATTGTTTATGTCCTGTGGTTATACTTTTAAAATGGTGAGTATTTTAATGTTCTGAAATTGGCCCCATTCTCTTCCATTGTAAGTGCCTCACTATAACCCAGATTTTGTTTTTTACAGAAGAGGCTAAGTCAAAATTATTTTTTGTGGTAATCAATATTGTCACAAATGCTGTAGTTGTATCTTAACTTTTTCTGAACCCCGAATATTCCTTTAATGCCTTCCTACCTCAAATTTTTAGCCCATATCGCATTAGAAAAGAAGTATCGTTGACATGTGCCCACATGATTTACTGTAGATCACTCAGGCATATGTGGGGAGGTATTAGAATAACTCACCGATGCATGAAGAAGCCAATTTTTCAAAGCTGATAGGTAATTACAGAAAATATTTACTTTCCTAGATGCAATATTTCATGGCTCTTTCCAAAAGCGCTGTGCTGGATCACCTGTTTTTTAAATGATCGCATGTTGCATATCAGCTGGAATAAATAAATGCTATCATAATGACATCAATAAAACATATTCTGGGCTGGATCCACTAAACAGTTTAGAAGTTTAATAAATCACACTGTGAAAATTATATAAGAGTCCAATTGTGTGTTTGTGCACTGTGTTCAATGGTCCATAAATATTTAATGATTTAGTTCAATCTTCTGTGCCAAACACTGAAAAGCTTGAAACAGATTTGCTGCCATCTTTGATTTTTGACGGGACTGACAAAGAGGCTGTGAAGGATGGACGTACGGTCTCTTCAAAGGGCTGTGAAAGTGTTAAAGTGTTTTGGGTCACTCCGTGATCAAAACATTGAAAGAATATCTCCCCAGAAACATTCAGTAGACAAAATTCTCCAGAAAACACAAGTTGTGGAAAATCAAATGGGATTTAGGAGCAGATATGACAAAGAGAATGAAGAAGAAATGTCGGAGAGGTAAGAAGAGGCCCGCCACGTGCAGCCTGTCCCAAGAAATCATAATCAACTTCTCCCAAAATATTTTATCTGAGGCACAAACACAGCTCTACAAAAAGACCTTTCATTTGTTCCCACCTCACATTGTCGAGACTTTGAGACAAATATAGACTTTCAAATGTTTTTTTTTTTTTTTCGAAATCTCCATCTAAAGGAATTCTTTGGGTCTTCTACGTCAGCAACAGTGACCAACCCTGGAGATACGGGGTCAATCCCATTGACAACGGAAAATCTACAATCTGTAAAGGATACCATTCCCACTTTCCAGAGAACACCATCTTTGATGATTGATACAACCTACAGATCGGAATTCTCTTTTAAGAGCTGACAGTTTTCATCTTACACCTCTAAATAAAAACTTACCTGTTAGTCAGATTCATAAAATCCGTAGGATATGTAAAACAAAGAAAGTTATGACCAAAAGGCTTATACTTTATTTCAAAGGTTTAGAGAGAGGGGATATATGGAGGATTGGATAAAATGAGCGAAGCATACAGCAGAAAATATACATGATGATAAGATGACTCGGACTAAAAAACTCTCTTCTGCGGTATTATGCATCACCACTTATTCCCCACTAGGTGACGTTTTTAAGACTATTATAAAAGAACGTTGGCACATAATTGACACTGATCCATATCTTAAAAGCATTTTTAAAGAGCCACAGAGATTGATTTTTAAAAAACTTAATCTAAGAGATATGTTGGTTAGAGCTGACATGCCTACACAAACTATTGGAATGTTCTTAGATAATATACCTAATGGCAATTATAAATGTGGGTGCTGTGCCCAATGTCATTTTACATAGAAATGTCGATTTTTCGACCATCCTAGCACAGGCAGAAAAATACAATCAAGGTTGTGATTAGTTGTAATGCGAACAACATCATTTATCTATAAAATGTCCATGTGGTTTTGATATGTAGGTAAGACTAGGAGACCTTTGAAGATTATAATAGGTGAACATTGCTGCAATATACGCACTGATAACATTAATAGTCCAGTGGTGATGCACTCTCTGAAATTGGATCACTCGATGTCTACCCTTAGATATTGGGGTATTGAGTCAATATCCAATGGAGGGGTGGTGATGTAGAAAATCTACTTCTCCAGAAAGAGACTTTTTGGATTTATTTTTAATGTACATTATCGCCGAATGGTCTGAATGAGGATTTTAATATCAAACCATTTCTTCAAGTGTTTTGGTCTTTAAATGTTCTTGATGTTTGTATCTCTGGTACTTTTTGATACATGTTCAAGCTGTATGTACAGTATGTGCAAATGCACAGTTATGTGTATATATCTATATGTACTATATATATGTATGTGGATATGTATGTATATGGGTATATATTTAGAGTTTATGGGTGCAGTTTATTGTGTAATAAATAACTTTGTTTTGTCTATATCCACCCGAAGATTTCTGAATGGGTGGAGTCATTAACGTCAAATTGCGAGCACCTTTGGGATCTATGGGATGTTTTGTTGAAACTGACATCACAAAGTTTGTCTTAATGTTCTGAGGAAGACTCATGGGTCGAAACATTAACAATATGAATATTTATTAAAGACACATTTTTTTCGCCCCCGCGACCCGACTTCGGATAATCGGTTGAAGATGATTGGATGGATGGACATTTTTTGGAGCATTAAGTAAGTGTGTGAGTTTTTCTCTATTTTTTTATGGTGCATGCCATTGAAGAGATAAGGTAAGTCCATCCCTCACAGCTTCGTCTTCATTCCAGTTAAATCAAAGAGGGCGCTACTATGAATAAGGTCTACTGTATATGTTGCCTAGGTAACTAGGCTCAAAAAGTAATATGCAATGAGATAAAAGGCTTGTAAAAATGTCCATAGAATAAATCATAAGAAGTATTTATTAACAGGTCCAAAAAAGTGCTCAGTGCAAGAACAGATAGTTTTCGATTGACACTGATGACGATGTAATTTGAAAAATGTTGTTGTTGCACTGAGCACATTTTGCCTACTTAATAAATTCTTCCTAAGATTTTGTTTTTCTATGGACATTGCGTTTGAGCTTTCTCTCATTGCAGATGATTTACTTGATAAACGACTCACCCAAGCGTCCACCAGAAACAAAACAAGCCTGCAAATGTTTAACACTGCCAGCCGGCTTATTGACTGGTGTTTGAATACACAGCACTCCTACAAATTGAACAAGAACAAGAGAAGAGCTAAAAAGATTAGCTGCTACACGGCCGAGGCTGCCAACTGTGATTATCCATAAGTACTCATAGGCAAGCGGTAATAGTCCCAAGAAAAATGAGATAGGAAAATGTGGCAAACTGCAGATGCGAAAGCACCAGACACTAATCTCTTTATGTTTAAAACCCTTTAAATATAGAAGTGAGGAAAATCGATTCTATTGCCTGAAGACGGGCACTGGACAATGAGGAAGGGCTTGCAGGAAATCTGCCATTTTCATAAGCATAATTATGGCTTTTTTACGAGACTACACGGATGTTTTAAAGCCTTTTTAGTTTATGAGATGCTGTTAAATAAAGAGCAAGCTGTTCTGGTGAGTTTATGGAGTAATATTTTTTTTGTCTGTTTAATAATGACCACATAATATAATATTTTAATTTGTTGGGGTCTAGGTAGCTCAACAAGTATTGACGCTGACTACCACCCCTGCAGTTGCGAGTTCGAATCCAGGGTGTGCTGAGTGACTCCAGTCAGGTTTCCTAAGCAACCAAATTGGCCCAGTTGCTAGGGAGGGTAGAGCCACATGGGGTAACCTCCTCATGGTTGCGATTAGTGGTTCTTCCTCTCAATGGGGCGTGTGGTAAGTTGTGCGTGGATCGCAGAGAGTAGCATGAGCCTCCACATGCTGTGAGTCTCCACGGTGTCATGCACAATGAACCACATGATAAGATTTGATAAGTGGATTGACTGTCTCAGAAGCGGAGGCAACTGAGACTTGCCCTCCGCCACCCAGATTGAGGTGAGTAACCGCACCCCCAGGAGGACCTACTAAGTACTGGGAATTAGGGATTCCAAATTGGGAGAAATGGGGATAAAGATTTTTTTATAAAAATAAAATTCATAATTTGTTGGGACTTTCCACACATAGAGTAAAAAACAGGGCCCGAAACTCAGTTATGAAAATTATGATATAAATTATTTTCTCTTTACAGTGGTCAGTGAAAGGAGATGCTTAACCTTCAAAATGTTAATTGTCAGACTCAGGAAGTTAAATAAAATATGATATGTCTTTGATCATTTTCATACTTCGTTGAATATACATTGGCATATATCATTTTTTTTTAAAAACATTTATGTATTTGGGGATTGCAACCACAAACATTTGGGACATGTCTAAATACTGTTTAAAACCTTGATTTGTGTGATTTTCTTACTGTATTTCTGGCAATATACATCACAATTAAATAAACAAAATTAGTTTAAAAAAAAACAAGAAATGGCTAAATGGGTAACTGGGTTGAAAATAACAGGGTTGAAATATAGCCTAAATTAAGGCAAGTTTAAAACCAAATGTTGATTAGTAGTTTTTGATAAACTTACATTTCCCATAAAACAATGAAACATATTAGTTTGAGCATTTTTCTTACAATAGCTTTGTTATCAGGGTTGAATGGTTGAGCTTGACATATGCAGTCAACACTAATGTTTTTGTAAAAATGTTTACATTTAATTACATTACTTACTGCCATACAGTTCACGTCTTCCTGCCATACTGTAAAAAGGGCCCAAATCTTTTAATTTACATGGATTTGCGTGTGGATTTTTAATCCGTGTTACCAAAATGTGGGTAATTTTAAATATTGCTTAAAAACTTGAGTTTGTTCGTTTCTAGCAGTAAACATTAAAAATAAACATTAAAATTAAATAAAAATTTGTAAAATGCCAAAGAAATCAAATAAATAATAAATAAATAAATAACAGGGTTGCAAATTTAGCCTAAATTAAGCTATCACTCAGTAAGGACTTCCTAGTTTGAAACCAAAAGTTTGTTAGTAGTTATTGATAAACATACAGTTCCCAAAAATTAGAGGAAAAAATATTAGTTTGATCATGTCTCTGAAAATATCGTCAACTATTACAAAAATTAAGATATTTTGACATTATTTACAGTACTTTTTTTAGTCTAAATAATTTTACTTCCTGGGTCAAACTGTGTAGTAACATGCATGCAAAATGTGAGACTCACATTTTAGATTTTAACATTAGATTTTATATTAAGTTATATATATATATTTATTATGCAAAATGTACCTACTTTTCAGGCATTGTTAATTTTATGTTAGAAATAGTTATTCTAACATATCTAATAGTTCTCACAACAACAAAAAACATAGTATTCTTAATAGTACACCAAAGTGTGGCAGCTGTGGCCTATTCATTGAATGCGCTCATTACATACAGTACTTCTGCGAGCTGCGACTAAATCGTGACCAAAATTTCTACTACTTTGTGACCAAAGTGGACTCATGTTACTTGATAGAGGGACTGACAAATATTAGTCTGTCGCAGCAGGTCCTAAACTCCCTCTTTTCTTAATTGTACTCACTTACGTCAACAGCTGCATCAAATTAACGTGCTTCTGTGGGAATGCAAATATATGCAAATGTGTGGGTGATTGCCCCCTTTAAGCTTTGAAGTTGAAGTACAAAGAAAATAAATGGTTGAAGAGTTTGGATAGTGCGCTTTTGTAAACATCTGTTTGGGGCTCTGCGCTCACTGTCCCTAGGGAGTAAATGAGCCAGATTCATCAAGAGCAAATGTAATCAATGATTACATATGTGTGATTAATGTTATAAGAACCCTCCCATACCTGTAATTTGTTTAGTAGGTTTTAGATTTATATTTTCACATTTAATTAACAGTTTTACAAACATACCATTTTGAAATGTGTTTTAACTATTTATGATTTTGTTTTAATTTTATTCACTGTTGAAGAATAAGTAAGACACATTGTAACTAGAATAGATTTGGTGGTCCTCCATCCACACCTTGATTAACCTGGCTGTGTGGCATGGAGCATTGTCCTGCTGGAAAAACAACCAATCCTCAGAGTTGGGGAACATTGACAGAGCAGAAGAAAGCAAGTTTTCTTCCAGGATAACCTTGTATGTTGCTAGATTCATGCGTCCTTCACAAAGAGGAATCTGCCCGATTCCAGCCTGGCTGACACTACACTACAAACACCATCCTTCCATGCACCGTGAAATACTTCTAATTTTGTATTCTTCCACTTGTGCTCCATTTTCCAAGCTGCTCTCTTGAGAGCATGAGTGTGATCATTGTAACATGGTGCAGGGCTTTTTTTCTTTAATATTCTTTAATCGAAGGGGGGCGACACTGTCAAGAGTGCTAGAGAAGACTATTTATATTTTTTGATATTTTCTGCTTTGGGGTTTACTGAGTGTATGAGATAGATCTGGAAGATTATTAGTGAAGCTATCTTTAGTGGTAAAAAGAATAGTTCTACCTGAATGATAGTGTGGTGTATATTGAGTAACATTAGCTGATCGCAGCATACAAGAGATGAGGTAATGATCCGAGGTGTCATCGCTCTGAGGCAGAATTTCTCTAGTATCAACATCAACTCCATATGACAGAATTAAATCTAGCATATGATTATGGTCCCCGCGACCCTGTACACAGGATAAGCGGTTGACGATGGATGGATGGATGGATATGATTATGGTGATGAGTTGAGCTTGTTACATTTTGTCTGACTCCAAGAGAATATCAATAAATGCTAATCCCAATGTATCATTTTCATAATCTATGTGAATGTTGAAGTTATCAACAATTAAATCTCTATCTACAGTAATAAAAAGATCTGATAAAACATATGCAAATTCACCAAGGAAATCAGAATATTTCCCGGGTGATTTATAATCTGTAGCAAGGGTAAATGATGACAGAGTTTTTTTATTTATATCTGACGGTGTCACATTAAGCATTGTTACTTCAAAAGACTTAAATTCATATCCTGTCATCTGAGTAACACCAGAAACTTAAATTGTAGCAAAACCTCCTCCTCGACCCCTCAGATGAGGCTCATGTTTATAACAATAAACTGGGGGAGTAGATTCATTTAAACTGATATATTCATCCAGTTTAAGCCAAGTTTCAGTCAAACAGAGCACATCCAAACTATGATCTGTAATAATTTATTTTATAATTAGTACTTTGGTAGAAAGAGGTCTAATGTTTAGCCGCCCTATCTTTATATGATGTTTATCTTTAAACTGTTTGTTTCGTTCAAGTTGGACCTTAATCACATTTTTTCTAAATGATTCAGTGATGGTTGTGTTACCAAAACTATGTCTCTATGAGATATCTAGGTGATAGAGTCTCTATGTGTTGTAGTTAATGTGACCTGTGTGACGTCTCAAGGCAGCTAGCAGACGTTCGGATTAACCAGTTTGTCTGCTTCCTGACTTGAGCCCCAGTTAGTCAAACACTATCATTATTAAGACTATGAGCCAAATTAGAAGAGGGTGGCACCTTTCCTGGAGGGATGGAGTTCGTCTCTCTCTTTAGCAGGTTAGGTCTACCCCAAAAAGTCTTCCAATTGTCTTTAAATCCTATTTTAATCACCAGACACCACTCAGACATCCAACCACTTATCTACCATAAACCTTGTCACCACGAGCAGGGAGGGGGCCAGAGCATATTACAGCGTCTGACATTGGTTCTGAAAATTCACACACCTCTTTAACATTATCTTTAGTGATTTCCAACTGGTGAAGCTGGACATCAGTAGTGCCAACATGAAACATTAGCATTAGCCAGCACTTGTAAATTTGATTTGAAGTCAGACACTCTGGTACCCGAAATGCATTTTACAATAGTGGCTGGAGTCTCTATTTCCACGTTCCTTACAACAGAATCACCAATAACAAGGGATCTTTCAACATTATTATCAGTGGGTGCATCAATGATTGGGGAGAATCGATTGGAAACCCTAACAGGAATGGGAGAGTGGTGTCTCTGAATATGCTGCCGAGACATCACCCAAACGCCCTACTGCAAGGGCTCTACAGCCAGAACCAAAGTGTATGTGTTGCACGGGTCATGAGATGGTTACATGGGAATTTGCAAAAGATGCCATCTTATGATATTATTTATAAGTATGTGAGAAATTGCATTGTGAATATGCGAGCCACTATGAATAAGCTGCTCTCTAGCCCTCTTGAACGTGCATCGGTAAATATATACCATCCAATTATATAATTTATAATTGCGTGACAACCTGCATTCCTTTTAGCTTCTCATCACACATGCTAGCCACTTCTATCATAGCCCTCAGGAATGAACAATGGTAAATATATTCCACCTGATTATATGATTTATTATTATGCGAGAACTTGTATTGTTTTTAGATCTAAACAAAGCAAGTTCTCCTTTGAACATGCATGCCACTCTGAATGTGCTTCTCTCTAGCCCTCCTGAACACGCAACTGTAAAATATACCATCTAGTGACATTTCGCTTTTAGTGCGAAAGAACACAAGCTCTCATGTAAACATGCCAGCCACTGTGAATGAGCTACTTTCATTACGCTTATGAACAAGCAACGGTAAATATATTTAATTCAATGATGTAATTTATTATTATGTGAGAACTTTGTTTTAAGCACTAAACAATGCATGTTCTCACATGAACATGCAAGCCACTATGATTGGGCTAAGATAAATGGCTATCTTCATTAACCTTTGTGATTGTTCGTTTTGCACATTTTGTGTTCCTAGTCAAAAATTACCGGGCCACAAAGATTGTTTAGAAATCTCTCAATTGCATACATCATCACAAGATACTGCATTAGATCTTTTTATCAACTTCTTTTTTAGTAATTACGACAAGTTTTCTACTCCTCCTTTGAACATATTTTTTTTTAAAAACTTGTTTTTTTGAAATGAGCTTATACCGGGCCAATTGGGGGCACTCCCTGCAGGAAAAAAATAAAAATAAATTATAATTATATAATAAATTAATAATCACTTGCTTGATCTAAACAAAATAAGTGTTGTTTTAAAGCCTAGAATCTGGATTATTTAATGCATATAAGATGATCTTACCAGTTCTTAAATAATGCTTTTTAATTTGCTGACAAATAAGAACTGTTTCATTCTCATAATTTGCTAATTTGCTATCACAACAATTATATTCATATTTGGTAAAGCCATAAAAAAAGATGAAATTGCAGTTTGAAAGGTCTCAGTTAGTATAATGCAATGAGCAAATTTGTTTCACTCAGAGGCAAAACTGCAATGAGTATTAGTGTATGAAATTCCCACTGACATAAACAAAGATAATAAACAGGAGTGGCTTATTGTCACATTTTTCCTCATTACTCCCTGAAACATACATATAACTTATATTTCATAAAATAACTTACAGCAGACTATCCCGATTCAAACGAGTCCAAATGCAACATAAATTGATATGTCGATTTTGAAACATTCCTCAAAGAGTGCACATGGAAAGATGATGCACAAAGGACGCTCAACACACATTATGTGTGTGTGTGTGTGTATGTGTGTGTGTGTGTGTGTGTGTAAGTATGTGTGTGCATGTGTGTGTGCACATGTCTGAAGACTTTGTGTCACATCCACATATGTGCTCATCTAAGAATTGGGATGCTACTGAACACTTAGTATTTCTGTATTTTGTAGTCTAATCCATTCATTTCCAATGGCCGGTCATTTTTGACCAGGAACACAACAAGTGTAACAAAGTTAAATAAAATATATATATATAATATAAATTGAAAGAAAAAATTATCGGAATTCAACATAAGAGTTAAAACACTTTTCTTTTGTGTTCTGCAGAAGAAAAAGCCAAACAGTTTTAAAACGACATCAGAGAGAGTACATTATGATAACTTTTCATTTTGGGGTTAACTATTCCTTTTAGCTGGTAGCAATGCTACTTTTAATTTGTACAGCCCATTACAGATCATCGTATATATTTATGTCAAACTATCTGCATACAAGTCACATTTCCTGTGCTGCCTGCAAAACTTCAAAAAAAAATTTCAGATCATTGCTGAAATAACACGTTACTGAGCAAAACATCGTAGCACACCCTGTCTATCAAAATGTCAGAGGAAGTCGAAAAAGAGAGGCAATATCAATCAAAGCCTTTCAATGTTTTCTGTTCTGCTGGATAAACAGGATTTAATAAAAAATCTGTCTTGAACACTGATGTCACGCTCATGGCAGTTTTCAGCAGCAGCTTGAAATATGTTTTTTTGCACAATGAGAGAGTTGGGAGTTGATGCTCCCAAATCCTAGTGTGTGGACTGCACTGGACGCAAATTAGATCAGGGTTGGGAGGAAGGGAGAACACGAGCAAAGCAGAATGTTGCCAAGCATGCTTGGACATGTGCATGCTCCTGAACTTCCAGCATTAATTGGGCTAATTTGATGTAACCGAATGCATTTTTTAGCACGTCTTCTCATGACTTTTTAATACGAGCACCATAAAACAGGAAAAGATGGGGGTTGGAATTTTGTGGGTCAGAGGTAGCCTTCCTGAACAATCTTACTGTTATTAATCAAGGAGGCTCATTAAAAATCAACTGCCTGTGACGTGACAGTTTTAAACACCTATATAATTGCGCAGAAATAATCATAGCGTTGAACACTGATATTTTTGCTGACATGCGGTGGTTGTGTTTATGCAATTAATGCAAATTTGAGGGTGGCACAACTTATTCACTAACCATCTGCAATCCAACCAGGTCCTGAAGTTGCCATGAGTATTTATAGGTATATGAGTAATTATCATTATTTTTCAGTGCAAACCCACCACTTTTTAATGCAAATTTGTTTTGATTGTATCTAAAGAGATATCCATCCATCCATCCATCCATCCATCGTCAACCAGGATGGACAGGTGTACAGGGTCGCGGGGGGCTGGAGCCTATCCCAGCTAACATTGGGCGAAAGGCAGGGTACACCCTGGACAGGTCGCCAGTCAATCGCAGGGCCACACATAGACAGACAACCACTCACACTCACATCCACACCTATTTTTGGAGACACCAATTAACCTAGCCTGCATGTCTTTGGATGGTGGGAGGAAGCCGGAGCACCCGGAGAGAACCCACGCAGACACAGGGAGAACGTGCAAACTCCACACAGAAAGGCCGGGGCAACCGGGGTTTGAACCCACGACCTTCTTGCTGTGAGGCGACAGTGCTAACCGCTGCACCACCGTGCCAGCGGTGGTGATCAAATTATGGAAAATAAAACTTGATTTAACCTTTATGTTGTCAGTCATTATGACCCAGACAACTTTTTTTCAGTCCTGTTAAAGCATTTCAGTCCTTCAGCATTTTAAAGAGCCAATTCATAACTGCAATTCCTTTATTGATCGGGTGCTAAAACAACAGTGATATGCACCAATAGAAAGTGCTATTGGAGGGCACAATTCATTCTTGGTGAAATCCCCCTCAGTGTTCATTTGGTTTTTGTTACTCATCAGCAAATGGACCTGTTCATATTTGTATGAACCAACAATGTCACCATAAATATACTGGAAATTTACGAGTGGAACTAACATGTTAACTTGCAGTCACTGCCCATAAATCTGCCAGAATGTGCTAGAGAGTTATTATCGAGGAGAGGTACAGTATGCTGCCACCATGGGTGAGCCGTTTCAAATGAAAATCAATTTGCCTGAGGGCGATAAAGTCTGCAATCTCTAGCTGCAGTTGCCCAGGCAGAAAAACGAGAGACCTTGAACTCATACACAGCATACACATGCACACAAAATCAAGTTATATATGATAAATAATGCAGAAACACATGCATATAGGGGTTATGGATTAGGGTCACATGTTTATATAATGATTTATTTATTTTTTTTACATTTTATGACATAGCTTGACTTGGACTTGCTTAAAGGGATAGTTTACCCAAAAATTAAAATTTGTAACAGAATTTCTTTTGATAGAAAGAAAGTCATATGGGTTTGAAACAATATGAGCCCTTTAAAACACTTTTTGAAAGTAGAAAGTTAATGCTTTTACAAGCATCTGGTGAATATGTCTGTGGATTTGGGTGAAAATTAAACCACACGGAAGGAAGGAGAAAAATTGTAAAGCGAGAGAGTGTGTGAGAGAGAGAGAGAGAGATGGAGGGAGAGAGGTACGAGGAACAGGTCTTATGCCCGGGGACAATTCTTCACAGTGACAGAGAAGTAGGCCACTGCTAAAAATTAACACTTGGAGCCCAATCTCTCTTGCTCACAGATATAGGGAAAAAAACATTGAAGGAAAATATGTGCTTTCTCTGTGCATAAAAGGGGAAAAAACAGTCACTTTTAGCAGAAAAATCTTTTTTTGTATAACTTCAAGATTTTTTATTTTCCTTTTAGTGCTTGACAGATTATATCTGTTCTGCAGTACCTTTTGAACTCTGTGACTTTTAAGGAATGAATATGCATGCTGTGTTGATGCATCATGTCAGGTATAATGTAATTAAGTGTGTTTACAAGCGGAGTTATAATCGAGGTACAGCAGGTTTTTGTGAAGTCAAGCTACAGTCTTCTAAGTATAACAAAACACGTTATTGAATATTTGAAGGAAGGACATCAAATATGCCCTGTTAAATACACGTTGTGGGCCACCACTGTCTTTTGGAGTGTGCGCACAATGCCGAGGCCAACTGATACACCTATTAACGCGCATCCATGCTGGACATTTTATTTTTCTAGGTCTGTTAGTTTGATGTCAGAAAAACGGAGTAAGGATGAAGCTTATAATTTTATAATATCATGTGCATTAATTCTACTATTAAAATTTGTATATTTTTTTTAAGAGTGCACACTTCTAAAAGAGAGTATTTTCCCTCTAAATGAGTTTATTTTCACTCGTAAAAGAGCAATACACAGCAGGCATTTAACGTCCTTTTCAGAACGAGTCTTTAAAAGATGCTCTTCCGCCCCGGTGTAGTTCCTGGATGCAGTCGATTTCTCTCCAAAGCTGACCCCGACGTGCTGCCGGAACTGCGCTCCTCCACTGACCTCACTCTCAGAGCCACGAAGGCCACTGCGTGGGTCCTCGGGCGGGCGATAGCCGCCCTCGTGGTCCAGGAACGCCTCCTTTGGCTGAACTTGGTCGATATGCGCAATGTTGACAAGGTCCCCTTTCTCACTGCCCCTGTCGGCACACCGTCGACGACTTCGCCCAGCAGTTTTTGGCAGTAAAGAGGTTGATGGAAGCGATTTCACACATCATGCCACGGCGCCGCACCAGTGCAGCCTGCGCCCCATCTGCCCGCTGAGGGCATCCCCCTGCGTCCAAGCAACAGGCAGCTCTGCCTCAACCCGGGCCCAGTTCTCAGCCCCAGTGTTGAGTGCCCCGCAGGTGGCTTATGCCCCCCGTCTCCCCCTCTAGGACCTGGAAAGCTCCGAAGCGCTCCTGAGAAGGAAGACACGGGCAGTCAGATGTTTGCTCCGGAGCTGGCGTCAGGACCACTCAGTCCCCGGTGAAGGGCCAGGAGGAAAATCTTTATTTTCCTTATTATCTTGTACCCACACTGTCAATAAAAGAGTGATTTCCTCACTCCCTGGGTCATCTAGCCGGTGCGTGCCATTCTTATGGTCCTACAATCCTACAGTCCCGGTTCCCCGCACGCAGTTACCTCACCTCCGGACCTGCCACTGCCCATCCCCGGCAGGCCGGCACTGATGAGTTCCGAAGATGTCTCTCCAGGACCTCTTCCTCAGTCTCAAGAGTCACTATGTGCCCACAGGGACCAGGTACTCAGGCACCTCAGCCGCCTAGGGCTTCAGGTGAGCTGGGAAAATAGCAAGCTCGCCCCGGTTCAGAGCATCTCTTTTCAGCTCATTTGTCTCAATGACAGCATGCCTCACGAAAGAGCGTACGCAGTCGGTGCTCAGATGCCTCGCTCTATTCGGCACAGTGGTTCCTCTAAAACAGTTCCAGAGGCTCCTGGGGCATATGGCATCCTCGGCTGTGGTTGCGCCGCTCGGGTTGATACATTTAAGACCGCTTCAGCAATGGCACCATGGCACATACCATGTGTTAATCACCCCTTCCTGCCATCAGACTTTCAACCCTTGGACAGACCACTGTTTTCTGCGGACTGGAATCCCCCTACTGCAGGTTTCCATATGTGTCGTGGTCACCACAGATGCCTCTCATCTGGGTTGGGGCGCTATGTGCAAAGGGCATGCTGCCGCTGGCTCCTGGATAGGGCCCCGGCTGCATTGGCACATCAACTGCTGGCTGTATTCCTTGCCTTGCGGTGGTTTCTCCCACTGATCCGGGGCAAGCAGGTCTTGATCCGTTCAGACAGCACCGCGAGGGTAGTGTACATAAATTGCCAAGGTGGCGTGCACTCACCCACATGTCCTCCTTTGGAGTCAGCAGCAACTCAGGTCGCTGCATGCCACTCATATTCCGGGCAACTTCAACGTGACAGAGGACACGCTGTCACGACAAGGCTCGCTCAGCAGAGAGTGGAGTATCCACCCCCAGATGGTCCAGCTGATTTGGGGCTGGTTTGGCATGGCAGAGGTAGATCTCTTTGCCTCCAAAGCAAATCCCACTGCCCGCTCTGGTACGCCCTAACAGAGGTCCCTCTTGGGACAGACGCGCTGGCACACAGCTGGCCCCAGGGGCTGAGCAAGTACGCATTTCCCCAGTGAGCCTTCAGGGAGGACGAGGAACAAGTCACCTTAGTGGCTCCTTACTGGCCCACTCGGAATTGGTTCTCGGATATCACACTCCTCGTGACAGCACCTCCCTGGCAAATTCCCCTGAGGAAGGACCTTCTTTCCCAGGGATGGGGCACCCTCTGGCATCTGCGCCCAGACCTCTGGAACCTCCACGTCTGGCCCCTGGATGGGACATGGAAGATCTGAGTGACCTACCACATCTGGTCGTAGACACGATCAACCAAGCCAGAGCTCCCTCTACCAGTTAGCTTTAGTTCTTCCTAGTCTGAAGACCAGCAGAGTTACGCAGTTCGGTCAGTCCCCCTTGCAGTTTCGAGCACACTCAAAGAGAAGTGTGGCATCCTCGTGGGCACTGGCCAATGGCACCTCCCTAGCAGACATCTGAAGAGCAGATGGCTGGGCAACACCCAATACCTTTGTGTGATTCTACAATCTCAGGGTTGGGTCGATCTCTTCCTGTGTTTTGTCAGGTCCGAGCTGGTATAACTCGGTAATACGGATCAGCCGGCCGGGTGACCTGCTTGCACCTAGCGCCCTTCACCAAAGTGATCCAGAGTGCTCTCTTTCCCAGGTTAGCCACTAAGCTCTCGCTTCCTGGATGTTCTTCCTCCCTAGCCTTCTGGCCTGCGAATTCAGCGGAGGAATTTTCGGCCAGATCCACTATGAGCAGTCCCTCTGCCCCCGGTCGCAGTGTTTATAGAGCTCCTCCCTCATCAGGATGGACCTACCACTGCGCCGCTTCCATGTGTGGCTTGACAACCCACGTGACTGGGCAGGATGTGGTCTCCACAGGGTTTTTTCCCCCTGAAAGAATAGGAACGGAAAAGATCATCTTCCTGATGTATTTCATAGCGTTAAGATAGCTCTATTGCTCCCATGATAGTCATGTCGCCTGTTCCCCCCTTAGGGGTATGTGACACCTTTTTCTGGGGGCGTTGGGGAGGGTTACGTGCAGCCGATACAGCTGCTTCTAGCACGTAGTAGCTTGCTTGCACCTGTGTCAGCAGATCACATAACATGGTCTAGTGCACAGCATTTTTAAATGGGAACCCTACTTTTGACACAACATCGAGTGAGTGACAGAAAGGGAACATTGTGGTTACTGTTGTAACCTCCATTACCTGATGGAGGAAATGAGATGTAGTTTCCCCCTTGCCATGACACTAGACCTACCACTGTAAGCGGCCATACTTTATTTTCAGCTCCTCAGTGCAAAAACCTGACTGACAGACGCAAGCCCGCTTCCCTTTATACCTTTATGTCCAGGGGCGGGACATGCAAATTCTGTCTACCAATTTCTCATTGGCCTTTTCTCAAGTTCAGGGGTACGTGAGGCTCTCACTACATCTGACACAATGTCTCATTCCCTCCATCAGGGAACGGAGGTTACAACAGTAACCATGACTTTTTCATTGTCATTATGATAATGTTGTAAAATTGGTTGTAACTACACTGAAAAGGTTATCAAGCAATTTTATCACTCTAAAATCATGTTGACATGTATATTGTTTACATCTTGTGGCTATACTTTTGAAACAGTGAGTATTTTAACATTCACAGATTGGCCCCATTCACTTCCATTGTAAGTCACTTTAAAAAAAAAAAGGAAAAGTACAAAAAAAAATACTTTTTTGCGGTAATCAACATTTTGCCACAAATGCTTTTGAGTGAGCTTAATTTGTAACAGTTAGAATATTTTATCCATTATATACAGACATAGTGATAGCAGCATGAAAATGTACTGCACACTTGATATGACCCAGGTATTGAAGGTGTGTATAAATGTTGTGCCACCTCTTATGTAGAGTTTAAAGACATTGTGTGAAAAATGTATTTGCTAGTGACTCACGGTAAGAAAACTGATTGAGAGATTTAAACAGCTTATATTAACACACCAACAGAATGCAGATTTCTGTATTTCATCTACAGCATCCCTGTCCCATGTATAATGCATGTTGCTGAGCTTGGAAGTCAAGTTATATTACTTTCACAGTTTATTGCTTCTTTGATCGAGTACGATTACAGATGCTTCTAGTTTGCATCTCCTGGTACAATGCCGTAATGGAATTATGCCTCCCACTACAAGAATCAAGCGCAGTGTCACTTACATTTACAGTCAGAAGATTTAATTAAGCGACATAAAGCGTGTTTCATTGCGCTACCCTGACAATATGGTGTTCAATATATTTTGCATAAGTTTGAAACTTGTAATTGCTCTGGTTAAGCAGAAGGTAATTTTGCACTTTGTGCTGAATTTGTGTTCCAAGTGTTTCATTAATTTAGACTAAAGGTTTTTTTTAAATGAATAGATTTATATGAGAGGGGGATCGGATGTAACTTTTAATTTTATTTAAAATACAATGAAAATGTAAATTCTATCAGCATAATTTCCACCACCGAATTCTATTAAACAATACAGAATTTGAGATGTGTTGGAATTCACACTGGGGTGGGAATTTTCATGACTTTCAGAGAAAATTACTCTTGTGAAAATCTTCTGTGATGGATGTACATACATGGTTGGACATTTTTAGAAGATTGAATAAAGTGAATTTGAATAAACTAGAGAGCGTGTGACAAATGTCTTAATGAGACTGTAGCTTAAAGATGTCCACAGCGCTAAAAGAACCCAAAGTTGAAGAAACACCCAGCTACATTTGGTATCTTAAGAATGGCATAGTACCATATTTTTTGTACTATTTTTACAGCATTATACAGGATGTGCCTTATAGGAGTCGATCATAATATCGAAACTCCTTCGCACCCAACTATGCTATGAAATGTACCATTTCTACCCATCACTATCTGTTGAATCCTTTATTAATGGTCATATATGACCATGTACTCATCTGAATCACTGTCTTATGCCGTTTGTGGATGGATGCGCTCTTTGACACATTGACAGTATAAATTTCCATTCATCAGATGATTTCTTGTACTGTAACTTCTCCAAGTGGCACATTTAGATTGACGCCTGGTGCTTTTCAGAAGGGTGTCTGGGAAAGTGATCAAACACATCCAATTAACAAAGGCGAGAGATCACCCTGAGACCACTCTCATTGTTAGAACTAATGGCCTTGATTCTTGTCAAATATTCATGACTGTCTAACATTGTGGAAATCTGAGATGGGAGGACATTTATAAGATGATTCATAATTAACGAAAAAATGGATCTGTGCATTTTCAATGCGTTGTCTATCATCATGGAAATTTAATCTGAAGGTTTATGTCTTGCCACTTTTAAAATCATACCCAGCATGTGTGCAGTTTGATGAAAGGAATTTTCCCAAGTGAATGAAAATTTTTTGGTCCATTTTCCCAGAAGTGTAAGCCTGTAAATTTTAAACACGTATACCTGCTAAAAGTTTTAAGTCAACCTTTACGAGTACACTAGAATGTACAGTAAATGGCACAAAGGTAAAGTATCTTATGCAAAAGGTCGCCTGGGTGGCCATTCACACCCAACTTATTTTTGCATCCTCTGTTTTGCTTTTTTGCTTTTCTGTGTAAACATGCGCTAAATGCCCTTACTTGACCATTGTGCTGCATGTTACGGTTTTTCAGCATCCTGTCCACAAGCACCACATTTGTTTTAGATGCCAACTGTTAAAAATGTGCGTTCATGGCACTGCATCTAGCTTTTTTTATTATAAGGATGTGTTCGGTTTGTAGGACCTATAAGGAAACTATTAATTTTATTTCTGTTTCTCTGATTTCATTCTCAAATCTCTCTATATCAAATCTTCAGTTCATAAATGAAAGCTGTGCCCTAAGCCTCAGAATCAAACAATTTAATTAATGTATTTTTTAATTCCTTCCCAGGTACTCGCACTTCTTCATACCGTTTCCTCTTCACTGAAATCCTAACAAGTAAACACTCATATGTTGACTAGATGTTTGTGAAAGAGCGCAAAGCAACATGTTCTATTTTAAGCATAATTTGTATTAACAAATATCAAATAATCATCTTTTTTTATTTATAGGGATGTTGCAAGCCAAACAAAAATTTCTAAGGCTAGCCACCTTTTCTAAACCTTGCACCTGCCTTTCTATTTAAAAAGACAACTATTAACTACATCTAACATTAATACATTTGAATTTGTATCTATAAATATTCTTACATTCCAGATTATTTGAGTTAAATGCCAAAATCAGTGCAGTAAATATGTTATTTTAACCAATTATTCCTATAAGCTGTATTGGGTTTCAAATCTTTGTGTGTGTGTGTTGTGTGTGTTCTTTTATTGATTTATTCTCTTGGTGCCAAACAAACAGAACTGAACATCGCCCACACAAATGCCAGGACTGCTCCAAAAATGCAAAGTGTTTGTATGTCGCATTTAATCTCGCGGGATGTTTCCACAAAAAGAGGGTTACCATCTAGTCCTTACCATCTTTGTCCTTCTCTACGTTGCGGTACCCCAGTGCTCCAATATCCACTTCATCACTGTTTCTATAGTTTACATTTCTGCTTTACTATTTATGACCCTGAACCTCAAGACCTCTGGACTGGTTCTGACTCAAAGCAAATATTCGGAGGAACTGAACGCCAGATGACAATAAAGGGAATCCCTAAGAGAGGTACTGTATGTAGACCCTTGGTAGCGACTGCCAAGATGTGATGGCACAGAGCTGATCAAACGCGAGCTTCACATGCTCTTTATCTGAAGCTGTTGCTGAGCTCTACTCTTCGACACCCAATGCTTGACTGCGTCTAAGTGGAGGGGAGTAGTGAGAGGGAGGAGAGAGAGAAAAACAGCAGGAGGAGGGTGCAATCTGACCAGAGTATGTTGAGGAGCCACAGGCTGTGCACAGCACATTTCTCTGGAGTTTACAAATGAATAAGGAAAACAGAATGAAAGGAGAAAGACCAGAGGGTTGTACCCAGCCAAGATTATTGCTGTGAAGATTTTGGAGGTGAGGGGAAGTGTGAACTTATTGACCTCTTGGATAATATGAGAGGAGAGTGATTTTAATCAAAAGAAGCTGCAGACTGTTACTCTATTTATGTGTTGCTGTGGAGGAGTTGCTGTGGAAGAGCCTCTAATCCTTCGGAAAAGAGGTCATTTTTGTCTGCATAAACTTTCTAAAATTACTTTAAAAGAGTTCTCCAATTTTTCCCAAAATACTTTCCATGTTTATCCATGATAAATTTTATTCGTCGGGAGACAACTAAGGAGTGGATTGGGTTTTAGGCTTGGGACAGTTAAAGACATTATTGCTTAATTTTTTTGGTGAATATTATGCAAACCATACTTCATTTGGGATTACAGTTCGACGCAATCTGTTGTCTTCAATTTGGAATGATAGCCCTCATAGGAGCAACATGTCAGTTGTAGTTTTGTCTCTAACTCTCTGAGGAATTGTGTTGGTACCTGCAATTTAACTTCTGGCTCCAAATGAGAAATGTAATGCAGCCAATAATTTCTGACCCACTCTCTTGGAGAATATGTGGTTTGTTCCATCTTCCATCTCTGTTTTTATGCCGTGAGGCTCCTCTATAGAAAATAACAGCCGATGGTTCTGATTACAGACCGCTGGATCTGAAATATTTAAGACCCCAGCTGTGAATGATGCAATTAACGATTAATAAAAAACGAAGGGGCCGTGATCAATATGCATAGGTTGCCTATGTTCACGGAGAACTGTGGGAGTGAGTTAAGAATAGAGGACTCTTCACTGCTTGTGATTGACAAGTGTACAACGTTTGCTGTGTGGTACCACCAAGTACATCCTGAATTACTGTGTTTGCTTTAGGCTGAATGTAAAAACAGCCAGTGTGGTTCCTAATTGTTTTTTTGTTTTTTTTTGCTTTCTCGTTATCTCCTCATTTTGAGGAACAAATCGTCTTGCTAATATGCAGATTAAGTATAAACATTGACACTCTAACTGTTGCATCACTGGTGCATCATGATTTGCTAACCTTGTAGATCAAATTAAACACTATACAGTACCTGTGGGGTCAAGCTACCTAGAAAGAACAATTTAGAATAAGAAAAGCTTTCTCTTATTGCTTTTCAAAACTGCTAAATCCTTGGCACATAGCTGCCCAGTTTGAACAAATATTTCCACCACACATTCCATCCTTCTTACCTAGTCCCTGCTAATCACTATGGTCCCTCCTCCCCCTTCCGACAAGTCACACGTTTGCCTTTCGTGTGTGCTGATAATGAGTAGCATGGCTCTACTGGACGCCTACCTGGTGGAGCAGAATCAAGGTCCACGGAAGGTGGGCGTCTGTATCATGGTGATGGTTGGAGACGTTTGCTTCCTCATCGTACTGAGGTACGTAGCGGTCTGGGTGGGCTCTGAGGTAAGAACTGCGAAGCGCGGCTACGCCATGATCCTTTGGTTCTTCTATGTCTTCGTATTGGAGATCAAGGTCTACTTCGTCTACCAGAATTACAAGGCGGAAGGCGACAAAGTCGATACACTCACTTGCAAGGCTTTGACGGTGTTGCTTTCAGTTTTCGTACCGGGGCTTTACGTTACGCTAGCAGCTATTGACCACATGGAATATGTTCGACCAATCAAGAAGAGGGAGGAGCTAAGAAGTCGACTATTCTGGGTTGTGTTGGATCTACTGGACATTTTGGACATTCAGGCCAGTTTGTGGGAGCCTCAAAGGAAAGGGCTCCCCCTGTGGGTGGAGGGCCTTACTTTTTTCTACTGCTACATACTACTTCTGATACTGCCATGTGTTTCATTGAGTGAAATTAGCATGCAAGGTGTCAACATTGTGCCGCACAAGATGTTGTTGTATCCCATCCTGAGTTTGGTTGCTATCAACATTATTACGCTTTTTATACGTGGAGGTAACATGGTGTTTTATAGAGACGTTCGAGTGTCTGGAATACTCATGGGTAAAAACGTCATCGCCATTGTCCTGAAGACTTGCAGCTTTGTGCAGTACCGGAGACACCTGCAGGAGGCGCCAGTGCCAGCTCTCGCAACAGAACTACAGAGGGATGCAGTGCCACAAAGTTCTAGAGGGGCAATGCCACTGACAATGCCCATGTCTGTTAGCCTACCAACTCCGCAGGTCGTCATACAAAATCTCACCACACTTACAGAGGAACCTGAACTTGAGGAAACATGACAAGACAGAATTAGAAGAGTTTGATGTGGAAAGAGGAAATTCAGAAATGTGAACTGATACATGTCCTGACATGTGTTAGTAAGATAAAGTTTTTGATGAGAAAGATTCATTAGATAGAGACATATGACTTAAGTGGGGTCCATTCAGTTCAAAAGCAAACTAACTAAATGTTTTTAGTTGTCAAGCGGCAGCAATTAATTTAAAGAAAATCTCACTTACTGTAAAAATCTCCATGACCCTATGATTGTACAAGCTGTGAATAAATCTATCCATTTTCAGCTTTTGCTATATGTGTTAAGAAATGTGTTATATCATCATATTATATCATCTGTATTTTTATTTATTTATTTATTTGAGTAATTATGGTGAAATGTTGGACATAGCCATTAATTTCCTCAACTCATTAAAAAGTTAATATTTTATTTTATGATTGTATATTATGTTTTGATGTTTTCTGAGAATCAGATGGATGATATTTTGTTATTAAAACATTGTTTCTGTTTATATCTGATAATATATGAGTTTTTTATCTCTGAACTTTAGCTTTTCTTTTACTCACACTTTAGTGATATTTGCTGAGGTAAGCACAAGTATTACTATTACCAGGGTTTGGGATATTTTACAGAAAATCTATCCCTGACTATTAAACTTTGGCACATGACTAACAACATGAATGATACCTCAAATCAAATGGCCGATTAGTTTTTGTGACAATCGGACAAAAAAAAAAAAAAAAAAAAAAGTTTAAAAAATCCTATACTTGCTTGTACATTAAAAAGGGGCCAGTGAATTTAGGGAGCAGAATATCATAAAGACTTGGTAGAGGGCTCTTTGGGAGAGTAAGCTACCACCTAGCAACTACCAAGAGCACCCTAGCAATCAACTAGCAATGCCCTAAAAACCACACAGCATCACCCTGGCAAGAACACCATGACAGCGATTTTTGCATGGGCAAGAACCACTCACATTTCCTCAGAAACTGTACAAATCTATCTTTTTCCACTCTCTCATCCTTTGTTATTTTTGATAAAAGTTACAACACTAAAATCAAAGACTTCCCTAAAGCAGGGCACAAATCATTCTTGTTGTTAAGACCCTAAAGTCTGTAATGAACGTTTATCTCACTGGTGTGACATGAATATAAAAGACAGCTTGTCTCTTTCTTCTTCAGATCTTGAATAATGTCGTTGAATAAAGTTGTCAAAATCAAAGACAAAGTTCACAAAGTTTCGTCTCCAGTTTTCAGACTATTAGCTGCCAATCACCCACTCCAAATCTCTGGTGCTATCTATTTAAATATACCAAAAATAGCTTCAAACATATTGGCTGAAATTTGCTATTCACTGTTTCAATAATAATAAGTTAATCTTTTTGCCTTGGTTGAATTGAAGTAAATGTTTTATGACAACGTATACCCAGAGCTATAATTTTAGCACGTTGCTATAGCTACAGTTAGATTAGCACCGTTGACAAATATAGCACAAACACATGTCTCAAAAATATGATGAAGATTGCAGTATATACAACTGAATACATCTGACAGAGTCTCATTGCTTTAATAATTCCACAGATACTTTTGTGACTGATAGAGAAATGCATGACACATATGCACTTTTACTAGAATGTAGTCATAAAAACAAGTGGTATGTTCACCCTTTGGCAGTCAAAAATACACAGTTAATACATTGAAAAACAGTGTTAAAAAATTTTAAGAAAAATAAACGTAATTCTAAGGTAAAACAACTGAGGAAATATTTTTTCTCCTTAGTTATGATCAGTAATTTATGGATGTGTATGCCTACTTACGTGTTATGAATCTCTAGAAGTTCACTGTATCTTCATACAGAGATCCATCACATTTGATGAATATCAACATTTATCGATCTAATGAAAATCATCTATATGGTCTTTCCAATAGTATGTTCTCAATCAGCTCCCTGAAGCCGCTCAGCTTTCCTGAGAAATTTTCCTTGTGTGGTTCATAAACAGGTTAGAATTTAGTTTTTGTTTGAAAACGTATTGATTTTGCAACATTCACACCTCTTACCCACACTGGAATGGTGCTTTCCTCCACTGAAAATGCCAACTTTTGAAAACGCATTGTAGTAGTAACTCAAACTGTGACTTTGAGAACTGAATACAGATTTGTGTGGATGAGGCATTAGACTATGATTTGAAAACAGACATCGACATTGCAATTTGGGAAGTTGGAATTTCCAACTTCCTACTTGGAAAAGTGCAAAAGAAGGCCACCTGAATTCAGACTTCCAAAATAAAAACTTGGGCAGAAATCTACAACAGTGATTTTGCTGAGATACTATACGAGTGCATGACATCACACGAATATCATGAAGATCCAGGAACACAAAAAGTTGAAGATGATCCATGAAAGATGAACATGAAAAATATTTCCTTCTTGGTATAAGGTCACCAGACATCCTTAATAACTGTGAAAATAACTGAAATACGTCAATTTAGAACTGTATCAGTTATATCCGCCATATTAGCTAGAATGCTGGCAAAGCTTACACAAACAAAAGCTCTAACAGTTTACATGAATCCAGGCTGCTCTTCGTAGGGGAGTTTGGCAGAGACAGATATTAGGCTAGCCTTGGCTAAATTGCTTTTCAAGCAATTGTTGTTGAGTGGCCAATGAAAAACCTCTAAAAGTAACAACTTTGTTGGACTGCCTAAGAATTATGCTCGAAAATTCAGCCCTCACACCATGGCGATTATAGTCCAATTACAGGAACAAAATTGTGTGAGTTGTTATTTTGGACAGAGGCTGGTATTAGTACGCTATGATTTGCCAAGAAAATAGAGGCCAGTCTTGCAGATAGGGATTATGTGTCAGTCAATCTTAATGTGGGGTAAAAATGAAAAAACGGTCTGTAAATACATGGGGAGGCTGCCGACGGTGCTCCAGTGCTGCTAACTACTTACCCACAGCTGATAAATGCATCCTGTGGGAGCTGTGAAAGTATTATCAGAAATACTGTAGAGGACAGCATAAAATGTATTGCTCTCTCTCTCTGGTTATTCTGGAAATGCACATATTCATGCATGACTGTGTAAAAAAGAGAAAACCTGCCATAAATGTAAAAAAAAAAAGTAGTCTATATGACTTGTGCACTATATTCCAAATTCCAAACACAATGGAGAAAGTGGCTTGAATTTGAGTTAGCAAAGACTGATTTCTGCTGCAAAACTTTCAACCTACTGTGGCGAACTCACAGTGATCAGTCTGACTATAGTTTACTTCAATTTTCAGAGAACATTAACCAGGATTTATCTAGATTTGAAGCACCAATCTGTACAATGCTGATGAGAATTCAAGTATAATCCAAGATGGAAGCATGAAAAGCTTTAACATGCTTCCCCCCATTATGATTCAGAGCCTTTGGCACCTGTTGACAGAAGCAGTGGGTGGCAATTAAGCTGCATTTGGAAGAACATGGCATTTCAACACGTTGCTTCTGCTGTCATAACGCAACAGTCTCAGCTGCGTTTAATTGGACACATCATTATCTGTCATCCCTGCAGTTAGATTCCTGAATTATATGGTTCTGAATTTGTGTTACCAGCACAGAAACTACAGGAATCTCAGCTCCTGTTGTTTTCACTCCAATTAGCCTAAAAATATATTTCAAGTGACCGCTGTGCAACCTCAGCGGCCAGACCTCCAAACAATACTGAAACACAATGGGTTATCCAGACAGTCTGCCAGCTAACTCAAGGATACCGCCAATCTGAGTAAGGGCCGAAACATACTCTACTTGAGTTTGATTTCATGGGTCATTGCATTCTAAAATGTATAAGACCACAATTCATAGCACAATGCAACTACGCGTTGCATTCTCAAGGTAGCCACAAGGGGCACTATAGTGAGATTAGTGTGAACTGTCCGCTTCTGCAGTGAGTTTTTCTTGCAACTCGATTACTCTCATGGCAGAGCAACAGTTTGAAGATAATATTGCTGAGCAAGAAAATTATTTACATATATTTACCGCAGCTCATCTGACTGATAACATCACAGAATTTGAAGGTAACTCTTTTTCAACTATGGTAATGCAAGAACGCATGTTAAGCATTTTCAACCACACCACGCATTGGCAATGTGGTGGTCACTTGCGTTGAGTGCGTTTTGGCCTTAATATTCCGCTGGTTATGTGATATCACTTTGCAGCGTTCATGAATGTACGCTTATAGCATCAAACGTTGAAAAAAGCAGCTTTTCTCTAAGACCAACATGACAACTCATACTAGTTCGTACGAGATGTCGTACGACTTGGCTCATATGAAAAGGTACAACTTTTTTTCCAAAAGAGACTAATCAAACAACAAACCGATACAATATAGGCATTAAATTTGAGCTAGCCTTCAATCCAAAATTGTATTTTAAGAAAGGAAACATCTGTAAAACAAATTTGGTTACTCATTCCATATTTATTTATACAATTCAAATGTCAATAATCTATAAAACGCTTCCCTCGTCCCGTTTTCTTTGTTCCACAGCGCAAAACACTGATTTTCAAAATAAAATCATAGTTAAGCGGGCAGTAATTTAGTACTCATTAAAAAATGTTTTACTCCAAAAGAAATGTATAATAACTTTGAAAGATATCAATAAAATCATGACCACTTAAATGAGATGAAGACTCCAGTCATATCAGTAACCTTATAAAAGTGATTTTGACTCCTTATGGGGGCTGCCATGTTAAAATCACCAAATGGATACGACTTGCTTAATCTCGGTTACAGCAGTCTAATATGGAGTGGTGGTGGCGTAGTGGGCTAAAGCACTATACTGTTAAGCACAAGGTTGTTGGTTCGGTCCCCACAGCCACCACCATTGTGTCCTTGAGCAAGGCACTTAACTCCAGGTTGCTCCGGGGGGATTGTCCCTGTAATAAGGGCTCTGTAAATTGCTTTGGATAAAAGCGTCTGCCAAATGCGTAAATGTAAATATAATTGGACACTTTCACTCATGGATTAAATTAATCATGGCTGATTGTGAGTAGGGAATTTCTACAATGGCATCTGTAACTGAAAACTATTGTGCTTGAAGGATGCATCATCCACACCACTAGATGTCAGTTTAAGTCCTCTACAACACACATAAAAAGTTACTGAGTGCTTCTTTAAGTTTAGAGTTTGGGTAGGGCATTAGACTTTATGGTTAAGTGTAGGTTTGGGTTAGTGTATATTCATCATCATTCATTGGTTTGTTTATTTTTCCCTTTGGGAGTATAAGTCGTACCTTTCTTGACAAGCTAACTTGTCCGATTTCTTACGATTTTGCCATTGCTTACGATTATCAAGACATGTCATGACATCGGTTTGGTAAAATTGAATCCCATTAATCCCATGTTTGAGGGTGATTTTATCAAGGAAAAGATGACCATCACCATCAAAACACTGAGACAAAGTTGTTTTATTTATTCATACCTGAGGGGTTTCTATGGCAACATGAGCCTCAGGTGATACAATTGATATCTCATGCTCAAAAAATAAATCAAAAGAATTCTAAAGGCAGAGTCAACAATAAATCAAATTTAATGAGGGTATTGTCTATTCAAAGACTGCTGTTGTTGTGGGAGCACAAAGAGCACACCAGATGCTGTGATTCTGGACCAGAAAGCTTACTTTCTATATCTAATTTTTCATTAGAAATGAAGCCAACAAGTCTGGCATTGTTACCATATAGTTTGCAAGATGATTATTCACAAGTGTGCATAAAGTTTGTGAAAATTATGTTAGTTTAAGGTTGGTAGCAGTTTAATTGAGTGATGTTATGATACTATTTGGCACTGATTCTCCTGTAATTTTTTGCAATAATCACTGTTGTCATTGACAGAATTGTTTCTCAGTAGTAAGGCAATTTATTCCACCATTTCTTATCCATTATGTCTAAGCTGCCCTTAAGAAACTTCAATGTTTTTTTTTTAACGTTATTTTGAATATATTAAGCATATTAATATTCAAGACTCATACACATCCCATAATGAAACAACTCCTAGGTATGTTTTATGCGGGCTAAGAAATGAATGCGGAATGCATTATTGAAGATACAAAGCAATCTACCTTTGATTGTTAAACCCTAAAAATCCATTTCACTTCATTTCAAAAGGCTGTTTTTAGATTCATAACTACTTTCTTTTAGACACAAAGGCAAAATAAACGTTCCATAACAGTGTGATACTTTCTGTTAAAATCGTTTTATTCAACGTGTAAGCAAATAATCAGTCATCTTTTCATTCCTAGAGAATATGAGAGAAATCCAGTTACAGATTAGTTGAGGAAAAAAGACAACAACAACTAAATTCTGTTGCAGAGTTGTTTGTTGTCAGACCTAGTTCTCTTGAGAAGTCCTTCAACCTCATTCTTTGTCATTGTGCATACAATGTGTTACTCACATATGCCATATCTGTCACAATAAACCCTGATGAATCACTGCCTGATCTAAATAAAACAAGGATGAGACATTTATTGGGAGGAGAACTTTTTTTTTTTTCTTTAAATTTGGTTTGCATAAGCAGACACCATTATAGTCAATGATTTTACACAAATCAAAACAACTTTTTAGATTCTACAAACCGCTTGTTTGATGTCATTTTGTTTGTGATGCTTAACGTAATTTTTAATCTAAAAAAAGTTAAATACTTATAGGTGCTGAATCATTGTGTGCATTTACATGGTAGCCCAAACAGGTATGTGCTCGTATAAAGCCCAAAGTGTACTTTGATTTTGACCTAAACGCTTAGCGGTTTGATGTTTAGCAGCGATTAAATTTTTTAAACGCTTCTTTGTGAAGCAGTGGTTCAATTGTGAATGTTGCCACCTTGTGGACCCAATAATTAGTATAAATAATTCCAGGTACATGCACATTCTGTGTGTTCAGTGGATAACTGGTTACAAAAATTAGGCAGCAAGCATTCAGTGCTCGCACACTGCTCTGATGATGATGAATTTTCCATCACGCATCCTGTCCGCAGATGCCTTGCGTTCAGATCTGTCTGCAGTATACTGTGGGTATAAGTGCAGGTACGGTGGCCTGCTCCAACGAAACATTCAGGGTCCAACAGTGAAATGCTCAGATAGACCCTCCCCCCCTCCATCTGCTCCTACAAAAGGTCTCTAATTTGTTTGTCTGTGTGCACATCTCTTTGGAGTGCAGGGTTTTGGAAAGAGGGGGTGTGGCTAAATCAATGGCTAATTTGTTGAAGTACCATAATGGCTAAAATGGCTAAAAGCACCTTTAATCAATCAGCCAATATCAACAGCATTTGGGCCAGTTTTTATTATTATAGGAATATTCAAGTTAATTTCTATCAAAACCATTCTTGCATAATTTGTTGTTGATTACCACAACAATCATTTTGACTCATCCTTCATTATTAAAAAGAAAGAGAACGTGCCCTGGCTGTTCACACTTAAAGGAATATTTCGGGTTCAATACAAGTTAAGCTCAATCGACAGCTTTTGTGTCAATGTTGATTACCACAAAAATGTATTTTGACTCATCGCTCCTTTTACCGTTATTTTAGGGTTTGTTGACATTAAAAGTTCTAAAATTGGCTCTAACTTTACACAGAAAAGGTTAGGAAGTGATTTGATCACACTTACATCATGCTATATGCATATTAAAACACACATATTGTTTATGTCTTGTGTCTATACTTGAAAATGTGAGTATTTTTAAATTTTTATATAAAGGTTCTGGGACTCCAAAAACACAGTGAGAGCCACTGTCTCCAAATGGAGAATATTTGGCATAGTAGTGAACCTTCTCAGAAATGGCCGACTTTCCAAAACTCCTCCAAGAGCCCAGCGCGACTCAAACAGGAAGTCACAAAAAAGCCAAGGACAACATCTAAGATCTACAGGCCTCTCTCGCATTAATAAAGGTCACTGTTCATGAGTCCACGATCAGAAAGGCACTGGGCAAAAATGTCATCCATGGAAGAGTGGTGGGCAAAAACCACTGCTAACCCAGAAGATCATTAAGGCTCATCTGAATTTTGCCAAAACACACCTTGATGATCCTCAAAGCATTTGTGAGAATGATCTTTGGACTGATGAGCTGAAAGTGGAACTGTTTTGAAGACAGGTGTCCCGTTACATCTGGCATAAATCAAACACAGAAGTCCACAAAAACATCATACCTACTGTCAGGCATTGCGACTTGCAATAATTTAAGGAAACTTGAATTCTACTCTCTACCAGATAATCCTAAAGAAGAACATCCTGTCATCAGTCCATGAGTTGAAGATCAAGCACAACTGGATTACGCAGCAAGAAAATGATCCAAAGCATTGTAGTAATTGTGGCTCAAAAGAAGCTAAATTTAAGTTTTGGAGTGGCCTAGTCAAAGTCCTGACTTGAACACAATTGAGATGCCTTAAACGGGCAGTTCATGCTCAAAAACCCTCCAATGTGGCTGAACCAAGCAGTTCTGCAAAGAAGAGTGGGCCAAAATTCAACTAATATATATTTGTATAGCACTTTTCACAACATGCATCATTTCACAGCAGCTTTCACAGAAAATTAAACTGTAATATTTATAAGGACGTAGAGTCATCTACCACAGTGTTATAAAAGACTGATCTCCAGTTATTGGAAGCATTTGGTTGCAGTTGTTGTTGCTGCTAAAGGTGCTGGCAGAACCAGCTATAAAGTTTAAGGGGACAGTTAGTTTTTTACATGGATGATATGGGTGTTGGATAATTTTTCATCTTCAATAATATATATATAATATATATATATATATATATATATATTATATATATACACACACACACACACACACACACACACACACAGTATCTCACAAAAGTGAGTACACCCCTCACATTTTTGTAAATATTTGATTATAACTTTTCATGTGACAACACTGAAGAAATGACACTTTGCTACAATGTAAAGTTGTGAGTGTACAGCTTGTATAACAGTGTAAATTTGCTGTCTCCTCAAAATAACTCAACACACAGTCATTAATGTCTAAACCTCTGGCAACAAAATTGAGTATACCCCTAAGTGAAAATGTCCAAATTGGGCCCAATTAGCCATTTTCCCTCCCCGGTGTCATGTGACTCATTAGTGTTACAAGATACAGTTACATTCAAAAAGTATTTTGATTACTGAAGAGATTACTTTGCATTTTATTGTCATTTGTTTCATTTAATATTTAGTCCTTTCAGATGGAAAACATTTATCCATATAAATGATGCGATCCAAACTGCATTTGAACAGCGGTGAAACACTTTCTTATGATGTGTTACATTCATGCGATTCATACGAGCAGACAGCGAAGTACATTTGAAGTAAGTTTGGAGCAGAAGAAATAGAAATAAACCTTGCGTAAATTATCATCTTTACGCTAAGCTAAAATGCTATTTCTAGCCATTTTACATGCACGTGTTACCAGACACGATCATATTTTTTTATCAAGAAAATACACATTCGATCATAATTTCTTTTTTTCTAGTAAGACCTTTGATATTAGGGCAAAAATCGTAGTCTTGATAATAATTTATTCATTTATTATTCCCCTCTTCAAAGTTTCTGAGGGTACACTAGAAACTCTAGCAGGGCTATGCGTTCCCTAGCCCCACTTTTGGTTTCCAGCTTGAATGGAAAACCTTTAGCAATTTCCATTCTTAGTTTTCAGTTGCATGGTCTAAGCAAAATAAATGCTATGCAAATATAGACCTTTGAAAGCCCATTTAAAATGGCATTCGGCTAGGAAACTGCCATTAAACCTTGTGCCATTAAACCCCTGCCATTAAAGTGTTTTAGCCTGAAATAACTCCCTCTTTTCTATTCTATATGGTAACCTACATGCGTGCTTTTGTGATGTAATACAACAGAGCTTAAATCCCCATTTACTGATTTAGTTTTAAATTATGTCGTAATTTACTCACACTCAAGTCACTTTGTATGACTTTCTTTCTTTTGTGTAACACAAAATAAGTTAGGCAGAATGTCCCATTCACTTTAATTGTATGGAAAAACATGCAATGTATGTTAATGGTGATTGAGGCTGTTAGTCCCTAATATACTTCCAAACATCTTTTGTGTCACAGCACTAAATGTGCATGAAGCAGCGGGAGGCAGAAGCGCAACTGATCGCACGTGCAAGACAGACAGTCCGACAAAACTGATACACCAATCAGAACGTTCATTTCAGACATGATTGGATATTTGCTAACAAATCATATTTTCCATATGCAGGACATTTCCAGTGCCTAGTGCTGATGCACAATCACAAAAGCACATTATAGTACACAAATACAATAAATAACCATTCATTCTTACGTAGGCTATATATATGGTAATACAAACACGTGTTAAACATGAACACACTCATATAAGCTATACAATTCTTAACAGTTTATTGTGTATTCTGTATGTATTAGATAATCAGAGTAATTTTCAAAGTAGCCTAATGAAAGGAACATTAATAAGACCTATAAATTTAACATCATTACCATACCATTATTGTTAGTTTTCTATACATCATGCCAGCAAGAAACTTGCCAAGATATACAGAATTTGATATACAAATTCAATGTGGGACTAGAATTACAACAGCCAAAATTGTTTTTACACATTTTGTAAATGTACTGTATATAAATATATTCATTTTAGAGACCAGGTGCATTTTTTTTATTGTGGTGGTGATGATTCAACAGTGTGCCCACCTCTTCAGACACTACTACACCACAGGGCCCGACACATCAGATGGGTAATCTGATGGTAGAGAAACAGTGCAACACTATAATTCAATTCAAATGGCAGTTTAGTTCTCAGCACTCCGTCAGCTAATGCCATTATTGACAGGATTGTCGTTATGTGTCAGGGGACATCATGGAGCTGTTGCACAGTCAGCGACAGTAAGGCAGACAGCTCCCTTCTCATTTAGTAGTAGATTTCCCAGCAGGCCACCCCTGAAATGATTGTTGGATCTTGGCAAGGCAAGACACGTTCTCTTATCAAGTCTTGCAGATCTTAAAAATGAGAAAACGCAATTCTAGAGGACTCTCTTGCACTCTTGTGGTTCTTAAGGTTTTAACATGATTGTCTATTTGAAGAAGTATTGGATCCAGGCTGGTAACTGAAATGCTGAAGTTTTTAACCCTGAAAGGGTCAATCCATGAACTACATTAAGTCCTTTGGGTTGATCCAGGGGGACTATCACTTGCAAATGTGTAATAATTATGTGGAGAGTCTCCTAGACACGAACATGATTTGAAGCTCAATTACACTTGTGGTTGATGCATGTGGAAAGTGCCATATTTATAGCGAAAAAGGAGTTGCACTTTGGTCTATTTCTCACCCAAAACCAATCATATCACTTAATAAGATGTGGATTAAACAACTTGTCATATGGATTACAAGTCTGCTGCCATCATCATCATTCTTGAAAGATTTGTGTCCCATTGATTTGCATCAGATAGACAAAAACACCCCAGAAACGCCGTCAGCACTGCACAAAAAGAGCCAAAGAAGTCATAGTGCACATGTATCGAACGCATCTGTATGGGCTTGCGGTCTACAGAGAATACTTCGAACAGCGTAAGGCCAAAGTATACTTCAGGTTTTTTCATGTGGCTGCATGCCTCGCATGACGCAAATTTTGTTATCAGCACAGTACACACATTTGCGAGTCAAAGGCGCAAGTGCCTATCGTTGACTGTGCTAAGAGCATCACAAAGCAGTTGTGGTCAAGAGTATACACATTTAATCAGCCAATCACGTGGCAGCAGTGCAATGCATAAAATCATGCAGATACGGGTCAGGAGCTTCAGTTAATATTCACATCAGTCATCAGAATTGGGAAAAATGTGATCTCATTGTTTCGACCGTGGCATGATTGTTGGTGCCAGATGGTCTGGTTTAAGTGTTTCTTTTGAACTGCTTATCTCCTGGGATTATTAAGCACAACAGTCTCTAGTTTACTCAGAATTATGCCCAAAAATAAATAAATTGTGTTGTCGGAAACACCTTGATGATGAGAGAGCTCACAACAGAGAATGGCAAGAGTGGTTCGGGCTGATAGAAAGGCGGCAGTAACTCAATTGTAACCTCTCTATACAATTGCAGAGAGCAGAATAGCATCTCAGAATGCACAACACGTCGCACCATGAGGCGGAAGGGCTACAACAGTAAAAGCGTACATCAGTCACTTAATTAGGACCATAGTGTTCCTAATAATGTGCTCTGTGAGTGTAGTTTGAAAGGCTGAGTGCTTGACAGTAAGTGAGATGGAAAAGCATGGGAAAAAAATAAGTGTACTCTTACATGTATCAATTATCGATGTTGAGTAATGCCCATAAATGAAATAAACATAAGCTATAATATAAAATAAAAAACCATCATGACAAAATAGTAATAATGCACAAATCTATTTCTTTTAAAGATCCAGACGAACCGATTTGCAAAGCGTTTGAAAATCTTTTTACAGACCTTGGCATTAGTTAATGCAATATTTAGCATGAACTAACAATGAACAATACATTTACAGCATTAATTAATATTGGTTAGTGAATTTCTACATTTTGTTTTAATAGTATTAATAATTATATGTTTAATTTATATAGCGCCTTTCCAGAGCTCAAGGACGCTTTACAATATTAACATGCTGTAATAAAAATAATTGTTCATTGTACGTTTTTGATACCTAATGCATTAACTAATTTTAACGGATTCAACCTTAATATAAAGTGTTACAGGTACAAAACTTATTGCCAGTATTTCAATCCAAAATTATAATTATACACTGCAAAATTATACACTAAAAAAAGAAAACGTAAGTTGTTAGACCAGGACTTCTCAGAACATTTTGAACGATGACAAATGAATCATTGAATTGTTTTAAACGGTGCACTTAATCGAATCAAACAGATTTGTGGAAATGAATCCGACTTCCCAACTATAACCTGTTGCAAACGTCACTGTTGTTAAAAGCAGTCTTGATTGGCGAGATTGCCTTGGATTACTTTCCTGTGTATCATGAAGGCTAACCAAGAGCCAGCTCAAACTAGCCCTGATGGAAAACTTTGATTGCAATTGTGTTTTCAGTTAAGAATTCCCTGATGCAATCTCCTCTCCATTGCGGCAATCACACCTGTCCCAGTGGCTATTGAGAGTATGAGAAATGCTACAATTGTCCTTTTAGCCAAAGCTTTAGAGTCACTGATCCTGAAAAATACAACCACCTCATCTTAACAGGGCAGATTCAGGATAAAAGGGAAGGGATTGTTCGCTTTAAATTTCCGACCCAAGAATTGCACAAGCCTTGGGTGACCCAAAGAGAGGGATTAACTGCAGATGAATGACTCTGACGAAAAACCTGAGGTTAACGAAGGCTTCTAATCCACCGTTCTGTATTCAGGAAGGATGCTTCCAAACATGAAATGTGTACAAAGATTTAGTTGGAGTGTCCTGCTTCTTTAAATTTGCATTGAGCATTATGCAAATGCATAATGCAGGGAAAGCATAAGTTCCACTTTCGACTCCCCCAGGGAAAGTGATGGACGCTAGTTCCACAAGGAACATCAGGTTAGGAAGATATATAGCAGTGCTCGTTCCATCCATTACAAAAGAATGTAATTAAATGACTAATTGAGGCCTTTACCCTCGTGTGTCTTGAATTACCAAGGGGTGTTTGTGCCAAGACAGCAAGATTTACTTTAAATAAAGTGGGTTAATCCAAGAATAAAACGAAGATGGGGGGAACAAAAGGTGTAAAATGATCAAACTTATGCACAGTATTTTCATTTTTTTAGTGAGCCATGCCTTTAATTATCAAGGCAATTGCATGATAAAGAGTGCAAAACCTTTTGGATTTACCACAAATAACCTCAGCCCAAACACACCATGTTTAAATGGGTTATGATCTAGACGAGAGGGGCGATGAGAATGTGAGTTGACTCATCCAGCAGATAGATGTCTGTGTATGAAATGGGTTTATATCTAGTGCCCTTGATGTCGCAAAATGGATCAACGTCATCCAGTGGCAGTTCAGATTTTTCTGCATGTAAAATTCCATGGGTTCGAAATTAAGAGATTTATGCAGAATTTTTCAAAGAATCAGTGGCTCTATCTAGTGGTAATATGTCAGAATAATTTCATCCACTGCTGTCCTGAGTCACCACTTACTTTATCTTAAGAAAAAAAATCCAAAATATTAGACATAACATTTTAATTAAGCAATTTCTATGGTTACCGTTTAAAACAATTTGTTAAAAAAAAAATAATTCTATCCAGTTCTGTGCAACAGAGCAAAATTGAAAACCCAAAAGCCCACTTTAACATTATATAATCCTGAAGCCGAAGAAAAAATTATTTAACATTTTTAGCAAATGTTCTTTTGCATCATCGTCACACAAAGATAATAATCCACATAAGGTGCAGCAGAGTAGTTGTGATTGGTCCGTATTTAGCATGCTTTGTGCTGATTGGGCAGTTCTTGCTGTCTTTGGTAGTGTTGCGTTTCCTCTTTTCACTTAGGAAGTACTCCAGTTTTCCGCTCTTTTTCAACTGGCTATATTTATCTGCCAGTTCCAGCTTTTTCTTATCAGCTGCGAAATTTAGATTAATAAACGCATTAAGTAGATAAACTACCAAATATACATTTTTATTTGATGTTTTTTTGTTAAATGTTGCAACATTACTGAAAAGACAGAAAATGTGCCTGATAGTAACCAACAAAACTTCTACAAAGGGTCAGAAATTAATGGGAAGGCCACCGAAACAGGAGGGGCAAAACAAATGCCCCTAACCAGAACTTTGCTGTTTAATTTGTAACATCGGATATATACTGTATCATATCATTATGCAGCTCTCTGGAAAACTTGATTCTGATTGGTCAATCGCAACATTCAACGTGAGATATTTCTAAATAATAACCATCCAAAGCAAATAAATAATATAGATAAAATTAAATACAGGGTTTGATATTCTAGCCAATTTATCGGTGTGTAACTTGTGTATAAATAAAACAAATATCTTATATAAAGGCGCTTGTGGAAAAATAACTTCAAACTTAAGTGTGTAATTTATGCGTCACTGGCATTACCAAACGGAATTGCTAAAAATAAGGATTGATTTCAAAACTCTTTGCCAAAAACTACCCCCGTCTGCCAATAATGTGGTTCAAAACATGTATGATTTTCCAAGAATATCAATGAATAATGACTTGAAAAAGTGCAACAGGGATATTTTGCTAAATAACTTCTTTTAAGAGTTTAAGGCCAAAGTATATTTTGTTTGTCCGCATTGCTAATCAGAGTGCTCACAGTATATATATATAATGCAATTTCATCATCAGCACACATCATCAGATTTTCCTGATATGCAGAGTCGTCTGTTGTTGGTGCATGCGCCTGCTGCTGACTGTACTAAAAGAGTATCACAAAGCAGCTGTGGTATGCATGCGTCGTTCGTATTTGCTCACTGTCCAAAGAGTATACTTTGAAAGATTGAGTGCTTGGCCATGTTTGGGACGTCTCGGAACATGGAAAACAAAGTATACCAGAGCCTTTAGAAAGCTATATATGTTTCTAATTACACGTGGGTGAGTAAATGATCTGATAATCTCCTACCTTTTTTTTAGGTTGTATTCAGTGTGTGATTTGGCTGTGCTGCTGCCTCCTCCGACAGCAACCTCAGGGACACTATCTGACACAGACACGTCTTCATCACATCCTGAGTCACCATCATCATCCAGAGCGTCATCTTCATCACCTTCATGGTCCTCAGGTGCTTCATCATCCTAGGCAGATCCATCTTCCACTCTCATTTCCTCATCAGAATAACCCTCAGAGTAAAGCAACATTTTTCTCCATTACTTCAGCATCTTCTTCTTCATCATCATCACCATCATCAGAGCTTTGATCTTCCATCTTAGTTGGTCTCTTTGCATGCTCCAGCAGTACTCTGACTTTGTTTGGCTTGTTTGATTATGGAAGTCATTATTACCTGCAGTAATTCTGAATTGGTATAATTGACATTAAATCCTTATAATAGCTAGCAATTAGGAGATTACATAGATTATTTATTGCTTAAAAAAAATATCTGTCACGCAGAAGAATTTAAAAAGTATATATATATATATATATATATATATATATATATATATATATATATATATATAAACTTGAAAGTTTTTCATATTGATGCTGATTAAATGATCATGGGCATGACATGAACATGTTACATAAACCAATAACATATTCACAAAAAAAACATTAAATAAAATATGGAGCAAAATGGAAACCATGCAAATAACAGACGTTTAAGGAAGATTTATGTAGCAAGTTGAATGTTTACAAGATAATCAAGGCAGTGATCTGTAAAATTTAATGTGAAGTCAGACAACATTTAAAGTTACTGTAATACTGTAATACTTCATTTTAAGAATATGGCTGTTTTATGGTCATTCGTCAAAATAAAAAATATAAAAAATAAATTTAATAATCTCAAATTTGTTTGTTACTATTATTTTGAAATGTTCCCGCCTACCGTGTTGTTTTCATGCAGACGTCAGTGCTTTGGAGTGGAACAGTTGAATTTCAGCGTAAATAAAATACATTTTAACATTGAAGAATATAAGAATGTCACATTTATTGTCCACGACCCACTGAAGACGAATATTTAGAAGGAAAACTGCCCATACACACGAGGAATGAATAAGGATTGAGAACAGTGCATGTACTCAACAGTATTTTAGTACTCATGACAAAATAAAAGTCCCATGACATTTCCTGTCAAAATTAAGGTCTCAAATGTAAATATATGCTTTTGTAAGACTCCATCTAAAATTGTGCAATGAAGAGTTTTGTAATGAATGCAGTCTGGATTTATTTATGTATTTGTTGATTTGTTTTGTCATTTTGTTGTTTGTCTAGTTAGTTTTTCTATAATTACACTCATTTCACAAAAATAGTCAATAATTTATTGAAGAGGTATAAGTGCAAGCATGGTTCTATATTAACAACATAAAAGTGTAAAAATGGCAATATTGACTGAATAATTACAGATTGTTGCATAGCGTTCACAAAACTTTACAGACCATTCCACCTCTTCTAGATAAAGACCAGTTATCTTGTCACATTTTCAATCAAAAACAACTGTAAATAGCCAACATGACCAGTCACATGTTATGCCATTCTTTTAATGATATTAATATCATAATGTCTTATTATATCTTTTACCAGTGAATATATATTCATAAACATTGATAGAAACTTTTCAGTCATTTTGTCCCTTCATTCACATTCGGAAACTCTGTTAGTGATGTACCATGTGATGTACTGTAGATTCATGCCATTCCATAACATAATCTCAATGTGTTACTTTCAGCCAAATAACTCAGCGATGCCCAGTTAAAGTCAAGAGAAAGACCCTTCGTACTTTCTTGGTAGACCTGGTCAAATAGTTCATTCTGAGCCACAGTTAACAAGTTCTTCCAGTCTTCTGTTCCTGAAACACAGCAGGTTAAAACACATTAAGCCCAATATCCTTAGCCCCAAATATGAACAATATAATATTGACACTTGCATTAGCAAGCACCACTAAGTCTTGTGGAAAACCTGGGACACATATTACATTACTAATGACAAGACTGGCCACAGATATCACCAAGACATCCATGCAAAATTGTAATAAATGAATTGCATTATTCTATCATGAAGGGTAAGATCAGAAAAAGAAAATGGTAATGCTCTCAGAAGTTTAGTTTATCATTTTAAATGTTTCATGTCCAATTAATTTATGATGACTATCATTTTAATGTCAGAAACGATGTGGCTCGAATTACCATGGATGACTATGATTCTACAACACTTTTTGTTTCCTACTTTTGTGCTGAAATATTCCTTGTGGCCGATCAGTGACGTCCTCAGGAAGGAATTCATTGTTGCTCTGGGGTCTTTCTTCATGTTTAAAAGTGGTGGTCTTCACCACTTTATCAATCCCTGTATCAGACAGATTCTTCCCCGCAAACTCACAAATTTTCAGAATGACCGATCTGAGGTCCTGATCAAAGATGAAAGCAGTATTGGATTTAATTGGCCAATCTTATATATTCTAAACCTAAGGGAAAGGCAGAATAAATCTTTATGTAAGGTGTACAGTAATACAAGTTTGTTCAGCCATCCTCAAACAATTCTGTACCTTGATCATCTCTTCGTAAGTGAGAAACAAGATGTCGTATTTGTATTTATTTGTGATTCATCCTTTGATGTGGTCAAACCAACAGCCCCGATCACTGCAAACCAGACATAACATTAAGTCATTGCCACAACAGCTGAATATAGTTGGATACAGCTAGTATTATTAGACTGGTAAATCTCACTTACTCCACCAGTCAAGAACTTCTCCAGCATCTCATTGTAGCTCTCAAAAGAATCCAAATTCTTCATGTTCTTGTAAAAATGTAACTATGACACCAAGACGTCTTTGGGGTTTCTCATGACGCAGATAATCTGACTTGACATATTAAATAGCATTCATAACATCAAATTTATTTATTCGACTGATTGCTTAATGTATACACACTTTTCCTTTTCCCTGTAGCCCCTTGGATATCATGTGCTGATGTAAATTGGGGATGGACGGGAGGTGTAATCTTTCCCCTTTTTCTGACCTGCACGTGCCTGGGAGTAGGAACAGGACAAGGGAAAGGAGAGGAGAGGGGGAGGGAGGAGAGGGAGAAAGAGAGGTGGGAGCAGAAAGAGGGAAAAGCGAGGAAAGAGAGATGGGCTTGCCATATATATGTATACTTAACATGGCCGGGCCTAATGGGGAGCCAAGTGGAGACTTGCCCCCCTATATTGCCCCAAAAGGAGCGCATTAGCTCACAGGCTTCACATGCTTACGCCCAGGGGCCCACACGTCCCATGGAGCCCAGCTTGCGGTGTCCGCCACCTCAATTTTCCTTATCCATGCTGTCAGCAGGAGAGACAGTGCACAACCATGAAAGGCATCCATGTAATGCATGTTCAAAGCACAGCATCTTTAATTAAACTTTGTTGCCTTCTCATATCTCAACTTACCAGATTTTGGGAAGGTAACAACAAAGAGATCATCGTACCTTATTTCAAAATCCTTCAAACTGTCTATATTATCTGTATTAAGTTCATGCGTGTTGTCCACTGGAAAGACCATTCCTTTGTACGTGAACAGTTTGTCACTAAGTACCTTGTATTCCTGCTGAGCCATGTTTGTGACGTTTCTGAACCAAACAGAAACTCATACTGTCCCTCCTGCCAATACTACATTTCAGAGAGGACCTTATTTTACCCAGGCAAAGTCATACGGGTCAGATTTAATTGACAAATGTGTAAAGTGTTATATATTTTTTATTTATATTATGACCAACCTTTTGGACTTTATATATATATTATAATCTTTCTATTTTTCTTATCAGTCTTTGTACTGTTCAAATAAGACATTTGGCCTTATTTTGACATTTGGACATCTGTGCTTTAAAATCAGTGAATAGAAATGAAAATTACTACTGCTACATCCTTTAATTATAATGTATAATTACATGTCATAACCACAATGTGTTTTCAGCCATGTAACTCTGATATGTCCCAGTGGAAGCTAAGTGGAAGACCCTTCATTCTTTCTTGGTAGACCTGGTCAAATCGTTCACTCTGAGCCACAGTTAATACGTTCTTCCAGTCGCCAACTGTTCCTGTAAAACAGCAGGTTAAAAAGACAAAGTTAATCTAAGTTAACCGACATTTGCCACTGCCACTGATGGATCATACCAATTTGATTATTTGTTCTTCAGAGAGATTATTACTTTTTTTGATTATTCACTTTTGTCTGACCTTTGCGTAGAAATAGTCCTTTAGGACAGTCGGTAATATCCTCAGAAAGGAATTCATAGTTGGCTTTGGGATCTTTCTTCATGTGTTTGAAAGTGGCTGTTTCCACCACTTTATCAATCGCTGCATCTGACAGATTCTTCCCCACAAACTCACAGATTTTCAGAATGACCGATCTAAAGTCCTGATCAAAGATATAAGCATTAGATATCATCTTGCACAAAAAAATTATGCGTTGTCATATGACCCATGGCATTTAATAGATTTAAGCAGACGTCTTCTCGGTTGCTTATGATCACTACAAGTTCTTAATTAAAAGCATTCAGATGCATTGAAATGCAATCGTTGTTGTGTTGTCTGTAGGTTTAACCTAACCCTAACCCTAAGTGAGAGTAATATGAGCTACGTTTTTTTATTATTATCACCAATTTAACAGATAAAGGAAATAACTCAACCTGGCCCATCTTTTTTCCCCACACTGCATATCTATTAAACTATTTAACATATATTTGATTGCCAAAGATGCACAATGCCTCAAAGTCTCAATTGGTAGGAATATTGCAAAGAAAAAATGTTTTGACTCAACAAAATATTGTAACATATTTTAATATTGTAAAATTGGTTAATTGAACCCCAGTCTCCACCTTTCTCCATGTTACTTCTTCCCTTACAAAAAAAAAACTGCAGTACAAGTGTGGCAATTTGGACAATGTACTTGTGGCAGGTTCTTTAACTCTCCTAAAGGAGGAAGTGGGGTGAACACTCCAACAAACTTTAATTGAACAAATACTATATATTTTCAGTGTCACACATAAGACACTGACAAACACACATACACAGTTCCGTGTGTGTCTCTCTCCCCATCTGCCACTGTCTCCTGTCCTTAAATACTCCCGCTGGTTTTCACTGGAATGCAAGACTGGCGTGGGGCACCAGTGGAACTCATTCACCACTTATCTTCCTGGCCTCGCTCTGCCCAGATGCCTCTCGGCCGTGCCCTTCTCGCCACATACCCCCATCACCAAACTCAGACTGGGGAGTCATCTGGCCTGTGACTTACTCCCCCATTTACTTACTTATTTACTTAATTTCTAAGGAGGGAGTGTTGGCGTCTCAGCTACCATGCTGCAGGGTGGCCTCTGTGTCCGCCCTGCATGTGCCTGGGAGTAGGAGCAGGACAATTAAAGTAGACGGGGAGGGGGAGGAAGGAGAGGAAGAAAGAGAGAGGAGAGTGTGGAGAGAGGGGAAAGAGTGGAGAGAGGGGAAAGAGTTGGCTCGCCGGCCCCCGAACACACTGCCAAACAGTCCTCAGCCATCTGCACTGCCTCCTGGCAGACGGCGAGGACTCCATGACAAAGCATCCTTCCTCCAGATCCAGGGTTACAGCACTAATGTGGCAGGTTCTTTATCTCTCTTAACGGAGGAAGTGGGGACCAGGTGAACGCTCCAACAAACTTTAATTGTACAAACACTATACACTTTTCAGTGTCACACATAACACACTGACACACACACGCACGCACGTATACAGCTCCATGTGTTTCTCACTCACCGTCTGCCGCCGTCTCCTCTACTTAAATATTCACGCTCCTCAATGGAACGCAAGACCGGTTATCACTTATCTTCCCGGTTTCGCTCAGCCCAGACGACGCTCGGCCATGCCCTGCTTGCCACAGTATTATTGTAATTTATTTACTGCAGTACAAGTGTGGTAATTTTGATGCAGTATTACTGCACTTTTCTAAGTCCTTTTTTCAAAGAAAGTCAGTCCACTTGGTGACCATCTTTGAAAGTGCAGCTCTTATCTACTTCAATGGGAAAAGACTGAAATCTCCAAGATGGTTGGTCTATATTATGATCAAGACAATATATCAAATCAGCAGTATAATCTGACAACAGTGGTATAATTAATTGTGCTTCTTTTGCTTATTTTTCAGGCATGTTAGGCTAATGACATTTATTGACAGGTGTTCCCTCTATCCAAAAGCTGACTGGCTCTTTTACCTGTGTGGCAGGACTTACTTTTCAACATCTATTGACTGTTAGGTTTTCCAATGCTATTTATTTAAATAGAAGTGCTCTGTCTCTGCTAAATAGTCTCTGGTACTGCAGTAATACTGCATCCAAATTACCACACTTGAACTGCAGTTATTTTTTGTAAGGGAATTTCTACTGCTGGAAATTCACTTTCCTGCATTTTGCTTTAACTCTGATTAAATTTTCCCAAGCCCTTTAATCAAATTCTTTTGGTTCACTTGAATATTACGGCTCGTTGAAGTGATGCAGGGTTGGAAACGAAGTGGCTCTCCAGAAACAGAAATGAGCAAAATGTAGAATATGGAATGAATCTTGATGGAAAATGGATTGTCATAAAGAAACCATGATGATTAATCATGGTTAACAATTCTGTACCTTGATCATCTCTTCGTAAGTGAGAAACAGGATGTCGTATTTGTCTTTATTTGTGATCCATCCTTTGACTTGGTCAAACCAACAGCCACCAAGCACTACAAACACAACGTCAAGTCATTGCTGTCAGATGTTGTGATGAAGGTAAATGTTTACTAGAAAATTCAATTGTGTTGTATGAACATAATTTTTAATAATGTCAGGTCGGGTTACGTTTTCACATGTGCTTTGAATGATGTACTGTAATTTTCACAGTTGTTTGAAGGTTTCTGTCAATGCAGGAAATGTATGCAGAATTGTTGAAAAGGGTTTCATTTTGATGAAGATCTGTAAAGTTCTTACTGCACCCTGAGAAGAACTTCTCCAGCATCTCCTCGTAGCTCTCGGAAGAATCCAGTATCTTCATGTCCTTGGAAAAATGGAAATATGACACTATGATGTCTTTGGGGTTTCTCATGATGTAGATGATCTGGGAGCATATAGGTGACATATTACAATGCAATTTAAATAATGGAACAGCAAGATCACTGAATAATTAATTAATGAATACACACTTTTCCTTTTCCCTGTAGCCCCTTTGGCACCATGTGCTCATGTAAATGGGAACAGAAAAGTCTAGGGGACGGAAGTGACTTGTAATCTTTCCCCCTTTGTGGTAACTCTAACCAGGGCATCAGCTCGCGCGTGGTTGTGTCTGCTTTTTCAGGCAAATCTTCCTCATATAGTAAAGTCATAATCCGTTGGGTCCATATTGTACCTGAAACAGTGTCATAGAAGCAATGAAAATGCTATGGAACTGTATAGCCTACAAGTTTACAATGGCTTGCCATCACTGAACAAACTTGCAGGTCATGTTAATTGTACTTAACCAAAAGTTGTTCTCCATTTAATCTCTTTGCTAAGAAACATTGTATACTAAAAACATGTGATTAGTGATTTTTTCCATTCCATTTGATTTTCTATAGTAATCCAAAGTCCAAATAAAAATATCTTGTCTTCTCATACAGTATATCAGCATCTCACTTACCTGATTTCGGAAAGGTAATAACAAAAACATCATCATCCCTTATTTCAAATTCCTCTAAACTATCAATATAGTCTTTAGTAAGATATTGTTTGCCACCCACTGGAAAGACCATTCCTTTGTATGACAACAGGTTGTCACTAAGCTTCTTGTATTCCTGCTGAGCCATGTCTGTTTCTGAACCAAATTATCACTCTTACTTTCTCTCCTGCCCAAACACTGTAAATTATAGAGTGAACCTGGTTTAATCCATGCAGATTTATACACTCTGGATTAAAAAAAAAAAAAAAAAAAAAAAAAAGTTTAATATTTACTCTCACACTTCATCAGTTAAACTGTTCTTTTTGGTTAATTTTAAGCTAACCGTTGTATTCGGTATACTGACATTAATATTTCTCTCTTCTCATCAGTCCTTATTTATTCTTTTCAATGTAAGAATGTAATAAGAAATGTAATATTATATTTCAGAAGCCATGGCCAACAAGCACATAATGAGTGCAAAGTTACTGGTATATTTGACTAAACTATTAACTCTTTTGCATATGTTCTCTGTTCAATACCCACGATGAACAACTCCATTATGAAATTAATGAATCTGAAAATATACTGTATTTGCGCACTTGCGGATCCATGTGCATTGTAGTGTTGCATTCTTTAGGGTGGCACTTGCAGGTAAAATCGCATGCATCATATTTGGGTAGATGTATTGTTTGTATCCATTGTCCATATGTCTGACCAGGTTAAGCCCATTATAAAAATATGCCTTACTCTCTAGTGGAGATTACAATCTGTTCTACTATTGTGAGCACATTGTTCCTGAAATGGGACATATTAATGATATTGACGTGTGCTGTGTTGAAAATAGAGATGACTATGAAGCAATCATTATTTAGTGAGGCATGCAATAATATAACACTATGCCACCTAAATTAAAAGAACATAATGAACTACAAAGTACTGAGGACATCATGAACTTATCTAGACAGATAGAGCTGGCAAGACAAACTTAATGTTGGTTTGTCTTAAAGTAAAAAAAAAAAAAAAAAATTTTTAAACTTTGTTTTATGGCCTTACAGTCCCACCACAGTGTCTTTTCTAGCACACCTCAAATTCTGTATTGTAGTAAAAATGACAATGATAGAAATTACATTTCTAATATATATATTTTTTTTAAATAAAATGGCCAACTAATTTGTCTTGCTGAGGCTAATTTCATAATTCATAATTTCATAACATTTTATCCTTCCTAAATTCACACAAATAATATTTAACATTTTTTTTCCATGATTGGAAATGACAGGCAATAAAAATAGTCACAAGTAATATTAACATTTAATTTTCTTTGTTTACTTCAAACATTACTTGTCTCATGGAGTGGTGGTGGCGTAGTGGGCTAAAGCACATAACTGGTAATCAGAAGGTTGCTGGTTCGATACCCACAGCCACCACCATTGTGTCCTTGAGCAAGGCACTTAACTCCAGGTTGCTCTGGGGGGATTGTCCCTGTAATAAGTGCACTGTAAGTCGCTTTGGATAAAAGCATCTGCCAAATGCATAAATGTAAATGTCTCAAGTAAGCTCTTTATTGACACTTTTAGTCATGTAGTAATTTGTATTTTTAGAATGGATTTCCATCCTTTAATGTTGAAATTCTGGGTTTGGACAGGGCTAAAACAATAATATCTATACATAAAAGGCATTTGGAAAGTACCAAAAATAAATGCCCGAAGGCCTGGTAAAAAGTTTCCAAGTCAGTTTTAAAGTAACCTTCATGATAATGTTCATGTTTAACAGAAGTGATAATTGATACTGTATTCTGCCCCCTTTTTTTGCAATAAAATATGATCATGGTAATTAAAATGATATACTGTAAAAGATCATCCATTCAATATACTCTTGTGTAACTATACTACTGACTGCATATGTAAAATGTCTTAAAGGGGTCATATAATACTTTTTAATAATTAACAAATATATTTATGGTTGCAGTTAGTTTTATCACCATCTGACTGGGGGAGCACAAGGCAAATCTAGGAGGGCAATGCCCACTCGAGAACCCCCTCATTATTCATAAGTGAGTCATTTTACATTAGCAGTTTGTGATATGGGATTTTATTTGTTTGACATATATATATATATATATATATATATATATATATATATATATATATATATATACACATATATACATACACACACACACATAAAAAATATTTTTATTTTACAAAGGGAAGTGACTTAATTGCATGATGTTTGCTGACATCTACTGGTCAATATGGGGAACTGAATCCTCTCAGAGATTTTAGAAGGGCCTCAACTACACCATATTATTTTCAATTGTTCCTGAGTGAAACGTCATTTTTAATCTTGGTAACAGGTGGGACTAATTGCTAAAATAACACCTAAAATAATTCGCTTATTTTGATGAGGCAAGTGACTTATTTTGGGCTTGTTTTCCCAGACCATGTTGCTTATTTCTCTTGTGAGATCTAGCAACACTCTGCAATTGGTATTTCACCCACCCATTAGCGTAGAGCAATGTCATTTTAAAAAGAAAAACATTTCGTTTTTAGTCCCTGGTTTGAATCAATATTGCTCTCCACGTATCTTTTTCCAAAACACAGGCCACTTTATCCCTCCTTTGGAGAGCCGAACACACACAGGCAGAAGGATTGAGGGATTATCGTGATCTTCAGCGAGACTAGCTAAAGCATCTGCGGATCTGATCTTAGATTGTGATCTACAGACTGACATAACAAATCTACCCTGTTCTCTCTGTGTACTCAATGACAGAGTCTGTAGAGTTGCATTTGAGTAGACTAATGTGTTGAGAATTGCAGAACGAATTTTCCATTAATTGATTATTGTTAATCAGTATTTTCCAAGGCATAACAAATCCACATTCTGATGAGTTCGCAGAACTAAATTTGTGTTGAATAACTGGTTGAGGATTTTAAGAACAGTATTTGAGAAAGTATTTACGTTTAATTAATCACTATTCATTCTTAGTGCTTACTAAGGCAAGACATTTTTTTTTAAGATTGCTCATACTTAAAATTAAAAAACGTAAAAAAAACAAAAAACTCTGGCTTAGTCCTATGAAACACGTTAATCATCTCATGCATTTGTGCTTCGGAATGATACAACAAATTGTGTGGCGTGACTGAGGAGAGATGTGCTATAATTTTTCAGAAAAAAAAATACATATTTGTCACCACACACACACACACACACACACACACACACACACACACACACACACACACGATTAATAAGCTGTTTTCCTCATGGGGTCTGACAAAATGTCCCCACAAGGTCAAAAATGTTGGGTTTTACTATCCTTATGGGGATATTTGGTCCACACAAAGTGATAAATACATGCTCACACACACACACATACACATAAACATTTAATCCAAGTGAACTACAAAAAAATTTAATTAGTGAAAAATGTCAAAGAGATGCTGATGAATTTACAGTATCTATGGCCACATCCACAGTTTGAATGGTCCTAACGTCAACGTTTTCAAGTATGCAAGTATGGAGAGGTTTTGCAAAAGTCTCTGTCTTTGGTGTAGGAAAATGCCGTCCTAGTGTGGGTGAGATTTTGACCTTCCATCCACACTGAGATGATGTTTTTGTCAGTGAAAACTGAGCTTTTTGAAAATGCTCTCTCAAGTGGATACATTTGAAAATGCTGTCTTCACGTTGTAGTGTAGACTGGGAAATCAGAGACGATGGAAACCTATGACGTATTTGTTTTCACGTGATGCAGTCATGTGATCAATTCAACCAAAACAATCAAGATGGCGGACCATGTTATAGCGGTGCCATTGTGCCTGATATTCGTTTTGATAGGGTTGTTAAAGATAAATGTTACTTTGTACAACATTCACAATGCATTCCTTCAAAGGTGATGCAAAGTTTACTCGGAATTGGTGTCCAGCGATGGAAGACGAGGAAAATTGGGTTTCAGACCGTATATGCAACTGCGATTTTTTTACTTTTGCAGTAAGAGGATTTAAGCATTTTCATGTTTTTCAGTGTGGACGAGCAACTTTTGGAAAATGCTTGAAAACGACATTGTGTATGGAGAACGTTTTGAAAACAAAAACAATGATTCGAGATTAATGTAGACATGGTCTAACATTATAGACTTTCCAGTTGAGATGTTTATTTAAAAAATAATAAAAAATGTAACCTAAAATTTCAATGTTTAAAAACATTTATGCCCACGTTAGATTGATCACACTGTGAATTCGGCTACTGTAGGTCGAAAGTTCTTCATCTGAAATTGGTCTGTGCTTACCAAAATTCAAATAACAACCCCCAATACCTGAAGCTGGAATAATCATATAAGAATGCGTGTTTTTGGGTAAAATGTCTATGGAGTTTTGCCAAAATCGATTTGTATTTTTAGTTGTAAACAATATAATACATAATATTGTGATAATACAATATAGTGATAATACAGTTAACAGGAATTCATATTTTATTAACTCTACCTCCTAACCCAATCACCCACCTTAAACCTAACCATCAGATGAATAAAATTGAATTTTTGAGCAAAAATGCAACCTCTGAATCACGCTCACCATTGTCTATGTGAACGCAATTACTTACTGATTCCCAATGGACCACAACCCGAGTCTTGAAAAGCTGCTTTGGCCATTTGTATCAGTAGTGCTAGAGGGAAATGGGTTTTTTATTAAATCAATGCAAAAATGTGTGATAGGGGATGGTGCTTCTCAGTTACTGGACAGAATCAGGCTGATTTCAGGAAACATGAACTTTCGGAATCAATATGTTAATTCCCGTGTGACCATGTTGGTTATTTGCCAACTATTCATTTCTTTTATATGTCAAATTAAAAAAAAATAATTTCTTCACCGTTCTTCACCGGTAATGGTGAACCTGCAGAAAACCTCTGCCGACCAATGAAGAGTTTGCAAAAAGCTCATTTGCATGTGAAAATAATGAGTGGTGGATTTGCGGCAAGTTTACAGCAAGTTTGCCAGAACTGTTGCCTCGTGAACAATGAGAATATCAAAGATATAAGTCTCTTCTACACAGAGAAACCTGATTGGTTCACTCAAATTGTTGATGGTAACCGACACACCTGCAGTTTGGAGGCAGAGGTGTTCGTTTGTAAACTTTAGTCATAAGGATCTGAGGCTTTTTAACCTTATGTGTGCTACACCTATTTGTTTTGTCTCTTCTGTCTAACACTCTGTTGTCGACACAAAATACTGTATGATTCAGGACAGCTAATCAAGAGGCATGTAAAGGCTTCTCAGAGGCTGGGCTGACACATAAAGATTCTGAATTCAGAGTTGCCATTGTTCAAATTAGGGAGCTATGTACTTGCCATTTTAAAAGGATCTTTTTTGGTAGGCCATAAACTGATCCTGGGCTTTACCTAAGAGACCAGACACCCATCCATGGGGCCACAGAGGGAGGGGGGGTCAGAGAGAAGAAATGCAGCTGGTTACTGGAAGCAAAGGATGAATGGATGAAAGACTAGAAGGCTAAGAATTTGCAAACAAAGGTACTGATGGTTTATCACATTGGTTGTGAACATTTTTGCTGATTGTGTCATCCTTAAAAACCTTGACCTAAGGTAAAATATAAGCTATTATTATAGCTATTAAAACCATAAAATTGTTCAAAGACACCCAACACTCCAACTACATGGACACTTGGCTACTTGACAAGTGGTACTTAGGATAACCCGCAGATCTCTGGCACAAGTTAAAAGTAAAAAGATAAAGTCATTCGGGACAGATACTGACATGTTCTAGAGTAATTTTCATAGAAAAGAAGCACCATAGATGAACCAAAAATAAAATGTTGCCAACTCATCTCACTCAAACAAGCAAAAATATTGTCTAAAGAAATTATGAGTCATAAGTATTTTTTGATTCTTTGTTGCACTATTGTAAACAACATGTTATATGTTATATTTTGTAGGGCAGTGGTGGCTCAGCGGTTAAGGCTCTGGATTACTGACCAGAAGGTTGGGGGTTCAAGCCCCAGCACCGACAAGACACCACTGTGTGGCCCTTGAGCAAGGCCCTTAACCCTATCTGCTCCAGGGGCGCCGAATCATGGCTGACCCTGCACTCTGACCCCAGCATAGCTGGGATATGTGAAAACTAAATAATTTCACTGTATATATGCAGAAATGTATGTGTAATGTGTGACAATTGGCTAATTAAAAATTAATTAAATTATATATAAACATGTCAACTATTTTATGATACTTTGTACTTCATATATTTTTGCCATGTCAAACACATTGATTTCTACATATGTATAATCCCATAGCTACATTACATTATTTCTCAATTTATTGCCAAAATTCTAACATCAATAAAACAGTGGTAACTTCATACTGGCCACAACTATCATCAAAAATAATTTATTATGTTTATTACATTTACATTAACTGTAGTAACTAGGGTATTTTAGCAGAAGCTAAGGTTACCATGGCAAATATTTGAAGGTTTCAACATGCCCTTACAAGTAGTGTGACCATTTAGTGTTCTGATATATACCAAGGCACTGGATGATTTCCATATTTACAAAAACAAGCAAAAAGCAAACAAGCAAACAAGAAGTGAACAAAACACCCTTAACCAACACCTAAACCCAACCGATAGTGTCATAAAAGCAAACAAGAGGTAAACAAAATATCCTTAACCAACACCTAAACCTAACCGTTAGTGTCCTAAAAGCAAACAAGAGGTAAACAAAACATCCTTAACCAACACCTAAACCTAACCGATAGTGTCCTAAAAGCAAACAAGAGGTGAACAAACCATCCTTACCCTTAACCAACACCTAAACCCAACCGATAGTGTCATAAAAGCAAACAAGAGGTGAACAAAACATCCTTAACCAACACCTAAACCTAACCGATAGTGTCCTAAATGCAAACAAGAGGTGAACAAAACATCCTTAACCAACATCTAAACCCAACCAATAGTGTCCTAAAAGCAAACAAGAGGTGAACAAAACATCCTTACCCTTAACCAACACCTAAACCCAACCGATAGTGTCCTAAAAGCAAACAAGAGGTGAACAAAACATCCTTAACCAACACCTAAATCTAACCGATAGTGTCATAAAAGCAAACAAGAGGTGAACAAAACATCCTTACCCTTAACCAACACCTAAACCCAACCGATAGTGTCCTAAAAGCAAACAAGAGGTCAACAAAACATCCTTAACCAACACCTAAATCTAACCGATAGTGTCATAAAAGCAAACAAGAGGTGAACAAAACATCCTTACCTTTAACCAACACCTAAACCCAACATAGTGTCATAAAAGCAAACAAGAGGTGAACAAAACATCCTTAACCAACACCTAAACCTAACCGATAGTGTCCTAAAAGCAAACAAGAGGTGAAAAAAACATCCTTACCCTTAACCGGCACCTAAACCCAACAGATAGTGTCCTAAAAGCAAACAAGAGGTGAACAAAACATCATTAACCAACACCTAAACCTAACCGATAGTGTCCTAAAAGCAAACAAGAGCTGAACAAAACATCCTTAACCAACACCTAAACCTAACCGATAGTGTCCTAAAAGCAAACAAGAGGTGAAAAAACATCCTTACCCTTAACCAACACCTAAACCCAACCGATAGTGTCATAAAAGCAAACAAGAGGTGAAAAAACATCCTTACCCTTAACCAACACCTAAATCTAACCGATAGTGTCATAAAAGCAAACAAGAGGTGAACAAAACATCCTTAACCAACACCTAAACCTAACCGATAGTGTCCTAAAAGCAAACAAGAGGTGAACAAAACATCCTTATCCTTAACCGGCACCTAAACCCAACCAATAGTGTCCTAAAAGCAAACAAGAGGTAAACAAAACATCCTTAACCAACACCTAAACCTAACCGATAGTGTCATAAAAGCAAACAAGAGGTAAACAAAACATCCTTAACCAACACCTAAACCTAACCGATAGTGTCCTAAAAGCAAATGCAACTTGAAAAGCACATTTTCTGAAGCAACCACGTCATTTTGTGTACATTTTGCTTCTATGACACTTTTGTCTAACATGTCAGCTTGTGTGTTTGTCTGGGCTCCAACCTCGGGCTTTCGAGTCTAAAGTCCAACACTCTATCACTCCGCGGAAGCTAATCATGTTGGAATAAGTGTGTCTGTAAAACAAGCATTAAAAAGTTTAGTTTTTCAAATGATACATTAGAGTAAAAGTGTTTCGATATCATAACATAGCAGTGTGGGTTGTGCGTGGACGTGGGTGGGTGGTTGGGGGTGAGATGGCTGGTGGGCTTCAGGGTGCCAACTTGTTGCTGCGGGCACCCCGTGCTTAAAAAAACCTAAAAAGAATATTCCTAGATAATTCGGAATTGGTTCCAAAAATACAAAAACAATATTAATAAATTCAATAAAAAAACAATAACAAAATGAGAACCATACATGAACATTAGGGGAAGGATAAGTGTTTAGATGGCATTCGTACTTTTTGTAATTAGTCTATTAAGCCAGTACCTTTATACTCACATACAGTGGAGACAGTGCCATTCATTTCTTTTCCATGCAAGAGAGAGACTGCAATAGCCTAAACTACTTAATCTAGAATTGTTTTTAATTCATTTCAAAGCTGAATTTTAAATTTTCATCAAGATATTGGTTCATATTTTTTACTTGTGACTATGTGACAATAAAGGGTTACTACTACTATTTGCAATGAACCGCCAAGCTCTTATCAGTCACCATCAGCTTTTCACTGTGGAAAGTGGGCGGGGAGTAAAAGTTTGCGAAGCCCGAATGAAATTGAGTGACAGTTCCCTCATCCTGCCCTTTGACAGAACGCATGGGGCATTAGATGGAGTCCGCGCTGGATTACATTATTTCAACTTTTGATGAGTCCAAACCCGTGGCGCAAAGTTCTCGTTTCGGACAACGAGTTTGGTTCTTCATGCGCATTTAAAAAAATAAAATAAATGAGGACCTCGGATTTTTTCTTTCTTTCAAGTTAGTAAGTTAGTACCGACATGCTTAGAAAATAACAAGGAGTAACAATGGATTTGTATTGTATATTCCAGCCAGTTTCAGTTGCGTTTTATTATTATTTATTTGACAATCGCACTTCTTGTGTGTGATGCTGTGAACGCTCGGTGAACACCAAAGACGCCCAGATCTGAAACTACATGACGCCTGCTATGTTTGATTTAGCTTAATATGTGGCCAAAAGTCACTCAAAGATTTTAGAAGATGGTCCTGAGGAGACTATTTCATGCTCTTCCTTTTTTTGCTCTGACCCTCTTCATCCTGATTTTACTGGATTTGCAACTGCGCACCCGGAGTGACCAAAAACCCAGCGCGCCTCTTGCGCACGAAGGGATACGAAGTGAGGTGCCATTTATATCAAGGACCACAGCCGTTAATCAACACAGAGATGTTGCGACCAAAAAGTTCAAACAGAACCCAAAAAGTGACAAATGGAGGGAGACAAAGACAAAGTCACCATTAGAACTCACTGATATCTTCATTGCGGTGAAAACCACTGGCAGGTTTCACAAAGCCCGGCTTGCTCTTCTTTTGGATACCTGGATCTCCAGGACTAAAGACCATGTGAGTGTTTCTTGAAGGATGCTACAAAATAGATTTGGGGTCATCAAATGTTAAAGTTTAATAATATGTTTAAAAAAACAAACAAAAAAAAGACCACACATACTGATTTAGAATATTAGAAGGGGGGCGTTTCCCCTCCAGTGTCTATGGTGATTATGACCCTGTCCTTCATCATAATATGGGACATGGTTCTTTTTACATCACAATCTGAGCTGCAGTCTCTGCAACAACTTCTGTTGATGTCACAGGATGTTCGCTCACATAGTTGGCAGATGAACACACATCCTGTGGCATCAGAAAGTCGTGTTGTGTGCAAAAGAACTGGTAAAAGCACAGGTGCAAAACCTCAGACATAGCCGTTGTCGAAACCAGACAAGTTTGTTATTTATGACTGTGCATTTGCAGTAACACACCAAGGTGATGCCAAGTTGGATTGTGGTATTTTTGATGAAAACATTTTCATATTTCACATTTGATGAGCCACTGGATTATAATTTTTTTTTTATTAATGTTGGCACCATGCCACCAAGTCTGACCCACCAATTAGCAAATAAAACACAGCATTCTGCCCCATTTCCTGTTTGACCTACCCTGCGGTCGTTTATAGACCGAGCACTTCCTGTGTGTGTTCTCTAACTCAGCAATAGTCGCCCTGTCACGAGGGGTAGAGATGAATGTTTAGTTCCTATTTTTGGCAGAAGTATCAGAACTCACAGCCGTGATCTTTGAAATCATTGCATGTTTTTTTTTTTTTTTCAAACTCTGCAAGTGACTGGTGATTGAGGCTAAAGAAAGTCAAAACAACTGAAATCAACTTGCAAAGATGCAAGAAAAATACAAGTTAAAAAAACGTAATATTCCCCTTAATGGGCGTCCATTTAAACTCAAAAAATTACATTTAAAAATTGACTCTGACCTGCTGTAACATGATATTAAGAAGCAGAACAAAACCAGACTGACGTACTAACACGTGCTTATAATATGCACACACTCACAGTCATACAAGCTCATGCTTTGGCAGGCACTAACAACACCAGCACTTCAGGAAGATGCCAGTGTTTAAGCTTGCCAAGTGTTATCTCTGCGTGACTTGTCAAAGCAAATTCCCAACATGCGTCTCAGAATGCAACACTTTCAAAGGAGCAGCCGTCTTTCTGAATGTAAGATGACAAGTGCGAAACAGTGGTGTTGTAGATCCAAATACTTGTACGATTAAAGACAACGTATGCAAAATGCCAGGGGCTAGGTTTTGTCTTGTTTTGCATACTAATAAGCTGTATTTGTGGGGAAAAATGACTGCCAGTTTGTTCAGCAGTTTCCCAATTTAAGCAAGACTGAAACTTGCATGAAACTTGACTTAGATGTTAAAGTTCTGTCTTGAATTTTGGCTCTTGTAGACGCAACAGTTTCAAAGATTCCCTGCTTCTGCTTTTTGTCCAAAACTGGAACATGGTTTTAAATATGAGTATAGGGTGACTGTGGCGAGGAAGTGTTTGTTATACTCAAAGTTGTAGTTGTTACTGGCAATTGAAAATACAGTTTTCTTTCAATAATGAATTTCAGCTATAACTCACCACCATGATGCTAGTGTTTTGGGTGGTTGCTATGGAGTTCTTTATTGGCCCAAATCAAAAGAACCCAAGTCTCTACGATATTCTCGTCCCTAAATTTGACTTCGGTCCCTCATTCAGTGTGAGGTCACACCCACACTAATCCATTTTCATTTTTCAAGTTTATGGCTCTTAACTACTCTGAAATGGCGATTTTCTCCACAAAAAAACAATGGAAACCCTCTCAATAACTGCATATTTTGGAAAATTAAGGTGTTACGAAAATGAAAATGGAGGTTTCAAACTTTAATGGATTACTGTGGATGTGGTCTAAGATTATGGGATTTAATTGTCCATTTTATTTTTCACTGAGGCCAAAATCATAAACAAGCCACATGATTTGTGGTATCATTCATGGTGTTATGTGCCAAAGTGTAATACTTAGGGTTAATTAATTCCATGAATTAATCGGATTTTAAACCTGTAAAGCAGTTTCTGGCCACTTCAGTATGTTATAGAAGCACAGGATGTTGAATTTATGTTTTTGAGAGTATATTTGCATGTGTGTGTGCCCTTTGCTTCAGTGCCTATAAGAGGGAGCGACGGCCGCAGACTGAGTTTTGAAACAATGACAGAACGGAAGTCTATCTGAAAGAGGAAGTCTTGAACTGAGGAAACAGGAACAGAGTGTGAAACAACAACCCACACACTTTTTAAAAAGTCAAAGACTCACCAACTCCCCTCGAAAGAAACAAACACCCTCCGGACATCTGTTTAGTTGTTTAGTTTTCGTTGCTGCTTTGATTAGTCTGAGAATTGAGCACTGTCTCAAAAAAGAACATTGTGTTTTTTTATTATTAGGGCTGTCAATCGATGACAGATTTTAATCCTAATTAATAGCATATCAATATTGCCTTCTTCATGCTCCTTGGTTTGACGTGGCATGTTGCCTTAGCAGCTGGCGCGCTGACTGCCCCCTACTGCCACAAATTCATAAAATTTGCTTAAATTGGTCCGATGGTAAGATCATTCCTTATCACAGAACTTATGTATGGATCGGGGCATGATTAATTGCGTAAAAAAAATTTACATGTTATTTTTCATGTAATGAGTCGCACTAAGATAACGCGTTAAATCGACAACCCTATTTTAAATGTGTAGTTGTTAGGGTATTGCAGTGATATTTGACTCACAGTTTCGAACAGCAGATATAATCAAGTAGAAGATTTGGTGGGTGAGCATGCCTTAACTACACCCAATGGGGGGAAAAATGGTAAATGGCAGAGCTGCCATGCAAGGCGCTTGCCTGCCATTGGGAACAACTTGGGGTTCAGTGTCTTGCCCAAGGACACTTCAGCATATAGATTTGTGTGGGCCGGGAATCTAACCACCAACCCTGCAAATAGTGGACAACCCGCTCTACCACCTGAGCCACAGAAAGTTTTTCTCCATTGAACGGCATTCAAAATGAACCATGTACTCTAACAAAATATTTCAGAACACAATTCAAATCATGTACTTCTGGGTAGGGATGCACCAATCTGATACCTGATTCAGTATCAGCTCCGATAACCAATTCTGAAAAACAATTTTCAGCAAAGATATCAGAACCTACTTCAGTTATCTTCTAACAAGCCTAACTAGACTTGAGAAAGAACATTAAATTTGACATCGGCTATCGATCTGACGAGCCTGATCCAAATCCGATACTGTGTGTTAGTCAAGTTCGTTACTGTCAAGCTCCAAAAATGACATAACAGAACCATAAATACACAATTAAAGCAGTTCATATGACTCGTGCATTTTATTCCAAGCCACTTGAAGACATGTGATAGCTCTGTGAATCACAAAAGGCTGTGCTTAATAAGTAAATATATAGTATGCGCAGCGCTAGTGTCACATATTCCCTATTGTCTTTTGTTTTTGTGCTTTTATATTCTTCACAGTGGTGTGCAATATTTGAGCACTACTCAAGAACAGCACCTCAGATGTAGATGCTCAATGGTTTGGTTCACTTATAATATGCATATAGAACAGCACCGGAGGTGCATTTTACCAGATTTTGAATAAGAAGCAAATTAAACTACTGTGAAATTGCCTACAAACAGACACATACAGGACTTCCTGGAAAGTTTAGAATTTCAAAATAAAAGCGTGAGGGTTTAAAATGTTCACAATTTAAATATATTACTGTTGTATTTAAAATTAAAAGTCAATAATAATAATATTAATTCCAATTTATTATTTTTTTATTATTGTTGTTGTTGACATCATTAGTTTTTGTTTACAAATGATGATAATATTTAAGTTGAATGGGTTCCAAAAAATAACCATGTGAATGAAAAGTGGACTGATGTCTTACAACTAAATTGAACAAAAAAGAGATCTGAATACTTTAGTTCAGATGCAAGTTGAAACGTTTAAAAAACAAAAAACGTCAAAAAACCCACTGGTTTCTTTTCTACTGAAGGCTTAAAGACTGGAATTACTGTTAATTTTGCAGCTACATTATCTAGTATACTAGTTAATAATAAAGTGTTTCTTAATAAGCTATACATTTATATTGAAATAATGTGTAGTTAGAGGTGTAGCTAGATCAGTGTTGTAGACCTCATTGGAAATTATAATCTAAAATACTCTATGGTATGCTTGTTTAGTGTTTTTTTTCTACCTGGTCTCATAGAATGAATGTTACTCTATAGATTTTTGCAAACTGATTTGTACATGCTGCTTTCTACATTTCGCTGCAGTTTCCCGGTGAAATGAACACTAGAGGCACTACAACAGCTGTGTGGTTTAATCATTAAAGACCCACCTACATATATACACTTATTCCTATGTCATTAGCTTACTTGGTAGCTCACTTGATAGAGCGTTGGACTTTGAGCTCTTTGACCGCAGTTTGAATCCAACTAAAGACATACGGAAGTGAAAGTGGCATAGAAGCGACACAGAATGACTGGTTGCTTCAGTAAATGTGTGTGTTTTTTTTTTCTTTTGAATTTGCATTTTAAAACACTATCGGTTAGGGTTTGGTTAAAGGTAATCCTTTAGGATGTCTGTTTTGTTAAACTCTCATTTATCTTTCTGCACACTATTAGTTGGGTTTAGGGTAAAGTTTTAGGTTAGGGAGTAACGTTAGACTTATTAAAACCTCTATCTAAAATTAAACTTAAACACCTTGTCTGATTACAACCTCATTTCACTCGGCTTTGGTGCCCCGTGCTGGATATTTCACTTGAATACTGCAGTCAAACGTGTAATGAAGCAAGTTATTTCAGTTTTGCAAAAACGTAGCAATGCTCACGAAAATTTAACGAGACCAGGCTGTTTTTTTCTGATTTATTGTCCATCATATTGTGAGGCCTAATCTCTCTCTCATTCTCTGTCCAACCCTTTGTCTTAAATTTGCCCAAATCAATTCATCCCATTTGAGCCTCTTTCCTTTTCTCTTTGAGTTAAGAAGACAAAATGGAGGTTCCTCCTCCTTAACTCCATTATGCAACTAATGGGCACTTCTGCTCTGGTTTCACTCTTTGTGTGTCTGCAGACAGTCCTGTATAATCTGCTGTCATCTTTTGCCTCACTTATCTCTACTGTCTAGCCAAAATGGGTGCTAAAGACTTGGCCATATGATTTATGAAGGAGCTCAGGGTGTTAGTGGGCTGTTTCCACTCGCTCTGGCCCATTGGCTTTGATGACTGCTGCATTGATCTTTGAGTTAGATTATTCCACCTCTACCCAAGGACTACCACAGTGGAGGCATGTTGAGCTGCGAACTCAGCTGTCCAAATGTCAAAATGTTGTAATGAAGCTAAACTCAGAGAGCAACACCTCTACAGCATCATTGGGAACAATAAAAGATTCTTGCTTTGGCTAATAGGGCTTAGGGTGTACATACTAGAATTTACGTTAATCAATGATCTGTAGTGCGACTTTTGCTGCAAATCAATCTGACATTAGCATTTATTGCTAATAAAAACTCATACAACAAGATAATAATTAGTATGAGATGGCAAAAATCATAAGACATCGTACAATTTATCACTCGTATGAAAAAGTATTATTTTATACCAGTAGAGATCAACCAATCAACATTCAGAATTTTAATTGGATTCAAAACAGGCATCAAATTTTAGCTTGCTTTCTAGCCAACCTTTTATTTTGAGAAAGGAAATGTCTGTGAACTAATTGAATTTCTCATTCCATATTTATTTATACATTACAAATTAGTAATGTATGTCAAAGTAGTAAAAGTTGTATGTTTTTGTTCAAGCCAACAATTAGTTTCTTATAATTTCGCTATCTCGTACTAATAGGACTTGTCAAGAGACCAATCTTTTGAGAGCAAATCAGAGCTTTTTATAGCATGTAGGCACCCTTACACGAGAGTTTTCACTGTGTAATGTGTAATGACGCTGTAGAGGAAAATTGTAGAGGAAAAAGGCAAGGGTTTGTGAAACAGATGTTCCCTCATACGACCAAAAGTTTAGTACATTTTTACTTTTGCTGCAGTCCACTGTAACGTAGGCATCCGTTAACTATAGAGAATTTCAGACATACAGGTCCAGTTGTACTTTTGGAAATCCAGATCGCTATACTCTCGCTTTATTTCAAAGACACTTGTGTTTTTCCATACTCTCAAAATGCATATGACTCATTCCTATCTGTCAAATGCTCCATCAGAACTTTCTCTACAAGTAAGCATCTGAGTAGACGCCTTTTCCTACACATATGCGATTTTCTTTCCACACTGAAAGCAAAATGCTACATAACAAAATCACAGCCATTCAGATTGTATTTGATTTTAAATAGTGCAACAGTTCCTGACCACTCTTTCAGACATCTTGCTTCCAGAAGTGTTTTTCCCATTCATTTTTTCTATAGAGATTTCATAAAATTCTTCATAAAAGAATCGTAACCCAAGATCCATGGACCAGACCAACCAGCTCTAAGGTGAATCACAACATCGCAAACTTTGATTTGAAACAAAAAAGTATTTGAAAATCAGACAAAGGTACAAGACTGTGAACTTAACATTTTTAATGATGACCACAATCCTACAAAGCATTATGAATGAGGTAATCAAAGTGGGTGGATCTTTTCTCTTCAGGATCAACAGGAATTCTGATATTAAACATGATTAAAAAATTTAAGTTGAAATAAATAACAGAGACTGATGACTTCAAAAGAAGCATATACAGTATCATCGAATAACAACCTCAGAGCTCAGGTTGGTCTTCAGAGTTTATAAGTTACGGTTAATAATCAATTCCCTTATGGAAAAAAAAAAAGATAAATGGGATTTTAACTTCTGGAACCAGACTTCTGTGCTCTATATACAGCTACTGTATGTGTAGAGGGGTTTTGGACCATTGCGTTAGCACTGTGGATGGGGCTACCGAGTACGAAAAGACAATTGTTGCCAAGAGATGTTCTTTTTTGATGCTTTATCATTAGGACCACAGCTTCAGTTTGTGGTACAGCTGTGTATACCTTCTACAAGGTCTAGTTTACTTTTTTAGTTAACTTCATAGTCTACTACTTTTTAAGAAGCCTAGTTGGCACACCATTATCCCTTGGTGGTAACTAGCATCCAAAACACAACATATCCTGGTGACAGTTCTAAGTGAAATATTGCAGTTTCAAGACGTCTGACGTCTTTTTCATTTTGGACTTGCGGTTGATTTTTGCGCACCAACATGACCCTATTTTTCAGACATAATTTTGAACACCTCCACCACATTGCTCCTTTCCAATATATATATATATATATATATATATATATATATATATATATATATATATGTATATATATATATGTTTTATTTTTGTAATCTCAAGAGACCAAAAAAGCCAGTCTTCACATGAAGGCATCAGTCCTGGAACCATTCTCTCTCTCTCTGTCTTACTCTCTCTCTCTGAGAATTAAAGATTTGGTCAGTCTCTCCATCCCCATGTGCCCTTTTGTTCCGTTTGCCTGGCCTGGATGGCAAAATCAGCTACCCACAGGGCCATCTGTGTATCATCCATCCACCCAACACAGGGTGTGGTGTGTGTGTTTTTTGTGCATGTGAATGATTAAAAAATTACGAGAGAGTGAGATTGAGAGAGAGAGAGAGAGAGAGAGAGAGAGAGAGAGACCACATTTAGGATGTGTCACATTCTGGCAGGAAATGACTCCTAAATCTAATCTGTTCCTCTTGATTTATTTGAAGGTCTGTTTAAAGGAGCACACTATGGCTTGGTGGTTACAAATTACACTAAAACCCTTTTAGTGTAATTAATTCAGTATGGTTGCTTGCTTAGGCACCACTAGTTTTAGTAACTCGTTTTTAAATGTTCTGTATCTAACTAGGGTTGCCAAATTTTCACCACGCGAATACAGGACATTTCAATTCTGGATGTTTCACCATCTAACAGGTGTGGTTGTGGGGTCCCCCTTCAGCGCTTCCTCTTTTAAATATGGTAAAACAGGCGTCCGGTACTGGATGGATCCGTTTAAGTCTAAAACCTGCATTTTCATTTTCCTTACGTCATTGTTTTCCTAAGTGTGCAGTAATGGAAAGTCCAAGAATGGACTGGCAACTAAATGTATGGCAACTAAATGTAAATTTGATAGGTAGAGTTCTAAAAGCGATTATAAATCGCTCCTATTGTAATGAATGAAGCCGCACAAGTCATTTTCTATTACAATAAGTCATTAAGCAGACACTTAATAAAAACGACTTACAAATTAGGAAAAAAAAGAAAAAAAAAAAAGAAATCCTTACCTTGTCCGCAGGTCATGCAGACAGCTTCATTAAATGGTTAATAGAAGTGATCTAATATTCCCAATCTCTCTACTGAGGAAATACACTCACCTAAAGGATTATTAGGAACACCTGTTCAATTTCTCATTAATGCAATTATCTAATCAACCAATCACATGGCAGTTGCTTCAATGCATTTAGGGGTGTGGTCCTGGTCAAGACAATCTCCTGAACTCCAAACTGAATGTCAGAATGGGAAAGAAAGGTGATTTAAGCAATTTTGAGCGTGGCATGGTTGTTGGTGCCAGACGGGCCGGTCTGAGTATTTCACAATCTGCTCAGTTACTGGGATTTTCACGCACAACCATTTCTAGGGTTTACAAAGAATGGTGTGAAAAGGGAAAAACATCCAGTATGCAGTCAGTCCTGTAGGCGAAAATGCCTTGTTGATGCTAGAGGTCAGAGGAGAATGGGCCGACTGATTCAAGCTGATAGAAGAGCAACTTTGACTGAAATAACCACTCGTTACAACCGAGGTATGCAGCAAAGCATTTGTGAAGCCACAACACGCACAACCTTGAGGCGGATGGGCTACAACAGCAGAAGACCCCACCGGGTACCACTCATCTCCACTACAAATAGGAAAAAGAGGCTACAATTTGCAAGAGCTCACCAAAATTGGACAGTTGAAGACTGGAAAAATGTTGCCTGGTCTGATGAGTTTCGATTTCTGTTGAGACATTCAGATGGTAGAGTCAGAATTTGGCGTAAACAGAATGAGAACATGGATCCATCATGCCTTGTTTCCACTGTGCAGGCTGGTGGTGGTGGTATAATGGTGTGGGGGATGTTTTCTTGGCACACTTTAGGCCCCTTAGTGCCAATTGGGCATCCTTTAAATGCCACGGCCTACCTGAGCATTGTTTCTGACCATGTCCATCCCTTTATGGCCACCATGTACCCATCCTCTGATGGCTACTTCCAGCAGGATAATGCACCATGTCACAAAGCTCGAATCATTTCAAATTGGTTTCTTGAACATGACAATGAGTTCACTGTAATAAAATGGCCCCCACAGTCACCAGATCTCAACCCAATAGAGCATCTTTGGGATGTGGTGGAACGGGAGCTGTGCCCTGGATGTGCATCCCACAAATGTCCATCAACTGCAAGATGCTATCCTATCAATATGGGCCAACATTTCTAAAGAATGCTTTCAGCACCTTGTTGAATCAATGCCACGTAGAATTAAGGCAGTTCTGAAGGCGAAAGGGGGTCAAACACAGTATTAGTATGGTGTTCCTAATAATCCTTTAGGTGAGTGTAATTGTGAGCTTCTAAACTACGATACAGTTTAATTGCCTCTCGCACGTAGATGCTCAGTACCAACAACATGTCTGTATAATTCACTTCAGGTAAATGTTTGATGTTCTTTGAGAAAATATGTTAACTCAGAGTCTTATTTAAAGGATCCAGTAATGATACTGGAAGTTCTCCAGATCAGTAACATTCTAATGGTGCGTTCACATAAAATGCGAATCGAGTGTTCTGTGAGGCGCGATCACATACAAAGTCAATGCAAAGACACAAATAGATGCAAATGCAAAGGCGCGAACGTAGCGAATGGCATAAAGCGAAAACACGAAATCGCTTAATTCGCGTGAAATTCGCATGGCGCGTTGTTGCAAAAACAGCATTGAGATTGTCCGGATGTCACTGACGTACTGACGTAGTAGCAGAAGAAATCAGGAAAAATGGATAAGAAAATGGTTGTAGTGGTGTGTGGGCACCCGGAATTGTATGACACAACGTCAACGTATCTGGGACTTCCACGACAGATACAGAGCAGCAATCGTTTGATATCAGCCATGGTTGATGGCGGAAAGATAAATTGTCATAGAAGCCCCTCCTCCTGTCCTTTTCCAGAAGAGAAGGGGGAATACTTGCACAAATACTTTGAGTTACTCGCGCAAATGCGAATTTAATCACTAATTTAATCCAGCGGTCAAACTTGCACGAGCAATGTGAGGCGAAATTTTATTCTCGCGTTGTATGTGAACGCATCATACATCCTTTGTTATTGTTTACATCCATGAAATGGTCTAGAAGGAATGTTCAAACAGGCCACGACTTTTTCAAACTCAAAAATGTAAATGTAAACAAACCCACACAAGCTATCTGTCTGTCCGTCTGTCCATCTGTCTACACTTGGGGCAAACCCCAAACCCAGAGCTGGACTGGTAATCTGGCATACAGGGGATTTTCCCAGTGGGCCGACGCACTTTGGGGCCGATCAGGGGCAGACTGGCCATCAGAAGAACAGAGCTGGCTGGTGGGTCGGCCACAAACAGCCCTAATGGACCGACATAAGCTAAAATGAGCTGCCACATTATGCAGAAAAGGACAGCGAACACACCCTCAACAACTTTTGCGCAAGCGTAAAATCCTGGGCCGATTTCTCTTCCCAGTCCAGCCCTGCCCAAACCTTAAGTTCTAAAGGGTTAGTTCACCCCAAAATTTTTATAATTTCATCCTTTTTCCACAATCATGTTGTCCCAGTCCTGTAAGACTTTCTGTCTTCAGTGAAATACAAAAGGAGATATTACATTTTTGGTTGAACTATCCTTATAAATAACCTGAGATGTTCGGTGTATGTACCACAAGGCAAAGCCTGCATATTAATCCACAAATGGTGCAATGAGAGTCTGGTGGGCTTTTCTCTGGGTAAAGGGATGGGCTACATCCAAACTTCCATCTACCATCACTGCAAAACAACAGCTGGTGCTTCATGAGATCTCTGAGCATCTGTGTAGCCAGTGTTCCCCTTACAGAGTGCTCTGGTTTGTAATTACCCAATGTTGTCTCAAGGTGGGACTGGAACTGCTGTTCTGGAAAGCATTTAAGTTTTTGTGTGAGTTTATGTGTCTAAAAACTACCGCTGAGGTAATTAAACTGGCACAAAGTGATAACAACAGTTTGAGAAAACTTAAAACTCACTCTAAGGATCTAATTTGTTTGTTTTTATTTGTCATTATTTCATTCTGTTAAATTGAGTAGAGTCATTGTAGCATTGTAGATGAATCTTCTCATCAATTTAATTAATTTAAATTGACCATATCCTACATTTTTAAAGTTATTTCGCCCCCAGAGGTCCACTTATAATATTAGTCAAGGTTTCTTGCACCTTAAATAGTTTGGCTTTAGTTTAAGTGACCATTTTACACCTTCTTTCTGACTATTAGATTTAAACAGGATTTACGGTCCCAAAGAGTGACTTAACAAACACAGTTTTCTTTACTGTGTTAAACATTTTTCCTGTTGAAACAGGAAGTTGGTGGGACATATCAAAAGGTCCTTTTTTTAAAAAAAAATTGATGTGAACCATGATTCACTTTTGATAAGACAAAAATTTGGAAACGGCATTGAAATGTGTATGTGTGTATGTTTGCAATAGTCAATTTGAGGTGTACACTGGCATATATATATATATATATATATTTTTTTTTTTTAGTTTTTTTAGTTCAAGTCTGTGCTTGGAGGCCATATATATATATATGGCCTCCAAGCACAGACTTGAACTAAAAGCAAAAAAACTCAAAACTGATTTCATGGGGCTTATTCTTTATATGTAAGTGACCTCTGTTACATTTGGCTCTGTTATGACAGGACTTTAACATCTTGGCATGTTAAATGAGGGTTAACAGCTACTTAATTCTGTGTTTATTTGTATTTTTATAGACGTACATCTTCACAGACACTCCCGATGAAGACATTTCCTCTGAAGGTATCGTTATTATGCCATTAGCAATTGCAACTTCTACAGGATTTGAAGTCTTGAATCTTTTCGGCAGGACTGCTCACTCATTACCTGTATCTTGTAGGATTCAATATGGTCGTCACAGACTGCTCCCCCGAACACAGTCATCAGGCTCTCTCATGTAAGATGGCTGCTGAGTACGATCACTTCATGGCCTCCGATAAAAAGTGAGTCACTTAATAATTTGTGACCTGTGAAATTGTGAATTTATTGAGCGATTAAATTTGACAAGGAGCTACAGATTTTGTCATGTTTTTTTTAATACGTGCATATGTAACAAAAACCTGTTGCTAAGCAAACCTTTCTCAATATAATTTTTTTTTTATTTGAACAAAATAAATAAATGCTATTATAATAAAAACTCAAATGTACAAAATTATATATATATATATATATACCACAGTATATATATTAGGGTTGTCAATCGATTACATTTTTTATCGAATTAATTACATGACAAGCAGACTAATTGCATACATCATTCTTTGTCGAGATCCCAAAATAAAGATAATAATAAAAAAAATCTAATTTAAATATTTATAAATATAATATGTATGGCCTATAATAACAATTTTCTACCCCTCCATGGGGATGGCCAATAAAGTTTTTAATTTTATTTGAATATATAAACTATTTCAAATGATTTTCAGCTATATTATGTGCAGTTCTGTAATAAGAATAACAATAAGAATGTTATATATTAAATATATAGTATATTAAATATACTACATTACATAGAGATGGGCATTTTTTTTGTTATTTGATACATCAATATCAAAGTCTTCATTAGTTTTAAAAAGTCAAATTTAGTCAAACTTGATTTGAATTTACCTTTCTGCTAGTAATAAAAATACACATTTTTTTTATAAAACATTAAATGTATTATTTATATTCTTTTGTGTTAAATTATGTTGTGAATTGAAAAATTTCACTTTTAAATTTCAATTTAGCAAAATTTTTCCAAAATTTCCCCCAAACCAAATTTTTATAGCCTAGCCAGTGGCTTCCTAAAAACACATTCAAGGAGGAGAAAAAACCCAGTACATACTCTATATCATGTTGAAAACATCATTTTTTTGCCGCAGGTGGTTGTGTCATGTTGATGATGATAACTACTTGAATCCTGGAGCCCTGCTTTCTCTCCTCTCGGCCTTCCCAGTGGACAGCGATATCTATGTGGGTAAGCCAAGCCTGGATCGACCAATGAGAGCGCAGGAGCTGCTGGAAGGGAATAAGGCGGTCAATATCCCATATTTCTTATTTTCATAACCATTGTTGTTCTTTCAGACAGTCTACACTAATTATTTTGCAGGTTCTGGTTAACTATTATTTATAAACTAAGAAAAACGATTGATTTTTATTGGCTGAAAATACCTATGTCCTTCTCTCCATTCTATACTCCCCCTGTTTTCCATTGACCAACCTTCACCAATATTCTTCCACAGTGATCCAGTATCTGGTTCTCCTGGGATCAATCTGTGATTAGAATATTATTGCTTATTGATCTAGAAAATTCAATCAGAGTTTTTATTGTGCATCTGGGGAAAATAAAACTTTAAGCGGCAACGTATCAATACTGTCAGAGTAAACTAGAGTTCAACCAGTCAGGCACAATATGTTATGTCAGTCATTCTGAATGTATGTTTTATTGTCTTGGCTATCAACATTGGCCCCAAAAAGTATTTGGTTCCTTTAACCATTTGTTCTCTTACAAACAAATGAACATACAAAGTGTTTTTCTCTGTCTCTTTCCCTGTCTGTTACTATCACACATCAATGGTTATTACTTTGGCCTTGACATGCACTCAGGGGACCTGCTCCTGCAATAGTGTGTGTCAGTGTGTGTGAGGTCTACAGCAACAGTTGAGCCATTCAAGACTCTTCGACCTGTCTCTCTCTCACTCTTTGTATTGGTCTCCTGATCTCTTGGGCCACAGTGGCACCGGAGTAATAAAAATGAAACCTGCCTTTCATTCTGTTGCCCTTACTAGACTTTCCCTCCGTTCAATACGACTGAAGAAAGGCACTCATTATAACTACCAGATGAGATGAAATACAATTGATCTATATAGCTAAACTGGTAGAATATGGTACTAGCAATTTTAAGGTCATGGGTTTGATTCCCAATGAACGCACATACTACTATAAATAAAAAGAAAACAGGTATACCATGAGCTGTTAGTAATTTTGGATAAAATTGTCTGCCAAATGCATAAATGTAAAGTCTGTAGTTTTTAACTCACCTGTAGACCAGTTGCTTGTCTTTTGAAACGACAAATTAATTTTCTTTCTTTGTATTGGACGAAAGGTTTTTTTATTTGTCTTGTACACAGGTTTGTGTAGTCAAGTCAAGTCAAGTCAATAAAAACCACTTGACTTGACTTGACAACACAAACCTGTATGGGTGAAATTCTCGAAACCAAACATGAACATATCTGAATCGTATATCTATCCAAAAAAATAAAATACATTTTTAAACAGTTACAAATTGCAACCATACGATAAATCGGAATATTGCAAAAACAATTTTGTTCTCTTAAACACGTGTGGAAACAGATGAAAACCCAGCTGTTTGTCAGGCAAATTATAACTTCTTATGATTTGTTGGTGAAATAAAACCTGAAATCATGTTGTCCCACATGAGCATCAAGGCTCAACATGTCCAAAGCATGCACTAACCACTACACCACAGCTTTAACTGTTCATTTCTTGTTGCTTTATACAAAATGCATTTTGCACGCTATCATTGTTTCGCCCCTGTATGTCTTCCCCTGTATATAGAGTATCAGACTTTTGTCTCACAGTTGGAGCCTCAAAGACCATTAATCCAAAGTGCACTTTTGTTTTGGTAAACACAACCCAGACTAGATAGGACTATCTATCTCCATGTGTGTCCTCTGTGTTGTTTATGTCCATATTTATATGTCTCGCTGGACAGGCCACAACAGGGGTGGAATAAGATGGAAAGGATGAAGGGATAGAAGAGGAGTGTGGAGACCTTTAGGGTAATAGTCACATTGGAGGTACAAACAAATGGGGAACGAGTGGATTGCCATGGTTCAGATTTATCCTCCCATCACTGATGATGCTCCACAGAACCCCTCGGGAGGAGAAACCTGCTCAGAGTACACGGAAAGAAAATAAATGAAGAGTAGAGATGCAGTAGGCACTTAGAGTGGGAGAGAAACTGTTTTGTCAGGTTTACATAACTTTGGTTTGAACAACTGGTCTACTTCATTCACTTTTATATATTGTAAAGGTTAGAAAATTCATACAACAGTGTTTTGGTGACAAAAACTGAGATTTCGATTATAGTCATAACATTACAAGAATAAAGTTGTTATATTTTTAGAATAGTCAAAATTACGAGAATAAAGTCATAGCATTAGCTATGAGATAACAGTTGTAGAATTACTAAATTAAAGTCATAATATTGATAGAATAAATTGATGAAATTACGAGAATAAAGTTGTAAATTAGAGGTAAAAACTAAAGTCAAAGTTACGAGAACAAAGTCATTGTATTATAAGATTAATAACATTAGAATAAAGTTATAACATTACAAGTATATCAAGTCAAGTGGTTTTTATTGTCCTTTCAACCATATACAGTTAGTACAGTACACAGCGAAACAAGACAACGTTCCTCCAGGACCATGGTGCTACATAAAACAACATAGGACAAACACAGAACCACATGAGACTACACAGACTAAATAAAATACCTATATAAAGTGCACGTGCAAACGTGTGCAAAAAGTACGGGACAGTACAATAAATTACTAACAATGAACAGGACAATAGACACAGTGAGAGACAGTGCAGCACCGACCAGTACACAGTAGTGCAAAAAGATGACAGTTTCTAAAAATGCCAAATGTAAACATAACATACTATGAGATAGTGTTCTATGCACATAGAAGTTATTGAGGTAGCAGACAGTTATAAAGTGACAGTAATTAAAGTGCAACTCAGGACATGTGTGTGTGTGTCAGTCCAGTCTCTGAGTATTGAGGACTCTGATGGCTTGGGGGAAGAAGCTGTTACACAGTCTGGCCGTGAGGGCTGAATGCTTCGGTACCTCTTGCCAGATGGCAGGAGGGTAAAGAGTTTGTGTGAGGGGTGTCGTCCACAATGCTGGTGGCTTTGCAGATGCAGTGTTTTTTGTAAATGTCTTTGATGGAGGGAAGAGAGACCCTGATGATCTTCTCAGCTGTCCTCACTATCCTCTGCAGTGCTTTGCGGTCCGAAACGGTGCAAGTCCCAAACCAGGCAGTGATGCAGCTGCTCAGGATACTCTCAATAGTCCCTCTATAGAACGTAGTGAGGATGGGGGGTGGGAGATGTGCTTTTCTCAGCCTTCGAAGAAAGTAGAGATGCTGCTGGGCTTTCTTGGTTATAGAGCTGGTGTTGAGGGACCAGGTGAGGTTCTCTGCCAGGTGAACACCAAGGAATTTGGTGCTCTTGACGATCTCCACAGAGGAGCCGTCGATGTTCAGTGGAGAGCATTCACCTTGTCCTCTTCTAAAGTCAACAACCATCTCTTTTGTTTTGTCGACATTCAGGGACAGGTTGTTGGCTCTACACCAGTCCGTTAGCTGCTGCACCTCCTCTCTGTATGCTGACTCGTCGTTCTTGCTGATGAGACCCACCACAGTCGTGTCATCGGTGAACTTGATGATGTGATTCGAGCTGTGCATTGCTGCACAGTTGTGAGTCAGCAGAGTGAACAGCAGTGGACTGAGCACACAGCCCTGGGGGGCCCCAGTGCTCAGTGTGGTGGTGGTGGAGATGCTGTTCCTGAACTGGACTGACTGAGATCTCCCAGTCAGGAAGTCCAGGATCCAGATGCAGAGGGAGGTGTCCAGGCCCAGCAGGTTCAGCTTTCCAATCAGGTGCTGGTGAATGATTGTGTTGAATGCTGAGCAGAAGTCTATGAATAGCATTCGAACGTATGAGTTCTTTTTTTCTAGGTGGTTGAGGGCCAGATGGAGGGTGGTGGTGATGGCGTCGTCTGTTGAACGGTACGGACGATACGCAAACTGCAGTGGGTCTAGTGAGGGGGGCAGCTGGGTCTTAATGTGCCTCATGACGAGCCTCTTGAAGCACTTCATGATGATTGGTGTGAGTGTGACGGGATGGTAGTCATTGAGGCTGGACACTGAAGACTTCTTTGGCATGGGGACGATGGTGGTGGCCTTGAAGCACGTTGGAACGACGGCGCTGCTCAGAGAGATGTTGAAGATGTCGGTAAGAATATCTGCCAGCTGGTCTGCACATCCTCTGAGCACTCTGCCAGGAATACTGTCTGGTCCAGCAGCCTTCCGTGGGTTGACTCTACATAGAGTTTTCCTCACATCCACCGTGGTAAGACAGAGCACCTGGTCGTTGTGAGGAGGGGTGGTCTTCCTCACCACCACATCGTTCTGCACTTCAAACCGAGTGTAGAAGTCATTCAGCACATCTGTAAGGGAGGCATCTTTGTCACAGGCAACTGATGTTGTCCTGTAGTTGGTGATGGCCTGGATGCCCTGCCACATGCGCCGTGTGTAACCGCTGTCCTGGAAGTGACTGTGGATTCTCTAGGCGTGTGCGCCCTTTGCCTCTCTGATGGCCCGGGACAGTTTGGCCCTCGCTGTTCTTAGGGCTGCCTGGTCGCCTGCTCTGAAGGCGGAGTCTCGGGTCCTCAGCAGCGTGCACACCTCCACAGTCATCCACGGCCATCATTGTACTATTTTGAGAATTAAGACAAAAGTAAATAAAGTCGTAATATTTTGAGATTAAAGTTAGTAAACAATTCTGATATTAAAGTGGTAATATTTTGCGAATAAATTCAGAATATTATGAGAATTAAAACTAAATTATATAGGCGTAATATTATGAGATTAAAGTTGTAGCATTACGAGATTAAAGTCATAATATTTTGAGAATAAAGTAAATATCCAGAGAATAAAGTAAAAATTAGGAGAATATAGTCGTAGCATGACATTTAAGTCGTAGCATTACAAGATTCAGTTTGTAATATTGCAACAATAAGGTCATAATATGCAATAAAAGTTATAACATTACAAGTATAACATTGTACTATTTTGAGAATTAAGACAAAAGTAAATAAAGTAGTAATATTTTATTTAGTAGTAATATAAAATTACATAAATAAAGTCACAATATTATGAGATTAAAGTTGTAGCGTTACAAGATTAAGTTTGTAATATGGCAATAATAAAGTTGTAACATTATAAGATTAGAGTTGTAATATTATCAGGTTCAGGTTACTTTATTTATACCCGTTGGTAGATTTGGTTTGCAGCGGGTGAGTTCATACGTTTTGAAAAATTTCTTTACAAAAACATCTCAAACAATGAACGACATAAAAAAACCATGACATGATAAAAAGTGCTCCACGTTCCAATCAATATTTAAAAACTGTATATGAATAGTTAAATCAAATATACTGTAGAGCGGAGGAGGGCGGGGCCAGGCTGTAACGACGCATGCCCGGTCCCCAATCAGCCTGATGGGGGTGTGCGAGGGATAAAGGTGGCCGGTGACGACAGTTCGAGAGAGAGAGAATTACAGGCAGCTGCTCTGTGTGTTAATGTGTGTGTGTTTTTTGTTTATTTCTTCATTAAACTATTATTTATATTGTCAAGCCAGTTCTTGCCTCCTCTTTTCATTGAACTGATTTACATAGACATTGCATCTATATCATCATATTAGCAATGTTGCAAGGACTTATTCAACTGAGTTATAGCTGCTGGAACAAAGATGTTTTTATACCACTTTGTTCAGCTCTTTGGAACTATAAACCTTCATTCAGAAGGAAGAAGCTGAAATTCACTGTCCAAAGGATGGTAGACATAATTTAATATCGAGCCAGCCAACCGCCATAACTGTGTGGTATACTGGGACGCTGGGTTAAGCTGTGACTCCCCAATCAGCCTACTAGACCATTTGACAACTTGACTATTTTGAGATTAAAGTCGTAGCATTACGAGATCAAAGTCATAAGAGAATAAGAGAATAAAGTCTTAGCACTATTTTACACAAGTGATTATAACCGTTAATGCACATACTGTATGTATACAGGTACATATTTTGTGAGGAAATAGCTTTGTAGTTTTAAATACCTGCTTTAGGTGAGGCTCGAACACACAACCTCGGCATGCCTTTGCTTGTAGAACTATCACATGCTGACCGATTGCGCCACTAGTGTTTCTGACTGGCCTGTGTTCAACACGTCATACTGATCATCATTGTTTGAGGGGCTTGATTCTTCAAACTCTGGAATAATACAAGATGATAACATGAGATCATTTCAGTTACTTGAATGGTTTTCATATAATTTGCATAATGGAAAGACCTTTCATGAAGCAAATGAAAGGGCTGCATGACTATCAGTCTTTGGAAGGCTCTTTATGCTGATAGGCTTATTAATCTGTTCTTTTTTTGTAGAGGGAAGTTCATTTCTGGTTTGCCACAGGAGGGGCAGGTTTCTGCCTGAGCAGGAAGTTGGCAGAGAAGATGGCACCCTGGGCAAGGTGAGGCCAGGAATTAGCATCTGTTTGTTTTGTCTTTGATCTTGAAAATCATTTCCCGTGAATGTTAGTGCTTGTACATTCCGACTTGATAGAAAAATTCCAAAAGGATATCACGTTGTATCTCAACCGTTTCTCTTAGACAGCAATGAGAGAAACGCCCGATGTCATGAAAATTACGTGAATGTGGTGACATTTATGCAAAATGAAACAAACTAGATACTTAGATATAACTGAGAACTCAATTAAGTGTCCTGAGCTATAAAAGAACAACCCCTGAGCAATTCAATCATCCTTTGGGTTTGCTTCCAATAAATTATGGACAAACTACAGTTGTGAAAAGCACGCTCCTATCTGTATTAATTGCCGAATATGTGTCTGTATCTATTTGCAGTGGTCCAAGGTTCGAGCAGACCTCAGCGGTGATAATGCTGCCTGATGACTGTACAGTGGGCTTCATAGTTGAGAGGCGTTTGGGTGTCTCCATGGTCCATAGCAGCATGTTTCACTCTCACCTGGAAAACCTCCTTCTACTTGCCCCTAGTGAAATTCCAAAACAGGTGACTATGAGTTAAAAACAGTAAATGCGTTTGGTTGAGTAAATGATGAAAGATATTCATTTGTTGGTGAACTATCCTTTTAACTGACCCTAATTGCATGGATAATGTGAGATGTCTCTCTGTTTGTCTTACTTTCAAACTGAAGGTGACTCTAAGTTACGGATGGTTTGAAAATAAAATGAACAGTGTGGAACTGAGAGGAGTTTTTACCAAAGATGAGGATCCACAAAGGTTAGTCATACACAGTCCTTCACACACCTACATACAGGTCCTGTGGACATAGTCGTTCTGTTCAGAACAGTGACTAAATGTTGAATTTACAAGATATATATATATTTATCTTTAATGGAATAGTCCAGGTTCAATACAAGTTAAGATCAATTGACAGCATTTGTGGCATAATATTGAATATACAACAGTTAGTTCCGGTCCTCGAATCTGATTGGTCGAGAGACGTTCAATGAGCACTGATGGTCTGACACCATTTAATTATGACAAAAAATTATTTTGACTTGCCCCTTCTTTTCTGTAAAAAAAACCAGAAATCTGGGTTCCAGTGAAGCACTTACAAAGGAAGTGAATGGGGGCCAATTTTTTAATGTTAAAATAATCAATTTCAAAAGTACAGCCACAAGACATAAACATGATTTGTAAACATGATTTTAGTGTGATAAAATCACTTACTAACCTTTTCTGTGTAAAGTTATAGCCAATATTACAACTTTGTAGCTATGACGATGTAATGTCAACAAACCCTAAAATGACTGTAAAAATTACAATTTTAAAAACTTTACTTTACTAAAATGACTTTAAAAAATACATGAGTTTTAACAGAATTATTAATGTAATTTCCTTTATAAAATTATAAGCTTAAAATGTCCTCCACATTCACTTCCGTTGTAAATGCCTCAAAGTAACCTTCTTTACTTTAAATTTTTTTTGTAAGAATTATTAATTTTTGTAGCAATCAACATTATGCCACAAATGCTTTTGATTTAGCTTAACTTTTATTGAACACGGAATCTTCCTTTAATCAATGTTAAGAATAATTCTCCAGACATGTAAATTTGGCAATATTAGGATAATAATGAAACTGATTGTTTTCTGTGTTTAGCTGGTTTAAGCTGATTTTAGGTGGTAAAATAAAGTGGTATGTTCGCTGTCCTTTTTTGCATATCGCGGCACCGTTTTGCATAACGCGGTGGCTCATTTTAGCTTATCGCTATCCATTCGGCCCGTTTCATGGCCGATCCACCGGCACACTCAGTTCTCCCGATGGCCAGTCCGCCCCTGATCAGACCCAAAGTGCATCAGCCCACCGGGAAAATGCCCGGTATGCCGGATTACCAGTCCAGCCCTGTGTATGATGTATGATCAACATGATGTATGTGCTGACATGGAACATTTCCATATAATCGCAGCTTTTCATGCCCTTATTTCAATTAAAAAAACTTGATTATCTAATCAAAGTAACAAAATATGCATTGAAGTGAAGAAAAAAATATATAGAGGAGTGTTGTGAATGTTTAAAGATTTAGATGCATCAAATCCCCACGAGATGTCAGCGATTGTTTTTATTTCACCTCTAGAGGCCGCTGTTATACTGTAGAACCAAGCCGTTTTAACGGTAGACTCATCCAGCGGCAAACACAGAGGAACATGGAGGAATAAAAATATTGGAAACTATCAAAATGATTTTTGGCAGGTAACAGACAGTATTAATTGTATAACCGATATATCGTTCTACCTCTAAAACCAGCCAGATCATCTTAACTAGATTAGGCTGGTTGAAGATGCCACTTTATCATTATCATTTTTTTTTCATCTTTGACCATGAAAGTAAGGTTGCAATGTTACTAAAATAACTTATTTCATTCAAATGTATGCATGTTTATTTGTAAAATTTGGTTAACACAATTTGTTCTGTATCTTCTCACACATCTTATTAGTTATTAGCATTACGCATCCATTCAAATGGACATTTTAATCACCAGACACTCAACAGGCTAAAGTACTTCACTTGTTCCTCATCATATAAATGTGCTTGTTTTTGAGATTTGGTAAACTCAAAATTTCAGCCATGGCTTGAAGCCAAAGTCCTAATCCAAACTAATCCTTTGCTTGTAGCATTTTACATTCTACAACTTTCAACCTACAAAATCCATCATAGACTCTGAATTATGATGCATTTAAAGGGATAGTTGACCCAACAATGTTGCTCTGTTGGATTTTCAGATTCCGAACAGTCCACTGTCTTCTTTATCCAGCAACAAGTTGGTGCCCAGTTGCTCTTAAAAATGCCCTCCCATGGAATCAACGCGTTCCCCTGTGATGCAATGGGCTGAATGGAGAACAATCATGCATAATGTGAGAAATTCAATTCGTGAAGATTCCAATAAGGCATTTCTGTTTTGTGTGGGCTATGAAGTTAGCACTTATGATCTTTGCTGCCATTTCACATCTACCATCCACCCTCGAAGATCACCCACATCTTTTGTTTTTATCTTGAAGACTTACACTTGCAAAGGTGCATTGCTACACACAAAAGCTTCCTCAAAGAAGTAAAAGCAACCAAGGAAGTATTGAAATCTACATGTAGTCCTCTGCCTAGGCTAAATTGATTATTTAGACCTGAAGTTCATGTTTCTTTGAGGTATAAACCCAATGGAAAGCCCTATGGACTGAACATTTCCCTCCATGATCTCTCTTATAAGCCTCAGAACACTGTTACCATGGTGTTGATATCTGTTGTAAGATTTCCATACTATGCTGCAATGATAGTGGTATCTACTGTGTTAGCTTGTTTAAAGCTTTATGCCTTAATGCACTGCATAGTTGTTTAATTGTTCAGCAACACTTGTGAACAGGGAAAACTGAGCCATTATTGTTGAAATTGAAAATTGGACCATATTTGCATAGTATTCCCATCGCTTCATACTTCAAGTTTAACTTCTGTCCGCACATTTCACATTTTGATGATTATGTATACGATTATGTGATTGTAATAGGAACAAAGTACCACATATTTGTCAATGCACTGTATATTTCTACAGCGCGTACGTCCCTGTACTGCGCATGAGTAAAACATAAGATGCTTCGACATGCCTCATTTCCATCAGGAGTTTATTTACTTTCCGCCTCTTTGAAACGTCGCAGTAATGTTAAGGTAAGGCACCAAGATTTTTAAATGGATGGACAGTGAGGTGAAGTTGTTGCTGCGGGTAACACTAGACTATAAAGTTGCAAAAGCGAGTGGAAATGTAGACTGGGAATCATACTCTGGTCACACCCAAAATCTCGGCTCCATGTATGATCTGAAACGCAACTGTCCTCTCGTTCCGTCGCTGAACAACAACTGCGAGTAAACATCCCGACTCCTTTGAAGAAATGTAAGCTGAAGTATGTACAAACTGACATAATGTTTAACAACTAAATCAAACTGGAGAGTAGCCAAAACAACTGCGATACAACGTCGTCCACCGTCTTGTTTTGGACTGAATGGGTCCCATGGCTAAAAATGCATCATCGTTTTCAAAAGCCTTTTCACAGTCCACACTACAACGCGAAAACGCAGACAAAAATGCCGTCTCAGTGTGGACGGAAGGCCAAAATATATGCATTTTCAAACAAAAACGGATTAGTGTGGACAAGGTAATAGTTACAATTCTGTTCCTTAGTCTATTCCAGATTTAGATGCCAAGAAAAACAATGTGGCTTTATAAAAATAGTAGTAATATTTCAATGAATTTATTTGAAGAACAATCTAAATTTGCCAATCTAATCTAATATATATATATATATATATATATATATATATATATATATATATATATATATATATATATATATTGTATATAATTTTTATTTTTTGCATATTACTGTATATTATGTTTATTAATTTAACTTTTTTTATGTAAATGCTAAAGAACATCTCAATTTGAAGTCATATTGAAATGTATTTCAGAACAGGGTCATGAAAATTGTTTCTTATTATTGTATTCTTGTACATGCACTGTAAACATATTTTGGTTTGTTATTGTAACGTATTTGTACTGTACGTATAATTTGTACTATAATGTAAAGCACTTAAGGTAAGTGAATATTCACTCAAATATATTTAGGCCGAAAAGGCCAGTTGCCAAACAGGGTTTGAATAAAGATTATTTTATATAAAAGACTAATTCTTTCATAATATGCATTCTGTATGGGTGAACAGAGTTACAATAATGTACCAAATCGTCATACAATGAAAAAAAATGTATGGAAACTGCCTCAAGTCAAAGTTAAAGTAGCTCTATTTGTACACAAATTCCCATTTATGATGTCAGTTAGGAGATGTGTGTTTGAAGAACGTGCCATTCATTGGACTAGCTGTTTGTTTGTGTGGCAGACTGGAAAAAACATGCTCTGCCCCTTTAAAGCAGGCCGTTTGGCACTGCCCCTTTAAGACAGCCAGCCAATCAGGTAATTAATTAATTAACATGGAGGCAAATGTGAACAAACAAACAGAAACAAACTAAAAGTTGCACAGTTCCAATCCCATTGACAGTTAAAGGAATATCAAAGGAATAGGTTGTATTTATTTTTATGATGTTTTTCTGGTACTTTTGGTACTTTTGTTCAAATAAAGTAATTTTTAATACTTTTACAGTTTTTGAAACGATTGTTTTGTCTGGAATGTATGTATGGTGAAGAAGCCAAACTTTTAATATGGAGCCATAGCTGGTTTATTGTTTATTTGATGGATTATTTGAGTATTTGCCTGGACTTGATTTGTTGATTGAATTTTTTGTTTTGTTTTATAATCTCCGAAACCGATGAGATTTTGAACTGAATTTGGCATACCTTTTGTGTTTTGTAAATATTATTAGCAATGATCTGGAACACCTTATCAACCACATAGCAATGCCCTAGCAACCACTAAGAACACCCTAGCAACTGCATAGCAATGTATATAAAATAAATATAGTTTCCTTTACATTTAATTTCTTAAAAAGTGCAATTTAAAGTTAAGCTAATTTGGCACAAATGCAATTAAAACCATGTGTGAATGCTTATGGTATGCTGGTAGACAAGTTCAACCACATGGATAATGCTTTATTATAAAAACGTATCAATAATTTAAGAACAAACAATACATAAGGCTTGACATATCAACAATTCATGTACATTTAATGCATAATGTCTGTTAAAATAATGAAAGTTAAATACATTTCTTGAGTTACAGTGTTGCCTTTAATGACCCTTTTTCAGAGTTTTTGTTGATTCAAAATTGGGTGCGAGTTTACTTTCTGCCACATAAGTCTTAGTGTCTGTTTGCCTGTGGACATCCAGTAGACCAAATAAAATTAACAAGAGAAGAGGCTCTGCAAACTCATTTTCTGCCGTCTGCCCACTGCCTGATCTGTGTGCCCATAATAACGGCTAGAGGGTATAGTCTGGCACACACACACACACACACACACACACACACACACTTGGGAGGGTTACTTTTTTTATGTAATCTGATACAGATCATGTATTCCAATAACAGCAATATGAAAGTAATGTAATCAGAATCAGAATACTTTCATTACTTTTGGATTACCACAAGGGCACACATGTAAATAAAGTCAAGATAAAATCAATATGATCTCTAAAACTTTAAATTATGCCTTGAACGCAAACATAACATGTTTGCGTTATATTATGACTGTTTCAGTTGTTATTATATCTAAGGAAAAGAAACATGTACACTGAATCTTACCAAGAAAACAGAAAATGAGCTGTTAATGTAGAACTATAAGTATTTTGCAAGAAATCAGGTGAGTTCTCAGTTTGCTACAGAAAAAGAAAATTTCTCATTAAGCAAATATAATCAGAACAGATGCACTGAATTGTGTCTTTGTTAACATTAAACTAAATCTGATATACCTCAGATTCAAAAACACGACAAGTGTAATTCTACCATGTATTGCAGTTAGTGTGCATAGGCAATTGTAATTTGCACTATTCGTTATCTTCAGACTGTATTCAACAGGTAGATCACACGTGATCATCTTCATTGTTATTATTGTTATATTTAAATGCTGGAGAGTCTTTCCTCTGCTTGCTCATGATCCAGTCAAACATCACCAGCTAACAGTTTATGGCTGATTTCTATGTTTCTGTTACTATTTAAAGTGCAGTATGTAAAAATTTCAATGTGTGAACGGCTTGTAACGCAACTTGAAAAATTAGCCCTTCCCAGACGTCCTAGGTTGCCTATTAAAGCCTGTAGATTGATTTTCATGAGAAGGGAGCGAGTCACTTTTGCCAAGAAATTCCAAAGTTTGTGATGTTTATGCACGCTCCCGAGAACCTTGCCTCAGTGCTTCTCTTCCGCTATTCAACAGCAACAACAAACAGTCTGGCTAAGCGGGAACATGCTTGTGGTCAAGCGAAAACTAGAGTGAATATCGGCAGGGCATTTGATTCCTGGAGGGACCTTCGTTCAGTTTTGGGGATCAAAACCGACTCTGAATTGGCGTTCTTCTTATTGGAAGGCAAGTTTACATTACTGCAAAACATGTGAAATATAGTGCCATAAGGATTGATCTGTGTAATTTTAGCTAACTTGATCTTGTCTACTAATGCTGACGAATTGCAATCTACCTTGATTCATAACTTTCAAATAATTTCAACGATCTTCTCTTTACACAAAAAGTCAGGTATACAGGATAAATTTAAGCAAATACGCTGGTTTGATCGTAGTACCACATATGACATACAATAGTGCAATAGTAAACTGTCTGGTATAGTTTGGTAGTATGTAGCTGTATGTGTGTATCAGTATGCTATGCTAGCTGATAAGTAGTTTTAGTTTTAGTTTTACTCTCGAAGTTTATCATAACTGTAATTTTAATTGTGCTACCTCATCTGTCAGCATGATGCCGGTGGATCACATTCAGTCTCTTTGTACTTTACATCATTGTTTTGGCTGATGCTCACTAGCTTGCTGTTAGCTGGCTGCAGTTCACATAACGGTCACAGGTGTCATGAATAATCTTACATACTGCACATTTAAGGAGGATTTTAAAGGGGGAAAAAAATGTTGATTCCAAAAAGAAAACACAATCTAATTTTAAAGAATACATCTAAACAGATTTAAACTTTTAATGTATCTTTTCGACTATTTATTCCTAATTACTCTAAGTGTTGAACATGTTACATTTGCCAGAATGTCTCCCTCATAGAGACATTTGAACTGTTCTCAACAATAATTGATCAAAATCAAATAATTTCCTAATTTACCTTTCTTTCATAAGAACTTAAAACACATTTTCAATTAATCTGGTATTGATTTGTACAATTTGTAATTTTTTAATAATGATCAGGGATGCAAAATCATGAGAGGTGAAAAAGGAGAGAAAGTCATAGCAGGTTTTCAAGGGATATTGAAAGGAATGGAACAATATACAGGACGTCCTGGCTAATATAGTACAGTTTGAATTTGCAACCATGTAAACCAGAGGATTTCTATGACGTACCAGCAATGATGTGCAGATTGTGTCAATATTGGCAGCTATTCCTGCTCCTGCCAAATGACGAGGGCCACGGTTGTCTTTGAGCACTAATGCTAACTCATTTATCACATTTTAATATTAACTATTTTTAGCTAACCTAGCTAATGTGATTTCTGTGTGGCTCTTATGGTAAATGGTCTGCACTTATATAGTGCCCTTTTTACCTTAGCAGTATTCAGAGTACTTTACACTGCGTCTCATTCACCCATTCACACACACACACATTCACACACCAATGATGGCAGAGCTGTCATGCAAGGAGCTAGCCTAACATTGGAAGCAACTTGGGGTTCAGTGTCTTGCTCAAGGACACTTCGGCATGTGGAGTCGTTTGGGCTGGGAATCCAACTGCCAACCCTGTGATTAGTGGACAACCCACTCTACCACCCGAGCCACAGTTTTATATGAAAGTAATAACCCTTTTACTTTCAAATTCTCAGTTCCTTGGATAATGAGAGCATCTTCACAGCTTGAAGGCATAAATTCAACTTAACTTTAATGTTGTTTCACTTTTCTCTTTTAAAGAGAGAATAATGTCAAAATTTCCAAGAAAATAGTGCATGTTCTTCAGTGGCCATCACGATGAAGCAGCTGTTTGCCTCGAGAGCAGAGTGCTGATGTTATACAGGTGTTATTTGCACATGCGATCGGATTACGACCTTTTTTGTATCCTGATTACCTAACACCATTTCAAGTAATCTGTTACTCCCCAAGCATGCGCACACACAAAAAACATAAACGCACTTTTATTTTTCTTAAAGTCGGAAAGACAAACTAACACAATTCCGGTGTGCCATAGAACGGATCTCTGAAAAACAGTGTTGGGAAAGCTAATTTGAAACTGTATACTCTATATACTATATACTCTGTATACTATAATTTGAAACTTCCCAAGCCACATAATTTAAAGTAGTCAAACCTTAGTCAAACTACTCCTTTAGTAGCTTACTACTGATCTTTTTGAGTAGTAAGCTTCTCTACAAGCTACTAACAAAAAGAAGACAACTACAGTGAAGAAAATAACTTTAGATATATCACATAGATATGCAATTGCAGAATTTAATAACATCAACTGCTAGTTATATATTTAATATGGGAGATATTCCCTTGCGAAAATTAACATGGTTTTACTACAGTTATCGTAGTTTAAACATGGTTACTACAATATTTCTGAAGTAAAACCATGTTTACTATATGGATACTACAGTATTACTGTTGTAAAATTGTTGCTGCTTTAGGTGAGCACGTTAAACCCCCCAGCTCCACTGCTGTAGGTGCAAAACAAAGTGAAAAATGTAGCGTTTTCTAATGGCTAAAGCACTACTCATAGGAAAATGTTGCTCATTACTGGAAAAGCTACACTAAATAGCTGACAGAATATAGCTGAGCTAATGTCAGTGTAAACTGTACAGAGCAGTGAACACTGCGTAGTGACCCTGCAAATTAGAACGCAGTTTTGCATCACATTGCCATTAGTCCAGGTCTGTTTTTACAGCCTGATCTCATTGAGGCGCCAAAAGTGAGTGAAAAGGTGTCGTAATCAGACAAGTTTTTAAGGTGCATGTTAGATGAGTAAAACATACCTCCATAACCTAAAAAAACAAATGAGGTGTGAACAAAACAGTCATCCTTATGCTAAACCTAACCTAAACCTAACCGATAATGTCCTAAAAGTAAACGCAGCATATTTTCATAAGCAGCCACATTATTTTGTGACGTTTCCATGACACTTTCATCTTGCAAGTCAGACTTGCATGCTTGGCTGGGCTTGAGCCCACACTAGAGGTCCAACACACTATTAGGAGAGCTAATGCACAAGCCAATCACATAGGAATAAGTTTGTAAATGTAGCTGGGTCTATAATGCAGCATTAAGATATTTAAGTTTTCAAAAGATATGTTATAATAAAAGTGTTTCTACATTGTACATCTTAACATAGCAGTGTGTGGGTAATAGAGTGAAAAATATATGTTTATAAAGTCATGATCATTCATTGTACTTGTGATCTGTGTAAAAGTGAATAAAACCCACAGTTGTTGTTGCACCTCTAGTGATAGTTTCACCAGGAAATTACGAAATGTATAACACAGCACATACAACTCATTTACAAAAAAAAAATGCAGTTATAATAACATTAATTCTATGAAACTAGGTTGCTGTTTTTAGTCCCTGTCCATCTCTGCATTCAGCAGCAGGGATTTGCCCATTCAGAGTAAATCCAACAGGTTAAGCAGAGATTTGATAGAGCCCAGAGTTGACATAGAGGAAACGAAGATGAGGAGTGTACTCTCCACAGGTACTTACAGTAAAGATACCTCCTACACATACATTGTGTCTTTCTCCTCTCAGTTTAGCAACTTGGGGATTAAATAGCTCTCCAGTAACAGGTTTATAAGTGGACAGGAGGGTTCACTGAGTACATCATTCTGATGAAGTGTGTTCGTTGGTCAGTGAATAATCTTGGGCTTGATAATAATGGATTTGTATGTGTGTTTGTGTAGTGTGTGCACATGTGGAGCTTGATCACTGAATTTGTTTTGTATACTTGCTTGTGCACACAGTGGTTCTGTTGCAAAGACGGTTACCTGCATCGTTTGTATACTTTGCAAAGAAGCAATCTGAGAAAGCATTGCGAAAAGCTTGGTGAAAAAAAAGAGAAAAGAAGGCAAACAAAGCGAGAGAAATTCCAATAATAATACATTCAGTATCGAAAAACACTGATAAAAATATATTTTAAAAATAAATAAAGGTTTTTGTGCTACAAATATTCCACAGTTTTCCTGACCAACCACTGGGTGGTGCCATAATGATTTTAATTTCCGCTGGACTATTTTCTGGTTCTGGTCTCCATAGGTAGCAATGTAAAAACTACCAAAACGATGACATTTTAAGTGTTAGTTTGAGTAAAAATGTGTTCAGACTCAACTTATGCAGTTGTTTGCTGTCATAACAAAATAAAGTAGTTAAGGATATCAACGTAACTGACCTCTGGCAATTGCTTCATGCCATCTGCCCACTCGGGTGAGGCAATGTCAAGTAATAGCACTATGGTGCCACATGTTTTAGTTTTTTTGGCAGTTGTTACAAATTGAAAACGCTAAACATCACATTATCTGCTATAAACATACATGAATGCTAGCAAAAACACTGGAGACCGGAAAACAAAAACAGGTTGATAGAATGAAAAGCAGGTGTCCTGAGACTCGTTTAGAGGTCAAGCCTCAGTTGCCTTCGCTTCTGATACCGTCAATCCGTGCATCTTATCACATGGCTTGTTGTGCATGACACCGTGGAGACTCATAGCATGTGGAGGCTCATGCTATTCTCTGCGATCTACGCACAACTTTGAGAGCGAGAACCACTAATCATAAAATGAGGAGGTTATCCCATGTGACTCTTCCCTCCCTAGCAACCGGGCCAATTTTGTTGCTTAGGAGATCTTCCTGGAGTCACTCAGCACACTCTGGATTTGAACTCGTGACTCCAGGTGTGGTAGTCAGCAGCAATACTCGCTGAGCTACCCAGGCCCTCAATTTGAGACATTGTTATGATCTCTTCTGAAACTCTTCTGAGACATGACGATTTTGGGGTCTGTTTCACAAACAAAAATGTCTTTTTAATCTCATCGCTGTCTAGGAGAAACAACGATAAAATTAGACTCTCATTTGGCATTTTTCTTTTCATATGGGCATGTTTGCACTATATATCTAAAAAGGCCTGGTTCCTCTAGTAGAGGCCAGATGTACTGATAGCAACATAGCAATGTCATGGTTCATATGCACAAGCTGTGCTGTGCAGAATCTCTTGGGAATCAAAAGACAACCATGAACCTATGGCCATGTATCCCCCACCAACCCCCTACAAGAGTATTAATAGACAAATCAATACAATCTCAATGAAGACACAAGCTCTCAGTGGTGGGTCACTAAAATATTTTCTCCTTTCCCCGAAGGACCACATGTGGTGTAGAGGCCATCAATTGATGTTGATAATGGAGGGGGCAGTGGCCCTTATTCTGAGAGCATGCAGATGGTGGAGACACTTTCCATAAAACTGCATTCCTCTCCATAGCACTCAGAAAGGGAGAGACTCAGATTTTTAACTAAGCCTTGGAAAATTTCCCTTATCTCATTGTAGATCTCTTTACAAATGGCAAATGCTCAGTGTATACTTAAGTCTTTTGTATATGGAGTATGAGATCATAATTGCTTTGTTTGGAGAAATTTCAACCATATGATCTCAAATTTGAACCTATTTAATATCCTAATACATTGTCCTGATTTTTTTGTGTACAGTGCAAATTATTCTAAAGAAAAAATAAAATGTTTGTCTTCACATGTGTGATTCTCACAAAACCTGTCAAGAAAATGTCCTCGTCGTTTTTAATCCCAAATCAATACAACATGATCCCATGGGAATTTGGCATGTTGTTTCCAAGAGTTCCAGTACCCTAGGATCTGACACGTTATGCCGAATCACTGAAAAGTGCCATTTCCCATCAGACATTGTTGCATCGGTTTAAGCGTGAGACGAGCACGATTCGAATGTTGCATTTTTCACTCTAACATTACATTTTTAAGCCACTGATGGTTAGGTTTATGGGTTCACTTTATAGAATATGTATTCCTCTTCACTGTATAACATCCTGTACAGCTGAAAACAACTTGCTTCACAACTCGCTTGTGGTGTCACTCTGAGGACATTTCACCTAGAAATTGGAGCACTTACATGCCCATATGCCCAACAAAACTTACCGCTTTGTCCACTGTTGCAGTGTTTCGATTATCAGTTAGCACACAATGATTTTAGCTAAAGAAAAGTCAACCTACTGTTTCCAATTTCACTGTGAGATAATCTGATGAATACTCGATTTAATACACTTTTGAAACAATGTGTATTTTAACATTTATTGACATACTGTACAATATGTCCAGTAAGTGGGAGTTCACTTCCATTGTAAGTGCATTACTTTAACTGCAGTATTTTGTTTTTTAAAAAATATTTTTTGTGGAAATCAACATTATGCCACAAATGCTGTCAATTGAGCTTAATTTATGTTGAATTAAATCGCATAATCGGAGGTTGCATTTTTGGTCTAAAATTGCATTTTAACTCTGACAGTTTAGTGTTGATGTTTGGGTTAGAATATACATTACTGTTATAATTTACAACAGAAAAATGTTTTTGCTTTTGGCGCAATGCTTTTTCCGACCTTTCACCCAAAAACTGGAGCTTTCATGTGCCCACACGTTCAACAACACTTCCAGCCTCGGGCACTGGGGGTCACTGTGATTTGAATTTCTGTAAGCACCAAATTTCTACAGCAAAACCGACTGTTGCCTAATTCACAGTGTGAGCAGTCTGGTTACATCGAAAATGTAAGATGAGGTTAAATTTTTGCACTTCTAGTGGCTCCAAATGGAATTGGAAAAATATGGTGGTTTTCAAACAGTTTTCGCCAAAAGGAAAGACTGATTCAAGGCATGTTCATCATCCTTTACTGTGACACAAACACATGGCTGTCAGAGTGCATGTTCTTCAGTCTCTTCAAGAGGACCCATAATGACTCTCTCCATGTCAGGCCTCGTCTATGTATTGTTGCTCTAGGCTCAATACTGTGATTCAATCCCATGGGTTTGGATATGAAACATACCCTATCTTACAGGTAAAAGGCAGAGTTTGGGTTAAATTGAAAGGACCCTCTGAGGACAGAAGGAACAAGAGAATGAGACAAGGATCAAGATAGAGAGACGAGGAAAGCCAAAAAAGTAATGTAATTTATTTAAATTCATATTAATTTATCATATTTTTATTAAAGCATCATGCAAATTAGGAAATAATACAACATAAGCAATTCATAGTTGATTCATAATTCCCCAGGCAAATGGCAAAACGACCAAGGGGTTGACACATAATTTGTCATAATCTTCCAATGCAACAACATGGCATCTCTGACACCATGCCGAATCTTCTTGCAAATGTACACAAATGCATAGACATGCATACATAAACTGGAATGTGTTTGCAGTGGTGCTGTGTTATGGATATGAATATAAATAAGACATTTCCAAGAGTGACTGGTATCATAAACGACTGCTGTACCATTAATGTCACCTCAGGAGTGAAGCAATATTGTACATTTTCACTATGCAATAAATGCAAACAGAATTATGATTTTTATCTGTTTGGTATCCGCTAATATGTGGCAGAGCATGTGGAAATAGTGAAAAATGACAGATAGTGAGTGAAAAAATAGATAGCTGGCTGAGGGGGAAGGGAAATGAAGGGAGGGAAAAATATTTAGGAGAATATTACAAAATGAGAAATCCCATAGAGATGGTGAGAGGGGTGGGTGGACGCTTCCATTACCATAAAACAAAACCGTGTGAGTCACTCAGTATTGCAGTATGGAGCTTGTATGTCCTCTGCCTACCACAAGGGAGCAGCACATCATCAGTGAAATTCAATGACAAGGTTATTAATCCAGCATTTTTTTTTTTTTTTTAAATAAAACATTATGTAGATGGATTTTAACTTTAGGCAAGGCCAGTCCAGACTCTGATTTTGTAAATATATTAGCATCCTCTTTTTGTGTTCCACAAAAAGTAATTTTTAGGTGAACTATCCCTTTAAAGGTCCAGTTCTATATCCCCTAACGCTCACTAATGGACCATGACACTAAAAGTAATGTGTTTACATACCTGTCAGTATCATTTTGCTTAAGTGTCAAGAATCTGGTCTTTGCTTAAAGCCTTCTTGTGAAAGAGGCACTGCCTTGATTCAAAAGAGCATACGGAATCCCCAGTTAGCATGCCGTAATTCCCCTAGCTGACAAAGATTTTAACACAACTAACCAGTTCACATACAACATCAGTATGAAATCTGACCTCGACATATTGAAATCACCATCACCAACTCATTCCCCAGGTGTGACATTTACATGACAAAGACGAATGGCCAACAGTAGCTCAAATGAAAGGATCTTAAAGGGATAGTTCACCTGGAAATAAAAATGGTGGTATTCTTTACCAATACACGTTTCATGTTGTTCAAAGTCTGTATGACTCTTTTTTTCTTACGTGGAACACAAAAGTAGAAACTTTGAAGAACTCTGTTTGCATACACTGAAAGAGATTAATAACGGACTGTTAAAGGTGCTATATATAAGATTGACAACAAGCATTTGAAATGGGTACTGCAGTCCAAATTCTAAATATTGGAGAGTTGTCTGCCCCACACCAGAATCGAAGCTCATGCAGGTTGCCATAATGAAAGGATATCTGAGCTTTAAGCATTCTCCATCTTCCAAAGGCATCTCCAATATTTATCCTTTTACTATGCCTCTGGTCATGGTGGTTATTCGATGAATTGCGAGGCTTTTTAGGTCGGGTGAAATCTGTTATCTCTGGTCCAGTTCGTTTGCTGGCTTCCATGGCTGCAGCATGCAGTGTTGTTTGCCAGCAAACTTGTTCAAATTTGGCAACCCGGCAGTGTTGAAATACTATTGGTGGGTGGGATCACACAGGCCAAAACATAAACAGAAGTTCCAGCCTGGAATGAAAACTTCAAAGTAGAATATACTTGTTGTAGCATTGTTATCGGAGAAGCCAGTATTTCAACTTAGTGTGATGCTCCTGTTCTACCCGCTGCATACGGGACTCGATCAGGCGTCTCTGGCATGGGAGGTGGGTGAGCTAACAAGGGGGCTAAGCCTCCAGTCGCTATTTCATCTCTTGAGGTCAGGACAGTGAGGTTTATACACATTGGACAGCTATCTATCAGCTTGCCACCGTTACATTAGCATGTTTCCTAATTCTCTAATGACATATTATGGTCATTTTATGGTTTAGTACAGTAAAAAATATTACATATAGCACCTTTAAGTCTCTAAAGTCCTCTATATTTTGTCAATATATCATCATGTCATGACTAAAATGGCATATAATTTATCAAAAATTTTAATTCTCTTATCATTTAGTCACCCTCATGTCATCCCAGATGTGTATGACTTACTTTCTTCAGAAAAACAAAAACAAAGATTTTTAGAAGAATATCTAATCTCTGTAGGTCCACACAATGCAAGTGAATGGAGATCAGACCTTTGTAGCTCCAAAGATTCATAAAGAATCATAGAATTATTCCATAAGACTTCAGTGGTTAAATCCATATCTTCAGAAGCTATATAATATGTGTGGGTGAGAAACAGATTTTATATTCAAGTCGTTTTGTTTACTCTAAATCCCCACTTTCACCTTTACATCTGAAAGTCACATGTGGTACATGTTTAGTTTTACTTTCACATCTGAAAGTGAAAGTTAAATATTTTTCTGTTTCTAACACACCCATTATATCGCTTCTGAAGACATGTATTTAAACACTGGACGACATTTATGTTTCCTTTAATGTGATTTTTGGAGCTACAAATGTCTAAACACCATTCACTTGCATTATATGGACCTACAGAGCTGAGATATTCTTCTAAAAATCTTTGTGCTGAAGAAAGAAAGTCATGGCATGAGGGTGACTAAATGATAAGAGAATTTTAATTTTTGGGTGAACTTTTCCTTTAAATAAGGTGACTGTTCAGTGATTAGCTTTGCTAACGTAAAGCAAATGGTAAATTGTTCAATTTGTAAAAATGTTTTTAGTGTTCGATTGTACAAATCATGTGCTTGAGTCTGTGTGGTATTGGGAGACATTTGGGACATTATCTCTCAGTGTAGCTGTTAGTGTTGTCAAATTTAGATGCAGATGTTAGCTCGACACAGGTTCCCTGTTGGTCCTCCCTGTCACAATTTTAGTCCGTTTTAATTAACAGATAATTTAAGTGTAAACAGCTATTTTATTTTTGGGTGAACTGTTCCTTGTATGCTGATCTGGAGACAATATTTCCAACCCAAATTCTTTTCATAACCATAGACACAGAATCCCAGTGTAAAAGAACAGCTTCAGGCTGCAACCAATACAAGTTCTACGTAAGAAGCATTGCTCAGCTGTGAAAGTGAAAATATATGCACTAGCCTGAATGCTATATATACAGTATCTTCTTTAGGTCTCTGAACTTCACGGCTCAGAATGTGGCTGAATTTCAATCTCATTCATTGCCATTCCAAATCTTTCATTTTCTTCACCCCGGAATCACCCCATTTCTCTCCCTCTCACGGTGTGAAGATTAATCACACTTGACATCTCATTTTCCGACTCTGGCTTTTCTCAGAATCTCTTTGCTTGGCCAGAGAGATCTAGAACGTTCCAACATGCTTTAAAACTTCCCAATACTCGCTGGGTCATAGACCTCTGATCTGAGCCTTCCCCTCTGCTGGATAAAGTGCACAGTCTGTTTGGACCGGGTCACTGCCCATTACAGCGTAGTACAATGGATTCTGATGTTCCATTTTATTGGATGCAAATTAGGTATGAGCAAAACTATGTATTTTTAAAATAAAATTTTAATTTAACTTAATAATTAGGTTGGTTTTGGTTCACCTGACCTCAGTCACTTCTTAGGGGACATTTAGATAAGCCATGTTCTTGCTTTCAAAAACAGCTGGATGAAATGCATTGAATGGAATAAAGTGCAGGGTTCCCACTGTCATGGAAAACCTAAAAATATCAGGAAATTTTGAGCTGAAATGTGGTTTCTAAGCTTAGAAATGTCATGGAAATTAATTAAAATACATGGGAAATTCTATACTCAGTCTCTACTGTACAATACTTCATTGGCTAGATTTGGCTTCTCTTTTGAGCTTGTGTAGAGTAGAACTTGCTTACCAGGCATAGTGATGTGTGATTTGTTCTTTTGAGTGACTTCTTTTCAATGAATCAGTGAACACATTTAAATGCATACCAATATGCTAAAAACAACCAAAAATCATCTTATTCAAAAACTCTGACAATGGAAGAAAACTGTGTGTACAAAGTATTTGAAATTAGCGGGTAACAATACTGCTAAAAGGTTTTTTAAGTGCAATATAAAATCAGGGTAATGGGCAAAAATCTGTGTGCCAATAGTTTTTTGCTTAAACCATTAATGAACTTACCCCGATAGAGGAAACCATTTAAGGCATTTACGTGACCTTGCATGTTGTCGGCTTAATCAGTGTAAGATTGTGCATGTAAATACACTCAAACTAGTTCACAAATCTGTTTGAATGATTCATTTGATAATTTTATCCTTATCCATTACAAACAACTGGAGAAATCACAGAAATGTATGAACCTTTCCATCAAGATGCATTTTTCATCTTTTAACTTAAAAATGCAAGACCATCTTTAAAATGCAAAGTTTGTTGCAGGATGGTAAAAAAACAGAGGTACATGTTACACAGAGGCCCAGGGGACCAATCAAAGCAAATATATCTTTGCGTTTTTCAGTTGTTTTTCTATGTAAACATGTGGACATGCAAGATGCAGCTTTTCCTAGAGAGTTTTTCAGTGCAAACTGCTAACAGCAGGGAAAAACCCTTAATTGGTTGCTGAAAAACTTGTTGACTAGTTGACAACCTTGTCCTATCCATAATGCAAATCATTAGTGATGGATTTTCAGAATTCAATGTCCCGAGCACATTCACGGAAATATTTGCAGTTATATTGAAAAGTTATTCATCAGTTTTTCATCATTATTATCGTTTCAGACTGTTTATCACACTAAATTTTTTAAGACCATGGTGTTGCATGTGATCTACAAATATCATACAGGTTGGTTGGATAGACAGAAAGAGAGAGAATTATTTTTTCTCTATTACAGGTGACTCTCTCATTCAGTTTTGGCATGCGGCTTGCAATGGGAACATGCAGGAGCACCAGCGTGAGGGAAGAATGAATGACTGAGGGAGAGAGAGAGAGAGCGAGAGCGCAAACAAGAAAGTGATCCCACCTTTTCTGCCTTCTCTCGAATGAGAGTTGTCGACAGCCCCTCCAGTGGTCGGCAAATTAAAGCATATTTCATCTGCCACAAAAATAAAAAAATACATTGAGCCATTAAAACTTAAGACTGATTCCTTCATTCTGTCTCTCATCACCTTGAATCACTCAACCATACCACCATGGCCATTTTGGAGGAGAAAAAAATAACTATTGACATTAAAGATGTGTTTGCTTGGACTCAGAATTGCCCACACCATATTTTTTCTGGAAACTTCTGCAGCAAACTTAAACTTTTTCAAAGACATGTGGCATAAATCAAGTTAGACTTTTTAAAGCTATAGGGGGGATCTCTGGTTTCAATCTGTCCGTCTTCTTAGCCAATGTCACGGTCCATTCTGCAGGAGCCAGTGTACGTGCTGACCTGCGCCTCCACTGTTGGTTGTACTTAGCATTACTTGTGGTAATTTTCCCTCAGATGGTCCATGTCCAGCTCAAATGTGGAGGATTAGTGCTAGGTCTTAAAGGAGGTGTGGTGCTGAGGGCAAGGTCTTTGCAACTTCAAGAACATGGATGATTCATTATTCCTAAGGGGTTTTAGGGGGCGTAAGATAACGTTAGAGAAAATGCTGGGCTGGCAACCCAAAGGTTGTGAGTTTAAATCCCAGTAGTGATGATTCATGAGGTACTGCCATTGCACCCTTGAGTGAGTCACCCCAGGTTACCCCAGGGGGAATGTTTCTGTAATATAAGAGTCTGATAATCTGCTTGAAGACATTGTACAAAGGAATTTCTGAAGGTAATTTTCAAGGCACAATATGTAAAGGTTAATATTGCGCAACCTAAATAGTCTTTTGACACCACTAGAGAATTTAGCCTAACAATCTTGAAGACGTCAAAAGGAAACAAAAGTTTGTTATATGTAAATCTTTTTATAAGTTGCTCTTTTTATCAGAGTTGTAAAAAGCAACAACAACAGTAGCAATAGTTGCTGCTCAATAACTTTTTGTTAGGATTTTTAACAGAGCAAACATCGCCAAAATCTAAATTAAGCTACTGTTATTTATTTCTTAAATAAAGAGTTTTCTTCTGAACTCTACAAGACAGTAGAGGTTTGACTATCTGTGCTTGTGAAGCCACGCAAATATGGTTACGTGTGTTTGGTGGATGTAGTTTTAAAGCTCTAGGAGGAGTTACAATTGATCATTTTGATCTTTGTTTAGGGATTTGTGAAAAACCCTAAATCAAGTCTGCAGAATAACTAGTATGTTGGCTTTGTAAATTTTTGGTCTGTTTAAAAAAATCAGTTTTTGGTGTGGATTTCACTGTGGAATACCACTCAACTGACCATAAAGGTTTACATTACCAAATTGTGGACTCAGAGAAAGACCACAAGGGTAGTATTTGAGTCAGGACCCTAGTTAAAAAGTTGAGTGATGGGGCATTTGTTTTGTTCAAACAACAGTGGATATATTTGTGTTTGCATCAGTGGCAAATTCTCAGGGCTAGCAAAGCCTTCTCTGCCTGCCTAACATGTCTAATTAATATGTTTTCATCTTTCAGTCTCATTTACCTTTTGGCCTATTTATTTTCATTCACTTTCCACTCCTAATTTATCTAAAAACAAATAGCAAACAACAAATAGTTTATACAATCTGAATTTATTTCTTGATGCTAACAAGCAAAGCATGACGACTGGTTCACAAATCGTATACCCAAAGCAGAGTGCTTCAGCCGAAGCAGCGCGTGAGTCTGAGCTCCACCCTTTTAACCCTTAAGAATTTCGACAGAATCCCTCAACAGTGCAGTGAATAGGCATCTAAAATCCAATTGGCAGATTCATCAGCCAATCAGATTGATTTATTTGTTCTTGGTGGGTGTGGTCTTTAGGATATGTCCCAGTCCTGGCCTTCTAGCTGGCCTTGAGTGATGCAATCACATTTTAAGTGATGTACGTAATTTGAAAGCGAAGAGTGCGAGATCTAGATGACGAGTCGGCTGTGATCACTGCTGCTATTGACACTGAGAAAGAGATCCTCATGGATTTAAAAACCTGAGATGTAAACAGGAAAAGAGGGCTGATTTTCACTTCAAGTAAATCGGTATGTGCTTTTTGCATTGTTATAGCAATATCAGGAGTTTTCTAAGTGTAAATTAGGCTGGCTGGAGCATTAAGTGTCAGTTTAGGTTTTGAAAAGTAATCGTGTGCCCTTATGAAACAAAAATGATTGCAAGCAACATTTAGATCGCAAATGTTATTAGATGGCTTTTTCCTGGTATTATACCTTCTTGGTTTTGGCTTTCTTAGGTATAGGGTGTCTTATTAATTGTGAAACAGTGTTTTTAATGGCACAAACCCAACTGAAGGCCAAGATTTAAAATGCAAGGGCTGCCACTGGTTTGCATTTGAGTTTGTGCCTTCACAATGGCTCTTTTGGCAAACCTGGACTTCATCTGGCGTATCCCTGTACCAGTAAAGATTACCTGTGACCCCTGAGATAACCAGGAGCCTATGTCAGATTTCTCTTAAAGTTGGAGGGGACAAAGAGAGCAAGAAAATGACAAATGAGAAAAAGGATATGGAATTGGGGGCTGTCTAATAGAGGGATGACATTCTTCCACTTATTTTCTCACAGGAAACAAGTCTTTAAAAGATAATATTGCAATACTGGCACAAAAATGACCACTATAATGGTGATGATAATTGTGAGGCCAGGATAATTGACGAGAGCCTCTCACTGGATTGATATTGACCACATTAGTGCTTGTAGTTGAAGCGAGCTTTAATTAAACTCAATTAATCCCTATTTGCACTTTGAACAAGAAGGCAAATAGCTTTTTCCAGAGCACAAAGCACCTGTTCATGGCTCAGTGGGCGATAGACCCTTTTTAGTAGCTTATCCTGTGGCTCAGAGCGCATGTTGGAAGGAAAATTATGAGACCATAATCCCTAAAATAGAGCTGGAGTCCTTGATTACAGTGGCGATGGTGTGTGTGTGTGTGTGGGACAAAGAGAGTTAGAACACTAGAGAAATTGTGAGTCCACATGTTTCCCCAAGTTACAATGTTTCTCTGCAGTATTATCTCACATTCTTTATTTACAAATCTCCCGTAACAAACAGCTAACTATATCCTAACTCTCTCATAAACTGTCCAAATAATGTCTTAAAACTTCAGAGCTGTATTTGTAAAGTATAAATCTCTTTATGTCTATATTGATTTCTGTTATAGATGCATATTTCCAGATGCTGATTCAGACTGATTGAAGCAAATAGACTCAATATTAGAAATTTCTATCTGGTCTCCAGAGTGACAGATGTGCTCTGAGTTCGGTTCTGTGTGCTGCTTGCACAGAGTGTGCAGCATCTGAAATAATATTGAACCTGTCTGGTCTCCGCCTGCCTCCATCAATGCTGCTTTATAAACCGGCTGTGGTCTTTATGCAAATGGAAAAAATCTTTGTGTCCCGTTTTCAATTTACTGATGCATTCTTTGAAAGAGTTGCACCATTCAGCTCCACTACAACCACCATTCATCTCTTGACAAGAAGAACATCCATTCCCTAAATGACTCTATCTCTCCCTTCACGCAGACACATCGTTCATCACTCATGCTGTGCAACAGGACCATGCCTGTAAAGGTCACTAAAGGCTTCAAATGTTGCCCGCCCCATGAGAAAGTGCTCTGTGAGAGGGCAACGGGTTGAGGCTTTGTTTTAGAAAGTGCCTTAGGACAACATTGGCAAGTCATGTCAATGACCTACCATGCATCTTAAGATAATCAAGTTCGAATGGATGCCTGACAGAGGGATAAAAATAGATCTGAAGCCATTACCTTGTACTCTATAGTGCAATTGCAGCCAATGCACCAAGCCCTTGGGGAATGCAAAATGAAGGCCACTGGTTTATTAACAAGAAACAATTACAAGGAAACAGAAATGTCCAATATTCTAAATTTAGAGCCTTGTTGCTATGGTGTATGATTCATGAAGACAAAGGTCTTACAAAGAAGAGAAACCATCTTTTCATTTCACCACAGTTCAACACGGTGCTAAACATATTTTTCTTTAGCTCGTGCTTTTCTGAACACATTTGTGATTCCTGTTCGAATTCTTTTCTGGAGGAGAACTCCAGGTTTTCAATTTGTTAAATAGTATTGCAACAATTGTACAATTTACCCAAACATAACTCCCTCAGTATTCCTCAGTAACTTTTAAGAAATTCCTGGAGGAATTGAAAATGAAAATACTGTAAATAATTTACCCAACTTTGTGTAATTCTGAATATGTATGATTTTTTCTTCTGTGAAACACAAAAAGAGATGTTTAGCAGAATGTCCAGGCTGCCCTTTTTCATGTAATAAAAGTAAATGGGGACTGGGGCTTCCAAGCTTTAAAGTTACCTAATGCAGTCCATCCCACTCCTACACTGTATTCCAAATCTTTTGAAGTCACGGTCGGTTACTAGGCATGAAAAAAAAATATTTTATTTACTTAGATTGAGATTTAGATTGTTCTCAAGACATGCAAGAACTAATTATGTTTGCCATCAACGTTCAGTTCTGAGATGCATAAGAACCAAATATGTTTGCCATCAAAGACTGGTAACGAAAAGCGCAAGGACAAATTATGATTGACCTCAATGATTTATGTCAATGGTTGTTCACAAGACGTCCAAGAACCAATTATGGTTCATGTCAGCGGTGGGTTACAAGATGTGTTTGAACCAATTATGAGTGAAATCAGCGATAGGTTACGAGAAGAGCAAGAACCAATTATGATTGATGTCTATGATAAGTTATGAGACACACAAGAACCAATTATGTTTGACGTCAACAATCGGGTATGAGACACACAAAAACCGATTATGTTTGACGTCAACAATCGGGTACGAGAAACAGAAGAACCAATTATGTTTGACGTCAACAATCGGTTATGAGACACACAAGAACCAATTATGTTTTACGTCAAAGACAGCAAAACTGGCATGATGCATCTTGGAGGCAGCATGTTTTAATTTACACAATCAAGACGTTTTACAATACTGTACAACAGTTTTCCCTTTGAAATGTTATAAGATTGTCTGGCAGTCGAGAATTACACAGTTTTGTTGTGCTGTTCACCCAACATTTGCAATCCAATATTTTACAACGAGGTGATTAGATGTATGATCTCTATTAAAGTTAAGAGGGCTTTGACTGTGTAAATAAACACGCTGTCCATAATGTTCCTACTGAGAAGCAACAACTATTTTCCATCAACAAGTTGGTTGCATGCTGGTTGTGCCATTTGGACAAATGACTAATGAGCCAAGGGCCAAGAAGCAGCTCGTCCAACCCGGATTGGCCCAAATCAACCAAATTCATAGAAATGTAATCTTTGGGATAATATACACTTGGTCACTTCATGCTTTTGAATGCCCTCCATGAATAATTTGAGACAGATTTGAGGGAATTGAAGACTGGATTTATATTGTTTGGCAGAGACACATTGATGTGGCCAAGTGTAAATGGAATGTGCTTATTCAATCGTATAGCAATCCAATCAGAAAAATGCATGAAATGACTAAGGACTCTATTTTCGAGGGTGTGCAATGCAAAGCACTACACGCAACGACCATGCGCTACATCATATCCAATTTTCATGAGAGTGCCAATTTTAAGTGCAATTTTCATGCCAGCGCAAAATGCTATCTGAAGCTGTATGCATGCAAACTGTGGGTGTATTGTATGTTAATGAAATGGCACAAAGCACAATTTGCCATTTTCCTGAGAAATAGGTCATTGCACTAAGACTTTTCAAAAGCAGGTCTGTTTTCAGCACAAAGTCTCAATTTAGTTTCTGCATTTGCAGTTTGGAGATTCCACCAGCAGTTGGTAATAAAGTTAATGTCCAAAATCTATAGTTGAACAACAAATTATCTCCTTGATGATCAGAGTTGTAGCTGTCTATCCATCCATCCATCCATCTTCAACTGCTTATCCGAAGTCGGGTCGCGGGGGCAGCAGCTCCAGCAGGGGGCCCCAAACTTCCCTATCCCGAGCCACATTAACCAGCTCTGACTGGGGTCCCCGAGGCGTTCCCAGGCCAGTGTGGCGATGTAATCTCTCCACCTAGACCTGGGTCTTCCCCGAGGCCTCCTCCCAGCTGGATGTGCCTGAAACACCTCCCTAGGGCAGCGCCCAGGGGACATCCTTACCAGATGCCCAAACCACCTTTTTTCTTACAAATATCATATATTTTTAAGTCACAAATACCAAAAAGTTTTCTTAGGGTTACAATATTTGACCTAAACAAAATGTACCTTTTTATAAAAATTTATGATATAAATATCATATATATATATATATATATTATATATATATATAAACTTTTTTTTTTTGCCACATTACAGCAGAATAGCTATCTGGATGTTGGTTACACCACATGACTTTGATTTGGTTCCTCTAAATGATATTTATTCCCTCTGCTGATACCTGACTCTTTTGGTTCATTATACAGTAGCTCTTCAAGCTTCGCTGTTGTGGAACTTTCCATGGTGCCGAAATAGTAACTGACTACAGTTAATTCCCTCATAATACACACTGGCATCAAAAGACTTGTTAATTGGTGTTACCCGTACATAAGAACATTCCTTACCCCATCAGATTACCCCCAATTCATAATTTGGCCTAAACTGGGGAGAAAATTACAAGCATATATCGTATTCACAGCTACCTGTTATTCTCCTAAAAGCTTAGGCTATGTTGCTGATCTTGAGCAGAGCTTCTATCTTTATTGAAGCTATCCAGTCAGTCCCTGCATTTGTAGCACTGATCCTGCAGAAAGTCTACAAATCCATTGAGATATGACAGAGCTTTCTGCTATCTTTCTCTATCTGCGTGTATATAGTATTTGTGTGTGTCTGCTTTGAAGTTTTCCCTCCCTTACTTCAACAACCAGAGTATGGTTGTACATTTAGTGAGGGAAGCACTTTCAGAGTCTAAAATACCATATGCTGGAATGAGGCAACCACGATACAGTTTGTAAGGGAAGTCCTTGTCGAGTCTAAAATATCATGTATTTAGGCAGAAACAACTATATATGTTTAACATGGTAAATTATGAAAGGGAAAAGCCCTTGTCGAGTCTAAAGGCAGTCAAGGCTGGCTACAATATAAAAAAGGTCAATTGAATGCAAACACTAACTGGATTTGGACCTTGAATGAGACTTTTACCTTTCATTCGCCTAAATTCAATGCTGCAATTTCTCTGAGGAGGGTTTCGCTCCCCTTCTGGCAACCCGAACAGCCATTCACGTGAAAGATTGATTTAACACTGCTGCTTGCGCGCTGGCGGAGTGCCTCCCTATGACGTCAAATGCTCCTGCATGCTCGTGTGGGCGCGTGCGCGCTCACGCGAGGCGGGATAGACACGCTCTGACAGGTACGTGCCTAGAGTTGGAAACAGATGCTCGCGGGGACGCCTGTAGAGTGTAGACAACCCAAACACAACACACACTTTTTTGTTTTTTTCTTCAAAAGAAAACCGGCTGTTCATTCAAAAAAGTAAAATAATAATAATAAAAAAAATAATAAAAATAAGATAACTACATTTTTAGAATGTACATAGAGACGCAACTGGTTATGGTACAAGGAGCCATTCACAACGAACGCGTAAATGAGTACGCCCTCATTTTTATTAGACGCCGAGTTAAGTAAAAAAAAACTTCAACTGTTAAAAACGCGCCTCGGACACATGCGTTGTTGTTGTTTTGTGTGAGTGTGTGTGCGCGCGCGTGTGTCACGCATTCGGAGTGAACAGCCCCTAATGCGTCTCGTGCTTTTAGATGTTATGTTACGGTCACGAAATAAAATTGCTCAAACAATTGTTAATGAATTAAAAGCTACAAAAATGCGTTGCATCAAATAAAATGAGAGTTTCACGTTGAACTCGTGCATTTACACGGTTTGTACTGCATTCTGACACTATGAGAAGCCCTTTATATGTATTCACAGGCGTCTCTCTCTCTCTCTCTCTCTCTCTCTCTCATTCTCATTCTCTTTCTCCCCCCCCATGCCTTTCCCGTCTCTCTCTCTCTCACTCTCGTCAGCTCAGTCCGTCTCTGAGTCTTAAGCTCTGTCAAGGGATAATAAACTGCCTTTCCGCAGCAATACGTGGTCAAAGGAGCAGCCTGCAACAAAGGTAGGGTTGCGCTCTCTCGTTTGAACAATTTTAGTTTGAAACAGTTGAAGAAACGAAGCTTGTGCGATTCTTTTCAGTCGATATCCTCTCCATTGATGAGAAGTGATTGATTTGGATTGCCACCTGCATACTGATCTGCGTGAGCATGGGTTTGGCGAGCTGTGTTGAATGATCCTCGGGTGAAGATAACAGGCTGTAGCTGATTGTACTGATAGTATCGCCTTGAGCATGCCTGTGTAATTGGCAAAAGCAGGCGTTTCAGAAATACTTCAGATGGTTTCTTTCACCATTTGAAGATGATCAGGGACAGGATGTATGTATGGAATTACATCAGGAATGATATTGCCGTTAACTCAACTATCTAATTTCATTGCATTTTGACTTGTTTTTCTTCCCTGGTTGTACTAAAGTTGGGGAAGTGTAATAATGCCAAAGTAGAGCTGTTCTTGTATACCTTTTGCATTATCCTTTGTCTTATATTTATATGATAAAAGAAATATGGATGTATGGGAAACTACAATTGGGAATCCTTTAGGGAATTGCCCCATGCATCGCCATGCTGCTCTTCGTGTATCCATTGCCAGCCCTAACAGGGCAGCTTTTTGTCTTTAGAAATGAATCATGTTTTGATGGATTTGAATGAGAGAAGAAGCAAGAGGGAGGGGGTGCTGGAGAGATACGGGACAGAGGAAGAGCACCATCATTTGACTTGTTACCTCTCAAATAAGCAGCGACAGGCGAAGCCTGGAGTCCCCGCTTTGACACGCTGCCATTTTAACAGCAGACACCGATTACACCGGAGTGCTGATAAAAAGACTGAATTGCTTCCTCTGCAAGGGCTTCAGAAAGCTCTTTACTGCTTGTGGAGGAATCAATGTGATTATGGAGCTACATTACAACCCCACCTGTTTTAGTACAATATGCAGAGGAATTATATATTGAGCTCTGAGTAAAAATTCACTTACAATGGAAAGGAATTGGGCCAGTCCATAACTGTTACACGGTTTTCATAGGATGGAAACAAGAACATTATACGTTTTTACATGATTGTAGTGATAAAATTGCTTCCTAACCTTCTTTGTGTAAAATTATATCCGATATTACAAGTTTGTTGTAATTAGCACGTAACGCTGGTGAACCCTGACATTTCGTAAATGCGGTAATACCAGAAAATCCCTGATTTTGTCATACTAAAGTCATATTAACAAGTATAATAATCACATCTTGTGGCTCATTGTGTATTTTAACATTATTGGACTGGCCCCATTCACTTGCACTGTACAGTAAGTGCCTTACTGTAACTGAGATTTTTTTTTTTAAATAAGGTTGAAATAATTTTTTGGAGCTAAACTTGAATTGAACCTGGAACATTGAATTGAACCTGAACCTGGAGTTTTGTGGCTTTAGTCAATTTAGAAAAACTATACCTTATGACAACAATTTACTGTATAAATGTATAATACAGTAAAATACAGAAAAACTATTTTTCTCACAAACAATCTTACATACATTACATACATAATGAATAAAAAATAACATAATTTGTCACCTTTAGCACCATAAATATAATTCTATCAATACACATCTGTTAGTGAACTGTTCGATGTCTATTACTGGTACCAATGGCGCATGTTCAGTTACAGACTCGAGTCTAACGGTTCGTGTTCCCAGAACTCATTTGTTAGGTTATTGATTGCTAGAGAATTTATTTTTGGATATAACTTCATATTTATATAGCTTTAACTTACTATTTTAGATCAAAATCAGTTTTATAACTAGAGTTTCTTATCCGGTTGTTGAGTGGACAGTTTAGTTTCGAAGTGTTTTTTCTGGGTCCAATGCATAAAGTGCTTGTCAGAATTAGCTTTAACTTGCAGTTTTGCGAAGATGAAATCTGGCAACCGCATATGGCTGGTACAGTATACTTTTTAAAGCCACCTGACACTGTGCATGCATAAATGGCTTTGGTTGTCAGGGAAAACACATAGCCAGTGTGATGCATGTAGGCAATCTCTTCACTACACTTCAGCCGGTTACAATATGTTCAGTTCCAGAGAAAATGTGTTCCAGTGGGCGGAGTATGAATGAATATTAATAAGCTCCCCCCTGCAGTGGGCATGGCCTTCGAACTACATGCAAGAGAATGGAATGGAAAATGTTGTTTGCTCTTAAGATCACAACTTGTTTTATGGATTATTTCGATAAGGTAATAAAGTCGATGGGACATAAGCCCAATATAGATTTACAACTGTTCGTATTCTCGAAGTAATTAAAATGTAATGCTGTGTAACACTGGGGACACAAAAAAAACAAGCTAGAGTACAACGAATAGTGCATATATTTCTGGTACTCTTCATTGTTTTCTGGTGTAACTTGTGAGGTTTTAAACTGTGCCCCTTATTAGTTGTTGTTTGTTCTTTAGCACTGTGGCTTTGGAAAGAATGGCGGAAATAAATCTCAGATGTATCTGACTACGCGTTCAAATAAATATTGCGAAATATACTCTGGTGCTATTCTGTGTTTGTGTCTCTTGGAACCACAATGAAACTTGGAGTGGGCAGACCATTGACTGTTCTTAGAATGTGCACAGCAAATTCTGGTTTTTGGAATAAACTCCCTGTTAGTTAAAATCAACTCAATCTGAGTGTACATGCGTGACCATCCAATAGACTCCAGCGCAGAGTTAAAATAACTCTGCTCTTGGAGTTGAATTTTTAACACTTTTTCAGAGTTAAAATGTAACTCTTTATGGAGTTAAAATACTAATCCTATGGAGAGTAACTGTAACTCTAAAATTAATAATATGAACTCCTTACCAGTGTTAAAAAGTAACACTTAAAAATATTTAGTTTAACACTTCTTAGAGTTAACATTTATTTAACACAATATAATGTTTTATGGGCGGCACGGTGGTGCAGTGGTTAGCACTGTCGCCTCACAGCAAGAAGGTCATGGGTTCAAACCCCGGTTGCCCCGGCCTTTCTGTGTGGAGTTTGCATGTTCTCCCCGTGTCTGCGTGGGTTCTCTCCGGGTGCTCCGGCTTCCTCCCACCATCCAAAGACATGCAGGCTAGGTTAATTGGTGTCTCCAAAAAAAAATTGCCCTAGGTGTGGATGTGAGTATGAGTGTGTGTCTGTATATGTGTGGCCCTGCGATGGACTGGCGACCTGTCCAGGGTGTACCCCGCCTTTCGCCCAATGTTAGCTGGGATAGGCTCCAGCCCCCCGTGACCCTGTACAGGATAAGCGGTTGAAGATGAATGAATGAATAATGTTTTATGTGGAAATTACTACACTAAACACCATACTCTTGATTTACTGCCTTTATTTGAGCAAATCCATATGGTTCAGAAATTCAATGCATGGACAGACTTTGAAAACAATTGCTGTCATAAAATACTGTAAAACCTAACAGCAAAACATTAACATTTAATACATGTAGGCAGCTAACAAAGTAAATTAGTAAAATTTTATAAAACATTGTCAACAACACATCACTGCATTATATAAAATCAAGCCTGCTGGATTATTTAAAAACAAAAAAAACAGTAGTGCAGTAGGATTGTGTAACCTGAGGTAGATACATCAGATGAAGTAACAATAACTTTACAGTAAACTCATTTAAATAAGAAATCAGATAATGCAACTTTCTGATACAACATAAAATTGTGAATCACACCCGTATGACATTTGTGCATCAAAAGACTTGAAATATCTTAATCTTTCCCTTTCTATAACCAGTATCTTCCTTGGTAGGGTTTCAGTCACTTGAAAAGCATGGAAGTGATCATGGAAACATGTTTCATGCTCAATCAAAACAAAAAACACTTTACCATTGTGTAAAATGATTGAGGTTATTTTGCTGAAAAGTTGCATGTTTTCATCAGTACCTGTGCAAACAAAAAGTCCAACACGATACTCAACACCACAACATCTTACCCACTTCGTGAGATTGACAGTGGCTTGTGAATCAACATGGAGAGATGCAGTTAAATGTTCTGAAAATTCAAGCGTCTCAAGTGAACACCATTTAACTGGACCAGACTCAACTGCTTTTAAAGACAAGCATTCCCAATGATATGCTACTGCAAACTGGTGTTTATTTGCAAGAGATACAGTCAAATTTTTGAAGTTCTTCACAGAATCTTTAAAAAATTTGTGTTTCGCTTCGAATCTCATGGTCCAGATATGAATGAGTGGTCCTATCTTTCTAATGCACCTTGGGTAGTGGACCATGAAATGATGTTTTGGAAGTAAGTTTTTTGATGGGTACAGTTCTTTGAAGAGCTGATGATGTTCAATAATAAGGTGCTTTAAATACACTGTCATCCCCTCAGTGATTGAGTAAGAGAACACAATGTTTATGATGTTCAACAATAAGAGCAACAAGCGCCAGTGCAAATCATCCTCTGGTACCAGGTCACCAAATATCAAAGGTATGTTTGTGACTAAACACAGTGTTTGCGATGCATTCAGGCCTAATCCATGTCCTCCACAGTCAAGATTAATATTTGTTGGCTTGTTTTTAGTTTCCAGATAGCCATAATTAAAAGCATACATCCTGTTTAACAAGCTTTCTTTAGAGATGAAATGTTCAGTTAGATATTCAAAAAGTAGTTTGATCTCATATTGGCCAACCCCTTCCAAAATATCGTGCATGATGTCAACAGCATAGTTTTCCCCTGTATTGAAATACTGCAAAGTATTGAGGATGCTTTTCCTCTTGATGCCAAAAGAAGAGGTTAGTGTTGGATCATCTACCAAACTGGCATAATGCTGATCATTCAGTACTGGTGATCTTAAAGTCAAACTTGGGTCATCCTCTGAGAAAACGGACTGAGCTGAAGATTTATCAATTAAGCAAAATCGACAGAAATAATTTGCATTAAATGATTCCAAGAACCCAAGAATGCTATGCATACCCAAGTTATCGCCGGTAATTTGAGCAAGTGTGCCATGTACAGGTTTTTCAGCAAATGGAACAGCAACCCCAACAGTTTCTAATATTTTCAAGTCCCTTATTAAGGGTTTCAGCATTTCATCAATCCCATATGTCTTAACATCTTGGGCATGAAACAAAGATACCAAATGGATGTTCATGAGGGCAGAATTCACCTTTGGAGCAAGATTTCTGAGAATAAAGTAAAGGCAACCAACTTTATGAATACCTTTTTTGGAGCCAAGAGGATTTGCACATTCAAACTCATCAAAGTATAATTGAATTTGGAGAGCAAATTTATTAGTCGAAAATAATGGATGATTTTTAAAGTAGCTACCGTCACAGAAGTCTTCATATATGTCAGACTGAGTACATGTTTGCATCATCTCACAAATTTTTTCGTTTCTGAAAATGAACTGGAGTGTTTTCAAAATTGGAATATATATGAATTTATCATTAACAGGAACTTGTTCATAAGTTCCAGTTTTGTTATTTCGTCTAGTATCATACCTTACACCAAGGCGCAGTTCAACTGGCTCTACTACTCCCCATTTGTCTCTGAAATACTTCTTCCATTTGGTATCAGTGTTCAGTTGGCTGAAAGGGTTCTCCAAACTTTTAAATAACTCTTCTATGGCTGGTCTGGATGGATTGTTATCTGGGACTAAGTTCAAAACATGGTCCTTAATATTAGACTGCAGATCTTCCACAAATTCCTCCAAATTCTCAATTGTGGAAAGAACTACAGTATTTGGTACACCACTACCCAAAAGCTTTGCTATTATGGATGCACACATGTCTTTCTTGTGAGCGGATACTGAAGGGCCTGCTTCAACATTTTGGCACTGAGATGAAGTAGAGGGTATTTCGTCATTTAAGGAATGAGAATTGTCTTTTTCATTTTCATAACTGGAAGGGGTCTCGTAAGGAACAATTCTGTCACCAATTGAAGAATGTATCTTAACGAGATGTCTCCTAAATCCAGAATAACTAGAGAATTGCAAGCAACAACCTGCTTGAGCACATTTCAGTCTTAAATTTTTCCCAGGATACATTCCATGAATTAGTTTGAGGTGCCTGAATAATAGCAAAGCTGAACCAAAGGATGATGTGCAGAGGAAACAACTTAACATTTTTTTTTGAATAAGACAATTACTGCTTGTTCAACAGCTTTGCTCTCAGCTCTTTGACTTTTGGAGTTTCTTCAGTTGTACCGATATCAATATTGTACACAGTAGTCTGCAAAAATGTGTACAGGCTGGACAGAGCATCATCATACTTCACACTGAAAACAAAATGGCACTTGAACAGCTCGTCAAAAGAACCCAAGGATGTACATGACTGACAAGGCAGAAGTTTTTTGTCCAAGACAATGTAAAAGGTGAAAACCTGTGCTTTTGAAGTCCCTGAAGCAAGAAGATATGGCTGTGGGTTTCCTTCAGTGGTCAGGAGATGATCCTCGAGGCTTTGGCATGACTGAAACACAACATAAATGTCCCTTTTTAAACAATTTGTTTAAAATAGGCATTATTTGGAATAGGAAAGTGTTGTCTTAACAAACCTTCACAAATTTCACCAGATGATCTGTTGCCTCTCCAACACTGATCTTCTTGGTCCGCTTTCTTCCAGCTGGTTGTGGAGTGAGAAGATGCAGCAGGACAAGTAGAGAAGCCATGTCGCTGTCCCATTCTGAAGACAGAAAATAACAGTAGTTCAAACCAGTCTGTTTATGGCATTACCATAAATTAAATTACCCCTGTGTATTGTATATCATAATATCTTAAAATTACAAACTATTTGTGAGGTAGTTATTACAATTTTCTTACAAACAGCATGATTTTTTAAAAATGTAAATAGTTACGAAAAGCATTTGCAAAGCATGAATTTAATGATGAGCTTTTGTAATAAACTAAATTAAGAATTAACTGTGAGTTAAGACTTTTGGGGGAAATGCTTTTGGGAAATAATCAATAAAAACTTTTATCCAGAAGACTTATTGACTCAAGTAACAACATTACTATTTTGATGATGACTGTACCTGGATCATCAGTAGTGTCAGATTCTTCATTCAGTGCAGCTTTCAGATGTTGTTTTAGGAGAGCAGTCTCTTTAAGGTTCCTGGCCTCCTGAATGACTTTTTCTTTAAAACTGGTGTTCCATTTTTCCAGGAATCTTGAAGCAACCTCTGGTCCAAACATCTGTGAGAAGTCTTGCAAAATCTAATTAAAAAAGGAAAGATAACCATTCAGACAACTAATTTAACATAATATTTGTAATACAATTTTGCATTCTTATTTAATACTTACCAGTCCTTTGATGTCCAAGAAACGAGGAAACATTTGTAGTACATCAGCAGAGCGCTGCGAGTCGTGGATAATCTGCTGACGGTAGTGGAAAGTTTCTCTCATCTTCTGGAACACCAAGTCACGGTCAGTTGTGTGGTGGAGGAGAGAAATGGCTTCCATACATTCATCTCCCATTCGCTGGTCATCTATGGTTCCAGTTGTTCTTGATGATGTGGGACCTCCTTTTAGCTCCACTCTGTTCTGTGATGTAGAGACGATTCTGGATTTACGTTGCACAGTCTTTATACGCCACTCAAGAAAGCCTTTGTTGCTCTGAATGTCAAAGAAATGTTCCTGGGGGGGGAAGCAGTATGTTATGTTGGACAAAATAATACAATTGCAGTGGCTCAAAAGCATATAAGATGTAAAAAGACTTACATATCCTTTTTTAGAGTATGGGTCTTTCAAAGATGGGAACAGTGACACAATCCCAAGGGCATGGAACTCCTTTGTTGCTTTACTAACAGCTCTCCTGCAAAGGTGAAAACATATTTGTATTTAGACTCTAATCTAAAAAAAAAAAAAAAAGGGATAGTCATGCCTTCTTTAAGCTTCTTACCCTTCTTTTTCATGCATGTGAGCAACAATAATGTTCACCATTAACCGCCTTGTGGAATCTTTCAAGCTCCCAGTCTCTTGATACTCTTTAATCACAGTCATCCCCGCTGGCTTTGAAGTAAGAATTTGCTCGACATTCTAAAACAATGAAAACATTATTTAGAAAAATTACAACGAAACTTGGACCTGTTTTTTTAAACAGACATTTAATCTTAATCTAATAAAAAATATATATTTGTGTGCAAGTAAAAAAAAAAAAATATATATATATATATATACATTTCTTGCATGGACACTGTCCATTAAAGGTGGAATCATTTGAGATGCAGAATCACTACTGCTTGAGACAGACAATGTATCTGTCAGACTTGGGGAGGAGTAACCTTCAACCGCTTGCTGCAGGACAGTCATATCTGAAGATCACAAAAACAACAGTATGAGGCATATATAATCTAGAACCAGGGTGGATATGCCCAGGGTCAGACAAAACAATCAAATTGCATATAACTCTGCTTACCACAAGTAGTGAGAGTAACATATTCTGTCAGATTTGAGGTGGCACCAAACTCTGCCAGGTCTGATAAGTCAGAGTTCTTGGATTTTTCAGGAAATGGAAGTTCTGAAATGCACATATTTTGTTTCTGAGTCAAGATACAAACTCTCAAAATATCTATAAAACAAAACAAATGTACTAAAATGTCCTACCATCATCAGTGTGGATGAAAAAACACATTTCTTTGGTTGTTGCAAGTTCTGGAAAGACATCCTCATCCACCTCTGTGCCCTGGTCATCTGTGACTTTCAATTCTGTATTCTCAGGTATCAGAAACTTCTGCTGGACTACACCATAATATCAACAACGTTATTATTTAAAAGAAATGACAAAATTACTGTTACTTACTCTTTATTAACTGAATACTAAACATACAACTCACCTGCACTGAGAAAATCTGTGAAACAAACTTCTTCCAGTTTTACATACTTCTTCTTCCCTCCAAATTGCACTTTTATTAACATCGTGACCTGACATTAAAAAGAAAACATGTCATTTAAGATAACAGCTAATGATTGAGAATGCAAAAATATATAAGATGAAAATCACGCACATCGTGGATCACCACTAATACGTAGCCTAACGTTACATAGCTGTTACAATTCAAATCATTGCAGGCCTACACAGCACAGCTCAACTATATCTTATTATCCAAGGAGGGTAACGTTAGACACTGCAATTTTGTAACCACGTACGCCTGTAATGTATTGATGCATCAATTTCACGGTAAAACACTCATTTTCAGAAACACGGTGAATGGAAAGACGGTTAGCTAATGTTAACTCGTTTACATCGACAAAAACCCCGCGCAAATAGCCATTTCAAATTTTGAAACAAGTATAGGGCCTATACGTTCAACAGCAAGTTTGTCATGGTCGTTGACGTTAGTAAACAGTATAACTAGCCTATAACGTAACAGCTACGCGATGACCAAACGTGTTTGTCAGAAAATATAGAACATTTTTAAATAGTTTTATATACACTTTTACCTACCTCACGACGAAGCACATAAGTCCACTATTCCTTTGTGCAGCAGAACCAGGGTCGTGTCGTGGCGCACTTCTCAAAAATAACTCCAGGTGTAGTGTTAAAACACGCTCCTGAACACCAATGAATGAACTCCAAAATACAACACAGCCGGGGAGTATCCAATAACACAAACTGTAGTCAGAGTTAAAAAAATAACTCAAAAAAATAACTCTTTCACACTTTTTTGCCTAACTCATGATTTTTCAACTCCTGAAATTTGCTGTGTGGCATTGTGGATACATATTGACACAACCTCAACAGAGTCTTTTGTTGTGGGCCATTAACATGTTTTAATGTCACAAGAGCTTTGTAACCACAAGGTGTTTATTCTTAAGGTCCGCTTGCATCTATTCATGTTTACTGTATAGTGCTTTGCTGTATTGGTTTGAAACACCTACTCAAAATAAAGTGCCTTTAATTATGGTAATTGTAATTATTCCCAATCTGTAAAGTAAAATTCTAATTAGTTTTGCAATCTCATCTTTTCATAATAGCTGGGTAAAGACCATATAACCACTCTGGTACTCATTATAGGTTAATATAAGTAAGGTATAGTTTGATTAGTCTGTGCTTGTGGTGCTGAGGTAATATCCCACCATGTGTAACATTATTTTGTCTTAGAGATGTTTTCATTTACAGTCATGAAATGTAATGTTATTGTATAACGCAGCATACATTGCTTTGTAAGTAATAAGAATAATATAACATATTAGAACATATTACAATATTTGAACTGAGCTTTAAGTATTTTCCCAAAAACAAGAACTTGATATGTTAAGAACCTTTCAGAGTCACTGAGAGATGTTCTTTACTGGCATTTTTCTGTGCGTTGAACACAAAGGAGGAGAGAGACCAGAAGAAAAAAAAGTTACTCTTGAATTTCCAGCCAAAAAAGCTTTACACCCAATATGTTTGGGGTGGCATTCCAAACTTAACAGTGTTTCCTAAAACACTTTTTTAAATGACATGGAGAGATTCGGCACGTTTACATTTTATTCATTGGGCACATAGCCTACCTTTAACCAAACAGTGCATTCACACTCTGCGTTATATCACTATGCATGTTGTTACGGCCTTGTTTTTTTCTCCCCACACTTGTTATGTTTCTACAGGCTACTAGTTAAGAGACTACACCTGATATTAATTGGGATCTGCCTGTTTAAGACGTCTAGTTATTGTCTGGAGAGGGAGCTCTTACCCACCTGGGTTAACTTCCTGCAGGGTCCCTCTGAAGCTGGACCTGTGTTTTTACGTTTTCTGTTTTTTCCATTTTTTTTCCCACTTAACACCCTAACCATTTATATTGTTGTTGTATGTTTGGACTCTGGCTCCTCTCTTTTGTTACACTCATGAGTCAGGATGTAACAATGTTATGAAAAAGATACACATACACAAGATATTAGAAAATACAATAAAATAGTCAATTGAATAAGAAACTGAACTGGTCCTTTGTATACATGACAAATGAAAACTGCCTTGAAATTTGGTCCGTTCACACATTCCCAGTGATTCTAGTCATTGCAGCACTCACATTGAATCTGAAATAGATAGTGACATCATTACAACTTTTTTTAAATCAAGGTGAAAATCCCAAAACAGTTTGGTGATTAACATACTCAAGAGTCCACGGTGTCTTCTGTGTGAGGATATTTGTTCCTACATGCCAAGCAAAACTCAGACAGGTCTTCTGTGGAATAAAGGCATCAAGGTGATGTACATAATATTGGTGATATGAATGTCAATTGAACCTTATGTCAATAAAGGCCTATGTCTTGGCGCATCGCAGCAATGTTGGCATCGGTGCATGCGAACACCAAACTACCCCCTGATAGAACAGCTTCTGCAAACTACAAAATGAAGTCAGGAAAACAAAGCATAAATCCGCACTTTAAATATTAGTGAATGTGTTTATTATAATAAATTGAGCAAAAAAATAAAAAATAAAAAATGACATACTTTGCAGACATATACGTCACGTGAATTATCATCTTGTTGAAAACCGCGTGGCAAAGTACCACATTTCCCACTTCGTTCCTCATATTACTCTGTCATATAATTGCTTTTTTGGTATCAGAAATGTTTAATGTTAATACATAAACAATCAGACCAATACTTAATAAATTAGGGTCCTATATTTGTCCTGACCATACAGCCTTTATACAATGAACCATTTGGTTCGATTTCACCAAAAGAATTGATGTACAAAATTCTCGCTTCATTAGGTCATATCACCTGTAAAAATATGGTTATGAATGAATATCTAAATATGAATTTAAACCATTCTAGTTTACAAAGAAGGATGGAAATGGAATGAAATATACCAGGAGTGTCCAATGGTTGGCCTCATTAACTGACCCCACCAACACATCATATGCCCCTGGATCCTTCTACAGTATACAGGTACATATTGTATTGCAACAACAGTTCACTAATTGTCTGAGAACATGAATGTTATTGTTGTGGAATTAATCATGATGTGTATGCTTTTTTCACTTTTCACTGACCTGGCTTTGTTATTCCAAATGTTTGTTGCCTGGAATGAATTGAGCACAAATGCCTTACCAGCATAGTTTTTAATGAAGCAGGTCAGGTATGCATTGATAACCTGAAATCAAATAAAACATGATTTTACACTGTTTTACCCCTTACAGTTGATTTAACACAAATCTTTTAAGAAAGCAATAACATGACAATTACTGTAAGTAATTACAGTAGGACATTTTATGAACATGCATATGAACTGCAACACCTACCTCACTTTCAAGCTTTTCCCCAGGTCTGAGGTGTTCAGCATACTGTGTAAATAATTTATATGGGCCGACTTTACTGCAGAGACTCCCACCTATTTTCCTTGTCCATATGTCTTGTAACACTTCACAGAGACAGAGAGAAACAATGCTTGGTTTTCATTCATTGCAACCTCAAACAAAGTTATTTACATGAAGATGTATGTTGTACATGCATGCTTGTAGGAGAACACATACACTCTTTTGAAGGACAGTTTGAGAGGAGGCTGAGTGGAAGGACTTGAAGCAGGCTGGGGGGCAAGACTGTTACCAGGAGTAGAATTACACTAGATGGTAGGGTGAGCAGTTGAATGGCAGACTTTGTTGGCTGTTCAGCAGGTATTTGATTATTCCTGAGTGGGTTATGGGATGAGAGGCAGATATGAATGGGATAGTGAGAGGAAGCTTTATATTTTGGAGGTAAAGGTATGAAAGTGGCAGGGTAACAGGATGAAGGGAAGGCATGAACATTGTGGTTACAGAGCATGGGTGTGGGCTGGTGGAGTAGGGAGGGCTGAAGACACAGTGTTGGGAAAGGAACTTGTTGTTTTGGAATTTACAGTGTTTTGGGAACTTCTGAAGGCTACTTCTCCAAAAAGTGAAGTAAATGGTCAATGTTAACTTTTTGACAATGTTCCTATGTATGTTAAATCAATAGATTTGCCATCCATTTTTATAACAGCATATGGACCAATGAAATCGGGGTCCAGTTTTCCCCCATTTTTCTCTGCCTTCTTCGGACATTCTGCCGCAGTACGCTGTCTCTATCCTGAATGTCAAGTGACATTCCTTTTTCCAGTTTTCTTTTTTTTAACTTTACATTGAACACAGCTAGTATTTTCCTGTATAGTTTTGAAAGTCCTGGCCTGCCTTTTAGTGCATTCCGCAATGCACTCTTCTGCCACAATGTCCTCTACACATTTGTTGATCTTTGGATCTATTGCAGAAGAAAAATGTGACAGTTAAATGTAATGTACTAACCACGTAATTGTTTGGTACCTCACATGGATACCTTACTTCACGGCCAAACATCAAAAAGTAGGGAGAGAATTTGGTGGTCACTTGTTTTTTGGTGCATAGACCAAACTTTGTTGCCACCAAATAATATGCCCATTTGTTTAGCTACTTCCCCACCAGCTTGCTCAAAGACCTATTAAAGAATAAGAGAAGAGTCTTCTGTAGTGAAACACTCTTCATTTGGGAGGCACTTTTGATAAATCCACCTGATAAATAAATGTGAACGTAGGAGAGACATTCTTTATTCGCCAACCATGTAATAGTAATAATTTCATTATAGTTTGTTAGGAATGGACAGTTTCATACTTCTGAATTGTGCCATTAATTCGTTCAACCAATCCAATTGGTCTCTGGATGGTATGGAGCACATAAACTTCTTAATGCCTTGAAAAGTACTTGACAGATAGCATATAGATCTGTATGTAAAAAACAACAACAACAAATAAAAAAAAAAGGAACAATATGAATTATTATAATTTGACATTTTCTCAAAATTCGCAAATAAAGAGTTATAACCCTAAACTTGTTCACAAATTCTGTGCCTTGATTGGTCAGCAACCTTTACGGGGCAAAGGTGAAATAGTCTACCATTACACAATTTATTGTCAGTCCTCTTTAGCTGGTGTGAGCTCTCCGACTAAATCCATGCCCATGATATCCCATGGTTCAGCCACCTGATAAAAAGCCACATGTTCAAAATGTTTGACTTGATAAACAGAAAATAATATTCTGTCTCTCATTTACTCAAACTTACCTCAATAGATGTATATTCTGCTTTGTTCTTGATTTCCTTTAGCTTTGATTGACATGCTGCACCTAATGGATTTAGTCATTTTAGTACTGCTTGGTAATGCTAGAAATGTATGAAGACATGAATAAAGACTCATTTAATTGCACTCACCCAATTTTTCATATCCAGAGTCATGGAAGGCCAATATAAACATTTACTGATGGCATCGGTTGTTTTTTGAATTCCACAGTGTGCATTGGACTGCTGTGGAATTCTTTGAAAAAAATGGTTTGGCCACCTCTCTACAGCATAAAACTTTGGCCAAAGCACCCTCTGCTCTTCATCTTATGTAGTATAAATCTTCATCCAAAAGTAGTTAGTTGTGTTCATTAAGAGTTTACTAGAAGAGTCACTCAACCCAGGTCTTCTACATGTGACTTCACTCACCTTTGATCATGAAGTTTTTTGCTTTTCTTAAAAGCACATATATTTTGGTTTATTTGAAAGACCATCAGGTAACTTTCCATATTTTTTCAAATCAAACAACACAGAAAGTTTCCTCATCCATTTCTGAAGTCAAACAGACAAAGTTTGGGTAGATGGCCAGGTTCATTTATTGATGTAAATAAATAAATTAAGCTCATTAGATGTTGGATGCTTAACAAATTGGAGTTAATTACAGAAATGCCAATGTCCTGGGGAGGTGGACAAGGGACAGATTATTACAACAAATGTTATGCAATAAAGTATAAATAGTGACAATTTTCAGATATCATTGAAGGAAAGGGGGTTGTGTGTCAATACTGAATGTATCCACAATGCAAAATTCTAAGAACAGTCAATGGTCTGCCCAATCCAATTTTCATTGTGGTTCCAAGAGACTAGAGTGACACACAAACACAGAATAGCACCAGAGTACATTTCACAATATTTATTTGAACACGCAGTCAGATACATCAGAGTTTTATTTCCGCCATTCTTGTAAAAGTCACAGTGAACAAACAACAACTAATAAGGGACACATTTTAAAACCTCACAAGTTACACCAGAAAACAATGAAGAGTTCCAGAAATATATGCACTATTCGTTGTACTCTAGCTTGTTCTTTTGTATCCCCAGCATTACATGAGACAAGAGACAAAATCTTGGTTGGTTGGTGTGTCTCTATGGAGCATTTAAACCTTTATGGAGCATTTTAACTTTATTTCAGAATAAAGTCTTAAAAGATAATTACATTAATCGCTGATGTGAATATAAATGTGGTCAAATTGAAAAAAACGGATAGACAAGCTCCACCATGAAATCACTTCAGGTCAGGAATTTAACATCTCACTCAGGTTTAGGCTATAAATGAATACATGAGAATCACATGAGAATTGTGTGACACATTAACAAAGACATTTCAAGAAGCGGAAAGTGTACATGATGTTGCGTTTTAATGTTACACTTGATAAGCTCCAAACGTCCACAATTAACCGCGTCGAGACCACACCCATCCGATCTGAAATCACAACATTCACATTTTCATTCATAAGGTTTACACTTTTTTACTTTACACTTCTTGAAAGCTGTCAAGTGTGGTTATGCTGAGCTCTGACATTAACTAAGGTTATTGGAATGATCACTTTGATATGTTCTGCCCTAACTTCCTGTTTCAATATTAAATATGGCAAAATAGGAAACGGAGTTGCTGTTTTCATTTGGTCTACAAATCTTCTGCAAAAGTGGCGTAAGTTTTGCAGATACAGGCATTACGGTGATAAATCCAGTAAAATCCAGTGTCTTTGTTTGCACTAAAACTCATTCTTATTTTCTTTTCCAATTGGATGGAAAGAGGTAGCTGACATTTTCCATTTTGAGTTATTTAATTTTAGGATTTTGATGTATGCCAATGAAAGCTTGAAAGCTGTCAAGTGTGGTTGTGCCATTCTAAATACATAAACTAAGGATATTGGAATGATCCCTCCGATACGCCCCCCTCCCAACCAACATCCTGTTTCAATAGGAAATATGTCAACTCAGGAAAGAAAATTAGCTTATCAACCATTTCATGCGATCTATGCAAAAGCAGTCTAATGAGGAGTTTGGATGAGAGGCTTTATCTTGGGATATACCACAGTGGATGAATTTAGAGATGATGAATTGACCCCGCACTTCCAAAACCTATTTGCCCTATATGTCAATGCTGACTGTGTGACTTCATTATCTCCAGCCTTGTTTGTGGGCTTTGATTTATCTCAGGACTTTTTTTAGATCAGATCCACTAGTTCGAGACATGAGTCATGCAAACTGCTTGTTTAAAAGTGCACCTTCACACAAACTGGTGTTTTTATTAAATGGAAACTCAGATCTATGGCTGTGGGACTCTTTCTTTGCTGTTTTACAGAATGCACAAAATCCAATATTGCCAGCAGGAGCATAATGACCGCTATAGGAGTATAACAGGCTAGTCAGTAATGGACTCATTTCATATCCATATCAAACCATAAAGAGGGACTGATACAAAGCATGAAAGGGGCAGAGAGAGATTCAGAGAGGGGTATATGATACAGGAAGCACACAAATTCATACTTTGATGTTCATGTCTGTGTGACCTAAGCGTGCCGACCAATAAAGACCGACTAACCCTCTCTAACCAGCAATACAATTAACACAACCTCTTGAATGCTAATCTTGAATGAACATTCAGAATATTAATTTATTTATTTCTGATAGTCATTTTGTGGAGTTGGACAATTTGGTACATGATATCATCGTGATATCACTCCTTGGTATAAAGAAATGAAAAGAAAAGAATTTTCAATGTTCTTCATAGTTTCAATGTAGCAGCAACTTCTGATCCTACATGAGGTTATTGAGTTGAATATGCCTTTCAAGAATTTGCACTCTTTACAGAGCTGGGCTGCCTTCACTTGTTTTCAGCTGAATGCACTTTGATTTTGCTATGTTAACAAAGAGACTTTTCAGATGAAAATGAATTGGTGTGAATGTAACCACAGAATCTTTAGAGTAAGAAATGTAAACCTGCAACCATCAAAAAAGTTAATAGATGAATGTAAGGGAGTTTTGATGGGCAAGGAGGAGGTGAGAACCGGCTTGACAATATAAATAATATTTAATTAAATAAAAAGACACATACAAACACATACAGGGCAGCTGCCTATAATTCTCTCTCTCTCAAACTGTCGTCCTTGGCCGCTATTATCCCTCGCATGCCCCCATCAGGCTGATTATGGACCGGGCGTTTGCTGTTCCAGCACGGCCCCGCCCTCCTCTGCTCTACAATTAAGTTTTTTGTTCTGTTAGGATCCTTTGGTTAATGGTAATAAGTATGGTAAATCTAATGGTAATCAGTTATTTCACAGCCTTTGTTGCAGAAAATGGATTCATATTAGAAGTTTGTTGGAGTTCTTTTGAACCTTTTTAAAAAGGACTTTACACTCTTAACAATAAAGCTTCTTTTATTGTTCTTTGCAGGACCTTGGGTCTAGGAAGAAATTCTGTTCTTTACAAGAACCCTTTTTCGCTATACAGGGTTTTCCAATTGGCTATATGCTTCTTCAGAACTTATTCTATCAGAACTTGGCCTGTTGGTGTTCCTTTATGAACTTTAATTGGACTGTACATGGACTTTAGACTCTTAAGAATGAATTAATAGATGTGTTCTTTAATGGTTTCGCTATATAGGGTTTTTGAATGGGCTATATTGTTCTCAAAACTATACAAAATTCTAATTTTTAAATAAAATTTATTGTATATTGACTGCAGACTCTTTAAGAATAATTGTTCTTCAATGGTTCTTTGTTTAACCTTGGGATGGAAAATGTTTTCGTAGGGCTGGCCGATATGGCCAAAATTGTTATTACGATAATCTTTTTCATATTGTTCGATATCGATATTTATCACGATATACATTTACACATTGCACTTTTTTTTTATTTCAAAGTTGATAGAAGAAAAGAAGAAAAAATAAATTCTAAACAGTCAAAATAGTCTCTAAAAAACTGCACAAGGGGTCCAGAGACGGCCAAAACAATGGGGATCTTTTACCAATTTTACCGTCTTTTACCATTTATCAATTGAAAATGAATGTTAAAAGATCATCTGTTTGTTCTGAAGCATAGTGACAGCAGTCCAGTATTAGTTGGAATATTTGTACATTAAAATGAAATATTTTTTATATTTCTTTAGATTCACGATACCCAAGTATGAGGCATAGAAGCCCTTGTGACTGTGGAATGATGCTGAATGTGGGTTCAGGGGTGTCCCGAGAGAAAATTTAGAAAATGTTTTTAAAAAATTTAAAAAACATATGTATATTTTCATTAAAGTGAGAGACTAGACTACAAACTAGTAATTTTAGTCTTACCTTATCCATTCCAGACATCTAATTAATTTTCACAAAATTAGAACAGAAATTGATTTGTTTATTCGATTTGTTTATTATTAAAGGCTCGAAACATGCTGATTAATAAAGATACATTTAGAAGGAAAAAATTTAATGGTCTAAAAGGTGCTTAGAAACCCCGTTAACACATGCAGCGCTTCATGTCTACACACATGCAGGGAAACGAGGCAACGCGTACGGAGCGGGACAGGGCAGAAATGATGCATGTTTGTTGCTAGAGAACAATATTCAAGATTACAGCGCAGAAAGATCAGAGCTGTTGTCCACATCACTGTTGTTCGGTCACGCTCTTCACTAGAGACGATGAGAGAATGCAACTGTTGTCATTAAGTCTTGTGGTGCGGATGGAATCAATCCGGTGTCCGACGTAGCCTGTTTGTTAGCAAGGCCGCTAGCATTAACAAGTTCATCCAGTCTGACCCTACATAACCACTGGCGTGTTGTGAGCGAAGCTGAGCGCGTTTTCAATTCATTCCTATGAAAGCCGAGCGCCATGCTCGCAAGGTGGATCATAGGATTGGCAGCGGTGTGGAGCAAGCTTTCTCCTAGCGCTGTGAGCGCCTTTGAGCGGATTTCATCCACCACAGTGGAAACGCAGCCTGAGAAAGCCGAACTGCCTGTGTTTTAGCGACACGCAGTAAATATGGAAAATTCCTCAAAAAGCTTATCGTGGATTTTCTTTATCGTGATATATATCGATATCGTATTCTCGCCCAGCCCTAATTTTTCGATATATATGGTTCTTGAGATAAATTTTTGGGTCTTTGAAAGTTTCTTGGTGAAAAGCCATTCTGAGTTCTTTGAAGCACCATTACATAAATGGTTTTCTAAAGAACCATGAACCACAAGAGCCATCGAGCTTGGAAAGGTTCTCTTGTGGCATTGTCAGAGGTTTAAAATGTTTTCCAATGGCATTAGTACTGTAAAACCCAAAAACCCTGGTTAAACAGGCTTCTTTTAGTTCACCCCAAAACCATGACAAAATGCGTTTAGGTTTTTTTCTGCCTAGAAAAAAAATTCCTGTTCGTGAACATCTGCAAAATTCTTGAACTATGAGATCTTGGCAAATCGAAGAGCATTGATGATGGGGATAACTGCTTGATGTGTTGTCTGCCTGTGAGTTGACAAACTTAAACTGTGCGTCACCCTCTGCAAACAAATTTGAATGCCCCTTGCCAAAAAAAACATACTTAACACAAGCACATTTAACAGATGTGAGTGCTTGGTCAACATATTGCCAACGTGCAATTGAACATGCTTAACGTCCATTCTTGCATTACTGTGGCGGTACATAACTTCAGCTCTCAAGAGGGCGATAGAGTCACTTTAAAGAGCCATTAAACTGAGTGTGTGATCATTCAGGTAAGTTGATATTTATATTGACTTTAGTTTACTTGCTAAACAACATACTTTTTAAACTGTTTCTTCGCCATGACAGTAGTTTGCTTGAGAGCAAAAACTCAGTAGAAGCAGACAGTTCATAATGATGTGCCTGATAGTGCCCCTTGTGGAAATGTTGAAAATGCAACGCATACTTGCACTGTGTTATGAATGTATCTCTTTTTTATATGTATGTTTGTCATGTTTTGGAATGCAACATTTCAAAAACTGTAGCATCTGATTTCACATACTTAAATGCAGGATTTGTTTGCAGATGTGCTTTTGCTCGTTCAAGAGAAAAGATTATGGCTCCTTCATTAAATAAATTAGGCTTAATTGGAACCACTTTTTAAGAGTTTGGTCTGCACTGTGACTGATTGCTTGCATCTTTTCAACAAGTGATAGACTGAGGGAAAGGCGACCAGGTGAGTGAATGCAATTAATGGCTTTTAATCTAGAGTGAAATTAATCAATGAGGGTGTTCACAGTTCTTATGGATGGATGCTGCATTTCCAACTGATTCGCTCTGTGTTTGAGATATATGGGCATGTGCTCAGTATTGAAGCAGTCAGGTGTGATCGAGTGCCAATTTGGGCCGAGGGTGGTCTGGATCCTGCGGTGAGATGTCCCCACACACAGCTGTATAGACACGCTGTTGGGCGCCACTTTATCTGAGACTGGATCTATCCGAGTAAATTTCCATTCTGCCCATTCAGCATGCTCTCAGAGATAATGACGAGGAAAAAAGTATAATTTTCTAAACTGCTAACAGCCTCGTTCCCTCCCTTGTATTACAAGGGCTTTGCTAACGATAAGATTTGTATCTTTTTACAATATACATATTAGCAAGTTCTTCCATGTTTAGTCAACTGCCCGTTAAAAACCTTTTTTCCCTTCTGTTTTATCTGCTGTTGTAATTTGCAGATATTTCACGGCTGCTATTTTGCATTTGGAAAAGTTCTGGGCAGTCAGAGTATAAGAAGTTTGACCAGTTACCACAGTCTGATAGATGAAGCAATGATTTTGTGGTCACTGACCATTACTGACACTAGGCCTGGTATTGTTTTGGTAGCTGTGACTGTGTTCAGCACTGTCCGCATTCATTTGTCCTTTCACGTTTAACAGTAGACACTGAGATGAAAATTTCAAGGTGTATCCTCTAGATGCTATGAACAAAATTTTCCAGTCGCCCTCTTCTGACTAGGGATGGGAATTGTAAGGAATTTAATAATTCCGATTCTACCGAGCGGTTTCTTGACAGTTCCGCTAGCGATTCTTTTAAGACTTTTGAGGAAGACATTTTGGGAAACATTTGTGGTGTAGATTCAAAATCAACTTGCACATAAGGGTAATTTGTTTGGGAATCGTGCTACACCGATCACGCTGTATATATCGCACTATAGATTCAAAAGAACTGCTCATTCGTTCAACATATGATGGGAGTTTGGGGCGGGGTCTGTTTGTTTGACTAATGGCAGATGGGAGAAGTGTTTAAGAAATATGAAAAACATTTTGTGACGAGAGTGGCAAAGAAATTACACTTCTGCATTTAATTTCCAATGCTATTAAGCTAATAGCATATGTTTAAAAACCAATTAAAGAAATGATGTGCAACAAATGTGTGTTGTATAGTGGAAAGAGTTCTCTCAGAAGAAAAAAATCTAACTGTTAAATGTATGTGGAACATTTTGCGTTTTAATTTGCTTTGTCTGACCTACTTTAATGAATACCAATTTGCCGTTGAACATGCCATGTGATGACGATCAGAACAAATGAATTAGACACTCCTGTCACTCAAATCAGAATGAAGGGTTCAGGGTGTTTTTGAAGAATAAAACTGATTTTGTAGAGAAAAATACATCTTGGCACTTCTAAACCGCACTTCTAAAAGCGCACTTCAAACCGTAGTTACTTAGAATGCCTCAGAAAACATGATAACATGCACTTTCAGTAGAAAAGCCAAAGTGAAACTTTTAACACCCCAGAAATGTTTTTAACAGTCTTAAGAAGACTGCTTGAGGCAAGACAGTTTCTTTCTCACAAATTTATGTACGTACACACACACATTTTGCACTTAGGCAGAGTCACGTTGATCTCTCGGGGAATTTAGTAAGTTTTTCACCCCTCGATCCCTGTCGAATTTCAAACTTCCTTTCAAAGAGCGGAAAACAGCCAAACTTCACTCTTTTCTGCACCTCCCCTGTTTCCATTTCCCCGTTCAATTAAATTTTTTTCTGAAAAGTTTAAACAAGGCCACAATTACCACAGCCTTTTAAATATGCAAGGGCGGATAGGTTTGGGAAGAGGGGACTTGGACCAACCCCATGTTCTATTTTTTAATTTTTTTTTGCATTCTTCCAGTGGCACAAAGTTGGAAAGTCTATGCCAGCCACCTCAAAGAACAGTCATAAATGCATTTGAAGTACCTTATTTACTCTGCATCATTTTATTTGTAAGATTATTTATTTTTAATTCGAGGCAGCATTTATTAAAAATGTCCATGTCACAGTTGATGACATCTCAGTGTAGTGAAAATGGAATGTTAGAGGGAGAAATTAAATATCCGAATCATGCTCGTCACTGATCTGTGAACGTGATTACTTCCTGGTTTCATGGGATCTGAACCCAGGTCTCCTATACTGCTGATGCAACACACTTCCGGGTGCGCCACAAGCACGGTTGGAGAGTACTGAACTGCATATTGGGATTACATATTTCAAATATAAGTAACTGTATTCCACTACAGTTACAATTTAAATCATTAGTATTTAGAGTACAGTTACATTCAAAAAGTATTTTGATTACTGAAGAGATTATTTTGCATTTTATTGTCATTTGTTTCATTTAATATTTAGTTCTTTCACATGGAAAACATTTATACTTATAAATGATGCGATCCAAACTGCATTTGAACAGCGGTGAAACACTTTCTTATGATGTGTTACATTCATACGAGCAGACAGAGAAGTTTGAAGTAAGTTTGGAGAAGAAGAAATAGAAATAAACCTTGTGTAAACTGTTAGCTTTATGCATTTAACATTTAACATTAACATTTATGCATTCGGCAGACGCTTTTATCCAAAGCGATTTACAGAGCCCTTATTACAGGGACAATCCCTCCGGAGCAATCTGGAGTTAAGTGCCTTGATCAAGGACACAATGGTGGTGGCTGTGGGGATCGAACCAGCGACCTTCAGCGACCTTTAGCTTTATGCAAAGCTAAAATGCTATTTCTAGCCATTTTACATGCAAATGTTACCAGGCACGATCATATTTTTTTATCAAGAAAATTCACGTTGGATCCTAATTTCTTTTTTCTAGTAAGACCTTTGATATTAGGGCAAAAATCTGATTCTTGATAAAAAAAAAAAATATAAAAAAATTCTTAAAACAAGATCAGTTTGATTAATCCTGTTTTAGAAACAACACCGCATAAGATATTTATGTTTTTCAGAGAATGTATTTTTAAAATGTGTATTTTGTCTTACTGTACTGTTTTCATAGTCATCTATAGTCAAAAAATCAACCAGTGCTGAAGAAGTAATCCAAAAAGTATTTATAATGTTTACATTGTACAGCATGTATTCTGTAATCTGTAGTGGAATACATTTCAAAAGTAACTCCCCCAACCCTGGCCACAAGGGAAGGTAAATACCAATGCAAAAATGTCTAATGGGAGAGTTGTGGCTGATCTTAGGGTACTGGAACTCTTGGAAACATCAAGCTGACTTCCTGTCTGTAAACAATCATGTTGTTATTATTGGGCTGCCTGTCAGATAGTTTGACAGTGCAATGGAAAACTGCTGGAGTGTTCAGGAAAGCCTGTTTGAAGTTTTTTTTGCATGTCTGTTTAGGGATGTGTGCGGCGCAGAAATTACTCACTTTAAGGGCATACAAGTGGATCAGAGAAAGAATGTGTGTATTTGTCCACATGCCATTGTGTTTGTGTCCTTTCTATGTGAACACATTCCACCAGTGGTGTAGTAGGTTCTGAAGAGGTGGCCATACTGTGAATTTATGAAGAACCAAATAAATAAACAAATATATGAATAAATAAATAATAGCCCCTTTCTCTAAAATTCATATATTTACATTTATATACAGTACATACAGTATGTAAAATGTTTAAGAAATGAACAAATTGTCTGTTGTAATTCTAGATCCCACAATGCAAAATGTATATCAGGGTACGTTTCTTGCTGGCATGGTGTACAGTACACTGCTAAGAACCATGGTATGGTAACTTTCTGTTAAATGTGTATTTAAATTAATAGGTCTCATTAATGTTTCTTTCATTAGGCTACTGTGAAAATTACTCTTATTAATAACCAATGCATAAATAATACACCATAAACTGTTAAGAATAATATGAGTGTAGTAATGTTCACGTTAACACGTTGTCTGGTATTACCATATATAACACGACACAAGTAATTTTTCCAACAATTGTTTACAGACAGATTGTTTAACTTTTAATTGACTATATCACAGTTCCAGTGGGTCAGAAGTTTACATACACTAAGTTAACTGTGCCTTTTAGCAGCTTGGAAAATTTCTGAAAATATTGTTAAGTATTTAAACAATTAGCCAATTAGCATCTGATAGGCTAATTGGTGTAGTTGAAGGTGTACCTGTGGATGTATTTTAAGACTATCCTTCAACCCAGGTGCCGCTTCATCATGGGGAAATCAATAGAAATCAGCCAAACATTTATGGACCTCCACAAGTCTGGTTCATCATTGGGAGAAATTACCATAGGCCTGAAGGTAAGTATAACAAGTATTAACACCATGGGACCATGTAGCCATCATACATCTCAGGAAGGATACGTATTCTGTCTCCTACAGATGAATATAGTTTGCCGCGAAAAGAACAAATCAATCTCAGAACAACAGCAAAGGACCTTGTGAAGATGCTGGAGGAAACTTGAGAGGTGGATGAGTATCTATATCCACAGTAAAACTGTGGATATAGGACTTATGCCGATATAGAGTCCTAAATCAACATAGCCTGAAAGGCTGCGCAGCAAGGAAGAAACCACAGCTCAAACCACCATAAAGCCAGACTACAGTTAACAAGTGCACATGTGGTCAAAGATCTTCCTCTTGTCTGATGAAACAAAAATGTAACTGTTGGCCATAATGACCATCGTTATGTTTGGAGGAAAAAGGGTGAGGCTTGCAAGCTGAATAACAGCATCCCATCCGTGAAGCATGGGGGTAGCAGCATCATTTTGTGGGGGTGCTTTAATGCAGGAGGGACTAGTGCACATCACAAAATAGATGGCGTCATGAGGAAGGAAAATTATGTGGATATATTGAAGCAACATCTCAAGACATCAGCCAGGAAGTTAAAGCTCGGTCACAAAGGGGTCTTCCAAATGGACAATGATCCCAAGCATACCTCCAAATTTGTGGCAAAATGGCTTAAGGACAACAAAGTCAAGGTATTGGTCTGGCCATCACAAAGCCCTGACCTCAATCCAATAGAAAATTTGTGGGCAGAACTGAAAAAGCGAGTGCGAGCAAGGATGCCTACAAATCTGACTCGTTTACACCAGTTCTGTCTGGAAGAATGGGACAAAATTACAGCTACTGATAGTGAGAAGCTTTTGGAAGGTTATCTAAAATGTTTGTCCTAAGTTAAACAATGCTACTAAATACTAACAAAGTGTATGTAAACTTCTGACCCACAAGGAATGTGATGAAAGAAATAAAAGCTGAAATAAATCATTCTCTCTAATAGTCTGAAATGAACATTCTGATTGGTGGATCAGCTTAGTCGGACTGTCTGTCTTGCCTGTGCCATCAGTTGTGCTCCTTCCTCCCGCAGCTCTGTGTGCGTTTAGAGAGAATCTCTGTACACCTTCCATCCATCCATCTTCAACCGCTTATCCGAAGGTCATGGGGGAAGCAGCTCCAGCAGGGGGCCCCAAAATTTCCTATCCCGAGCCACATTAACCAGCTCTGACTGGGGGACCCCGAGGCGTTCCCAGGCCAGTGTGGAGATGTAATCTCTCCACCTAGTCCTGGGTCTTCCCCAAGGCCTCCTCCGCACTGCCATATGGGTGGCAGTGAAGGCCGTGGGTCTCGACGGACCAGACCCGGGCAGCAAAGGCAAGCTCTGTACACCTTTTAAAATAAAAATAATAAAACACACACACAAAAAAAAACACTATTCACTCCATGGTGTTGTGGCATCGTGTTATTGTAAAAAGTTCCAGATCAAAAGCCTACTCCTTGTACTGATGGTCATATGCATCATCACTTATTTTAGGGTGGCATACGCAAAATACTAAGAAAGATAGGTGGGCATACAGCATATTCCTGCGTATGCCTTAGACTGCACTACTGTATCCCACCCTCTAACCCACACCAAGTGCATGTAATGTCTGTGTGCGTTCATTCATGTCCACCCTCCAGCGAAGATGAAAGATATGAAAATACACACATGGAGGAGGGTGGGGGCTATTTAATTATCATCATATTCATAATTAGTCTTCAGAGGGCAGAAACGCCCCTTTCCCCATTAACTCCACCCCACACTTATTAAATCACATCTTAACGAGTCAGGATGTGACCCATGCATGACTGATTTATTTATATAAGCCATTTAAAGACTCTTCACGGATTCACATCCACATTTGAGATGTTAATGATATTTGAGATGCTCGTTAATTAGCTCTTGAGGTTAATTTATGGGCGGGTTGAAGTGCTTTCATCAGGTGATGTAATTGGTGGAATCAGGAAAGAGAGATAATTGTGAACTGTAGGAAATTCTTTTATTTTCCTGCACACTTGAAACAGGATTATGTCACGGTTACAGCCTGCGTGCTAGCTCACACTGTTGTTTGTTTTTCTTTCCCTCGTGTCTCACAGGTGGAGCCGGCATGCATGATCAGGGTTTCCATGGGAATCGATCCCGGGGAGACGCTGATCACGGTGATGAATTACATGCCCGCTTCCTCCTGCTTCCCTCTGATTGCAATCCCTAAATATTCTTTGAGTTTCCCCTCTTTCTTTGCCAATTTATAGTTCACTGTTGCTGTCTGCTGTTTGCTGCCATGTCTAACATTTGTCTTTTGTGTAGTTGGAGTGTGCTTGTGTATCTATTGGTTGCCTGTCTATAGAGATACCAGTTGGTGCCCAGTACTGTGGAGGAGGATTCCTCAATATCTGCCCGCGTCATGGGAGATTTGTCTGGGGAACAGTCAACATAAACTTTAAATGTCAAACTTTAATTAAAACAACGTAAAACATAAGACAAACAACAAAGAGACACAAGCAGCGCAGGCGCAAGCATCTCTCTCTCCCAAACCGGAGTCTCCAGCTCCCGTTTATCTCGCTCTTCCGCTGATCATCTGATTCATCCCATGCAACCTCACGGCCTGGCCACACCCTCCTCCTCGTCACAAACAGTTAATAGGTAACAAAAATAATATACAAAATATATCTTATTTATTGACTGAATACATTTATTTGTTCATTTTTAAAAAGGCAAAAGGTGACCAATGATGAAAAAGTTAAAAGGTAATTTATTTATATGCAAGCAAATGGGACATTATAACTGAAATAAACCCATATGAATTTATATTGAATCGAATTTAGAGCTTGTGAATATGAATGGGGGGGGGTGTATTTTCTTGTTTTGAGTATTGACTTATTTACTTACGCGCTACCTTTTGTAAACACAGTAATGTGCTGCCTCTTGTGGCTTATTGCTTTTTTTTTTCTTTTTTTTTTTTTTTTTTAATAGCATTTTCTAACAATATATATCAGCATGATGGCCCAAACCAGTCCACTGTCAATGTTTTTACTCTACAGTATTTATTGACTGACAGCTGCCATGGTGATGCACATCCCCACTAGATATTTTAAATGGAGAGTATGATAAATGTATTGAATCTAATGGGAGCCAGGTGGTCATCCACAGGTGTCACCATAGCAACATGTCTGGATGGACAGATTGTCCAATTGGGCTGGGCAGAGATGGCTCACCCCCCTCCAGACACATATGATTGACAGGCAAGAGGGCATCTTAGAGGAGAGTCTTGGCAGAGGTAAAAGGCATAAGTGACCAGTTGTGACCGGTTTAGTGGAAAAGACAATCAATGAGACAACCGAGGAAGGACTGACGTGCATTGACCGATGTTTTAGTGGTGGGGAAAGCAAAAATTGGTCTGATGGGGAGTAAATATGTTTGAGATGGAAATGAATTTTTCTATGCTTTAACATCGCCATCCTGTTGAATCACGGCTAAAACCAGCCTTAGCTGGTTTAAGCTGTCTTAGTTGGTAAGTTGGCTTGTTTTAGAAGGATTTTCCTCACTTTTCTGCTAGTCAGGCTAAGATAGCTATTTTAAGCTGGTCTTAACTGGTTTAAGCTGGACTCCCAGCCAAGCTGGTTTTGAGCTGGTTTAACTTGTCAGCAAGCAACCCAACCAGCTAAATGGTGCCCAACCAGCCTGGTTTTAGCTGTTTTTTCTGCTTCCCACACTATATATGGTGATCATAGCTTTATATCCATGTTGCTATGTAATGGTTGTAAGTCAAAGAGTGTTTGTCAATGCTGTGAGCTTGGAGTGGAGTGTTTGTCACTTTGACAAGATCTTCCTTTGCAATGTACAACACCTCTTTTCATTTGATCACTTAAGCCCATTCACACCACAAGCGACACTGAGCAACACAATCTCATTAATTTTCATTGAGAGCACAGCGACTTCTGGCAAAACACGAGTGACTGTGACCATCGGCAACAAGATGTGGACAAGGCGAGCAACACAACAAAGATAAGAAAAGTTTAACTTTATACAAATGATGAGCGACATTCGGGAGCGTCTACAAAGCAAGACAGAGAAGTTATAATGTTGTGAGGGATTTCACTGCTCTATATCATTTGTCTGTTACCACATGCATAGCTATAATAAAACAAAGATGCATGGAAAATCGTATCAGATACTGTCAGCATTCTGGGTGAGTTTGATTCCTATCACACACACATTTTCTTTCATACAACATATTGTATGAAAGAATAAGTGGCATTTTACTTGGTTAATGTTATTTTCTATCACTTACATGCTAAAAAAAATACAACCATACTCATGAACAGCAGCATGTAACATAATATAAAAGAGACATAATATGCCACTCAGGAACTTTTGCGCAGGAAGTCAAATGTTAATTTGTTTTTGGAGCCAGTGCATTGAAAGAAACAATCAAAATGAACTGATTCATTAAAATATCAGATTTACCATTGCTATAACACCGTTAGCCAAGGGAAATCATTTCGCATTTCACTCTACTGCAAAGCAGGTGTTCGCAAACAATTACTTAACTACTCAAGACAGTAGTGTTTTAAAAGACATCAGAGCAACTGAAAAAAAAGAGCTATTATCTGTGTCATTACTCCCAAACATTTGTAATTTCTGATCTAGAGTTTCTGACATATCCAATTAACCTTCTTATCTTTCCTCAATTTACGATTCAGAATTCTCTTTGAAAAGAAAGTTGGACTTTTAAGGATTTGCCAAATGACAAGACGTGGCATAGACTGCTAAAAACCTCAAGAGATTTCAACCGCCATATCTTTCTGTCTGCTTGTTTCTACGACTCTTTCGTCTCTCATGTCTAGAGGCTTGGAAATGGCAGATGGTGTACAGGAATGAGCGTGGGTGGCAGGGGACGAAGAGGTGTGAATTAACTCTTTGCTTTAGTGAATCAGTACTAGTGTTCGGAGTTAATAACCTACAGTAGCTTTAACTTTACAAGCTTGACTACTTCAGAAGCAGTAGTTCAGCTATATTTAAAATAGTGTCGCTTTTCTAATAACAAGCTGCAGTACCTTGTGTGACCTGATGAAATGCTACTTTGTTATTTTTTTACGTCATTGATTTACATTAAACAAGCTCTTCTAGAATATATTTTCTCTTTTAGGATGTGTTGGGAATTCCGATAAATTTGTGTCATTTTTTATTTGGACAATTCATTTTAATTAACCTGTTACAGAAATGACTGCAAATTGCAAATTGCAAATAATTAAGTTAACTGTACTACGATTAATCGCTTTATATTTTACTTGGTTGCAAAATATTAAGTTAACTGTACTGCGATTAATCGCTTTATATTTGACTTGATTTTATAAATTGTAGTTTGTTAGTCTTTTTTTTGTTGTATTTAGGATAAATGATAAGTTCAAGTTTACTGTTGTCAGCCTTAAGGCCAAACTGTACATTGGTTTTCAGCGTGCCATTACATCTTACATAGTATTTCACGTCTTGCGTCATCTACGTAAAATTTTTGACTTGCGTCAAAATATTGTAAACTGGTTAATTGCTATGTTTTCGATTTTAGAAATTGTGCTGTTTTCTAGTTATTTTAGTTGAATGAAGTCTAAATTATCCCTTGAAGTTCATTGTTGTCAACCTAAAGGCCAAACTATACTTCGGTTTTCCACTTGCCACTGTGCCTCGTCACAGTGTGCGTGACGCAAATCTCATCATTGGCACAATCCTCACGTACCATCCGTGTGCAGCCCGGTTTTTCTTGACAAGTTTTTGTCGTATTGCGTCGAACATGTCCGCATGGGCTCACTATGGTAAATAGTCTGCACTAATATAGCGCTAATCTACCTTAGCGGTTACCAAAGCGCTTTGCACTGTGTCCCATTCACCCATTCACACACAATATCTAACATTATGTAAGTCCCAGTTTATAAGACTATGTCACCGCTCACAGAAACTTAAGTGCACAAGCATATACCACTACAAGTTAGCCGATTTTGTTTGTTGGTTTGTTTGCTAAACGTTACCCTACCTGTCGGAGTCCCAGTCATAGAGCTTCTGCATTCATCAGTAGTTTTGGAGGAGGACTCGTGTGGTGGGCATGTTGAAGGAAGCTCTGTGGCAGGAGGACGGTGAGAGGATGACTGCACCGGCTCAGTCTTCTTGCAGTTGAAGACTGAGCAACTTTCTGCTCTTAAGTTTACTCCGTGCACTGTGAAGTGCTTCATCAGATTTGTCGTGTTGCCGGTCTTGCCAGCAATTATCATGTTGCAAATATTGCATAGAGCACTGTTGGCTTTGAGTCTGGTGAAATATACCCACACTTTTGATCTTTATCAAAACTTTTACATCTATGGGTGTTGAGACGTATACACACTACAGCCTCACGTGTGAGCCGCGTCTCTGGGCGTAACCGGCATAAAATAGTGTTTTTCCTTGATGCCTAAACACAGCCAATCACCAGCACTTTTAGATTTGGGTACTTCTAGCATGCTACATGCTTATCACTGATGTTGACGAGATTAACCCCTTAGGTATTAGTTTAGAGGCAATTCGGTCGGTGCCTAAAATGTATCAAACTCGATACCCAGCCCTAGTCGGAGGTATGTTCGGACTGTGTCGCGGACAGCAGGGAAAGAACAACGCCATGGTTCTCCCATTGAAGATATTTCGGTGGCCGCCCAAGTGATAGCCTATTTAGGACTGCGAGGCAGATTTAATAAAAATCTCGCAATCAGCTAAAGACTTCTCATCTGCACTTTCACACAAGTGTAACTGAACCAGCTTGCGATCATGATCTGCTCTTCTCTCTGGCGTGCATGTGCAACAACCGGGCTTCCCTCGATATCGCGGAGGACAGACCTCAAAACTGAGGTGACCAGTTTCAATTAGAATTGCATGGGCATAAAGTATTGTTTCAAGTTCTGGCTTTCGTGCGTGGACGTGTTTTTAAAATGCCAATTGGTATTACTGGTTAGCTGTGACATAATGTATGATGCCCAAAGGTAGAGTGTGACTTATTAATTTGTGAAACTGTGATTTCTTAATGACATGAATCACACTGAAGGTCTAGACTTTAAATGCATGTCATTTAAATGAAGCTTCAGGAAATGGCACAATCAAGTGGAATTCAAGCAAATATTGAATCTCTGCTTTGTCTGAACTACAAGAAATGAAGTCACAGGGTGCACTGGTCATATCACATTTTAAAAACATCGATCAGGTGGATGTGCCATCCAAGTTTTTCTTCAGTTTAGAAAAAAGGCCAGAAACATTTGATTCACTCACTGCTTTCTGAAACTAGTTTTCTTTTATCAGACCCTAAAGAAATATGGGAAAGAGCAGTCCGTTTTTATGAATAACTTTATAGTTGCGACCAGAATTTATTTTTGAAGAATTATCAAAGGTTTCTAAAAAAATCTAATGCAGCACTCAGAAAGGCTATTGGCCTGGAGGAATTGTATAAGGCTCTCCAAAGTATGGAGAATGGTAATGACAGAATCCCAGTTGAGTTTTGTAAAGAGTTTTAACAAAGATCGGCTGGCAGTTCTTAGTGACAGCTTAGCCGTAGGACTTCTGCCAATAAGCTGCAGGAGAGTGGTTCTTACTCTTCTTCCTAAGAAAGAGAATTTGAGTGATATAAAGAACTGGAGACCTGTGTCTTTATTGTGCTGTGATTATAAGCTGCTCTCTAAGGGGTTGTCTACTCGACTGGGTACATTTCTGGATGAGATCATCCATCCTGACCAGTCCTACTGTGTGCCTGGTAGGTCAATCTTCGATAACATTAATTTAATTAGAGATTTATTTGATGTGTTTAGTAATTTTGGTGTAGATACCGGCTTGATTTCCATAGATCAAAAAAAAGCTTTTGATTGTGTGGAACATAATTAGTAGTGGAAGACCTTACAGGCTTTTGGTTTTAGCGCTGATTTTATAGCCTATATCAAAGTTTTATATTGTGACATTGAGACTGTACTGAAGGTTAATTGTAGTGTATGTGCTCCTTTTAAAGTGTGTTGTGGAGTAACACAGGGTTGTTCATGGATACTTTATACTCTTGCAATAGAACCACTTTTAAATAAATTAAGAAGAATTTTAGAAGGCACGTCTTTACAAACATGTAAAAATTCTGCTTATGCTGATGATGTTGTAATGATCAATATAAATCATTGCAATAAAAGCAGGACAGTTTTAATTGGGGAATGGAAAGGTGGGGTGCCAAACCTCCCAGATTGTTTAATAGTTGGGCAAAAGTTGGTTTAAATTATTTGGGGGTATATTTAAGGAACGAGACAGTTGGTAAACAAATTGGAAGGCAATTGAAAAACATACGGAATGGAAGTGGGTTGTACCACCCTTATTATATTGAGGACGTACTCTAATTATTAATAATTTGGTGGCTTCCTCTCTGTGGCACCGATTGGCTTGCATTGATCCACCATCTTATTTACTTGCAAAAATTCAGTCTGTTTTATTAGATTTATTTTGGGATAAATTGCACTGGATACCACAGTGTATTGAACCTACAGAAAGACGAAGGAGGTCAAGGACTTGTGAATGAGCAAAGCATGACTGCGGCCTTTCAACTACAATTTATAAAATGTATCTTACTGGTCCAGAGTGCTTAACTTGGAAATCTGTGGCCAGTGATATTTTTAAGACTCATGATGAACTGTGCTTAGACAAACACTTGTTTTTGTTGGATCCCAAAAGAATCAACACATCAAGACTGCCAGAATCTTTTCAAAATATGGGACCTTTTTAAAGTGAAAAGAACTGAGTGCACAGATTCTCTTTTCTGGCTGTTGGAAGAAACCCTGATATATGGGGCTAATCTGGACATTTTTAGATACATGTGGGTCATTGATTGCAGCATTTATTAGATCTAAGATTTCAACACTGGGTATTAAATTAAATGGACTGGTCCAAGTTTCAGAAAAGTGGAGAACGTGACTGCTTCCTTAGGAGTTAAATCAACTTGAATTGTTACAAAAGCACTTCAGAAATTACAATGTGCTTTTACAACAAAAGAAACTAATATGTTTGAAGATTTGTTTTTGTGGGAGAGTGCTCATGCCTAATGACAAAGATTTGTTTCCTATGTTGTTTCTTTGTCCAAATCTAGATGAGTATTTTTTTTTTGTATTTTTTAGATATGGATTTGTATGAGATTTGTGGTAAAAAGATGTACAAAGCTTGTGTAAAAGTATTTAACAAAAAAGGGTTACATGAAAGAGTTGATACGCCCTGGCGTAAATCTTTTTCAAATGGGTGAAGATGTAAAACCAGAGTGTAGAGCACTTTATGAGCCACCATTAGCTAAAAGAGCTGGAGATTTACAATGGATAATTTTACATGGTATTTTTGCTGTTAATGCTTTTATTTCTCTTTTAAATCCATATGTTAGTAAAGAATGTCCCTTTTTGCGGCCTGGGTAGCTCAACAAGTATTGATGCTGACTACCACCCCTGGAGTCATGAGTTTTAATCCAGGGCGTGCTGAGTGACTCCAGCCAGGTCTCCTAAGCAACCAAATTGGACGGTTGCTAGAGAGGGTAGAGAATTATAGCATATTATATATGCTATAATGTGGTTCAGGCTCTCAGTGGGGCACATGGTGAGTTGTCCGTGGATGCCATGGAGAATACTGTGAAGCCTCCACACGCGCTAGGTCTCACACCTATGGTAACACACTAATCGAGCCACATGATAAGATGGTCTCAGACGCGGAGGCAACTGAGATTCATCCTCTGCCACCCTGATTGAGGCGAGTCACTACGCCACCATGAAGACTTAGAGCAAAATGGGAATTGGGCATTCCAAATTGGGGAAAAAAGGGGAGGGAAAAAAAAGAATGTCCCATTTGTCTCCAAAGAGAGACTGTTTTTCATGCTTTTTTTTGTGCGCAACATATAAGGCTTAGGCCTTTATCTTAACTTGTTTTGATGAAGAATTCTCTGTACAAACTTTTATTTTGGGTTTTAAATATATTCAAATACGTCAGTATGAGTGTCAATTGTTTAGTTTTATTATGTGCAAAGCCAGAATGGCCATTTACATCAGTTGGAAGGAAAACAACTAACAAAAAGCTGATTAAAATGCTGTAATGGTGTTTGATCAAATCAAGACTTCTGATTGACTGTCTTTTTTATAAAGCTATGGATTGTCTAGTAATGGTGTCATAGAGGAGGTTGTGTTCTGTTTTTTGAAAATTACATTTATTTTTCACACTTTCGCTCGTTTAAAAATATAAAAATAAAAAATTAATCTTGTAATGGTTTATGTATCTAATTATCTGTAATAAAGTGTTGTTGAAAAATTTAATATAAATCTCTCTCTCTGTTAACAACCAAGTGTGTGTATACAGTATGTGTGAACTATCTTCTGGATGTACGCTGTGTCTCTCACAGGTACAGGTGGTAACACTGTGTCAAGCCCTAGATAAAAATACCCAGTTGACACAATACTGGCCTGATTCCTTTGTGACAGTCCCTTCTGACAGCTCTGTGTGTGTGCATGTGTTTGTGTGTGTAAATTGGTTGCTTTTTTTATTCAGTAAATTAATAGGCTCAATTGAGACCAACACTTGTATTTGTTTGTGCGCTTTCATGTTTTATGCTTCACATTTAAAGTTAAAGTGTGTGATTTCTGCAGCACTGATAGAGCGTCACACTTGTGTTTCAAAGGACCAGGATACGAGTCCTGACAAGCATGCGGCCTGCCTGTCACAGAAGCGCCACAAAATGACATGGTTGCTTCAGCAATTGTGTTTTTCAGTTCACATTTGCTTTTCTAACACTTATCGGTTAACCGTCAAGGGGAATTGCATACAGCAGCAGTATTTTAAGTTTCATCAATATTGTACAAGCTTCACTAATAGGAGTACAACAATGTTTTATATTTCACCACCATACATATGCAAAAAATATTTTGCACTTAAATTGTTTGCCTTCAAGTTGCATGAAGTGTGAATGTCAATTGACACATTTGAAAATGAATGCTGTGACTAATGGCTGTTTCTGCGAAAGGTTAGATGTCTGAGCTCAATTGCACAAGTTCTGCCATTTCAGTCTTAACAGCTAGTAAACCACAAGGATGCCTGAAGAATTGAAGGGCACTTTGTTTGGCATTGAAATAATATTTGATATTCATAGCCATTCTCCAATGCATATGATTTTAAAACGGGTTCGGCATGTCTTGGGAGTTTTGCTGGATCTGTTTCCTGGGTTTAAACATAATAAAGTGTAATCCAAATATTTCATTCGGTTTGATAGTCACTAAATTTGGTTTTGCCAACATTGTGTTTTAAAGGAATATGTCGAGATCAATACAAGTTGAGCTCAATCGACAGCATTTGTGACATAATGTTGATTACCACACAAATGAATTTCCTCTCGTCTCTCCTTTTCGCTTAAATAAAATAAGCAAAAATCTGGGTTACAGTTTTCCTTTAAACCCAACAATTGTAGAAATCATCCTGCAATTTAAGATTTTCATTAAAACCTTTTTTAGTGTTTTTTTTTATTTTATTAAGTTGCTTTTAAGTCACATAGTCCCCACAGTACAGGTGATTTCAGGTTTTACTATCCTCATGGGGACGTTTGGCCCTCATAGACGAAAGCTGACCGACCCACACACATGTCCATGTCCTGTAAGCTGTCAACATCGCCCCAAATTTGATTAACAAATTCATACTCTTTGGCCTAGTCTGACCGCACACTCACTCTCAGCATCTCACACTGCATACTAAACAGGCTTTCTCGAAGCACCACAGACTTACACACAGATCCTGTCCTGTTAACTGTGGCAGGTGCGCAGTGGCAGGGTGAAATGCTGAGCCGTGAATGTTTGTGAATGTGTGTGTGTGTGTGTGTGTAGGCGTCAGGTCCACCCCTGTGTAGAATGACTCATGACAATTAGTAATAAGTCTTAGACCAGCCAGAACATCTTTCCAATGTACATGTATGTGTTTGTGTATGCATGGCTCCATACTTTCTTCCATCTCTGATTGTCTCTATTCTGTCCTTTAGCAGCAAAAATGTTTCGCTGGTATTGTATCTACATAGTCATGCCTTTTAGCCATTTCTTTGTCAATGGTGCTATCACCAGTGCACAAAATGCAGAGATAACAGTAAATAAGCCATTTGTAGGTTGATTCTGCTGGAAAGTGTAAAAATTGAGCCAGTTTACATGCACACAATACACTAATAGCTCCCCAAAATCAGCTTATATATAAAATCAGACAAAGCAAGAGGACAGATTTTACATGAGATTTGAAATAATTCAGTTATTCTCGAAAAATAGCCTTTTGGCTAACTCTGGCACTTTTACAGCTTAATTAATGTGCGCTGTCCCTGTTAAATAACCCAGAAAATTAAATAATAAATAATAATAAATTGTGGCTCTGTGGTGCTATTAAAACATTTCTGTTTGTTGGAGCATCACAATCAGCCCGACACAGTATCATTAGTTTGGGGCGGGACTTTCTGTATGCCGACCAATGGAAAATGAGGGCGGTGTTCTGGAATCAGTTTGAAAGCGGTGATTATTTTTGCGGTTCCATTTGGGGATGCTATTCGTGCAGAAATGACATATTTAAAGGGATAGTTCATCCAAAAAATTTAATTCTCTATACATTTATTCACCCTCATACTATCCTAGATGTGTGTGACTTTCTTTCTTCTGCTGAACACAAACAAAGATTTTTAGAATAATATCTCACCTCAGTAGGTCCATATAATGCAAGTGAATGGTGACTAGAACTTTGAAGGTCCAAAAAAGACACAAAGGCAGCATAAAAGTAATCCATATGACTGCAGCGGTTAAATCCATATCTTCTGAAGTGATGTTAAAGCTATGGGCAGGGCTGGACTGGCAATCTGGCATACTGGGCATTTTCCCGGTGGGCCGACACACTTTGGGGCAGTTCAGGGGCAGACTGGCCAGTGGGAGAACCAAGCCGGCCAGTGGGTCGGCCACGTAACGTGCTGAATAGGCAACGATAAGCAAAAATGGACAGTGACACCCACACACACACACTATTTGTAATAGTCATTTTTAAAAACATTATTGTTTCACATCACATCTCCACCCAGCCATTTCCTGTGTCATCACTTCCTGTAAACTCCACCGTTAGTAAATGCATATTCCAATGGGCTCAATCATTCCTCCGCATTCCTCATGGAGCCTCAAGCCTCTACATCTCTCTCATTAACTTTCAAAGCACATACTAGGTGAGGTAATTTCATGACAGCGCACAGCAATCTCCCCTCCACCTCGAGGCATAGCATGTGCCATTAATTAAAACTGTGCTAATGTCTAGTTGCTGTGAAAAAACACACAATGAATCTATTTCTTTTTCAGACTGACATAATTTCACCCACCCTCCTGTACAAAAAGGCATATGCTCCATTATAACCTAGCCTTATCGCATTTGTTTCAGAAAAAGCAAAAGCATATCTGTGCTTTGTGGATTATGCTTGCCACTTGTGTTCATACAGTCAGTGAAGGGGTGTTCTAGGAATTGTGCCTAACCGAATGATGTTGGTTGAGAGGAATTTCTGAACTTGCAGTGAGCACAGTGAGGGGTCATTCATAGCGAATGCATTTACTAGCATTTACTCCTAAAAAAAAAAAAAAAAAAAAAAAAAAATATTTCTCTCTTTTTTTTTCCTCTCTCCAAAATGTTTTTTTTTTTCTCTACAAACACTTTTTTCGTATTTTTTTTTCACTCGAATATTTTTTCTCAATAATTTTTCTTCGAAGTTTCTTTCTCAATGTTTTTTTTTTCTTATAATGAATATTAATAAATATTTTTTTCTCTCTCTCAATGTTTTTTATAAATTTTTTTGCATTTTCTTTATACATTTTTTTCTTTCTAAAATATTTTTTCTCTCTCAGTTTTTTTCTTTATCAGAATTTATTTTTTTCTCCTCCAGGCAACAGGATTGTTTAAATATTTTAATTATTTTTGCTTGCTAGCTAATAATTAGCATGCGATACCAGCCTCGGCCACCAGGTGCCACTATCACTAAGCATGAAATCTTACACTTACAAGGTGACAGATGACAGCTCTGATACTTGACCTGTTTATTTTTATTGTTGTATAAATACATCGGGAATGTTTTGAAAATCTTAATGAAGGAAATAAACATATATAATGTTTAGCTGATGAACATATTTATTCCCATTATAAATTTATTATCCAGTTTATTTCCTATTATTAAACATGAATCTAACAGAACATAGGCTATTAAACAGGAAATATATTCATAATTTGTCCGCCAGTCTTGGAGGTCCTAAAGCCCATACTTGACCTTCAATTCAATTACAGTGTAATTGCATATGAGCACATTACTGTTACTACTGTATAATGGTGAAACATTTTCGTAAGGTGATGATGAGCCATTTTAAAAGAAAAATAACTTTATTTTGGTGCATAACCTTTGCTCTGTTCCACCTCCACCCCTAAATATTGTGTTGCAGGGAAGCCTTTTACGTGTATTAGATTAGCCTTACGCCTCGGCAGTCCTAAATTTTCGTTCGGGCGAATGGGGAAAAACTTGTTTCAAAGGGGGAACCATGGCATGCTCTTTGCCTGTTGTCCACGACCCAGTCCGAATAAACCAGCGACCCATCAGTTAGAAACACTGCTGTGGCAGGCCGGAGGGCGGGGCCTGGTCGTGATTCCGCACACCTGGCCCCTACTTAGGCTAATTAGTCCTCAAGAGGGATAAAGGCTGACTGAAGACAGCAGTGCGACAGAAAGAGAGATTTACGGACAGCAGTCCGTGGCCCCGCCCTCCGACCTGCCACAACTGCTTATAGTGTTATGTCTGCATGCTCTAAACAACAAGGATTTTAGTAATAAAGGAGTAACAGTGGCGAAGTGGCGATTTTGTTCGTCTAATCACAATGGAAGGAAAAGCGTTAAAAAGTGTCCTCATGCATGTTGACAAATATAGTGACAATGTCATGCCATTGGCACTATGTCAATAAGGAGTTTTAAAAACAATAATAATAAAAACATAATGCACGCATTATGAAATCACTGTTTAAAAAGAAATCTTTGATTCTCTTTTCTTGCATAAAATGGACATCAAAACTGAAATATGGGAAAATTATTTTCTCATCAGATACCAATAAACAACTTCTAATAATGACTTCAAATATTTCTAAATTAACTTACAAAAATGTTTTATAATATTTTGATCTATGAAAAATTGCTTTTCTGAGTGTTTTCTAAAACATAACTGTGCAGTAGTAGAGAAATACATGAAAATGTCCAACGTGAACAAGAAATAGCTTGTTATTGTTTTATTTAAAGTCCTTTAGTAGTACCATTATGCATCATAATGTGCTTGTAAAGTAAAGCAAATGGGTTTGTTAGTTCCATATATAGACTTGCATCCCAGGAGTGATTTCAAGAAGCACAGCAACAGTGCAATAATAATAATCCATACAAATGGCCGAATCTAGGATACTACTTCCAAATAGTTCAAAAGGGAACTGTTCTATGGCTGGGTTTCCTGAAGCAATTAGTGGTACATTAGCATTACTTAAGTAGTACTTAATCTCTAAGGAACATTTCCCAAAAGCATCGTTATTTAAGCAGTTTGTAAATTAACGAGAGCTTTGAACCACTCTTAAGTCCATTAAGTGCAACTTTAATGTATCTTTCTCTCATCTTTCTCTGTTTATCAAAGACAATAGGACTTTTATTAAATTGTATTAATATATTTTGACTATTAGAAAGCCATTGTAAACCATTTTAGTGGATAAATTTTTTTTTAAATTGCTATGAAATCAGCAGGCAGTCTCCGCAGTCTGCACATGCGATGTTAAATTAGACTTCTTTGAAAAGCATAATTGTAATGGCACTAGAAACTATATGTTCTCATTAGGGCTGTCAATCGTAAAAGTTTTAATCAAATTAATTACACGATGTCCCGATTAATCGCATTTAATCGCATGTAGAAATATTTTACAGCAATCCATTTCACAAGTGAATTTGTCAATCAGTTGGAGATTTATTATGAGGGCTTGTTTAAGGACACCTACATTAGACATGCTTGTGTAGCGTCTCGGGTGTGTTGCATCATAAACCTAAAATGTTTAGTTCACTGTGTCAAGTTAAATATACTTTAATACTCAATCTTTAAACACATCTTGAGATCCCTTAGTTCGGATTTGCTCTCCATCAAGTGTTTTGAACGCAAGAACGTAACGCAAGTTTGTTTTGTTGCTGCTGAAGTGTTTTCTTCACTGTAAACTGTGTGTTGCTCATACAGCTGAAGTTTCACTTACTGCCCTCTGGTGTAAACAGGTGGTACTACAAGCTTGCATTTCTCAGGAATCTTCTTTATTACAATCCGGGGGCATTGCGATTAATTGCATAAATTTTTTTAAAGCGTTATTTTTAGTAAAATTAATCGCACTGAAATAATGCGTTAAGTCGACAACCCTAGTTCTTATTAAACAGATTATTTTAAAAGACAAATACGTGAGTTATGTGACCCTGCAGTTTAAAACATTGGGAAACAGGTACTACTCCATCATAAAATAACGAACAATGTCAGTTAAGATGATTGTAAAGGCTTAAGGTGCAACGTAATCTGGAAACACAAAAAGGGTAAAAATAGAGATAGAGCGAAATATTTCAGACATTTTGACTACAGGAGAATTTAGGCTACCACACAAACCACTCAAATTAGAAAATAGGGTACATTTATTTCTAGCACAACTTTAAGGGCACAAACTCGTACGACTTCATAACGTGAAAATTCCCAGATGTCTGCTGTGGAAGCAAGCGCGAGTTCCACGCACGAGGTGTTAAGGACATACTTATTAATATTGTGCCCTTACCCCAAACCCCTTATCGAAACTTAACCAATCAGTAGTGTGTGTAAACATGATAGGAAGATGTTGTGTGTGACAGAAGCAAGTAATTGTCACCTATTAGATGGAAATGATGTCCAGCGACGTCATTGGCTGTAGTAAAATATCATACAAATTAGTATGAATCCTTATGTGACTTATGCAGGATCCATTAAATTCAGGCGGGTCGCCACTTGATGTCCAGTGTGAAATCTGGTTCCCAAAGCAATACCAGTTGAACCACTAAAACCACTGCTCTAGAACGTCTCGTGTCCGGGAGTGACAGTGCGTCATTGTGATGTATGTTCCAATGTAAATAAGTCTGCACGACTTTACTTTTCTTAAATGTTCCATCAATGTATACGTTATATTATTCATCCAGAAATTATAGCATTACTTACAACAAGATTAACATTACCAGTAGTACATCACAAAGGATAGGCAAAGGATATACGATTGGTATCGCATGCTAATTTTTTGCTAGCAAGTAAAAACAAACAAACAAATAAACAGGGTTTTTAAAATTGGAGAGAAATTTATTTTTTTTTGGAGCGATAAACAAAATGTAGGACAAAGGCTCAGGAAGACACAGTGCAGTTCAGGGCTTCCTTCTGATATCTTGAATGCCAGGCGTTTTCACTAAATACTTATTAAAGAAAGCTGGACAATCAGAGATGTTTAAATGAGCCATGTGGTTTCCTTGTTGGATATATTATTAAATTAACTTTTTATTTATTACTGTGCTTGCAAGGCATCATATAACATTCTGTACTAACACCCTGATGATAAAGTCTTTTTTCATTTTTTACAGGTCATTTAAATTCCTCTTCCAATTTGAGAAGGTTTTAAGGCATATACACATCATTTACTTCACAATCAATGCAGAATTTTCTTGTCTGTCATTGTAAACTCATGAAAAAGTCATGAAATTGAGAACCATGAAAAACAATGTAATTTCAGGCATGCTCGATTAATGCCAATCAACTCTGGGTCTGAGCTGTCCATGGTGCTGAAATCAATGCTTCACCTCTTTTCCTTGTAGAGGAAGTCATGGTGCTATCCATGGGCTTGAAATTACTCTGCTTCAAAGACGTCTGTGTTCTACACTAAATCATGTTTTTGTAGGGACTGATACTGTCCCTAGTGAGCTACACTACTGGTCAAAAGTTTTAAAACACTTACTCATTCTTTATTATATATTTTTACATTTTACAATAATAGTAAAGTCGTCAAAACTATGGAATAACATAAATGCAACTATGGGAATTATGTTGTGACCAAACAAAATCCAAAATAAATCAAAACTGTTTTAGCATCTTCAAAGTATTCACCCTTTTCCTAGAATTTGCAGACATGAACTCGACATTTTCTCCACCAACTTCTTGGGGTATCAACCTGGTGTGCTTTTTAAACGGTATTGAAGGACTTCCCATCTATGTTGGACCACACAGTCAAAACCTTTTTTTTATTAAATGTAAGTTTTGAAAGGAAATAAATTAATATGGTGGCACAATTATATTTTTGTTTACAAAACACATTTCAAAGACTGAAGCATACGCCTTCAGATCAAAATATTTTTAAGATCATGAGAAACAGTTCAGTCAAGTGTTTCAAAACTTTTGTCCGGTCATGTAGATTACAGGCTGTCAACTGATGGGTCATGAACCAAATTTTGTTCACGTTTGTAGGATAAGCTATTTTACTACTGTGTTAGGTAGAGTTCGTCTTTTGATGTCCACTGTAAAATCTGGGTGCTAAAGCAAAGCCAGTTGAGAACCACTGTTCTAGATTGGTCCTTCATGTTCCACAGTTTGAGTGTTTGTGCGTGTGTTATAGTTTGTTTGAATTGGCATGTTTGCACTCACCCCTCAAAGTTGAGTTTAAGCTCATGCATGCAACTATAAATTTGTAGGCACATTTGTGTAGGTGGACGCCTACGGAGCCAGAATGATGCCCATAAACGAATGTCGATGTCATTTTCTCTGCGTGCGTGGGTAGGTAATCAGCCATAATTTACTACTTTCTCCTCACCATCTGGTCCAATTAGAAGCTCTGATTTCCATCATAATGCGGACATGGAAACCATCTAGAGACCTGCCCACCAAGCCAAAATTCTTCATGTACATTCCAAGGTTACTAAATCAAAGGCAATAATGGATTGAGAGGATGTCATTTAGGGAGATTTAGAACATTTAAATTAATCGGTTTCGATTCAGGTTTGATTCTCAAATGCATGTTTATATTGAAATGACCGCATACTTTGAGTTTGATGAAGCATTCTGATTGGCTGATGCTTGAAGTACAGTAGCTAATCACCTAAAGTCTCATTGTTTCATTGCCCAGGGTTGGGCAAAATTCAGGATTTAGGAATTATCTACATATCAATTGATGGGTTGGATTGAACTGAATCGGCCACACCCAACAGGACGTTGAATTGGAATTTGAATGGGATTGATTGGAACAGGAATTTTCGGAATTGCAACTCAGCCATACAGCAGTGGAATTTCATTAGTGGAACACAAATTTTGGATAAAATAAAATATGAATAATTATAACTAGTTTGGCTCCACTTGGAAGACTTTGGGTAAATTAGAGCATTCAAAATGATTGTGTTAAAATCAACATTATGCCACAAATGCTGTTGATTGAGCATAACTTTTGTTGAACCCAGAAAAATCCTTTGAAAGGCATTCTCAATTTCAGTTCTAAATGGCGTGCAACCCTGGTGGAAAAAGTATTTCCTCAAAATTGCTGTTTTTTTTTTTTTAGCTGTAATTCTATTTGTCTGCGGTGTCCAGTCATGCTTCTCCCTTTCCAGACCTCTCTCAGAGGTCACTTTTTCCCCAGTGATGCTTTCATTCTCAGTGTAACCATGTCTGCAGCCTGTTCCTCTCCATGGTGATAATGACTGCGCTGCCCTTTTCCCACCTTTTGATCCATGTCACTGAGGGCTAGGCTTCATCGCTGTGGGTTTAGGCACCGACTCTGACATTTAAGAGAGTAAATGTTCAAAAGAGTGCCCAGCACCCCTATTAGCTGTTGGGTTTGGTAACATTTGCCTTTTCATTCTGAAAGGTGAAGTGTGTCATTTCTGCACAACTAACATCAACATGAAACGGATTTCCTGAACAGTTTATTGTCTGCCATGGTTGGACAAACAAATAGTCCCGCCCTAAATGTACACCATAGGTTGACTCAATGTTGTTGTGTCGGTCTGGTCGGGATACTCATATTTTGACAGTTTTGATAGCATTGGTTTGTTAATAAAGCACAATGTCCAAGACAATGTTTGAAGATTCTTGATTCAAATGTGATAGAAATATCTTATGCAGTGTTTTATGGATTATTGTGTTGCTAGGGAAGCACGTATAAGAATAGATTAAGTGGGCCTGAGTTTTAATGAACTGTCGTCAAATATCTTTGTTTTTCTTATATATAGATAAATACAAGGTTAGCTTATGAATTACGTTAATTTTCAATTCTATAATATAACTTGTAATGAAAAAAGCTCTCTTCAATTAGAAACATGCAAAATGGATGCACTGTACATGCTGTCACATACTGTATTAAGCACAAAACAACGGCTAGCACTGGATGTGTTACTAGACACTGTATGCAGTAGTTTGCAAATGGAACAATTTACCCACAACAAATCAGAGGAGTGTGTTGCAGTGAGTTTATTTGCAAACTAAAACTATGTAAGTTTTAAATCTATTATCTGCAGCTAACTGCATTGCCTTTTGTAATTTTCCAATGTATGCAATTATCATGAATGGCGATTATGCTGCACTGCTTGAAACAAGAAGCAATTAACCACGTTTAAGATTTGCAATCTGAGGATTTGATTTCCGTTGCTGGAAAATGTTTTCTGTGGTATTTAGAAAAATTTTTGCAGTACAATTTTCACCATTTTATTGCATTTTATTATCATATTTCATAGTTAGTAGAACAGAATGCCCTGAAAACAAAAGCTTACATTTTGTGCAGACTGAAATTCTACACCATTTTACATAGAACAATGTCCCCCAAAAGTAATTGGACACTGTAATGGCAATTAAAATATTTGACAGACATTGCATTAGAATTGTGTTAGAATCTTACAAAAAAAATGTTCAGGTCATATTTTAACTAACTAACTAACTAACTAAATACATTTATGAAAAATATGAATACATTTCCAATTGAATACATGTTGAAATCTAAACATTAGTTGTTGTTTTTCTGTGTTTTTTTGCAACAATTAAACTACCATCATGTATAAATAATTATACATTTTTCACATAAAAATAATGAGAATTGGGAGTGCTTAATCTTTGTAATTTCCATTAATAATATAAATTCTTATAACTGTCTGCAATAGTATTTAAAAGACTTAAAAAATGTGTCTATATATATATATATATATATATATATATATATATATATATATATATATATATATATATATATATATATATATATATATATATATATTAGGGCTGTCAATCTATTACAATTATTAATCAAATTAATTACATGCTGTGCCGATGAACAAGGCAATTTAAAAAAAAATTGGAAAAACTGAGAACAGTCAATCTGCCGTTGCTGGTTCAAACCAAATGATGCGTCCAAGCCTCCATTAGTAATTCAAAAATTTCACTTTAGAAATAGTATCACGGCTTGTGCTGTTTCTAACAAGCTATTGGATAAACAAGAATGCGTGTTTGTGTGTGTGTGTGAGAGAGAGAGAGAGAGAGAGAGAGAGAGAGCGTGTGCGATCACCTGTTGCCACTCAGAAGCAGAGATGCTGTTTTCTGTTTGTCAGCTTTCTGAAGATAATGTCATTTTCGTCAAATACATCCTATATTCTCTGTGGAGAAGTAGCCATCTAAGCAGTGGTATTCCTCCATATTTCACGGTAGCTGGTGCACAAGAGTCATTCTCTATAGAAACCGTAATCTCCTCCCCCATTTTTAACAGTATATCCTCTCCAATGTGGAAAATCCAGTAAGAGGTAAGCGTCTTTTGTTTGTGTAATTAATCAGTCTGTTGTGTCTATGAGCTGTGTTGCGCCTTAATGCTGAAGTTGTTAGTTTAAAGACATTTAAAGCTATTTCTTAGCTTTAGTAGTGTTAGTATTCCCAGCGATCATGTAGTGCTGATGAAAGAAAACACTGACTGATGCTGACTCCCTTCATATCACCTAACTGGTCACTCTTTTGCAAAAAGAGTTTTTTTCCAGCGGGACAATGCTCCATGCCACACAGGATCAAGACCCTGTCATTGCCAGCCCAATCTCCAGACCAAACACGGCATATTTTTTGTTATTTTGACCAGTTGTAATTTTCTGGAAATAATAATTTTACTCAAACACATACATATAAAAAGTAAATTTAGTCCAGCCCTGAGTGTCTCACTTTGGTTGAGTCATGTCATAAACATACCATTTTTAGGTCGCTGTGTCAAGTTGAACAGAACATGTCTTGAGATACATTTGTTCGGATTTGCGATCCATCATGTTTTGAAGGCAAGGATGTGCCCTTGTGTTGTGCTTGTGCTGTCGCTTACTGCCCCCTGGAGAAAAAGGTGGTACTTCAAGCTTTAAACTGTTCATTTTTGTTAACTCTGGAATGATTTCACGGTGACGCCATCTGACCACCTTACGGGACAAATCACATCCCGTATTGATTCGAAATGGGACGCATCATTTCATATTTAAAAACGGGACAGTCCCGTATTTTACAGGACAGGTGGCAACCCTTCCTGGAGGTCTAATACATTCTCATGAGCAAAGCGTGGATGTGAAAAATCATGAGTTTATCGGGAGACACTGTAAATGTACGGGAGGGTGGGTGGAAAAACTGGAGAAACCCGGTTAAATCATGAGTGTTGGCAGGTTAAATCAACAGCCCTAATACAAACATATATATATACAGTGTAGGAGAAATGGGAGTTTGTCTTGGAAATGGGAAATCATTGTCTTACAAAATAAAGTAGCAAATAGGAATGGTCCTAAATATTAACTTTTTTTCAATTAAATCATAATTTAATATCTTTCCTTTAGGGTGAAATATGACATGAACATGTTCTTAATAGGTTTTGTGGGATTCAACCAAAACCTTTTTTGTATTTTGAAAATGTGAGTCATTTTGTATAATAATGACCATAAGCTACTGAATTCCCAGGCAGGATTAAGCCTAGTTTTGGACTAATAAACGTTCCCAGTGGAATAATGTGTGGGTGTGTAATTTGGTAACAGTCTGGTCTAATTCTTAGCGATCGTCTCTTTAAGTTTTAATAAGTCTGAAGTAATACAGTTTTAAAATTATGTATGCAGGGCTGCCCTTCTCTTTATGACCATGAGGAGATACTCTGAGTGGATAAAAACAAATCTGTGCTTAATTTCCGTTTTTTAGCACTCTGCCAAATAATTCTCAGTGCTAGTCTCTCTCTCTCTCTCTCTCTCTCTCTCTCTCTCTCTCTCATGTTTTCTTCTGTATTTTACCCTTCCTGGTTTGCTCTGGTGGGTTCTTGTGAGGATTCTCTAATGGACTCCTTTAATTCAATTTTATGCTCCATTAATAAGAAGTGAAGGTGTTACCGAAGTGATTCTAAGAGGAGAATAGGATTATTTTCAACCACCTGCCAAAATGGAAATGAAGTTTGTGATGCCACTTTACCTCAGTCCTCACTGACAGACAAGAAATATAACACAACAAGATTTAGACATTTTCAGAGGTAGGAGTAGAGCTTGCCCGTTCAAAATTGACCATCAACATGTAAGAATGTAATGAATGGTTGCCAGTGTGTTGCTAATGTGTTTTGAGTGTTTTTAGCATGTTGCTAGATAGTTTCTGAGGTGTTGCATGATCAGAGGTATCATTCAGGTCTGTAGCACAAACAGTGTGGGAGAAGTTACATACCAAACTTTAATAGTTTGGTCTCCCTGCTAAAAAAAGAAAAAAGAAGTAAAAAGTAAAACAGACCACCTATATTGCATTTAATGCATAAGAATTCCAATTGCATTAGAATCTCTCAAAAACATGTTCTGGACACATTCCAACCCCAAACCAAACCACAATTAAAACAAAACTGAAATTAAGCCTTTTTTAAAGGATGAATAAGATTTTTACATTGTGACATTATTTTCAAGACAATTAAACATTTAACCCCAAATTGTCAGAACTGGAATGTGTCTGGATGTAGTTTAGACAACAGCTAGACCAGCTAAGACCAGCAAACCAGCTAAGACTGGTTTAAACCGGATTAGGAACCTAAAGTCGACCAATATTGGATTCTGCCAATATCATCAACCGATAAGGTGTTAAATGCAGATAACCAATTAATCGGTCGATAGCTTTGAAATCGATATATTGAATGTGTAAAAAAAAAAATTCCATTGTCGTTCTTAATTGTGACATGGCAAAACAGATCTAGATGCCAACATGAGTCTAAAATATATAAAAATCTAGATGCAGTTAATTGTGTTCCAATGATAACCAGAAATTTTTTTGGGGGGTGAAAAATATAGTGACTTATCAAAATAATTTTTGGTGTGTTCTGTCCATAAACATATTGCACATCTGAGGTTGGAACTTCAGAGAATTCAGCTAAACTACATGCATTCGTTAACACATATAATTAAGTCACTCTCCATATGCCGTTCCTGCTGTGTGCCAACTCAGAAGGTCTCACTAGGCACATCTACATGGTCAACAACCTGTTTAATAGGCTGTTGCCTTTTTTTCTGAGGAGCACTCAACAGCGTCATGTGCATATTCCTGCCCTTGCTGATTATAAACTGATGGGGATGGTCAGACATACACCGAGGTTGTTTTGTTTATTTCGACGAGATTCATCCATTTCAAACAGCAGGTCAACAAACAGCTTTGATTACTTTCCGCGTGTTCAGGACTGTAGCCACAATGGTGGGTGACTCAGGCCCCCTGGTCTGGTAATAGCCGCAGAGAGACAGTCTTGCTAGCCTAGCCATAAACTCGTTGTCTTTTGGCATGCACAACTATCATTATGCAGATTCACCCAAGCTGTTTAAATAAATACAGCCTGTAAATACATGTTTCTGTCTGTTTGGATTTGCTCTGTTCCTGTATGTTTAGAGTATCTGCCATTTTGCCACAACATTAGGCCCAGAGTAAATTGCTGCTATGACAGGAGAGTCTTGTATATATTTAGTATAGTTAGTTAATTTAACACACACACTTCAACTTTTGTGACAACACAATAATAAAAATAAATAATAATAATAATAATAATAATAATAATAATAATAATAATAAATAATAATAAAAATATATAATTTGGTTTGTAATTTTTTATTCTTATGAAAAATAAATACTTTTTTGCTTAAAGGATTAGTTCCCCCCAAAATGAACATTTTCTCACCATTTACTCACTCTTATGACATCCTAGATGTGTATGACTTTCTTTCATTTGCTGAACACACAAAGATATCTAGAAGAATGTATCTGCTCTTTAGGTCCATACAATGCAAGTGAATGGGTGCCAACATTTTGAGCTAAAAAAATCACATACGTCAGCATAAAAGTAATCCATAGGACTCCAGTGGTCAGATCAATATCTTCAGAAGCGATATGATAGGTGTGGGTGAGAAACAGATCACTTTCACATTAGGGATGAAACGGTTACTGGTTTCAATGTAAATTGCCCGACGGTTAGTATTACCGTGTCAAATTTAATTATCATTAAAACCGTGCACGATTATCGTGATTTGTAAAACTTGTGGTAAATGCTGTCCACACACAGCATGAGTCTGACGCATGTGTGCAGCATGCAACATTATTGTAGTTTTTTTAGCGTGAAAACATGGCGGAAGGCAATGACAGCGTTTGGGAGAATTTCCAAACTTCCAAGGAGACCAAATCAGAAGTATGGCTGGTCATACTTGGGATTTTATAAGAATGCTGAGGGAAAATTAGTAGAAGATGGTAACCCTGTCTGCAGAGCTTGCCAGAGGAAAGTCACTGTGAAACGGGGCAACGCATCCAATCTGGCGAGTCATCTTCGTGACACCATCCATCCATTTATAGTGCATGCAAGGTTAGTTAACTTATAGCTTTGTGAATGAGTTGGGGTAAAGTATGAGGAAAAGTAAATAGTTGGACACAATATTTAATATAAATAGTAATATATAATATTGAATATAATATAAATGTAAATAGTTGGACAACATTTTGACACCCATTCACTTGCATTTAATGAACCTACTGAGCTGAAATATTCTTCTAAAAATCATAATTTTTATTTTGCAGAGGCGAAAAAGTCGTACATAATCTGGTATGGCATGAAGGTGAGTAAATAATGAGGTGATTTTCATTTTTGGGTGAACTATCCCTTTAAAGTGTGTTTGATACCATCTTTAAAATAAATGCCAGTTGGTGGTTTGATTTTTTGTTATATAACGCGAAGACATTCATACATCTTTAAGTGGTCTTTAAGTGTCCAAATAGTTTTGGGGCAACTTTATACTGATACCGTGATATAAAATCACCTAAACCTTACTGTCCAGACCTAATTGCTACCAAGTTTAGGCCTATTTTCCTGTTTGTGCAAGGGTGTTACAAACACAATGTTGTCCCTGTTGACAGTGTTTGGTCATGTTCCTCGGGCCTTGTGCTGATGAGGTCTAGACACTAGTTCAATAATGTGACAAACAGCTGGCTAACTCACCAGGCAGGCTGTTTTATTGTGAATGAGATCATTTGTAGAAATCAATGGAATATTTCAACTGTGATTTTCAGAATGGTTGTGCAGGAAGTTCGGCAGCATGCATGAGCCAGTTGGTGAGCCAGAATACATTTAAAGCAGATCCTAGAATGTAAAAAATTGCCATTTCGTTATGACTTTAGATTATGGTTGGTTATTACTTTCACTTATATGTGAATTTTCAAAGCTTAAAACCAAGTCAAACCTTTGGCTGATTAAGGTAAATATAATAGATCACCAAATTGTAATAGATGCGAGATTACGTAGTTACACAAAATGTGCATATTAGCTTTCGTGTTTTTCAAAAATGGAAATTCTGTCCTCATTTACTCACCTTCTTGTGATTGAGAGTATGACTTCATAACTTTCTTCAATGGAACACAAAAGACATTTTGCGCATATTGAAACTTGGCGCGTCACATTTGGTCATCATGTCTTGCACAAAGTTTGAATATATGCGTATGTGTGAGATTTGAGATCTACAGTTGATTTTCATTGAATAATCTTTTAACAAAGAGCTGCATTTTGAATCAAGAAACTTGGTAAAATATTTCTCAAATCCCTTGCCAGGTTGTGCAAGTGTATGCCTAAAATGGTGAGAAAGCAAGAGAGTGTGACAAAAAGTGAAGTAAAAGATGTAGAAGTAAAAGGGAATGTGTGACATGAGATAAATCAGGACTAATAATGATTGACGTTGAGGCATAGAAAGATGCAGATCAGAGATGAGATCAGTTTCAGTCTGAAGAGCTCTGGGTGTTTTTAATGCACTGATAAAACAACCAGCCTCAACTGATAGGAGAGACACCTCCACAACACAAGATGTTAACTGAATATGGCACACAAATGTGAGAGAGAAAAAATAAGCAGGAAAGAAACAAAAAGAAAGCAAGTCTTTCAATCTGTCATGGCAACTTTCCTCCTCATAAGCAAGAATGTACCTAAATGCTCACTCTAGTGAGATGGAGAAGCAGCAGAGAGATGGAGGTTTTTGTTATCTATAATTTAAAAATGATTAATTTTAGACTATATCAGTTAAATGTCCTAGAGTTGATGCTTTTAGGGCTGAAATGCATCTTGATGTGAAGGTGGTTATGCTACTCCAGATAAAAAGTTAATTTACTCTTGATTTTGATGGTCTTATTGTTTCTAGATGGAAGGTTCTTCTACCTCAGTTTCTGATTGTGTTGTAATTTTGAGATTGAAGGTTCTTCTACCTCTAATTCTGGTGTTCTTATAGTTTTTAGATCAGAAGTTCTTCTACTAGAGTGATGGTTCTTTACCCCTGTTTCTAAGGATCTCATAGGTGCTTGATTGATGGTTTTACATTTAAAGCCAGATCACACCGCAAACGACATTGTCACTTGGTTTCGCTAGACTGCAATCTTTGTCGCTGGTGGACGTTCCTACTGCTGTCGCTTTAATGTTATTAATGGACTGCACGTCTGGCCATAGCAGCTTCAGATTACACATACTGTTGTCATATCATGTCGCTCGCCACGGTGATCTCTGTCTCCAACGGTCACTGCAGCTCATGTTGCCGGAAGTTGCTCTGCTCTCATTGAAAATAAATGGGGTCGTATCGCTTTGCGGCGCGATGCCTCCGGCGGTGTGAACAGGGATTAAGGTTTTTCTACTATTGATCATGTTGGTTCTCTTACTCCTGGTTCTGATGGTCTTAGTTTCTTTGTTAAAGGTTCTTGTATTCTATGATGGTCTTGTAGTTTTAAGAGTTTCTTGAGTCTGTTGTCCTAATGCTTATGGTCTTCGAGCAGAATGATCCTGATATTGTAATGCTGTGCATATACAATAAAACAGACGGATGTATTGAATTTATTCGGATGATAAGAGTCCTAGAGGGAGAGTGAGAGGCAGGAAAAGGGAGGGATAAAACTCTTAAGTACTGAGACAGCTGCAGCTAACTGCTGCCCACTTGGACAGCTTACTGAGGGGTCCCCGCTGTGCGTAGTAGTTTAGGACTGAAGAATGTTTAAAGGGATTAAACTGGGATTATGCTATATATCTCAAATGCAAGGGGAAGTTCGGTGGGAGGGGGAACAACAAGACACCTGCAAAGAATGATATGCAAACAGGCTGTAAGGATTTAGAAGTGGTCGTGTTTCTGGAGAATGTATGTATAAAATGCAGATTGATCTCATAGTGAAATCGAAACATTGCCTCCAGTGGCCAAAGCGGTAAATGTTGTTGGACATATGGGTTTGGGTAAGCTCCGTTTTCTGGGTGTACTGTCCACAAAAGGGCACCAAAAGTGAGTTGTGAAGTGGGATGCAAACCTGGGTCTCCCATGCTGTTGATTCAACGCGTTCCTGGTCGCAAGGGAAGGTAAACACGCTGGAGTCAATGAAAAAATGTCTGATACGAGATGCTGCTTGTCAGTGAGTCGGCATAATGTGGCCAATCCTTGGGTACTGGAACTCTCGGAAACAATATGCCGACTTCCCATGTGATCATGCTGGAAAAATGTCCCTATAATGTATGTTTTAATAAGATTCCAGCAATTAGAAGTGGTATATCCAAGTGGGTAAAGATTTAGGCTGCGAACGAAGGTCATTTTTGCTGTATTACATGCTCCTTTGGTGTGTCTCCGAATCTTTTTGTTGGTTGATTTGGTTGAATTGAAAGCTGTTTTTCAAATTCTGCTTGAAAAAGGGTGTTTGGGATACAGTTCATGTGGACTCTAGTTCAGTTAGCAATTTATTGCATCAATTTATACGCATCTTGTATTCTTCACAACTGTTGCAATGCATCCTCTGCAGACAGTTGCAAGTGAAAAAGTGTGAAACCTTGTGTGAAAATAGCCTCAAAGATTGTAGGTTCAAATCCCACTCAAGGAACTATCACCATTGCACCCTATGCATTAACTTTTAAGCATTTCACAAATGCTTAAATAAAAAGTTATTTACGGTGCATATAAGGTAAATGTTTATCAGTTTATCAGTTTTGTGTTCCCTGAGAATGGAACCCTTAACCTTACTGTTGCTAGCGCCATATTAGCTGTTAAACTACAGGATGTTTTACTGAAAATCACTTTATATAAATCAGTAACCTGGTTTAGGATGGACTGTAGCAAGGTAGAAGTTCTTTTATATTTGATCAGCTGAACTTCCACAAACTAGCGAATGTGCTGAGGCATCGGTGGACACACACACACACACACACACACACACACACACACACACTATTCATGCATACTGCTTACAGAGGACGACACCGACTGTCACAACACAATAAAGTAAGCAGAGGAAGGCCACAACACAAGCTTTGAGTGCTAGAGAGGTTGCGACAGAGGTCATGTCTGGATAAAAAAAAAAACATACAAAAAGAATTGCTCATGGAAGAATTGATTTCACATTCTTGTGATGACCGGCAAGAAGACTTATTCCCTAGTTCTTTTTGGAAAAGGACAGCAAAGATACTACAGCAACACACACACACACACCATACTGGAATACCAATCTACAGAGAATGTGTGTGTGTGTGTTATTAGTTTGGAGAAATTAGTCAGTAGTAGTGTTTTCTAATGCAAGCATTACGATTTGAACTAAACCATTACCATAGTATTAAAATTGGGTGTGTAACACGGCTCCCACCATTTGTGATAAGTACATGAATGATGCCCCTCAAATTAAGTGACTTGTTCAGGACAGGTGCATTTATAATTTTCTAAGCTATTGGACTTACAATTTTTGCCCGGTGGACGATGAATGTTACATTTTGGTGGCCTTTTTTTTTTTTACTTGGGCCAGTTAGCAACCACCTAATGAAGCCACAGCAAGCATCCAGAACATCATAGCAAATGCATAGCAACCTGTTAACACTCACTCAGACACCTTGGCAGCCACATAGCAACACCGTGGCAACCACCCAGAACACACTAGCATCATGCGAGTTTGCATGGGAAGCACCACACACATTTTTTTTCAGAAAATGTAGATACGCACACACACATACATATATAATGTTTGTTACAGGTGATAAGTATCACATTTCTACATCATGTGACCGCAGATCATACAGTTATGCCTTATATTTCCTGTTTAAGCTATAATTAACACAAAACTGAAAATCCTGTTATTTATGTCTGTCTTCATGTAATTCTAAATCAATATGATAATTTTTTTCTATGAAACTCATAAGCAGATATATAGAATACAGAATATACTAGGGGTGCACAGATCAATCAGCCACCGATCTAAATCGCCTATCTTCATCTTAAAGGCGGGCGTACATGGTACACCGATTTTGTTCCAGTCGGGTGAGATTGCGTGGAAATCGTTGGTGCTCGTGTGGTCGTGGCTCACATCATGAGAAAGGAATTACGAGCGGATCCGATCATCACAATTTCCCGATAATTTAAAAAAATGTGGGCACTGTCGGCTTGAATTTATAAGGTGTGTGCGGTTGAACGAGCTGACTAAAGTTGACCAGTCAGGACTGACTCACACGATCAATGAAAACTGAGTGTTCAATAAGCTTTTACACATTTGGAGAAAATGGTTGTGTTAAAACTGTGTTTTTTCCATATTATTCACGATCACATCACTGGAAATGATTCTACAGAGAGGCCATGCTGTTCTCTGCTCTTCAAACAAATCATTTGCCATACGGGTTGTGCTAGAAAACAATCTTTATCACATACGGACAGAGTTGTAAAATTTCCATCATGGTCTATTTTAGCATCTGTTATTATTGTATATGCACATGATATTGGATATGTGATAGATTTTTTTTAACTCTCCAAGCGCATGTCTAGTTAAACCAAGGACTTCTAGGTTGAAAGATCTACATGTCAATCAACCGCTGCACTAAAATAAGATATTTAAACTGCTGTGTGCGGCTTTAAAGTGCATTCACATGGACAAGAAGATCTCACAGATCTTCTTCAGGATGTCTGCTATCAACATGCCTACTCCACTATAATAACTCCGCACTAAACGTCATATTTGCACTTAAATTAAATCCAGTTATAAACAACAGTAACCGGGCACAAATTTTCCGCACTTTCTTTTAATCTTGTATATTTTTTGCACTTTATGGTCATGCAGTAACTGGCAGCAACACATTGATGTTATGATTGATGTACGTAGTCTTGAAATCACACAGCCTATCTTCAAAATCTGAATCTGTCAAATGTGGGACAGCATTATAATAAGCATTTTTTAATCGGCAGATGAATTTTCAGCTAATGCATCCCCTGGGCATGCCAGCCTTCTTTTTTATGTCTAAATCAAAAGCTACGATGAATTAGAGCAATATCCTCCTCCGGCTTTATGTCTTATAGCGTGAAATATTCATGGGATTGCTCAGACATTTGCCTGGTCGGAAAGTCGTGTCATGTACGATTGCACCTGTACGATTTTCAGATAAATTGACTCATAATGTGTACTGGAGCTCACAACCTCCCAAATGTCAGAACTCGCACCGTGCCTAAGTCTTTGATCGCGATTGGCCAATTGTGCCTAGGATCAAGGCTGATGTTTTTTGCAACACACAGGGAATCACACATCCACTGCAACTCTAATGAATGAGCACTTTCTCAGCTCTTGATGCATGACAGTGTGGCCTCTAGAGGGTGAATTGTTGGCAGTTCTAAGTATTCATGAATTAAAATGTTCAGACTTGCTGTTATTAAGATGAATATGCAGATTTGTTTTTAAAAAATGTGTAACAATTACGCACGAGTGAACATTAACTTGTCTATTTTTTAGAGTCATTACGGTAGAAATTCTGACTCGCTGCACTGTGAGCACAGAGAGGATAAGGAGACTCCAAACAGGTATAAAACGAATTAAACAACAAATATACATGCATATACAAATCTGAGTATCGGTGATGTAACATGAGTCGTGACAATCAGACGTGTTGAGACGGTTTGAGCGATCATGAGCGCTATTAGCTTCACTTCCTTCAATATGCTCACTCGCGCTTTCAACCAAACATGCACGCTCTCCAGGTGCAGTCACTCATCTCAGCGCTATTCTATGAGGATCCCAATTTAAATCAGATTAATGTTGGTCACATTACCACTAATCATAGCTATTACATTTTAACTATAACTGCATCACGTCTTCACGCATTTGCTTAATAATTAGTGATTTGTGTTACAGCTAAACACCAAAGACAGTAAACAAATGATAGATATATTTGTGACACACACACACACACACACACACACACACACACACACCTTACACACACACACACAAACACAGAGAGAGAGAGAGAGAGAGAGAGAGAGAGAGAGAAATCACATGGGTTTGGAACAAAATGAGGGTAAATAAACCATGAATTCTTATTTTTGGGTGAACTTCCTTTTAATGTAGTTTGATTTTTTTAAGCATTACATTTGTATGATAATACAAAAAGTTTACTTGGAAGCTCTATACCCTAAACCTATGGTATCTAAATTAATCTCAGTTTCATTTTTAAAACCACCTTCCTTCACTATACAAAAAAGAAAAGAAAAAACTGCCTCATTTCTCTTTTTTTTATCTCAAATTTCAGCTCGTACAATAATTCGCCAGTTATCTCTAAGAGTCCATTTATGCAGCTTGTGGCTACTATAACTACAAGATGACTTCCCGCTAATAAGAAATTGTCAGTAAATGTGCACCTGTCAGAATTTAACTAAATTCCTTTTATGAATAATATTTATAACAGCATGTTGCTTTCATTGCCTGGACAATGTTGCACCATTCTACCAGTTTTCAGTTGCAATAAGTTTCTGAGGCAAGCATTGTTCATTATTGAATTTGATAGTAAAGGGACAGTTCATCCAAAAATATAAATTCTCTTATTATTTACTCACCCTCATGCCATCCCAGATGTGTATGATTTTTTTCTTTAGCAGAACACAAAGATTTTTAGAAGAATATCTCAGCTCTGTTGGTGCATACAATGCAATAAATGGTATCCAGACCTTTGTAGCACCAAATATCACATTAAGGATACATAAAAGTAATCCAAGTGAGTCCAGTGCTTAAATCCATATCTTCAAAAGCAATATAATAGACGTGGGTGAGAAACAAAACAATATTTATTTCATTTTTTACTCTAAATCTCCACTTTATCTTTCCTGTTTAGTAAAACTAAATGGGCAACACATGTGATTTTTCTCACCCACACCTATTACTTTATTATTTTGCTGTGGTATTTTAAGCTCTTTGTGACCTGAAAGTTGTCATTAATAATGCTTTGAAATATGCAAAATTGCTCATTAAATATGATTAGTAATGAAAATCAAGGGTACTTGGAACTTTCAAACACATTCTGCCTCTGTGTAAGGAGAAAAAGACATAAGGGAAGAAAAACTGACATTTAGGCAATTCCTTAATATGACTCTAGGAACAAGGAAGGAAGTAGTGAAGGAAGGAAAACAAAGTAACTAGTGAAGGAAGTAATGAAGGAAGGAAAAGCAGGAAAAACAAAGAGAAAGAAGGATCTAGTTAAAAAAGACAAGAGGGATGGAAAGAAATGCAAAGGAAGGAATGACAAAGTTCAGAGCCAGAGTCTATATGAGCCAGAACTAGAAATATATTCATAAGGCTGCTTATCAAGTCTGGCCAATGTTAATGTACAAGCCAATTAAATATTTAGCTGTTTACATGGGCGAAACAGATGAGCTCAGAATGTTTAAACAGAATAGCTGCCAGTCCGAAAAATGAGTCAGATATTCAGGACCATGCCAGCCAACGCACGCACGCACGCACGCACACACATATTGGTGTGGCTATCATTATGAGGACTCTCCATAGACATAAGGATTTTTATACTGTACGAACTATAGATTCTCTAACCCTACCCCTAAACCTAACCCTCACAAAATATTTTCAAAAAACATAGTTTAGTATGTAACATAGTTTAAGCGAATTGAGTTATGGGGACACATAATGTCCTCACAGAAAAGTCCTCATATACCACATATACCACCCAAACCCGCACACACACACACACACACACACAGACACACACACGACCACACACAGGAGCATGGACTAATTGGATCAGTTTCCTGTAGTGGAATTTCCTGTTGTTGGTAAAATGGCTGTTTCAATTTCTCTAATGACTCTAGCATTAAATAGGATGACACACACACACACAATTCAGAAAGCATCTTTGCTGCTTTAAATCTTTTCCATGTTGGCATGCTTACTGGAGTGGTCTACAGTAAGTGTGTGCCAGATACATTTCGAAAAGATTAATAAGGCATATCATGGATATTAACGGACAGAAAATCGACCACTTGCAGAGAGAGCATTAAAGATGTGTGTGTGTGTGTGTGTGTGTGTGTGCGCGCGTGTGCGCGTGTACGTGTGGATATTTTTGGCCTACATTTTCGTTTAAGAGTCTATGGTGACATGCCCTGTATGGTTGTCTTTCATACAGCAACACTGGTACAGTGTACTTTTTCATTTGTGTATATGTTCACTAAAGAGATGGTTTACCCAGAAATGTTGTATAGTTTTGAACAGACAATAAGCCCCCATTATAGTCTATACAGAGGAAAACAACTCAAAATGGTCTGTTCCTCACTAAAAGCTACCGTACACTCACCTAAAGGATTATTAGGAACACCATACTAATACTGTGTTTGACCCCCTTTCGCCTTCAGAACTGCCTTAATTCTACGTGGCATTGATTCAACAAGGTGCTGAAAGCATTCTTTAGAAATGTTGGCCCATATTGATAGGATAGTATCTTGCAGTTGATGGAGATTTGTGGGATGCACATCCAGGGCATGAAGCTCCCGTTCCACCACATCCCAAAGATGCTCTATTGGGTTGAGATCTGGTGACTGTGGGGGCCATTTTAGTACAGTGAACTCATTGTCATGTTCAAGAAACCAATTTGAAATGATTCGAGCTTTGTGACATGGTGCATTATCCTGCTGGAAGTAGCCATCAGAGGATGGGTACATGGTGGCCATAAAGGGATGGACATGGTCAGAAACAATGCTCAGGTAGGCCGTGGCATTTAAATGATGCCCAATTGGCACTAAGGGGCCTAAAGTGTGCCAAGAAAACATCCCCCACACCATTACACCACCACCACCAGCCTGCACAGTGGTAACAAGGCATGATGGATCCATGTTCTCATTCTGTTTACGCCAAATTCTGACTCTACCATCTGAATGTCTCAACAGAAATCGAGACTCATCAGACCAGGCAACATTTTTCCAGTCTTCAACTGTCCAATTTTGGTGAGCTCTTGCAAATTGTAGCCTCTTTTTCCTATTTGTAGTGGAGATGAGTGGTACCCGGTGGGGTCTTCTGCTGTTGTAGCCCATCCGCCTCAAGGTTGTGCGTGTTGTGGCTTCACAAATGCTTTGCTGCATACCTCGGTTGTAACGAGTGGTTATTTCAGTCAAAGTTGCTCTTCTATCAGCTTGAATCAGTCGGCCCATTCTCCTCTGACCTCTAGCATCAACAAGGCATTTTCGCCCACAGGACTGCCGCATACTGGATGTTTTTCCCTTTTCACACCATTGTTTGTAAACCCTAGAAATGGTTGTGCGTGAAAATCCCAGTAACTGAGCAGATTGTGAAATACTCAGACCGGCCCGTCTGGCAACAACAACCATGCCACGCTCAAAATTGCTTAAATCACCTTTCTTTCCCATTCTGACATTCAGTTTGGAGTTCAGGAGATTGTCTTGACCAGGACCACACCCCTAAATGCATTGAAGCAACTGCCATGTGATTGGTTGATTAGATCAGGGGTTCCCAAACTTTTTCATTCTAGGACCCACCTAGACAAGTATAATCAATCTCAAGACCCACCATAAAATGTTTAAATGGAAATATGGGAAAAAAACACATCTTCATTTAGTAGTAGAAAACAGTTTTTATTTTCCTATTAATTTAATTTATTTTCATATGAATGAAATATATAATTCGTTGCAATACCAAAAGGCTTGAATGAAATACAGAAAGTTATAACCATTCAGATGTCAAAACAGCAGCCTAATGGTTATGAGAGGAATAGCGGAGTACTACTGATTAACAAAAACATGTACAAATCTCAAGAACTGAAATATTGTGTTTAATAACTACTTCAAGCTTAAGAGTAAGCAAGTGAAATGTATTAGTGTGAAGGGTGTGCCTGCTTCTTTGAACACAACACATCGAATCTAGGAATTATTTTCGACAGACTGACACGCATGTCTTGTGATGGTTGTAGCCGTGATCTGTATTTTGTTTTCATTGCAGTCAGAGCAGAAAATCCACTCTCACATAGGTAAGTGGTAGAAAAGGGTACCAAAACTTTGAGTGCAGCAGCTCCTAATGTGGGGTATTCCTTGGCAACAAACACCCAGAACTGTCCAAGACTCTTTGACTCTGAAAAGCAGTTGAAGGCTCCTGTCTGAAGCCACATCTATCAGCTCCTCCTCTGCTCTTCCTGTTAGGACACAGTGCTCTCTTGCCTCACTACAAAAAGGATCCCGTATCCAGTCCCATTCTGTCATATCTACAGATGATTGATTTGATAGAAAAAAAAAATTTAACATTACAATGAAGTCAACTGATAAGAGTGTTTAACATGTATAAAATACTAATAATAATAATAATAGAACCACAAATATATATCTTACCTCTAATATCAGGAAAATACTCGTGGAATTTCTGAATGAGTGCGCCGAGGTGAGAATGTACAGTGTCTCGGATGTGTTCACCGTCATTACCGCACACTCCGCACAGTGATGGAAACATGTCCCACACTGCTTTTTCCACTCGGGATCTCCACAATTTCAGCTTGCTGGTGAAAGCTGTGATCTTGTCCATATAGGTCAGGATGGATGATGATGGACCTTGCATGCTTTCATTCAGTACATTTATATGAGTGAATATGTCCGACAGATAGGTAAGCTTCGCGCACCATTCTTCATCTGACAGATGTACAGCAAGAGGAGAATTAACATTTGCTAAAAACTGCGAGACCTCTTCTCGCAGCTCAAGCAGACGAGTTAACACCTTACCCCGTGATAGCCACCTGACCTCGGCGTGTAGCAGGAGGTGCTGATGTTCTGAGCCCATTTCAGTGCATAGCGATGTAAAAAGTCGTGAGGAGAGTGCCCCAGCCTTGATAGCATTTACTATTTTGATGGCAGTCTGCAACACATCGTTTAACTCCGGGTGCAGTTTCTTACTGGCAAGGGCTTCTCGATGTAAAAAACAGTGGGTAAAAGTAACTAATGGGGCAAGCTCCCTTACTCGAGCAACAAGACCACTTTTCTTGCCTGTCATTGCAGCCGCACCGTCCGTACAGAGGCCCACACAGTTTTCCCACTGAAAGCCCTCGGACGTTATGAATCCATTTAAGCAGTCAAAAATATCTGCCCCTGTCGTTCGTTCTTTCAGTTCTTCACAAAATAAGAAGTCCTCAACGATGTCAGTGGAGTTAACGTACCTGACATAAGCCAGTAACTGTGCACATTTTGCAACATCTGTGCTTTCGTCCAGTTGTAGAGCAAATGCAACACTACTCCGGATTTTGTCACTTGTCTGTTCACGTAAATCAGAGGACATTTCCTCAATACGCCGTTGTACTGTGTTATCAGAAAGTGGAACTTTAGCGATCTTTCCTGCAGCTTCTTTACCCAGCATTTCTTCAACGATGTCTATGCAGGCTGGCAGCAGAAGCTCCTCTCCTATGGTGTGTGGCCTTTTGGATTTTGCGATTCTATATGCAGCTAAAAATGAGGCTCGCATTGCTTTTTCAGGGATGCTGGCTGTACCTTTAATCAGTTTTTGCTGACGAAGATACTCTTCTTTTTTTAGAAGAAAATATGATCGCCCCTTGTTGGCGTATGCAGAGTGTTTTGTTGTGAGGTGCCGTTTAAGTTTTGAGGGTTTCATGCTAGCACTGGCCAACCTTTCAAAGCATAAAAGACATTGAGGGACTTCCTCACCGTCTGGACCTCTGCAGGCAATAAAACCAAGATCAAGGTAGGACTGGTCATATTTTCTGTGTGGCTCCTTTTTAGATTTAGTTGTTTCTGACGACTTCTCACATAGGCCTGCGTTGCCTTTAGTTTTTAAAAACTTTTCCATTTTTTTACATACGCTACGCGGAGAGCGTGGTCATTGAATGCTGTATTTGTACTGATGTAGACACGTGACAGTTCAACTCAAATGAATCAGACGATTTATTCAGTGAGTCATTCAATGAATGCTATGTTGATTCAGACGTCTGATTCTTGTGTGTGTGTGTGTGTGTGTGTGTGTGTGTGTGTGTGTTTAAACGATTCCTTAAAAGAATCGTCACTTAAGAGTCGTTTGGTCATTAATCGGACTGGTTTTGTTTCACTCATCGTAACGTAAATTTAGCTGCAGCTAAGTGCCTTTGTGCGACCCACCTTTTCTCACTGTGTGACCCACAAGTGGGTCGCGACCCACAGTTTGAAAACCACTGGATTAGATAATTGCATTAATGAGAAATTGAACAGGTGTTCCTAATAATCCTTTAGGTGAGTGTATGTCTTCAGAAGACTTTTTGGAAATTATAGTATGGATATTCTTCAAACTGTGCCCTTTTTTGTTCCATGGAAGATAGAAAGGCACACAGGATTGGAATAATAGTATAACATAGAATAGTTAACAATGATGATAGAATTTGCAATATTGGGTGAACTATTGCTTTAAATCTACCTGGACACAATTTAATTTCAATCTTTGCATTTTGCCCCTTCAAGCCCGCCTTTGCTTATGCGGAAAATGCAAAACAGGACACGATTAACTGAGACATTCTATATCATTCACTTACCAATGATGTCTCTGAAATTGCTTCTAGAAATGTGTAATATGTGGAGCACTCAGTTTTCATTCTTAAGAGCTTTCAGTTGATTATCCTATCAAATTAAGTTCAGCCCTTTTTGCCAAGGCTTGGGGAACTCATGGCATTTGTGCTTTAGGAGTTCTTCAATGCGTTTGTCAAAGAGCAAAGAGCTATTCTGGATAATGGTCTCTCTTGAGAGGCTAGACAATAATAACTCTTCAAGTTAGCTCGGTTGACCTTTGACTCCTAATAATGAGACTTCTTTGCTCTATCTGGACTTGTGGATTCAGTGGAAGTTAATTAACCAGTCACAGAAGGCCTTTTGCACTGTGTATGGAATTTTTTTATGGTAACCATCAACCACAAACTGTGCCATAGTGTACTAATTTCCCCCATTAAATAATATATTCATATGTGATGAAGTAACATACTCAAACGTTAATAGCAATGCTCATTTGCAGATTTTAAAATTAGCCTAATAGTTTTAAATAAACGAACAGTAAACATTTTGATGCTTGGTTGCTTGGAAAAAATAAAAATGAAGGATTTGTAGGGTCATTAGCTCAGATTTCCCTCCTCTTCAACCCTCATTTTGGTTCAGAACGATAACTGCAATAAGCCCAACAATTAGCACAGAAGAAATTATAATGGTGTTTATGAATATAACTCGTTGAATTTCAAAGAACATCAACAGAAATATTAGCCTGTCGGTGATAGGTCTTGCCTTATGTAAATGATGTTCTCTGTTGGACTGTTGAGATGAGAGCAGCATGGTCTGCAAAGCAATACATTTCCCCCATTAATTACCTTATATGTCATATATTGTCAAATTGAGACCTTTTAGCTTATACATTGTCAAGAACTCCCACATTTGGTTTTAGGACTGTTTTAGCCTAAAGGTCCTACTGGAAAAATTGCTTTAAACCTGCCTAAGCTGGGCTGCAGGTCTTCTGGTTTAAGCTGGTCTCCCTGCCTGGCCAAGCTGGACTTGAGCTTGTCTTCAGCTGGTCTCCCAGCCTGGCTAAGCTGCTCTTCAGCTGTTCTATTTGGTGCTCAGCAGGTATAGCTGGTCAGCCAGCTGGTCTCCCAGTCTTACCAGCTGAAAAATTGCCAAAACCCATCTTAAACCAACATATAGACCAAACAGACCAAGCAGTAACATCAGCTAAGACCAGCAAACCATCTAGGCTGTTTTTTCCTCAGTGGGAGGTTAATACTCCAGGGCTTTGAACTAGATTCCCTTTCTAGCTTAGTGATGCGGTATCGTGCTGCTACCAAATGGGATTTCGCTATTGGTTTCCCTCCACTAAATAACTAGCCCCTCCATTGAAAATGGTTCTGAAAATGTGTTTTTATCCTGATGAGCTTGATAACGTGCCAGACACTTTGTGCAAAAGCTAAATTATCCAAATCGCTGTTTGTGTTTACAGGACAAGTTGGCCTTTCCATCTCAGCGAAGCCTCAGAACTCAGGCATAATTAGCCTGATGACCCGTGTCTGACAAGAAGTGCAAGACTGGGGTTCAACAGCAATTTTAAACGCCCACAATGTGTACATTGTTAATCTGTTGGGTCTTCAACAAAACTAATACCTAGTAGGTTGGCAGTCTAATAGACCCTTTTTTGGCATTTAGAGGCCTTTGTGTAAATCCCATCTTAATATTTTTTCATTTCGATACATGGTTGCCAGTTTCTAGCTGGTCTAAGCTAGTCATTACCTAGTCCAAACTGGTAGTTAGATGGTACGAGATGATCATTGGCTGGTCAACCAGCCACCATATTCCAAAAAGCAGCTTGACCAACTTTTAGATGGTTTGTTGCTCATCCAAGATGATCTACCAGCTTAGACCAGCTACCAGTGTTCCATAACACAGGTAAATCCAGTTTGATCTGGATTTTCCAGCCTTGTTCCCTGCTAAAATGATCAGTATATGTAATTTGTTTGCTGATGCCCCCCAAAAGTCTTCTTAACAAGCTTAACCAAGACTTTCTAGATTTGCCAACTTCACCAGAAAGATTATGCTGGTTGACTAGCAAGTTTTGGCATGAACAGAAGGTCTTAGTTGATCCACCAGCTCGATCAGTACCAGACCATCATAAATCAGCCTGTTTCTGCATGGAGATATATGCTGTTCTTTTTAGCACAGTCATAACTTACTTCAAATGATCACTGGGGAGTTTCTTTTCTTCTGTTCTACCTGAATGCATGTTTGTTTTTGCTGACTCTGTCAGAGCAAGCCAAGTGTTTTGTGTGGAGAAAATCAACGAAAGGGTGGAAGATTTTTGACAGGCTACAGTACATCTCACACACAAACAGTCCCACTGTAGATGCAATTGTGGGTGTTGCTGTTGAAGGAGAGCATCTATATTCCTCCAGACTTCAGGATTATTCCAACCGATGCACCTCTTTTTGTAGAATTGTGTAGATGCGTACATCTGCTGATTTTTTTTTATTTTTTTTTTATTTCAGCCTTTATTTTTGTCTAGAAATAGCTTTTGTAATAGTAGGCAGAACAGGTTTTTCCTTGCACCAGACAATTGTGAATGTGTCTGCAGAAAGAGCGAAGGAAATATTCAATCTTACTTTTACTCGCTCAGATATTTATAGCTATGTGCATTGAACTAGTTTTTAAACCTTTAGAATTAAATGGCCCGTACTCCAGAAATTCAGACCTTCGCCTCTCTGGAATAACAGCAATAATGTTTTTGAGATGTTGCATTAGAGATGAAAGGCCACACAATGTATGACATTTCCATCTTATACAAACCCAAATCTGCTATATTGAAAGCACTACAACTAAACATTATATGATGTTTTACCTAGTGAATTTTTTTTGTACTTTTTTTTTATTTTTAAATGTACAGTAATTTAAAATCAGATGATTATGCAGGTCTTCAGCTGCACAATTGTATGGGGTATTCATTGCCGTATTGTGCTCTTCATAATGCACCACACATTCTCAGTTGGAGATGGCCAGCACTGCAGGCAGGCCAATCTAGCACATGCACTCTCTTCTTAAACAGCCAGTATGTGGTTTGAAGTCATGCTGAAAATTCTGGGATGTCCCTGGAAAAGATGGTGTTGGATAGCATTATATGCTGCTTCAAAATGTTTAGATACTGTATCTGTCTGCATTAATGGTGCCCTCACAGATGTGCGAGTTAGACATGCCATGGGCACTGACACACCCCTGGCCCATACAGACACTGGCTTTTGGACCTGACGCTAATAACAGCTTGAATGGTCCTTTTCCTCTTTGGCACGGAGAACACGACGGCTGTGTTTTTCAAAAACTATTTGAAATGTGGACTCATTAGGCCAAAAAATATGGTTCCACTTTTCTACTTTCCATCTAAGATGAGACCGAGCCCAGAAAGTCGGCGGCGCTTCTGGACAGTGTTGATGTTTGGCTTCTGCTTTGCTTAGTAAAGTTTTAACTTGTATCTGTGATGCAGCTGCGAATGGTATTGACTAACAAAGGTTTACTAAAGTAATCCCAAGCCCATGTTCATGATATCCATTACAGATGAATGAAGTTTTTGAAGAGAGTGACGTCTGAGGGATCAGAGATCACTTGCATTTAGAAGTGGTTTTCGTCTTGCCCTTTACGCACCAAGATTTGACCATATTGCTTGAATGTTTTAACTATTTTGTGCACTGTAGATGCTGAAATGCCCCAAATCCTTACAATTTGTCTTTGGGGAACATTGTTCTCAAAGTGCTTGATTATTTGCTGAAGCATCTTTTGGCAAATTGACAATTCTCGAATTGATCATTACTCCTGAAGGACTAGGCTGTTTTTGGAGGCTCCTTTATATACTTTGACATGATTGCCTGACCTGTTTAACATCTCCTGTTTCACATTGCCTTGTTATTTTAACTCGTCAAATTGGTATTAGTCTTAAATTGCCCATCTCTTTTGGAGCGTGTTGCAATTATCTGATTTGAAATTACTGTACATTAAAAAGATTAATAAAAAACTCACAAGGTAAAACTTCATATAATGTGTTGTTGTTGTGTTTTCAATTTAGCAAAGGGTGAATATAATTAAAAAATCACTTCTTTTTGTTTTTATTAGCAAGTAATTAGCATTACTTAAATTCCTCTTAAATAATATGAATTATGTGGGAAATATCATGTGACAATTTTGACATTCATTTTGAATTGCATCTGATTTAAAACTTAAACAGTGATACTTAATTCTATAATATAATATATATATATATATATATATATATATATATATATATATATATATATATATATATATATATATATATAAACCTGACAGGTTTTACAAATAGTATGAAACTTGATAATATTTGGCATTATTTAAATATATGCCTTGCCTTGCTCCCCCACCTAAATCTGTTTTCTCCCGAGATTTCTTCGTTATCAACCTAAACATTTTAGGGTCCATTTAGACCGTAGTGTTTGTGTATTCATTTGTGCTAGATTGAAATTTTTGACTACTGCATTGCATCTCATTACATATTTTTTCAACATATCATTCATGTTATTTTAATACGCAATGTGAAGCTAAAAGAATGTCAGCATTTTTCCCTTGCCATGGTTAACTTTTAGCTTGGTCACTGGGATACCAGGCCACTATTTGGTGTAAAACTCTTTTGAAACAATATTTGTTATGAAAAGCGCAGTACCAATAAAACTGACTTAAGTTGATTTGACTTGACTTCTTCCCCAAAGCTTCCACTTTCAGAGCTTAATGTGAAAGAAATACTCGGGCTATTTGGCATCTGAGTAAATTGAAAGACTTGACCCAGTTATTCCTACAGTTTCCAATCCACCTGACCTTGCCTCTTTTACGGCAAATTTATACAGTATGTGCAATTCATGAGCGTGAAGAATGTTAAGGCAAAAGATGTGGGCAGCCGTACAAATGCATTATAACACGTTTAAGTACCCCAAGTCACGCTTTTGTTATGCATTGCGTCTCTCGCTCTCTGCTTCATTCGATCTTTATCTGTCCAGTTTCATCACTTGCTCTGTCCAATTTCTCATCTTCATGCTCTTATTAGCAGCAACTCTTTAGTTGTGAAGCTTATTGCTTTTGTATTGCGTGTGGCTGATGTTAATATACCTGAGCTTAATGTGGTGATATGGCATTATGTGCTAGCTGTTAATGAAGACAGAGTGATAGAATTAATGCATAATCCTCATTCATTCTGGGGCGATAGTGAGGAGTAGATTTCTCAGGTTGTGTCTTATGATGGTAATAAAGTAAACATTGGTTTGACATGTATGCTAATGGAGAATCAGTATTTATTCAATACAAGGCTTGCATTGTCTGCATCATTTTAGTCATTCTAATTGTTTAGAATGATGGAAATTACTAAAATCAATATTAGCATGAAAAATGCTAACATAAGTGCCAGAGTATCCTTTATTGGGTTTCTCAATTTAATGACTGTCAGATTACAGGTCAACTATCATCTTTCTATTTAGATCATGATTCATTACGTTCTTAGCGATTGCAGTGTTTGGGGAGTTTTGCAGATTCCAATATTAACACTCTCGGTTTGTTTCCTTAAGATAGCTAATGCTAGTAAATAACCAGATTAAGGTCTTAAATTCATTGAGGCAAGGCCCATCTCACGGCGGAGAAACCCTATTAAATCAAGGTTTCAGAAACTAGAGTGAAATCAACATAAACACACAGCCATGCAAATCAGTATGCAAATGCCTAATGTGGCAAAACGGAAAAACAATAGAGTGCACTTTGCTGTATGCAAATGAGTAGACCGATCAGCATTGTGGGTGATGAGTGATGGAGATAATGATCCAAATGGGGTGATTTCTCAGACTGTGGACATGCAAATGAACTTTGTGTTTGTCAAGCTCAGGTTATAACCTGTTACAGATAATCATTGGAGAAAATAACATTGGTGGAAAGGGAAAAATAATATTTTTGAATTAAAGAAAAGAGAGATGAATGGTGAAATGTTTTTTTTTACACTTGTTCTATTTGACTTTGTGGCGCTGACATTTTTTCTACATGGTTTTGCTCATCTGGGGAAACCTGGGTTTGAGTCTAGCCCAGTCGAAGAGGATAAATCCAGCAACACTTATTGAAGGGAGATATTTAGATAATAAAAACCAACATGTTTCAGCACACAAGCCTTCATCGGTGTTTACAAAGTTAGAACAGAGCACATGCAAAGCAGTTATTTAAATTTGTACAAGAGTATCATCTAGCCAATCAGATGGACGAGATGTTCGGGAGATGTTCATTTCACAAACAGTCATGCTGCTGTTCAAATTAGACTTGCTTCAGCATTAAGTGTCGTTTCAAGTTCTGGCTTTTGTGCGTGGATGTGCTTTTATAATGTCAATTGGGTGTCTTATTCATTGTGAAACTGTGTTTTCTTAATGGCATGAATCACACTGAAGGCGTTGACTTAATGCACGGCCCGCCACTGCATTTAAAATGACCAACGGGGTCTTACCTTTAAGGGTAAGGCTTAGGAAGGCAAGCTCTCATCACTTTATCTCTAATGTGCCTTGCTCTTTTGTAGGTGATTAGTGGAAAATCTAAAAATGTAGAAGGGGGGTCACTCTGAAGAATATGCCAATGTTTGTTAACCACGATTTTTTGTTGTTGTTGGATGTAAACATTTCACTCAAAACCCATTCATCTTTATAATGTCTGTTGTTAAATTTAGACATAATTTGTTGTTGTTTTTTTTACTCATAATCCTTATTGTCCTCACGTACTCTTTTCAATCTAGTGAGTTGACTGATATGCAAATCTTTTTTTCTTCAAATTTATTAGATGAAAACTCTGGGCATGCAATAAAGTGTTTCAGACCGTAAGTTTGGTATATAGGGATGATGATAGACCCATTCCCTTCTTAATTACACGAATGTCTAAAAAACAAATTTCAGTAGCACTATAATTCAAAGAAAACTCCAATCCACCAAAATTGGCATTTTTAAAATTAAAAAATTCTTGAAGAGTAGTGATTGAACCACTCCAGATTTAAAATACACCATCAATGTTTCATTTCCATGAAATTATATAAGGGAGAAAAGGATTATTTAGTCGTTCAAACAATACATTCTCCTCCAATTGACCAACAAAAGCCAGGTTAACCAGAAAACTTGTGGATGGCTTCATTATGTCCATAGTGTTAAGAAATGTTCTAGGTCCTTGATTGTGGTTAATATTTAATGTAGGACTTTAGATTGGCGACAAAGTCTTTTATATGGTGACCTACAAAACTGAATATTCTTTCAGTAAGTCTGCATATCACAGAGACAGTAGGTCTGCGAGCAGGGTTTTCTAGACTTCTATGGAATTTTGGTAAAATGTATAAAAAGCCTTTAAAGTATGCCCATTGAATAAAAACTTGATTTGTTGATAGAGATGTCCTCATTAAGTACACCCTCTTCAAGAATTGACCGTAATTCATTCTGCAAATGCCTATATAATTAATTTTCATAGTTGATCTTATCCATGACTACAGTAGCACCCCCTTTGTCAGCAGGTTTAATAACAATTTACTTATTATTAAGAAAGTTAAGAAAGTGCTGCCTGTTGATCTTTAGATATATTATTATGGACAAACTTTCTGATTCTTAAATGATTCTCAAACTCTTTTTCAGTCAATCAATACATTCCAGTTGAATGGTTTCTGTTTTTGAGTGGAGTGAATTTACTTTTAAAATATAATGAGCTCTTAGGGATGGAGTCAGAAACAAAATCATTATTCATAAAAAAAATGCTTTCCTCAAATCTTTAAAAAAATCTTTGCAAATCCAAAAAAAGTTCAAACGTACTTAGAGAAAGAGTAGGTACAGTATAAAGGAAAAAACAAGTTCTTGTCTGTAGGTGAAGTTGCGCCAGACTGATTACTCTACATTGAGTCCAGCCGCTGTCCTTTTCTGCATATCGCGGCAGCATTTTGTGCTCCATTCTGCATAACGCGGCGCTCGTTTTTGCTTATCGCGGCCCATTCGGTACGTTTCGTGGCCCTGTTTCTCTCCAAGTCCGCCCCTGATCGGCTAGATTACCAGTCCAGCCCTGGTAGGCAGCTAAATGAGGAATTATTACAATATTGCCCATTTTTATGGTAGTATCGCATTTCCTTCATACGGCTATCCCAAAATATATTGATTATTATTAAATATGGCAAACAGGTATTTCATTCAGTACCCAAAAGTAGTGATATGCACCATACACTGATAAAAAATGTATGTCGATGCCAATATCAGATTATTTTGATCATCTGCTGATACTGATAGTTTGGTGGTTCTGCTTTTTTATGCTGATTTAATTACACAAATTTAAAATAAATTTACACAACTTTATTCTGTATGCATGTTTTTCATGTTACATAGTAACTGGTCAAGTTATAAATCAAACAATTTTACCTAATATTCGCGATTGCTCTGTATTTTGTACTGATGTGAGTAACGCCCCTTAGTTTAGCAACATGCTAACGTCAAGCTCTATTGGAATCAATTGTTCACGTGAGGAGTGCCTTTCAAATCAATAATTTTTGAGGTTCCATTTAATTTAGAATTATATGTTAGAAGGAAGCTGCTTATGTAGGCAGAAAACATCAAGACAGCTCTGTTGATTCATGTAATGAAATGCCAGAGGGTGTATTTTAGAGTTAGAAGTAAGGTTATGTTTAGTCCAAAGTAATTATCATTAGTTAGTTGAGAAAATTAAATAAGGATATATGCAAGCTTGTGTGTGTGTGTGTGCATGTGTTTGTGGGTGTGTCTCTGTCAATGCATACTTGCGTATATTGCATTTTATTGTATGCGGACCATGGTTTTTGGTTCTTAAATCGAAGCAGCTTCCATGGCACTTTGTCAGCTGTTAATTGACTCACTGCTGACTCTCAGTTTGTGCAGATGAGTCTCTGTTCGTGCCCTTCCATTAAGCCCTCCTAAAAACTGCATCGTCATCAGACACTCCAAAGATCCAATAATTCCCCTCTGCCCCTGTGAACCCAACACACAAATTTTATCCAGGGGATCAGTCTTTCGAAAGACCGACTAACTACATTTTGTTTTGTTTTTACATGCCTTTTAGGGGCTGATACATCTATCAAGGATGCCTGTAACAGGTTCACAAGATGGGCAAGGAGGAGCACACACTCAGCTCGTGCATCTCTCTCTCTTGAACTAAAATGTAAGTTTTCGTTAGATAGATAGATACAGTGAGGGGAAAAAGTATTTGATCCCCTGCTGATATTGTATGTTTGTCCACTGACAAACAAATTATCAGTCTATAATTTTAATGGTAGGTTAATTTGAACAGTGAGAGACAGAATAACAACAAAAAAATCCAGGAAAAACGCATGTCAAAAATGTTATAAATTGAATTGGCAAAACCCTTGTTGGCAATCACAGAGGTCAGACGTTTCTTGTAGTTGGCCACCAGGTTTGCACACATCTCAGGAGGGATTTTGTCCCACTCCTCTTTGCAGATCTTCTCCAAGTCATTAAGGTTTCGAGGCTGACGTTTGGCAACTCGAACCTTCAGCCCCCTCCACAGATTTTCTATGGGATTATGGTCTGGAGACTGGCTCGGCCACTCCAGGACCTTAATGTGCTTCTTCTTGAGCCACTCCTTTGTTGCCTTGGCCATGTGTTTTGGGTCATTGTCATACTGGAATACACATCCACGACCCATTTTCACTGCCCTGGCTGAGGGAAGGAGGTTCTCACCCAAGATTTGACGGTACATAGCCCTGTCCATCGTCCCTTTGATGCAGTGAAGTTGTCCTGTCCCCTCAGCAGAAAAACATCCACAAAGCACAATGTTTCCACCTCCATGTTTGACGTTGGGGATGGTGTTCTTGTGTTCATAGGCAGCATTCCTCCTCCTCCAAACACAGCGAGTTGAGCTGATGCCAAAGAGCTTGATTTTGGTCTCATCTGACCACAACACTTTCACCCAGTTCTCCTCTGATTCATTCAGATATTCATTGGCAAACTTCAGATGGGCCTGTACATGTGCTTTCTTGAGCATGGGGACATTGCAGGCACTGCAGGATTTCAGTCCTTCACGGTGTAGTGTGTTACCAATTGTTTTCTTGGTGTCTATGGTCCCAGCTGCCTTGAGATCATTGACAAGATCCTCCCGTGTAGTTCTGGGCTGATTCCTCACCGTTCTCATGATCATTGCAACTCCACGTGGTGAGATCTTGCATGGAGCCCCAGACCGAGGGAGATTGACAGTTCTTTTGTGTTTCTTCCATTTGCGAATAATCGCACCAACTGTTGTCACCTTCTCACCAAGCTGCTTGGCGATGGTCTTGTAGCCCACTCCAGCCTTGTTTAGATCTACAATCTTGTCCCTGATATCCTTGGACAGCTTTTGGTCTTGGCCATGGTGGAGAGTTTGGAATCTTTTTTTTTTTTATTTTTCTCAATCGCTTTGGCTCAGTTCTCGAATGAGAATAAGATAAAATCCATGAACAATTAGATTCTTGTTCACGCCAGATTTGAAATTCTTATTTAAGCAAATTGCACATGTTTTGGCAGGAACAAGTGTAAAAGAGTAAGTACAATTGTCTAGAGTTTGCATATATAATAACTAAATGCACATGGCTTGCTGATCAAAACTGATGAGTTGATTCTCAGTAAAATTGTCATACTTTTCACAACTTCTGAACATTCTTTCATTGTGTGAGCCATCACATGAAATATGATCCATTCAATTATCAAAATCTGTCAGACATGCATGTATATTCCATAAATATCTCTGACATCAATGTTTGTGATGTCTGCTAAATCTCTGGCCAGACCAACAAGAGTGACAGGATGTCCACCAAGATAGGAACTTGTAGTGTTACGTACTGTGAGGAGGTACAATTTATTGTTTTTTTTACAGAACTACCACAGGTTTTTCATTGTTGCAGAGTTTTTTTTTGCATGGATGTCATTTTGTGGCAATTTTATGTTCACTATTTATGACTTTACATGTAAGAAATGTGTAAAAATGGACATGAAAATGTGAATGTTCTGTTTACATGTAACACATTGCTACAAAAATAAATGTACTGTATACACAAATGTGCATATAATTTTTCTGTGTACTATGGTATTGTACAGTATTGAATTTTCATAGTAAACTTTTACCTACTGTTGAAATCTGTATCTAAAAAGCTGCACAATAGCATTCAGCTAGACAAAACTGACATTATTGTATAGTACAATAAGCAGTCAGTGTCAACAAAAAAGTTGAACAAAAATGAAATTTGCATATAACAAACATTTCTAGGGTTGGCTGCCAGAAAAAAACATCTAAACATTGGGACCAGTATGGCTCACACGATGACAAAAAATATTTTCATTTTGGTGGCATTGGCCAATTTACTGACACAAAAAATTGGGTTTGAAGCATGAATTAAATGTTTTGGGTGAGTTACTACATTTTGCATACATGCAACAGAGTTGTGATGTCCCATAAAACAGTTGTGACAATTGCACTTAAAGTTTAGAGAATGTTAAGACCATTTCAAAAAATGAGCCAAAGCTATTGAGAAAAACTATAATAGGCCTAAATCTATCTCGGACAGATTGACAAATTCAATTGGAAATTAACAATATACTGCATAATTGCATATAACAATATACAGAAATTATTCATATATGTGATAATTTGATTAAAAAAAAAATGTCATTGATTGACAGCCCTAATATAAACAGTATAGATGGATGGATGGATGGATGGATGGATGGATAGAAAGAAATGCAGACGCTCCAAAAGCGAACTTCTGGTGGGCGTCCTTAGAAAAGCCCTTTTAATAGGCCTAAATCTATCTTGGACAGATTGACGAATTCAGTTGGAAATGAACAATATATTGCATATAACAATAAACAGAACATATTTATGTGATTAATTTTATTAATTAATTGACATTATGCCCTAGGTGTGAATGTGAGTGTGAATGGTTGTTTGTCTATGTGTGGCCCTGCGATGGACTGGCGACCTGTCCAGGGTGTACCCCGCCTTTCGCCCAATGTTAGCTGGGATAGGCTCCAGCCCCCCCGCGACCCTGTACACAGGATAAGCGGTTGTCGATGGATGGATGGATGGAATTGACATCATGTAATTCATTTGCTAAAATATTTTAATTGATTGACAGCCCTAATATGATAGATAGATAGATAGATAGATAGATAGATAGATAGATAGATAGATAGATAGATAGATAGATAGATAGATAATGGCATATGGATGCAGAATATGAGGGTTAAGCAATGAAAATGCAAAATATGATAAATCACTGCTATAAGACGTGTGAAAATGTCTCAACTGGCCTGAAACTTCCTCATTCTGCTCCTAGGCCATCAGGTCATACTTATTGTAGAGCTGTGTCATTGTTTTTGCATTCAACATCGTTATATCTGCTGAAATATAACTATGAAGGTCTTTCAGGGTAAAGAACAGATTAGTACGTCAGTCTGAGTAGAAAAGGGTGAGTAAAAGAACAAAAATATGCCTTGAAGCCCATCACAGCTTCAGGCTACATGATACCCGGCAAGTAAACATTTCAAAGTCACTGCGCAATGACAGTCATATAACAGTTGTGTTGTGATGATTGTATTTAAAATAAAAAATCAACAAAGACCTTGCACATGAAGAGTCTTTTCAAATCAAACGTCCTAAGGAGTAGGAAAAATAATAATAAATTAGAGGGGTATGCAGGGGTACACAAATCATATATCAAGTAAACAAACCTTTAAATCATAACTGCCTGCTTGCAATTCATTTACAAGGTGAAAACGCAGCAGGACATGACCCATATTCAAAGACGCAAACACAATGCACACACAACCGCAAACCAGTAGCATTTTCGCTCCTGTCCCTTGATGAAAACGCAATGGGGGGAGATTTATTTTCTCAAGATTGATGTTCAATCACAGCATGTTTTTTTAGAGCGATACTGGCTCCATCCCTGTGGCTATGGCTCAATGAACAGCTCACTGAGTCATCGCCAGCTATAGTGCTGCGTTTATTTCTGTGATACGGTAATTATGCATACATACGATCCCATTGGTACCGGAAAAGCACACTTACTGTACATATTAAATGTCAATGTTTGAAGGGTAGTGGGTGTCCTTGTCAACTGATTTTGAAGTACTTGTTAAGAGTAAAGTAATGTTTAGTCTTTCATAAGTTTGAGTGTTGTTGCAAATAAGTCTGATGTGTAGGCAGTCAAGTTGGAGAAACTGAATATGTAGCAGATCCTAGATATGAAATAAATGAATACTTGATTTGGATTATACAGCTCTACATTCTACCATCATGGTAGTGTTTGTAATGTAATTGCTGTTTCGCAAAGTTGTTGGGAGGGAATTTTTTTTTTTTAGCAACACATTCAACAACACACCTCTGAAACAGTGGCCGATTCTCATGAAAGCTGTCAAAAAATGTCCTGGTCCTATTTTACTCCAAAATCAAAAATAATTGTATTTAGCATATGGAAAATGATGCCAATTTTTATGGCCATTAAGATTTTCTATATTGTGACATTATTCAAATCACATATCATAGTAGTACTCCCTCATTACTGCCTTTCATTTTCTCATACTTTAATTAATACTGTAAAAAAAGGACTACAGTCCCATCTGGATGCCCATTTACATTAACTGCATGTTTAAAAGATGAATTGTTAAGTAATCATACAAACCAATACGACATTTTAAAGCTCTTAATCTCATGTTTTGTGATCACAATTTTATAGCTAATGTATTCCCATAATTTATGTAAAGAGTCAAAATCAAAACATTTGTATCATACATCCCATGTAATGAAATAATTCAACAAACACATCTCCAAGATCTATATTCTATATTTTCCAAGTGATCGCTGATATTTTCATAAGTATCTGTATAATTGAAGAATTCTTCATCTGTCACTGAAACTGCTGCTTCTCACAGGCTGCTTATTATATAAATATTTTATTTCTGGTTCATTCTATGAGTAAAAGAAGCTGTATTAACCACTTAATGATAATTAAAACTAAGAAATACGCAGATTGTTTAATTTGTATTGATTACATGCTGCTATCATGGAGCATGCTAGCATGCTAACCTTCACCATAGTAGGCACAAATAAGGTTTAATAAAACTCTTTGAGTTTTAAAGGTATAATAATTAGTGTTGTCACGGTACCAAAATTTCAGGAGTCGGTACAAATACCAGTGAAATTTCCCGGTACTCGATACTATTTTCGGTACTAAAGCAAAACACAAAAACAGGTTACTGAACAACACTCTTTAATTAGCAAAGTTAACAAAACATTAGCAGCAGAACTAAAAACAAAAATATACCATTGAGCAACACCAAGTTAAATATATTATTTTTGAAATGTAACAAAACTGTACAATGTATGCTTAAAGTATTTTTGAACACTTATATAAGATTTTTGCAACTTTTAATTTAAGTTTTTACCAAGTACTAAAAAAAAAACTATATAAACAAGCATACAATAGAATGAATAAAAAACAATTTCCAAATTAATGTGCAAAGTGCTCTCGTATTAATAAAGCTGCATATTGCCAATTTTCTTCACAATAAGAAATGCACAGTGACATATTATGATTAAATAAGTCGCGAGCCATCCCGTTCTAATCTAGCTGCATTTAGCGCGCGCTCGAGGGATGAGCGTCCCCAAGGCAGAGTCTCTCTCAGCCAGGTGCAGTTTCAATCTCTCTCCCTTAGATCGGGACATTTGCGCAACTCATAGAAGAGGCACCAACCACACAGAGAAATGCCAGTTACTGAGTTTATAGTTATTAACATGATCTGCTTCTGTATTATTTGAACTTTAATAAAGCTATAATGCATTAAATATAACTGCATTTAAGATGTAATACCGGGGTGTTTCCTTTAAAGAGCTCCGCCTCCGCTTATTCCACAACGAGAGTGCTTCTGAATTTACTTTAATTACTTTAATATTGAGTATGTACAATTCAGGCCTGAGCTCAGAAAATGGGGCAATGGCAACAGGTTAAGGAATCATCAATGAAAACAATGCAAAAAATAAAAACACAGACTGATCTCACAATCAAATTGGAAACATTAGGTTGACCTTTTCTTTAGCTAAAAATCTTTGTTTACTGAAATGTTGAAACACTGCCTCCAGTGACCAAAGTGGTAGGTGTTGTTGGGCGTATGGGCACATGTGAGATCCATTCTCCGGGTGTAATGTCCACCGATGGACGCTAAAAGCGAGTTGTGAAGCAATATGTTTTCAGCTGAATAGGCTGTAATCCATTGAAGGAGAATGCATATTTTATAAACAGTGTCCCCTAACCCAAACCTAAACCAATGTTAGTGGGAATATGCAACCTCCGAATCATGCTTGTCACTGACTATGGGGTTAAATGTGACTGCTGCATGTCACTACAGTGTCTGCAGACACTAAACCTGTAACTAGATGAAGTTGTAGACCTCAACTAGAATATTATGAGAAATATCAAATGTTAGATATGTTTTTGCCTTCATATTGAAAATATCCGGGCTAGTTTTGCCTCTTTCATTGGCGTCAACTGCCGATACTATTGGATGGCTAATAATAATAACTTTGGTTGGATCATGCATCCAAACCCTCAAGACGTCAGAAACGATTTTCGAGTAGGCTTATTCAAGTTTTGCTCCACTAGTACAAACTAACCTTCACATAGAGACTTTTTAAATATTTTTTATAGAGGACACTGCTTATGCAAAATCTCAATGGCCTTGAAATGTTCACAGCATTAACACAAGAAAACTCCAATTATCTTGATGAAACCTCAGTAATCTCTCTTTATCAACTTAAGTGGGATAATTGTCCTCATGAGACAAATATATTGTGATCATATTGCTGGTAGATATTTGTAAAATAATTACACTTGTAAAAACACAGGCACTTAACTGTTCTGCATTTGGTATTAAAATACAACCATGTCAATTATGATATTGCACAGGAGTGAGAAAGATGGAGAGCCTGTTGTGACAAGTCCTCCGAGAATTTACTTTGATGTTTGGGTCGTTTCTCGAGGGCTCTTTTGAGACAGACAGAGGAACTGGACTGGGAAATTAAGAATAAATAGACAAGTGGGACAATTGGGTTTTTCAGTCGGGAGGGCACAAACTGCGAGAGTGAGATATCGAAAAAATAATGGAGGTTAAAAAACAAGTATGGGTGACTGCCACTGACTTCAGTGTGGAGGTAAATAAAAGCCCTGTGCTCGTCAATACACACTTGCACACTAATGTTTGAAGTTAAGCTCAATCTACTGCATCTATCACGGTTACATAAGGCCCCATTCACTTCCATTGTAAGTGGGTTACTGCAACTGCGATGTTAGATATCAAAAGATATTAAAGAAAACTCATTTGTAATTTTGGCTCCTTTCCAACAGGTTAGTTTTGTAATCTCGAGTTAGATGCCTACACATCTTTTTCTAAGCCTTCCTGAAAAGTCTTTGTTTCTCTCAATCAAAATAACAGCTTCCTTGGGTTCCTGGTCTAAACATAATCCTTTCATGCTGTCTCTTTTTGATTTTGTTTGCCATTCTGTAACTCACTTCCCATTTGTTGTTCCCACTTGCGTCTCCACTTGGCCATTGCTCCCTCTCTCTCCTTGTGGTCACGGATCTCTGCTTCTCATTGATTGCTGCCACGGTAGATCGAAACATCATTTTCATCTTTGCTCAAGCTCGCATCCACTTGTATCCTGCTCTGCTTGTTTTTATCTGATGTTAAATTATCACCATTCCCAGCTGCCGTAGCTGGATGTTCACATACAAGCAAACACATTTTGATAAAAACTGCAATATGTCTTGCAACTAGAATAAATTAATAGGCAACGCTTTGCATGCATTAAGCATATTTAATGTTACATATTTAATTACATTTGAACACAATTATTAGGGCTGTCCCTCTGTTTTATTCATGTCTATGTGGTTTTCTTTTACATCTTTCTGTTATCTGACTTTCTGATTTGCTTTCTTATCAGTCTTGAAATAAAAAAAATTGCATCACCCATCTTCCCTTATTTCTGTTAACTGTCAGGTTCTCATTTTTCATCTAGTAATGGCTTACTCTTCATCTTTATTCATTTTTCTGTCTTCAGAAAAAGTCTGGATGGGGCACATTTGGTGATGGAAGAGGGTTTGAAGAGTGTGTAGTTGTGTTTTAGGCTAATGGGTAGAAAAGTCAATTCTTTAAATCAGATGCACAGACACACTGTCTTCCCTTTATGTCATTTAAAACAGTACTGACCTGTGGTGGCATTAAAAAGATTACAACAGTCTATTCCATCTCTGCAAGGGTTGTTCTGTCCATTGGAGGCCAGTGTGCTGGTGATTTCTTCAATTAGTGGAACTTTTAGCCTGCTAAAATTATTCTAGTTTGAAAGGAGAGTTTATAATAGGTTTAAACGTTTTATTGTGTCTGATAATTTTCTCCTAATTTTTGAGGGTAATTTAAATTAAACTTTGCCAACATTTCACTTTGGGCCTGTCCCATAACCAGAATTTTTATTTTTAAAATTTGTTATAATATATTTGTAAAAAGTGTTCAAATCAGGGAAATTTTCCTTTGAAATATTTCTTTTTTTGTACATTTATTTATTCAATTTTTATTCAGTTTATTTGGTATTTATGTGTACAATTTGTAGTTTATTTATCTATTATTTCAAATAATCACTGTCCACAATACTGCAATTATTACCATCATGGCAAGCATTTTAGAGAACAATAGTTTTTCCGAAATGTTTTTTCCAGTTCTTTCAAAGTGCAAGTCTTATCCAGCTGCTCCACAAAGTGAAAAATGGCATTACTGTAACACACTATCTACTAACACATTAAACATTATACCAAATTCCATTTGAAGGCTGATTAAATGTGCACTCCATAACTCTAATCCAATACACTTTTTGTCAAATTCTGCATCTCATAGTCTACTAGCTGTCCGTTCTGTAGGTGGGATGAAAATAAAATCTAGTAATCTATAGCTCTGTAAATGGGACAAAAACAAAGCTGTTCGGACTGATCAACACAACACTACTCTTGCCAATCAGCCACAGGGTTTGTTCTTTTGGTCAGCAAACTGTTCTGTACATACATTTTGGGGGCGGAGCTTCCAAGCTTAGTTGAGTTCGAATATCAAAAGTGGTTCTCAGGAGTCGCTGAGTGCACCTTTAAAGTCACGATCAGATCTTTACTCCAGGACATGTAATAAATATTTGAACACAAAACATAGTTTCATTTTTCAAGCTTTTGTGTAGTTAAAAGTACCCCTAATTAAAGAATTACCCATGAAAGAAATCTCACTTGTTGATATAACTGGCTGGTTTCGACATTGAAAATAATTCAACCCTTTTTCTGTCTCTTGTGCTACTGATTGGCTCTTCATTCTCACCCATCTTTATATAAAAGCTTCTCACATTTGCATTTGTCATCTAAATTTCTCCACCTCAGATCTTTGGATGTTTGCTGTCAGTCTTGAGTGTTGTGCAAGCTTTTGTACTGTGAACAAGTCACAGCTTAAATGCTCAGGATAAAGAAAACCCATTTTGACTCTCTTTTGCTGTTGAAAAGAGGCCACAGAATGTACTGTGTGTGTCTGTGTGCGCAAGATAATGAATCAGGATTGCTTTGAATATTGCATGAAGCCAGTTTATTGATATGGAAGAAATGTAATCAAGTTCTTTCTTTCTCTTCTCTTTCCTTTTCCATTTTCATCCTCACAGGACTTTTTGAGTGCTTTGAGGGCAGGGGATGTGGGGCCTTCCCTGATTGGCCGTGAGGCTCTAAGTGGGTGGAGCTGTAACTGTGGCTTTTTGACCATTGGATCAAACCAAGTGACTGCAAAGTCCCACTGAAGAGAAATATTCTGGACCTGTCCACAATATCAACAGAGAGGAGAATTCAAATTTCACTTTGAATGTTATTTCTTAAGAGTGATACAAAGCTTTGAAGAGGTAAGAGCTTGTAAATGTCCCAGCCTTTATATCACCTTAACACTTTACCAATCCAATGCACAGTTATGGAAATTGTAATAAAATATTCAGGTTCCTGTTTCAGTAATATCTATCAGATAATTGAAACACTAAAAAAAATGTAATGAATGCAGCACCTTTAACGATTCGATTGTATATGTTGATCTAGACTGCTGTAGCGATTCTGTATAATAGCAGTGCAGGAAAATCTAATCAGAGTAATTGAATATACTGCTCTGCCAAGGCAAAAGCACAGTAACTATCCCAACACTAAACTTTAGAAAAATTGCTTTAAAATGTTTTGGTTGTCCAGCTAAATTTGGATTATCGAATTTTCCACACTAATATATTTTCATATGAATACTCATTGATTTTGTAACATTTATGCCACTTGTCCACACTGGAACTGCGTTTTCCAAAGGAAGACTTACAAAAACACACCCTAGTACTGCATACTTTGGAAAACAAAGACTTTAAGAAACTGAAAAACAAGACTTAATGCAACAAAAGTGTATTAGTGTGAATGTGGCTTTAGGCATTGATTTTGCTATGTTTATGCCTCTTATCCACCCTGGAATGGCATTGACCCTCACCAGAAATGTCAACTTTCAAAACAGTCTTTAGGTGAGCATACATAGGTAAAGGAATCAAAAGCGTATTTGTGGTGGACATGGCCACAAAAACACATTTTCCTCCACCGAAAACTGAACATTTCGAAAACACTCTCCATTACACCACTTTGGTAAATTATGACATTAAGAAACTGAAAATAGTAACATTTTCAAACAAAAATGGATTAGTGTGGACATGACCATGAAAACACATGGTTTTGCTATGTTAATGCCTCTCATCTACACTAGAAATTTGTTTTCCTCCACATAAAAAAACAGATTTTTAAAATGTATAGATTTTTGCTACACTTGTGCCTCTTCACAATAGCAAGGCGTTTTCCTCTTCCCCAAAAACTTCCGAATATGCTCTCCATTACCACGTACTATGGTAGCAATGATATTAGGAAACTGAATACAATGACCTAGTGTTGATTTGGCCTTGAAAATGCATATATTTTGCTATGTTTAGGCCTCTCATCCACAGAAACCATGTTTTGTTTTTTCACCGAAAGTGTAAGCTTTCAAAATATGCTCTATAGTACCACCTACTTTGGGAATTGATAATGTTAGGAAAGTGGAAACTGAAAATACAACTGTCTTCAAAAACGAAAATGGATTAGCCTGGGTGTGACCTAAGATAGCTGATTTTGGTGCTAACTTTTTTTAATAACAATTTTGACTAAATGTGTATTTAATAAGTTTTGTCTTTGCAAACAGACGTTCAAGAACTGTTTGTGGAACTGAACATCATTTGGTTGCGGTATTTATATGGAATGGAACTGGTTCTGAATGAGAACCAAATGTCAATTCCCAACCCTTCCAATAAATGAATAATACAGTTGTGTCATGAATATTTTTAAGCTAGGATGGAATCGTCCCAACCATTTGTGCAGTTTGCTTGGCGAGGAGCACCTCCTATGGCTTGCTTTCCTGCCTCTCTCTCTATTTCTCTATTTCTCACTCTTTATCTATCTGTCAGACAGTAAGATGATAACACGTTGTCTGATACTCAACACAAACATACACACTTACTCAGAATTTGCCAGACAGTCCCTGCTGTGATATGTGTTCTGACTGTGAGGTCCAACTGAGATAGACTGCAAGCCAATGGGGGATACATACTGTGCCTGAGTGAGTGAGTGAGTGAGTGAGTATGTGTTTGTGTGAGTATGTTGATTTCCATGTAGTGGAGTCTTTTAGGCACACATTGGCACATTGTAGCCCTGACGTGTGATGAAAGTTTTCAAGCAATGTTCAGTTCAGGCCTACAAACTCAGTTAACCAAGAACAAACTACTTACTCCATGTATTAGATATAATTTGAAGATGAACCTACACTGTCATGAAGGCAATAATGCCCTATATCTTTGTAAGGGTTTTGGTACACATTTCACATAAGTGAAAACCTGTTGGAAATTTGTTCATTTCTGCTTTATAGTACTGTCGCACATTTTTCTCGATTCACAGCAGTTGCAGAAGGCAAGACTTGTTTGTTTGCTCCTATTGTTCGAAGAAATTTCCTTTTGTTTATTGGAGAGTGTTTGTAGTTTCTCTTCTGGTCATCGTAGGGCAGCTAGCCATCAGTCCTTCTGCCATGTTTCAATAACCTGGCTTGTGCGAGCTGACAAGATATCCATCCCTTTGCCCCTAAAGGGATTTGCTGAGACTCAAAGAATAATGGGAAGAGAGAGGGTGAAAAGGAAAGCAGTCTGGTCATTAGAGTACTGTAAACGTTGGGTTTTAGATGACACTTCTTTCCGAAGTGAATAATTTCACATAAAAAATTAAAACTCTGTCATAATGTGCTTGACCTCTTGTCTTTCCGAACACATATTACTTTTTCTTCCAAGAAACACAAAAGAAGATGTTTAAATGTTGACGTCTGTTACGCATTCATGAGCACCAAAAGAAAAGCTTGTGTCGTATGAGAGGAGGCCTGTGGGTATAAATGCACCATTAGAAGCCATTCACTTTGAACAAGTGTTTGCATCTTCTATGGAAAAGTGCTAAATGAACATCTTTATCCAATTTGCCGTGTCTCATTCACAGTGGCTTGCATGTGATTTTGAGTCATTAAGCATGAAAATCAAGACATATTCTCACATGAACAAGCTTCTCATACTCTCATGAATGCACAATGGATGATTTTCATTATTTATTTTTTTCAATCATGGTAACACTTTCTATGAAGCCCATATTTATAATGCATTGTAAAGGCATTATAAATGCATTAGTATTGTCTTAAAATACACAATTTAATTTCTATTAAATTGTTATAACTTATACATTATTGTAACCACAATTATAATACATTGTAATACTTGCCCACTCATAGTTGTACCTTAGAATATAATGCATTGTAACACAATAAAAATAAAGTATATTAGGTATGGATTAAATAAAGCGACACAAGCAGTGTTTTCTCAAAAAAATATGTTATAGATGTTTATAAGTAGATATAAGACATTACAAGTCAAGCTTGGAAAAAATGGAAGATATATTCAAATGCACAAAATACAAAGGAACACGCAATGTCAATTTTGAGACATTAAGAAAAACATTACAAGGTTAAAAAATATCAGTAACTGTCATTTGAGGAAAAACGTTGATCAGACATGTAGTTAAATCTTTGTCACTTACGCAAAAGTCACCCAAGAAAAATAAAAATAAATTAAAATTCACACTCATTCTATGCTGGAATCTATGAAAAAAAATTAAATGTTTGTGCATCTTATTTGGAGACCTATTTTTATATACATTATCTTCCGTTATATGAGTATGACTTGTGATAAATTGTATGTAAAGTATGTACAGTGTTGCACTTATATGATTAACTTTACAAACTTCTGCTGATAACATTGGATATTGATTGTGTTATAATGCTTTATACTCTTTAAGGGATAAATATGAATAGGTATAGTATTATAATGTATTGTAACTGTAATTACAATTATGTATGAGAAGTTAATACATATAAGTTGTTTTATGTGACATTATAAATGCAGTAAAATTGATTTACAATGCCTTTAAAATGCATTATATATATGGGCTTCATAAACATTTTACCAAAACCACTTTGGGTTATTTCTCTCCAAAACCTTTCAAAGACTTGTCAATATGGTATGTGACCCGTGAGGAAATCACAGAAAGATTGTGAAAGATTCTGAATATGCTATTTTTTGGTTAATATATGTCTGCATGTAACTTGTGTGAGTGTGTGAGAGTCTGCTCTTCACAGTGTATCGTCTTCTCCATCTCTTACCGTACACCATCGCACCTGTCAAATCTACTTGTCAGCACCCCAGATTGCCTTGGCAACATGTTGCCTCTTGTGCAATGAGGTGCTAGTCGAAGTGTGTGTGTGGGAGGCTGTTTGGAAACTCATCTGTGTGTGGTTGGCTGCATGTTTTTGATGGGAACAGTAGATACCCACAAGCTTCATTCTTCGGCAGCTCCACTGCAGATAAGAGGCTTCCTACCAGCCTGTTGCTGCAGCTTTGAGTCTGTGTGTGTGTGTTAGGATAGCCAAGATAAATTCGGATATGAAGAGTGTTGTGTTTACAGCCAAGTTCCACCCCGTCCCTGCTAAAAGAAAATCTTGAACCAGCCTAAAGTGGTTAAATGGTCTCCAAGCCTGGCCAAACGGGTAAGGCTGGTCAGTTTAGCTGATTTTAGAGGGGTTTTTGGCACTTGTCAGCTCAGCCTGCATGCAGAAAAAACCTCTGTATGGCAACTTATGGCAACTGGTGACTTCAACTGTTTTTTTGAGTTCTCTTCTGACTTCTTATTTTCACCAGTGTGGTGTTTCAATCAACCTGCATATTCATTAACTGCATTTCTAGGTTTTGAACTCTGTCTTGATGCACATCAACAGTGTGAAGCTATCACTGCCCAGTTCATCAAACCTAACCAAAAAGCAAGGGGTTATTGTTTGGCTGCAGTTTTTTTACAGCTACCCTGCTGGTAGATGTCATAACTTCACCATTAGTGGCCATTCACACCAAATACGGTTTTGAGTTCAACTGCGCTGTTTTTATTTTTAATTAATTAATTAATTTTATCAGTGTTCAACCAATGCCCAATTTATTCAGCTTAGCTAGCTTAAGACCAGCCTAGTCAGCTAAACGAGTTTAAACTAAGATGCACCAAAATTTCAGCCAAAGAAAAATGTTCTGTGGAAAGTGCTATTTTTGGTTTTTGGCCTAACTTTTCTAACTTCTACTGAAATCAGATAAAACAGAGGTACTAATTATTGGAACAAATACCTAAAAAAAAAACAAGATGAAAAAATATAATCTGACTCTTGATGGATGTACTGAAATGACAACATTTACAGCAAAAAATGTAGGTGTTATATTTGATACCAATGTGTACATTGAAAATCAAATTTTGAATGTTTGAAGAACTGCATTCTTTCAACAAAATATTATATCCTGAGGTTACCAGAGGATCTCTGGTCCTGCCTGATGTTCAACTCCCACTGTGTCGCTGAGTGATATTGACCAACTGCAACATGTGCCAGCCAGATTTCACTTCAGTCTACTAAAACAGACTTCACAGAGTATGAATTGATGCAAACTCAAAGATATGGGTTTCTCAAAACTCAAAGCCAGTGTCTGAAGCATGGGCTCAGGTTTGAGTTCACCAAAATTACCTGCCATAAGCTTCCTGCAGTAAGGCTGCGGCGGTATGTGCAGAATATACAGTATGCCACTTCACATTCAAATTTACATTTAAACAATTGCTTTGCCATTATTACAATTGTAACGCTACATAGGGCAACTGCTAAGTGCATGAAGTGTCCAACATTCTGTTTTTTCAGTTGAAGTAGTATATCATCTGGGTACTTGTACTCTTTTTCATGCTGTATTTTTTTTTTAGTGAAAACACTCTAATCACACTATTTACAGTACAAAATAGCATATAATAGTGCAGAAATATGGGGTTTGCGATTCAGTGTCCATAACTGTAGTTGAGACAACTACCATTTAAGATGAATGGTAATTCTAACAGATAGCTTTCTCCAGGTATTAAAGACCTACTTAGTGTCAGCACAGCTGCCATTCACCTATTGTTACCCAATGCTAGAATGTCAGGAAAAGACTGGTACCATATCAGTGTAAATTGGTATCCTCCACCCAAAACAGCCCTGAATATTGGTTTGTAGAGACTGGGGAAATCTTCTCTGGCTTTTCCACCCCAGCGGCTCATCTGCATTAGCGTTGTGCTAATCTTATTAGTTTTTTGTTATAGAATCCTGCAGAACTTAGTCTGCTGCTACGTGATGCTGCATATTATACAGTCTTCCCTTAGCTGAGCTGTAGGATAGAGTGAGTAAGAAATGATAAGAAAATGGAGAACACTCTTGTGTAATACAGAAAGCAGAAATTATGGAGGACTTGATTGTTGCTCCTTGGCGATCCACTTAAATTCAAACTTGGTGTGATATATCCATACCTGTTATGTTCTTGAACAAATCAGTCAGTGTGTGAACGTTTGTGTATATTCCCTGGCTCTAGGTTGCATGTCCCCAATGGATTATTTCCACCTTAATTGCAGGTTTTTCCTAAATCACTGCATTCTCAGAGGCCTTTGTTTCCTCCTCATCCATTAAACTCATGTCACTCTCTTTCTACAGATACCCTCTGTCTCTCTCCATTTCTCTCTTCCTCACCAGGCTATACGTGATCTCAACCTCTGATTTAAACATTTAAAAGATGAAATCAGTCTGGTTCATTCAGTGGCAGCTGTGGTGTAGAATAACTATTGGATATCTTTGGCTTACAAGTGGCTATCCTTCCTGCTTTTCTCAGTAATTTGTCTTTGTTGAAGCGAATCAAACCCAAAATGTTTAATGAACAGATAATGAGTCCTAGCTAAAGATGCCTCTCAACCTCTCAAATTCTGCTTGACTTTGTAAACAGTTGCTGCGAATAAGAGACGTTCTTTTGAAGACCACAAACAGAGACCAAAATAACTAGTTGCCTGATCTGAATCTCAATCATTCTGTATGGTTCAAAGGAAACTGAAAGTCTGATCTGAGGTCAGTTGCTCATCTGTTCTGTTGTGAACATCGTTAATAATTGTAAATGGTCCCAGAACAGTTCTTTAGTACAGATATGTTTATGTATACATCTATATGTGTACATCAGGAATATGTGTATATGTACTGTAAACCATTACTTCTATGTCTCTGCATGTCTGTGTTGGTGTACATCACTCTATAATTGTCTTTCTCTTAATTTGTCTTGAATGGCAACTTCCACTATTTTCCATGACTAAGAAAGATGGACACTGACAATGCACACAAATGCTGCACATCAAAACCATAATGAGATAGACGGCACACCACATTTCTGACGGGCTGCATGTGCAGGTTGCCATTACTTTGCAATGAAGCAGCTGCAGATTAGGAAAATGTATTTTCCTACTGGAGGTAAGGGGGATATTTTCAGCCCAGTTTGTTCAGGTGGTAGGTGGGCCCCTGGACAACTGTCATCAACAAATATTTTGTTTCATTGGTTGGTGGCTGCTGTCTGGTTGCAACACTGGAATTAGAAATTGTGCAAAAGAGTGAGAACAAGAGAATGAGACTAAAGACTAAGTGCAAGCTGTTTTATAATAGTTTGGTGCTGGTCTAAGTCTAGACAATATAGGGTTATGCTGGTGACCAATCTTGTCAGCAGGTAATGCACGAGAGTGAATGGGAAAGAGTGGGAATAGGAGAATAAGAGAATGAAAGAAAGTAAATGAGTCAGAGGGGTGAAATGAAGTTGAATAGAAGAGGAAATGTGAGAAGTGATAAAAAGGTGAAGGGAGGGCAGGGTGATTATAATTATAAAATGGAGGTAAGGAGACAGAAACTTGGCCAGGGGCCATAAATACAGGTGAGATTGGAGGAAATGGTTAGTTGGTAGACTCTGGTGGACAGGAAAGAGCTGTGAAAGCATTTGTGTCTTTTTACTATGTCCATTCAAACATAGTAAAACCTAAAAAGCCTACTTTTTTGGGGACCATACCTTGTGGTCCCTATGAGGAAAACTGTTTCATAATGTGCCCCCTGTAGTATCTGACCCATGAAAACGAAAATTCTGCAGTCATATAAGTAGTCAGTTAATTTTGGGGGAAACTATACTTTTAAATCTGCAGATATTTTGCTATAAGCACTAGATCTTTAAAAATCGAGTTATCAAACAGTTTTGAAATCCGTGTATTCCTAATATGGGTTTCTTTTCCTATTGTATGTTCTATCTTAACATTATAATTGTTGCTTTTTCTAAACAATCCGGAATGTATACAAGTGAGAGAGCAAGTGACTATTTAATGTATTGATTTATTAATTATTGGTTGTTTTTATATGTTTCTTCTGACTTTCATCAGTTGGCCATTTTAGGGTGGAGAGATTGCACACAGATTTCCCACTGTTTGTTCACCAAGGCCCTAACCCCCTTGCTCTCATTAAACCTCACCTTTGAAAAAATATATATAAAAGTGTGTATATATATATATATATATATATATATATATATATATATAAACATTCATTCCTCCCTCCTTGAGCTTTGAGTGTAAATACTGATGTTAACAAAATTTTAAAAGCTTCTTGAAAGCTATGATGCTTAAGGAAAAGCCTTTTTCAATTTTGCAGTTTTTTATTGAAACATTCAATATCTTTTTTTTTTATTATTATTGTTATGTGCAAGCACTTTGCCTATAAACTTGTTTTTGAAAGTCTTATGATAAGGTATTATATTGGAAAGAGATGGCAAAATCGTAAAAAATCATACGTGTTGGCTCATACAAAAACATACAACTTTTACTCCAATAAATAAAAATAAATGAACAAACAAACAATGTTGTAGTGACGTTTAATGTTGAAGTTTAACCCCTAACCACCTTAAACAAATCCTAAATGTTAACCATGATTTTATTTGGTAAAATCTTCTTCCATTGTTCTGTACCATGAAAGAAGGAAAATGTTGGGTTTTGAATGAGCTTTCTTACGACTTTTCCTCAGGTTAACCCCCAACCATAACCATGAATTTGATTGAAAAATAACTTTAGCGTGTCATGAATGAAAGAAAGCATTGGGATTTGGAAAAAGACAAGGGATGCGTATAACAGGTTATACGTGTTGCATGACATGCAACAGTACATGCAAATTTATATTGCAGAAATATGGGATTAGTAGCCAGATTTGCTCACAGATGTTTTCTTTTTTTAAATAAAGTGTTGGATTGGAAACTTGCTAACAACTGATGCCTGTATTAAGTTGAAATCATTTTGTTGATTCGTTGGATTCTATGGGAGTAAAAGTCTTACTTTTTCGTACAAGCCAAATAGTATGATACCTTATGATTTCACCATCTCATACGAATTCTTATGAGTTGACATTGAACTACAGTATGTTGTTAAATGACATATGGATGAAGGTCTGACCTGAGCCAGTCTCAAGCTCTCAAAAACAATATTTTCAAGCATGTTAGATATGGACCCTATGGCGTTGTATTTCTGCCATAATTTAGCAGCGTAAATCTAGCAAACTTTTTTAAATATTTGTATTTTTTTAATAGTTCAATGTAAATGTATTGAATTATTCTTTATTTTACCCTTGTATTCATTTAAATCTCTTTCTGTCATCTGACTGCCATTATAATTTTCTCTCTATTTTTCAAAGTTGTGGAAGAGCCAAAGTTGGACAGGAGGGAGCCATATTGTCTTCATATTGTTTTCTGCAAAAACAGTGCAAATATGTCCCCGCAATAAATTCAAATTTTTTTTTGCTATGCAAAATCTGATGTTTTCTCATTACATAGTTTACACAGGTACAGAGTTTCTATCAGAATACTAAAGATTGTTTCTGAAGTGAGTATTGATGAAAACAGACCCAACATACAGTTGTATTTGATTAAAATTAAATTAATCATATAATTTCAAATAATTCTGTAATCAAATATGTACATTAAGTTTTGATTGAACTCAAGTGTTCGACAAGTGTTCAAAAAATGACTCTGTGTGTTTTCATATTTTTATGCCATCATAAAATAAACAAAATTGCCCATTCATTTCTAACACTGATTGAATAGCCAGCTGCTAATTTATAACAAAACCCCTTGAACAATTACCTGTTGTGTAGTTAAGATGCTTTTTTTTTTTATTCATTCCTCCATTCTTGAGCTTTCTCACAAGCTTTTCCTTTGTCGTATGTGGTTTGTTTAAAGGAGTGTTGACCATTTGCATGGTGAATGACATAAAACCAACACTCGTGAACTCTCCGGTCAGATTCAAGGATGTCAATATTGCAAGCTTATCTGATTCTTAATCAGAAGAGCCAATCTGTACTTTGGATAATTAGCATGCATAACCACCTCTCTCCTCAGTGTAGAATGAGAAAAAGAATGAACGGTAAAAACGAGAGTCAGAGAATGTTAATTGATATACATACTGCACTCTAACTGACTTACTTTCTACGTTATCACCATACAATCGGTTGATTTATCATTCACAATGAAAAAGGACCCAACCTACCAATTAAAGGCTCTCTTAATTAATAAATACCTCAGATACAAGGAGAATATGCAAGATGACCTGGTTCTGAAACATTCATGCTCTTACAGACATACTTTATAGGTTATCACCGAACAAACTGCTAATTTAACATTCACAGTGAGGAAGAAGTGACCCAACTGACCAATTAAAGGCTGTCTGTATCATGAGGATGATATGGCATATGGACTAGGTCTTCAAGATCTTGTCTTGAGTGAAAAGCTCCCAGCAGAGGATGAAAAGGTCTTTTATGAAAAAGGTCACACATAATAGCCTGTATCGTGAGAACTGAGTGTGTATATGTGTGTCTTAGCATTTCTGTGTGTATGTGTGTGAGAGCTTCTGTCATAAAGTGTAATGGTAGATGATATTTTACATCCTTAAAGAAAATTCTCCGTAATGGGCACCAGTGGGATCGGCAGACATGGGCAAACTGACAAAAGAGTAAAAGAGGGAAAATAAGTGACAAGAGAGCAAAAAAGTAGAAATAGGAGAGAGATACATGAAGGAGGGTAGCAGCAGGAGATAATGGGGAAATCGGAGAGGTTAGGGATGCATGGAGACATCGAAGTGGCCTGGAAATCCAAATAAGCTTATGTAAATCACAGAAGCGAGGCGATGAAGTGATGCTCCGTTAAAAAAAGAGGGAATGGGAGATTGAGAGTAATGCTCTGCAAGCTCAGGGGCCCTCTGTAATTACCAACTGGCTCCTGAGCTGTACACATGGGTCCGGTCATCCTAATGCTATCCCAGTGTGCTCTTCTGCTCCATGTCTTCATTAACATAGATGGCTGGGCAGGGGGCCAGAAGAATTGGGCATTGCAGGAAAACTAATGAGGGTTTAAATGCCTTGATTTCCTTTAAAAAACAAAACAACAATGGGAAATGTACCTGGTAGTTAAACTCTAATCAAGCTGCCATTTAAAAACATAGTTAGCCATACAAGTAGCTATCAAAAATGAATTAAGCCCAACTTAGTTTCATAACAACTCGCAATAATTTTGTTTTCATTTGAAATCGTATGCCTTAGCTCATACAAAAAGGTATGACTTATTCCCATAGAAAACAATCCATTAACATAATCTTAGCATAAAGAAAATTTGCATAATCATATTTTGCACTTTGATTAATTTAAACAGTTGTTAATTTTACAAAAATAAAAAAATTAATGGTTTTGAAATGTCGTCTTTGGCTGAACAAGCCTATGTTAGTTAATTAACCTTAAGTATAACTGAGCCATACTAACTTAATATATATATGTATAAAAGGTATAGACAGTATGAATTTATACAAAAGTATATATGAATTGTGATAAAACTACTATTATTACAATTAGGGTGACAGCATTACATGTAATATTTAAAATTAGGGTGGCAATATTAAATGTAACTAATTGTTAGAAAAAAAATACACTGGTATATAAATCAGTCCAAAAAAAAAAAAAAAAGTGATGAACCAACAAACAACTAAAAATAGATGAAAGAATATCACTTTTTTAATCGGTGAAACATTTATTTATGTGAGCTGATGGAATGAACTGATTCACTAAATTGAACTGGACTTCCCAAAGCAACTTAAATGGAGCGAGAGACAGGACATTTGCGTTTAATTAATAGCTTCCACTTTATTGTAAAATGCACACAATACAGTTTTGAGCAAAAAAAAAAAAAAAAACAGCGGTGTAGTGCTACTCATTGGAAAACATAGCTTTTTACTGTTTTGAAAACTGTGAAAAATGTTGGAAAGTTTGTTGCAAATCTACTTTTACAGTAGTCAGTTACTCTCCAACACTGGCCTTCTCTCATGGCTAAACAAGTCTTAACTAGGCCAGTTCCCCAAACATCACCAGCTAACATTATGCTGGAGTTTGATCACTTTGTCATATCACGTCTGTTTAGCAATTTTAGTCCTGCAGGATGACTGTTAATCAAATTTACACAAAGTACACAGAGATAGGACCATATCTGTACCATACAATTTGGACTTTCTGCAATTTCAGGCTCAGATGTTCGTGGTGAGATATGTTTGGAAATCAACTCTAGAGAATAACCTTCCATCTTAGTGGGATGATTGCCTCAAAGACTTAAATGAGAAAATATATTTCTTTTTTCCCCCTTTTTCTTTTTTCTGGTTCACTCTTTGTTCGTGTCCTTTTCGAGCGTTGAATCACAATGTTTAGCTCAGGGTGGCTCTGTCATTGGTGAAGAGCATTTAACCTTGCGAGAAGACTGCTAAATGTGGCTACTGCAGTCACAAAACTTGCCACAGGCTCTTTGAAGATAATTTTCCATGTAATTAAATATATTTAGGCAAAAAATGGTAGAAGAAGAAAAAACACGGTTGTGAATGATAGGTAACCATTATTTTGTGTTTTGGTTCACCAGGCACTTAGACCAGTAGTTATCAATATAAACCAGCTAGAAATTAATGCTAGACTAAACAGGTCTTTTCAACAGGGAAAGGAATGCTGTTGTTGTGTCTGTTAAATTTAACAGATGGGTTTGTGAAATGGCTTCAAAGCAGCATTGGCCTTATTTGTGAATGCTCTGCTAGCTTTTTCCCTTTGAAGTTGACACATGTTGTGTCAAAGTTAGGGCCAATTTATAAACTGGAATGTACATTATGTATACTTTTTTCTTTACAAGTAAGTTATGCCAGGCTGGCTGTTAGTGCCATGTGACTAATCACATTTGAGGAGCAGAAAAATGACTGAAATGTTTAGTTAGAAAAACCATAGCAAATTATTCCAGAACGGTTTGAAGATTTGTGCTGAATTTGTGTGGATGTACGTAGCATGAAAGTAACTCCCCTAGTAGGTGTTCCATTTTTTTTATGAATTTTGGAAAAACTCAAATTATTTTAAAGAGTAGAATAATATAACCCAACTTAAATATTTGCAATCTGTTGCTTGCACAAATCCCAACACATGGCTAATAATTGAATGACCATTAATGGTGAAAAATTGCATTTTGCCCCCAGTATGGTGTACATACAGTATCTTCCAGCAAGGGCTAATCAATCTGACATGAAACTCAGGCCACCAGGAGGTGCAGATGCAGGATGTCCACTTTTTATCACCATAATGAAAGTTTAAACCAGTTATCTTAAGTGAATAGTTCCCCCCAACATTTTTTAATTCTCTCATCATTTACTCACCCTCATACCATCCCAGATGCGTACGTCTTTCTTTCTTCTGCTGAACACAAATTAAGATTTGTAAAATAATATTTCAGCTCTGTAGGTTCATTCAGTGCAAGTCAACAGGGTCCAAATCCTTGAAGCTCAAAAAGCACATAAATGCAGCATAAAGTAATCCATATGACTCTAGTTGTTAAATCTATGACTTTAGAAGCAGTAGATGTGGGTAACAGATCGATATTTAAGTCATCTTTTTACTATTAATTCTTCTCCCTGCCCAGTAGGTGGTGATGTGCACAAAGAATATAAATTGGCCAAAACATTTATAAAAAAGAAAGAAAGAAAAAGAAAAGAAAAGAAAGAGGAACTCTTAGTGCAGAAGAGTGCTTAGGAGGGCTTTTTGAAAGTGGAATTTTTTTTGTAAAAAAAGTACTTAAATATTGATCTGTTTCTTACACACACACCTAGCCGTTTTGATTTGTATGGATTACTTTAATGGTGGCTATATGTGGTTTTTGGAGCTTAAAACATTCGGCTCCCATTCACTTGCATTTTCTGGACATGCAGAGGTGAAATATTCCTCCAATAATCTTTGTGTTCTGCTGAAGAAAGACAGTCATACACATCTGGGATTGCATGAGGGTGAGTAAATGATGAGAGGATTTAACTTTTTGGGTGAACTTTTCCTTTAATGCTAGCCATCAGGCAAACATAATGTTTTTCCAAATACAGTTGTTGTGTTACTACAGCAGTTCTCTGAAGGTTTTGCTTTAGATTTTAATATATATAGTTGAGACTTAAGATATCAGAGTTATCAGATATCAGGTAAGACTTAAGGTCACAGGAAGAGCGCGGTAGGGTCAGATGATGTTCTGACACTTCTCCATCCATGTTGAATGTAGTGAGATAGATAGATAGATAGATAGATAGATAGATAGATAGATAGATAGATAGATAGATACTGTAGATTCATTCTGCTCTATGGTTCAGAAGACATTGTGTTTCATTTCCCAGAGAGAAATGACAATACTGTACAAACCACTTGACTTGACTTAATTGCATGAGCTCCAGTGCGTGAGGTTGCACTGAGTACACCGTAGCCTAATTCTGCACTCTGCAGTCGCCAGAAGTGCTACACTGTCAGACCTCTTCACAATTACCATCCATTGTGCAGTTCGGAAAACTGCACAGATGTTAATCAAACCTCAGCTTAATAAGACACATAAGCCAGTGCCTATTCTCCCCTGCAGAACTCTTCCACACCACATAACAAGCTGCACTTAATGAATGCAACAATGCAGGTTTGTGGTGCATCAGGCCGGGCTTGTCAACCAAACATTTAGGCACATTTGTTCCATTTTATTCAGTACTTAATCATTTTATATACCACATGCCATAGAGGGATGTGTGTAGGAATTTAGAGCAAGGACTGCCTTCTGCCTTTATGGTGGTTTTGTTGTTTCTATGATGTTGTTTTTGACAATCGCTGACATGCACATGCCACACTCCAACAGCATATGATTTATTCTTTAAACATATGCATAAGTTTGTGAGTTGGACTTACTTTATTTAGATAGAATATTACAGGGCTTTTTACAGTGACAAGCAATTTGCTGCAATAAAGCAACTGAAAGTTGTTCATTTTAAATCAGAGTTGCAGCAACAACTGTGACTATTGGTGTTGCAACATAGATAAAAATATAAAAAATAAAAAATTCTATTTCAGTTCCAACATATGTAAATATCTAACTACCTCATATATTATGATTGGTAATGTGCATTTTGTCTTCTCATCTTGACTTGTTTCTCTTTCGCTCACTCTCTCTTTCATCTGTCCTTTATTCTCTCCATATGCAGCTTTTTTTTATCACAGGTCAAAGCAAACGCTTATTTTCTAGAGCCAATCTTCCAGAGCACTCTTTTTGTTACCAAGCAACATGCCTATCGATGTCTGTGTACTTTGCTTAAATTAGTTGGTGCTGAGGAGACGGTTAATGAGATGAATGGCTGTACTGGAAAACATGGACATTACACTCTTGTATCATTCTACAACATGCTCATCTCAACAGTGACCCATGCCAGAGTCTATTAAAACCTAACAGTGAAGTTTGTGTGTATGTGTATGTGTATGTGTGTGTGTGGGCGGGTTTGGATGGTTTATGTGGACTTTTTTTAGGTTACAAACTGGTAATTACTAAGGAATTATGCTGTAATGTGGTTTAGCATTTCTATTGTCCCAATAATTCAAATCGCTTAAAAAACATACTAAACAATGTTTTGTTATTCTTAAATGTAAAAATGAAGAATGTTTTTGTGAGGGTTAGGGTTTGGGGAAATAATCTATAGTTTGTACAGTATAAAACACATTATGTCTATGGAGAAAGTATGGAAGAGTAATGAGAGGAAGAAAGGAAGGAAAAAAGATGGAAACAGAAGATGGAAGGATGGAAGGAAGGAAACGTAGAAGAAAAAAGTATGGAAAGATATAAGGGAGGGAGAGAAGGAAGGAAGGAAGGATAAATAATTTGAGGAAAGAAGGAAGGAAAAATATGAGAGGAAGGAAGGAAGGGAAAAATATGAGAGGAAGGAAGGAAAATAATAATGAATTAATTAGGATTAATTGTGTCTTCTAGACAGCAAGGAGATTAAATGGAGACTTTTGCTTAAACCTATTAATCTCTCATGTATATTCTCTGTAGTTTCAGAATAGATCTCAACAGTGTCTCAATCAAAAGTGAGAGATTTCAATTTGGCTGGTTCTTAAAACATATTGTGCTGAATTGTACTGCTCAAACTGTTTAAACTGATAATAATGGTCTAGGAATTTGTTAAAATAAACTTTCCACTTGTTTCTCATGTTGGTATGCTTCAGAAGAATATGCAGAGACCGACGCCACACAAAGCCAAGAACAGCACAAGATTAGGCAAACTTGCCCACTTTTTTTTAATTTATTTTTTTAGTTAATATGCTGCTGTAGTTTTTATTGGTTGTTCATGGTGTAGGGATGTGCCTGAAGCCGAATACCCTTTTCGGAAAGGCACGAATGATGACTTAATAATATAAAAAATAGTAGTTTGACTGATAATCCAAGAAACACAAGGATAAAGCGACATTGAAAAGTGAACATATTCTAAATTACACCAAATTTAGATAATTTCACGTCGGAGCTCGTCTTGCCGTCTCTTAAAGTTGACCATATTTACATACACATCAGCGATTAAGGTTATTATATGGTTAAGGCTTATTCTGAAAAAAGTAAAAATGCTCCATAAGGTTTAAATGCTCCATGTAATATTAATCTATTCAGAATATTCCTATTTATGTAAAACAAAGAAACTGAAACTTGCTCTGCCTTTTTTAGTGGTGCTTGCCAAAGGCCAAGTTCTTGTTATTCTTTAAACTGTGCTAAATTTGATAATGTTAAGTGTTCTTGAGCTCTGAAAAAGCGCTGTATAAATTTAGCATTGTTGTTGTTATTATTATTATTTAACTAAATAATGGTATCCTATTCTAAAAATTCCTTATAGATTTATGGGACTTTCACATGTTTGTAAGCTATATTGATTTAATTATATTTCTTATAATGCTTGAATTTGTATTTATTATTCACTGCAAAATGTGTGCTTGACATTTCACATTTTGCTTGATACCTCCTGCCTCCAGAGCAGGGCTGGACTGGTAATCTGGCATACCGGGCATTTTCTGATGATGGCCGATCAGGGGCGGACTGGCCATTGGGAGAACCAAGCAGGCTGGTAGGTCGGCCGCGAAACGGGCTGAATGGGCCGCGATAAGCTAAAATGAGCTGCTGCGTTATGCAGAACGGACCACAAAATGGCGCCGCGATATGCAGAAATGGAAAGCGAACAACCCCCCCTCTCAGATTTTGTGCCAGTTGCTATGTAAAATCCCTGGCCGATTTCTATTCCCAGTCCAGCCCTGCTCCAGAGTCATGTTGATATTCATGAACAGATGAACAAAAATTCTGTTTCAGGCAGATATGCATATCAGAAATACCAGGATAAACCACAGTTAACAACATATTCTGCAGTTAATGTGGCCAACAAATTAAATTTCCCATACTTCATATGGGAAGATTTTTTATTTTATTATAATTTAATTAAATAATAACTATAAAATAATAATAATTATTATTATTAGTGTATTAGCTATTATTATGAAAAAAAAATATTGAATATTTTATTAATAGAAACCGTAAACATAAAGGTGGTTTTACACGGGACGCGGTGGGTGGCAGGCTTTGCTTGCGAGCGTGCCAGCGAGTTCAAACAATGCTAGCGAGCGCTAAGTTGCTGTGTCTCTAAAGCGATTACTTTAAATATTGTATTCCATGTCTCAGGTGAGTTTTACTTTTTAATTTAATGGATGGTTATTGATTGGTATTGATATTTTATCTTTTTATTGGCAAATTTGTATGCATTCTATAAATACCTTAAATAACATATAAATAACAATAATCACACTGTGCTACATTTATGTTTGTGTTATAAATGTTTGGAAAATCTGCCACAGCAAGGACCTATGTTTTCCTCCATGATGTTTTTGACTATGTAAAAGCTCCATGCCATTTGATTGGTTGTGAAAAAAAATCCCCTCTGATTGGTCAACGACAAGCGGCAGCCGTGGAGAGATAAAATATTTTTATGCTGCGTGGTGTGCGCTACAAGCAGTCGTGCACATCAAAGCAGCAGGATTCTCATGAATGAGCTTGGAAAGCAGCGGCGCTTTGACTGCTGCATCTGTTTTGCCACCTGCCACTTCGATCTCATTGAAAATTATTACGGAGTGCGCAGTGACTGCGTCCCATGTAAAAACCCCGCCCACATTTGGTTCTATCCAAATTTAGAGACAGATACAGAACATTTTGTCATATGAACAAATACAGATACAGTTTATGAATAGTGCCTGTCTTGCTTTCTCCTTATTAGCTTATCGTTTCTAAGAGAGCAAAGTTTCTGCTCAATCAATAAGCATCATTGACGTGTAAACGTAGAGGGTCTTGTGCATATTCATCTGTCTGACGTCAGAAAGTTGCACAATTTTAGAACGAGTAGTTTATGCAGCTTAGTTTAGACTTAAAAGTTACAGTATGTTTTCATTGTACATCAAGCTCTTATCTCAAAAGATCAAGGAAAATGTCAGTCCCCATGATATGACCCCTTCAAATGAGTCATAACTTAGATCTCTGTCTTGGGTTATGAGTGAACAACCTCTGAGCAATAAAATTCAGATTCTCTGGTTCTGTAAAATACATGGCCTGATGCTTGTTAAGACCTTTGTGCATCGTTCTCTCATTCTACCTCTCCATAAAAGAGCAGTTGTTGGTTGGGTAGGTGGTTGGAATTGTGCCAGTCACGACTTGAAGAAGGAAAGAGATTGAGAAAGAAGGAGGTAAAAAGAAAGAAAAGATAAGGAAGGAAAGAGTAATGAGAGATACAGCTGCTTACATTGCACCCCCTCAACTCTGCTGATGCATAGAAAATGGTGGAATGATGCTCACATAGACACACACAAAAGAGAACGAAACACACTGAAAGATATGCATGCATAATAAGCATGCAATATAAAGTAACATAGAAGGATCTTACCCATTGTTTCAATATTACTGACTCAATAGTAGGCCTATATGGAATCTGTGGATGTTTAGTACATTTTCTGCACTGATACTGCATATGTATTTTGAAAAATATATGGAATGGATTTCAACATGGTAAAAAAATATCAAATGAGCTAAAATATTTAATAAACAGACATGTAAGCTGCAAGGAATTCATATAACTTTATGACTGACATTTATGGTATTGCGATTCTAAAAGTTATGTGGGAAAAGAGCTCACGTTAGGGGCCATTCAGACCAAAGTTCCTGCACTAAAAAAGTTAGAAACCACCACTTTAAATAAAACACAACGCATGTATTTCGAGATTTGGTTTTAAAAGTTAAAAAGCTTTTTAACTTGACACAGTATCTTAAATGTGCGATGTTCAAAAATGTCCATCTACTGCATGTTTACATAAAAAAAAATAGAAAAGCAGATGTTTTACGCTTTGTTGTGAACGGCCCCTAAGCCTGCTCAATAGACCGGGTTACAGTATTTTGGTTTGGAACTTAATGCTGGTCTTTTCAGTAGGGATAAGATTTGCATGACGCTAGCACGAAATCACCAGTAGAATGAACAAAACGGTTTCGAGAAAGAAGACAGACTTGCATTATTTACGATAATTCCCAGAAATAAAATGGAAATTCTGCTTCAGGCCAAGTGATTAACAATGAGTTTCTAATCGGTTACTGATCATTATCACCATGTTGTGTATTTGTTGATTGTGTTACTCAACTTGTGGTGACAGCAATGCCAAGGCCATGGATGCAATTCACAGGGAATGCATGGACTGGTAAAATGTCCTTCTTGAATGCCCTGTAAATCACTTTAGATAAAAGCCAAATGCGTAAATGTTATTTGCTGCCCTTTACTGAGGAGGGAAAAATACATTTGACTGTGTAAAAATAGCTTTTATGAAAAAAGAGCACAAAGCTAATTCTTTCTCTCGCGGTTTGTCCATTCTTCCATTGTTCAGGGGAAGACAGAGAGCATACGCCACACTTGAAACAATGCTTGTAATAATTTCATCAGTACTCTCCACGAGAAGGGGCGTAGGAAGTAAAAAAAGAAAGTCCAGTATGGGAATACATGAAAAGTAGAAAAAAGGAGCATGGAAATAGGGAATAACGTAAGGCAAAAAAAAAAAAATCCGCAACATCAGAGGGAAAGAGAGGGTGGGGAAAGCAAAAGAATGACAGATAGCGCTTTTAACAAATCGGATCAAAAACTCCCAAATCTCCCGGGAAAGAAAGAGGTAGGGAACTGTACTCTGGAAAGACGGCACCATTCTGTGCAGAAGGAACTGAAAAAAGGAAGCTTGAAAGACTGAGAACAAAGGGAGAAAGAATGACTCCGCAACGGATTGTTAGCATATGGGCCTTCATTCTGTTTCGACAATTAGGTTTCAACATGGGAAAATGTTCCTTCAAATGTAGGAAATTAATTTTTAGGACTTTTTTCTAGGAGAAAACATGCCGTAAATAGTATTTTTGGGCTTGTCAGACAGATATTCCCTACAGAAGTTCACATGCTAATATGATCTTTTGAGATTTTTACATTTTCTGACTAATGTAAATGTGCTTTCCCATGCAAAAATTGCCATGATGCAAGTATGCTGTGGGTGGTTGCTACAGCATTGCTATGTGGTTGCTAAGGTATTCTGGGTGGTTCTTGGTAGTTACTTACTAGCCCAAAAAAAAGTCAAAAGTGTTAATCCCCAAGTCCCTATGAAATTCTGGTCCCAAGGTATGTCTCGTGTCCTTGCTTCAAAATAAGATTTTCCTTGATTATGATCCACTTTGCAAAATAATAAAGTCTTGTTGCCAAGAAAAGTAATAGCACAACCCCTCAATAAGCAATTCGAGGTATCGTTCATGTCTACAGCACAAAATATAAAGGATTACAAGTTTATTCAAAAATACTACTAAATATCAAGATAATGATACAATTCTTATCATTATGTTATCTGTTAAAAGCAGATAAGTACACATGATTATTTTGATTACTAAGAATACATACGGAGTCAGACTGATCACACTTTCAAATAAGTTTTGCTGCTGAAATCTGTCTATGCTTACTGCAATTCAAATCACTGCCCCTAGTGGCTGAAGTTGAATGTATTGGGAATGTGTGAGGCTCCCGAGTGAAATGTCCTCAGAGTGGTGCCAAAAGCGAGTTGTATTTTTGGTTGTGAATGATGTAATACAGTCAACAGTAATGCATATTTTTTTAACTCCACCCCTTAACCCAATCCCATCCCTTAACATAACCATCAGTGGAGTAAAAATTGAATTTAAGAGTGAAAACCTACCTCAGAATCGTGCTCACCATTGTTTATGTGAATGTAATTGCTTTCTGTGGGACCAGAAACTGTGAATCATTAGCTGTAGGCAATCTGTTCACATTTGAATTGATTTTAAAAATCAATGATGATGATGTAGGATGGTTCTTGACAGTAATTCGGCTAAATGAGGTTGATTTCAGGGTACATGAACTTTCGAAGCAGCATGTCGTTTTTCAGAGTAATCATGTTGTTTGAAAAATAGAACACAATTTTACTATTTAAATTCTTTAATTTCATGAAATTAAATAATCATTGCTTTCTTGTTTGATATTCGGTTCGTTTCATTGGTTAGCTCTTGACGTCCCTACTCCTTGCAATATGTCCAGTGTGTGACTACATGAATGTATGATGTCAGAGATACTGCTTTGTGACTGTCTATCAACACCTCAACCCCCTCTCCCCTCTCTTTCTTCTTTGAAGTGTAAATCTCTTCAGCAGGACTCCTGACTAATGAAGCTGCTGTCTCGCTGTAATTAGAAGCATCTTGGGTTCCCTTGATGAGGCTGGGATGTAGAGAGTTAGAGAGAGAGAGAGAGAGAGAGAGAGGGGTTAGTAATGCATCACAGCCAGAAAAAGAGAGCGAGAGAGAGAAAGAAAGAGAGATACACTGTTCAAAATCGGCTACAGTCAGAAATATGGTGCCGGAATGCTAATGACTCCCACAAATGAAACAGCCAATAGTCAATAATTGCCATTTCTCACCAGAAAGGTGGGTGGAATCTTCTAAATAAAGAGCTGCTTTTTAACTAGATAAGGCTATTGCAATTGTTACTTATATTTTGGCATTTGTTACTTAATATCTTGCAACTGCGACTTTATTTGTGAGAATTGCAACTTTATATTTTAACAATTGCGATTTTATATTTTGGCATTTGCAACTTGTTTTCCTTGCAATTGCAACTTTATATTTCAGCATTTGCGACTTTATTTCTTGCATTTGTGATTTTATATTTTGGAATTGCAACATTGTTTCTCACAATTGAGACTTTATATTTTGACAATTGCAAATTTGTTTCTTGCATTTGTGACTTAAATATTGGAATTGGGACTATATCTCACTTGCAACTTTATATCTCACAATTATAACAATTTTGGCATTTGCTACTTTATTTCTTGCCATTGCAAATGTATATTTCAGCATTAGTGACTTGCAGTTGTGACTTAAATCTTGAAATTACTATGTCACACCTGCAACTTTATTTTCTAACAATTTTTACTATGTAGTTAGACATTTGCAACTTTATTTCTCAGTGCTGCAATATTATATATTCAGAATTTGTAAGTTTATATCTCACAATTGCGATTTTATATTTTGGCATCTGCGACTTTGTATATCTCACAATATGTGACTTTCTCACAATTGGCAAAGGGTGTGAGGTCAAGTTTTTTCACATTTTTTCTTTTCAATTGGTTTCTAAAGGTGGATGCAAATCATTCTCTGTTGATGGCCATTCAGAATTAGCTGTGTATTCTAACTAGATTTGCTTATAGCTCACAGCTTGTAGCTGTGACCAATTTCTTCATGATTGGCAAACATTTTTTTTTTTTTAAGAATTATATATATGCAGATGCATGCTACCGAGCATGCAGATTACATACTACTGAGGTGAATGGGAATGTTAACAGATAGCTCTCTCCAGGTATTTAAGAGCTCCTTGGTCTTTAGTCCCTCTGAAAAGTGCTGAAGGAGATGTGAGGTGATGTACTGTTTTAGTAGCATCCTGTTTATTTCTATTAGGTTTCCAACTCTGTTAGATTGCAGCTTTCTTAATAACGCTACCTCAACCCTATAGCACATTATTTTTAAAAGCTTGTCAGCAGATGTGATTGAATTTAACCCTGGAAAATATTGGAATTGGGAAGGATAGAGATACAAAACAGTCTGTTTTCCTGCTAGGAACGGTTTCCGAAACATTACACAAATTATATAAGAAATGTGACTCTGGGCTATTACTCTGTGTTTGAGTTGCATATATTCATTTTGCCCCCATGTCACATTAACAGCGAACACATTTGGCACTTTTATCCAGAGCTATCTACAGTGCATTCACGGTATAGCTACAGTAACTTTGAAGAAAGCATTTACCCTGTTTGCTTTTTAATGTACATTCCTGTCTCATTGTTACAAATAACCACTTTTCACAATCTAATCAATTCATATTGGATAGAATCAAGTTGTGCCCTACATTTTTTTCATGTTCAATATCTTTTTAACTTAGAAACATCATATTATGAAAGTAAAATGGGTTGCGAATGCTGTTTGATGTTCATTTTAGACTGAAATTGAGAGAATATGCTTACACATGCTTAATATGTAACACTAAAAACACTAAAGTCGCTAGAGAGTTTTTGCCTTTAGCATGTTCATAACTATAGAACTAGTTAATTTAGAGATGTTAAAGCATCATATTTCTCACTTATGTGATATGGATTGATGTGAAATCCAAAATCGCTTGATCACTCAAAGAAAGTACTGTGTTTTTATGAGCTAAGAAGCTACATTTATGATGAGATCATTTTGATCAGATTGTGCTTGCAGGAGCTGTACTTGCATGCCTATTGCCTGAATTGAAAACAGCTGCTCAGAAGTGTTGATAAAATGGACACTGTGTGGACTGGCTTGCCTTAATGGGACTTTGATGACATTCAGTTTGCAGCAGCCAAACATGCGCATTTTAGTTGCTAAGTATGGATTTTACGCTAGTGCATATTTCTCGAAGCATCCTCTTGTAGGCTACAGTAAATGTACTTAAGAAGATAGGCCTACTAGATATTATGCTATTTATCTTGAGGATATTACACTTTAGATAAAAAAAGAAACGCACAATTTGACTGACATGCTCAATTTGTTTGCATTAGCTTGAGGATTAGCCATTCTTTATCGTGTTGCATCAGCAATGTCAACAGACGATTGTCTTGCTCCTCAACAGACTGTTTAACAAGTTGTAATTACAAAAACACTGAAGAATAAGACAAGGTTTGCTCACTTAACAGCATGTTTCTTAGGATAAGGATTAGCATAAAGAATTGGCTAATGTAATATTTTCTCAAATGCTAACCTGTGTATTTGTGGACTGTTTGCTTGGATTGTATACGGGCTAATTTTTGTAGAAAGACCAGTTTTGTACCCAAACAGTAGAACATATTTATTAACGGTCATTTCAAAGGCAATTGTTGTTTTTGGATCAGTGCTGTCCATAGCTGTAGCTGATAAAATGTAATGCAGGAACTATTAATGAAGTGCTCCATTAAGGGATAAAAAAACAAACAAAAAACAAATAAGTAATACTACACTCAGAGTTCACCCTTCTGGAAAAACCGCTTAAACCAGCCTAAGATGTTTTACTAGTATTAGTTGGTTTAAGCTGGTTTAGCTGGTCTCCCAGCCTGGCTGGTGCTACAACTGGTTAACTCCCTGTGTGACCAGCTGACAGTTGTCCAAATCCCCATTAAAATCAACAAACCATAACTGCTTAGACTAGCAGACCATCTTAGGTTGGTGTTAGATGTTTTGACACTAAATATATACTGCAATTTGAGTGGTATTGAGCACGCCAGTGAACACATACTATAAGTTGTCACCCTTCTGTCCTCTTGGTAACTTCTCTGATTGCCTTGCACTCTCATTTCCTCTCATGATATAATTTTTCTGTTCTGCTGCCACGTGGTGTTGTAGTGAGATTCTTTCAGATATCGGCAACAGTAACCGCAAGGAAATACTATAATACTATTGATGAACTTATTGGCAAAATTAAAAGCATGTACAATCATTGCAGTATTCACAATGTTGTTAGAATTTTTTTCCCCAGCAAAAAAATTGTGACTTAATTGCGATTATCCAAAATATCTATTAGCCTTAGATACATTTCTGGTTTTGCCACCTAGAGATTAATCGAAAAGAAACCTGAGCTTCAGCCACTCTTCATTGGTTTGATCTCTAAGCTCTTATGTAGCATTGCCTCATGGTATAGCAGCACTTTCTTTTCTGTCCATAGCCTGCTGGTTTATTACGTTCTAAACATTAAGGGCACTGTAAGGATCCATCTCTCAGGATTGATGATCTGTGCTGCTGGCAGTTTTTAAGATCTCACACCAGGGGTGTGCATCAGAGCGCTTCACTGGTGAATCTCATTAGAATATGTGGAAAGTACTCCATCTCTGTAATCTGCATCTTTTGAGCATCAACATAGCTGTCAACGAACAGTATCTTATTAATATGCACATTTATGGAACTCTTTTTTTTAATGTGTGATAGTCTTGCAGAAGTGTTTATCAGTCATTTTAGTGTTTGTTGTTTACAAAGGTTGCACAAACTAGCAATCCAATGAGATAATGAAGAAGATTTGTAGTTGAGAAGGTTTATATGAGTGAAACAAATGTTGAATATTGTTTGAAACATTACATTTACATTTATGCATTTGGCAGACGCTTTTATCCAAAGCGACTTACAGAGCACTTATTACATGTACAATACCCCCGGAGCAAACTGGAGTTAAGTGCCTTGCTCAAGGACACAATGGTGGTGGCCGTGGGGTTCGAACCAGCAACCTTCTGATTAGCAGCCCCTGTGCTCTAGCCACTACACCACCACAAACCAACAAAACTTTGTAAGATGAAAGTTCAGGAGTGATACATACAGTAGGTTGTTTATGAAGATTGAAGATAGCAGCAATTCAATGAGATAAAGAGAAAAATTTCGGTTAAGAAGTTTTATATGAGTAAAATTTTCGAACAAAATCAAACTTTGTACAATGCAAGTTCAGGAGTGATACATAGGGTGTTTATGAAGTTTGCAAATAAAAGCAACTTAATGACATAATGAAAAAGTTCTGTTGACAAGTTTTTTTATTAGACAAAATTTTTTCAAATGAAACCAGCTTTTGTAAAATAAAAGTTTGGACGTGATAAAAGGTTGTTCACGAAGTTTGCGGAAACCAACAACCCATTGCGATAATGATAGTAAATTTGGTTCAAAGTTTTTGTATGAATCGAAAGATTCTCAAACAAAACCAAACGTATGAAAAAAGTTCAGGAGTGATACATATGTTGTTAAAGTTTGTGGAAATGAGCAACTCATTGAGACAATGATGAAAAGTTTAGTTAAAAGTTTTTTCTATGAAACAAACTAAACATTGTACAATGAAATTTTTGGAGTGATACATAAGTTGTTTACAAAGTTTTGCTGAAACCAGCAACTCAATGAATATATGATGAAAAGCCGAACATGACCAAACTTTGGAAAATGAAATTTCAGGAGAGATCAATGAGTGGCACAGAGACTTTGTTGATGGCAGAGTAAAAACCAAAACTGTTTTTGCGAGACGTTGAGAAACCTCTGGCCCTGGGTCCATCCCCATGCTGAGAGTTATTGACTGAAAACCCATCAATTCTGTGGTCCTCAAAGCCAGACCATTGTCTCTCAGAGGGGAACTGGGGAACATGGCATGGGTTCTGGCAGGCCAGACAACAAAAATCTATCAACCCTAAAATAATTTGCCAAGAAGAGTGACCCACTTTAGCAAGCTTGAGTAATCTTCAAGACTGGCAACTTACTTTCTGCTGGAGAGAATCAGCAATGAAGTGTTTTTAGACCCTGTTGTTCTTGGAACTTCCAAAGATGATCATTTTAGGGCATTAAATGGTATATCAAGATTTAAGATCCCATGAAATCAAATGAGTTTGTGGCTTTTAGTCCGTTTTTTAGCTTTGAAGCCATCTATACAGTATATGTGTGTGTAACCCTTGAAGACTTTTTCAATTTAAAAATGGCAAACCAAAAATATTGACGATTCGTTCTACACTACACATACTTTTGTCCATTCAAATGCTCTCTAAAAAACTAAAATGAAACTTCTGATTTTAATAGGAAATATTACATTTCATAGGGTCTTTAAAGGAACATGTCATTAATGGACCTTTCAGGTTCAACAAACAACCCTCAAAAAACATAAAAATCATTGCATGCCAAATAGGAAATACTCCGCAATGAAAATTCCAATTTTTGCCCTTGTTACAATTTGAGGGGGCAAAATAGATCATGTGCTTACTATATCGGTCTAGTATGGTAATCATTTCAAAACTCTTTAATTTATAAATTAGTTATGTTATAAATAAAGAAAAAATGGTAAAGTGTATTTGAGTTTCAGACCAGGTTGGAGAGAGAATCCCTTTATTTGGCTTCAAAACAAACAGAGCAAGTTCATTTTTATGAAACGCAGGCTGGTAATCATCAGATACAAAAAAATGTAATTTACCATCTGGACCACATTATGAATAAAATGTGTTTCATGGGCCTCATCTGTTTTGAGGAGGAATGCTACGCTCTGGAAAATTGAAGGTGACTAAAAGAGAGATGTATTAGAATATGGCATAGTGGGATCATGTAGTACAGCATTAAATAACCAGAAAGTTTGCAAAAAGGGAGGGCGACTGAGTGAGTCGTTTGGGAGCTGACTCAACAGGTGAGAAGTCTGCCCTTGAGCTGAGAACAGAGAAATGAGACTGTGCTGTCTGTCTCAAGTATAGGCGAAGATTAAGGGAGAAAACAGTGGAAGGAGAAGAATTGTCTATTTCAACCACCAACACCCTCTAATAATTGAGTGTATTTTTTTTTCTTTTTACAGTCAATGTGGAAAAGAGATTGAAATTGAAGTAATACTTCACTCAGAAATAAAAAATCTATTAGCATTTACTTAAGCTTCTTTCTTTCTTTCTTTCTTTCTTTCTTTCTTTCTTTCTTTCTTTCTTTCTTTCTTTCACTCTTTCCATCCTTCTGTCTCTTTCTTCCCACTCTCTTTCCTTCCTTCCTATCTGCTCTTTCCTTTCCTTTCCTTCCTTCCATACTTCAATTTGAAAATTCAACTATTTTGCCCTTTTTGCAAAATTTTTGCCCACCTTCCATTCTTCCCCATCTTTCCATCCATCCATCCTTCCCTTCGTCTCTTTCTTTGTTTTATCCCTCCATCCCTACTTCCTTAATTTCTATCTCCCTTCCATCCCTTCCTTTCTACTTCCTTCCTATCTTTACCCTCCCACCTTCTCTTGTCTCTCCTGCCTCCCTGATGTGAATTTCACTGTGGGGTTCCCCAGGAGCTGTGATTAGGTCTGAAGGATGTTATCAGCCCATTCCATGGAAAGCTTCATGCTGTGTACTTCGTTTTATAGACAGTGCTGTTAGTGATTTAGCAAAAGGGACAAGTTGAACAAGTGACATTGAACAAGTGACTGCTACTACAGACGGACACTCATAAACGTACGTCAGATGGAGACAACTGGTGTTCAAGAGGGTCTGACTCACAATGATGGTGGGTGATTGAGCCATGCCAGAGCTTGTGTTAAACCTGAGTAACCTGAGTTAAACCTGAGTTAAATGGCCATAATTCAAAGATGAGGCATCAATTGAAAGAAAGAGATAGTGAGAGATGGAGGTATAGAAGGTGAAGAGGAAAGAGACAGACTGAAACCTGCTGTGAGAGATAAAAATAAGGCATAGGTTAAGGAGGAGACTGCAGCGTAATGACATAGAATGAAAAGGAGACATGTACAAGGACTTAAGAAGATGCTGGCCCAGCTTGCCTCCATTATTGCTGTATTGCTTGTGAATGAAAAAACAAATCTTTGTTCTGTTTCAAGGAGGCCATCCAGTACTGTAGACAATATATGTGTTTTTCCATACTAGCAGAAAAAAAGCACTTTGGTCAGTGATGTCCAATTTGGCCTATAGTGTGAAAGGAGTGTTCTAGGTTATAGATGAATTAATGGGTTTAAAAAAGCAAAGGAGAAAATTATCAATAACAGCTTAAATTTTGGTCTGTTTGTCACAAAAATCTACCGTATGACTTCAGAAGACATGCTTGATATTTTGAACTTTTTTTGTCCTTTTTGACACTTGACAGACATCGTCGCTATGAACTACCATTGTAGCTTTTACATAAAAAATAATTAGGGGAATCAACCTATATATGGCTTACAATGAAAGTCTCTTCTTATTAAGCTGGGATAAGATCATTTATTTTAACAGAAAAAAATTACACACATCACCTATAACTAAACTAATACGGACTATTATCTGTGTTTACAGATTAATGTGTTGTGAAATGAATGCTTCACTCAAATTTCTTTGCCTGATTACAACCTTGTTTTTATAATCCTCTGCTTTTTTCAACTATGAAAGGCATAGCAGCTGCTGCTTTATATACTTGATATTTCGTATAATGGCATCATATAGATGCATAGGAATGCCCTATCACATCAGGCATTCATTTCTGTGTCCTTCATCAAGGACTGCTTCATCTTCTTTGCTGGCAACTGCTTTTTACACTAAACCCTGAAATGTGCCATTTCTGGTTATTGTAGCTTTAGCAAGTATCAAGGGGATGGCAGATTCACAGGTACTTTTAGACAAAATGCATGTAGGTATAGGGCACCAGATGTGTTGGTAGTCCGTTGGCTTCTCGACTACTGTTATTTTCTCTTTTAATATTTTTTTCTAATACTGAATATGTGATGTAGGCATAAACTAAACAATATTTGTAGTACATTTACCCATCAATGGCAGATGCTAGAAGATGGGGATGAAAAGAGTGACAGATGGAAGGCTATGGGAATTAGAAAGGAATATATTATTAATTAATTGTGTTAATTCACTGTTATTAAGAACACCTTCGCTTCGTATGCTAAGTTTTATTGATTTGCCATTTGATGATAGTAACTTTAATTAAAAGAGACTCAGAAATGCCAATGCTTCTTAAGTAATTTTCTCATCAAAAAAGCATACAGGGAGACACTTGTGAGATTTGCAGCACAGCAAGATGTAGAGAGAAAGACAGGACAATGAAAATGAAAGAACGACATGGGAGAAGTTCTACCAAACATAGAAAAGGCTATCATCACACTTCTATGCTGTATCACATGGAACAATCTGCCATGTAAAAAAAAAAATATATAGATAGGTGTTGTTTATTTCCATGTGCATATGTACATCCCCTGAGCTTTTGTTTAGCTAGAGTATGTTGTGTAGATTTTGATGAAAGTCTCTCATAAATGGGCACAGGTTTTGGTCATCCAATTGAACAAATCAATATATTTGTGCCCTTTTGATCCAGCACTTTAAAGCAGAGAATTCTAATATACTTTAAACCTATATACTTTATACTGTTTTTACATATAATACTTAGACTAGTGTTGGTCAATAAGATATTAGCAGTCATTTTCTGTTAACAATGCTATGTATTTTGTTGGTATTTGAGGAGAAAATTTTGGATAGCTGTATCACATGATGCAAACAGGGTGCAATAATATGCATGCAATAATGATATTCATGTATATTGAGATGTAAAATGACCAAACCTGGCAAAAATACAGCTCTTTCTGCCATAGGGCAAAGGTCTTGGACAAGGTTAAGCCCAAAGTATACATTTGTTTTGATGTGAATGCTTATCATCTGCATATTGTTGAATGTTCTCCTTTCAAAGAAGGCCTATACGTAATTTGACTGTGCACGCATACACATGCGTTCGATGCATGCATGCTATAGGTTAACTTTTTCTCTGAAGGAGTTTAGACCCATAAAGATGTCTTTATATTCCTTCTGACTTGAGTTATGAAAATGCAGGTATCTCTTGACCTCCTCACACACGTGTTCTTGATGTGCACATCAACTGTTGTTTCCACCTTTGTCTCTTGATAACATTTTCTTCTAGTTCTGCTTAGTGAAAGCAATGGCTCAACTGTGAGTGTTGCCACCTTGTGGACCCACTAATTAATGCAAACTATTTCAGGCGCATTTAGCTTGTGCGAAGTTAGAAAAACGTTCTGTACTCGAGCACTCTGCTGATGATTAAATTTGTGTCACACCTAGTGTTCGCGTCAACCAAACAATTTGTTGTAAATAAAAAAAAAAATGTCTAGGTTATGTATGTAACCTCCGTTCCCTGATGGAGGGAACGAGACGTTGTGTCGAAGAAGCGACACTAGGGGTCTCTCTTGAGCGCCGAATATGCCTCTGATCTATGAAAAAAGGCCAATGAGAAGTTGGCAGACAGTATTTGCATACCCCGCCCCCAGACATACAGGTATAAAAGCGGGGAAATACGTCAAGTTCATTCAGGATTTTTCTGAGGAGCCGGAAATGGTCCGGCCACAACAGTGGCTCAGCTCAGCGACGTGGCCGGGAGGACGCAATGTCTCATTCCCTCCATCAGGGAACGGAGGTTACATACGTAAACTAGACGTTCCCCGCCTGTTGCTCACTTCGACGTTGTTTCGAATAAGTGACACTAGTGGTCCAATTTAAATCATGCCATGCGTTGAGCCGTGTACATGTTCTGCTGACACAGGTTTGATTCAACCCTGAGATTGAAAAATCTCGCAAAGGTATTAGGTGTTGCCCAACCCGCTGCTCTACATATGTCTGCCAAGGAGGTGCCACTGGCCAGTGCATACGAGGACGCAACACTCCTTGTTGAGTGTGCTCGGACCCGCAATGGGGGGCACGGTCTGGGTGTGATAGGCCAATGAAATGGCGTCCACGACCCAGTGGGAAAGCCTCTGTTTGGAGACAGCGTCCCCTTTCCGCTGTCCACCAAAGCAGACAAAGAGTTGCTCAGAATGTCTAAAGCTCTGCGTGCAGTCCAAAAAGGTAAGCAAAGCACGTACCGGACGCATCCAGGAACTACACGGGCGGAAAGGCATCTTTTTATAAAAACGCGTCCTGAAAAGGACGTTCAATGCCACTGTGAAAATGCTCTTTTAGAGGAAAATACTCTTTTATAGAGAAAATCACTCTTTTAAATAAACTCTTTTAAGTTTTCTGCGCTGTCGAAGTGCCCAGGAGCAAGCTGCACTGCCGTGCAGAGAAGGAGAAAAGCCATTGAAGTGCACCGTAGATCCAACAGCAGGCAGAGCATCAGAGGAACAGGAACAGGTGTGACTCGCAGCTGACTGCATGCACGACCATCGGCTCAGAAGAAAATTTCTGAATGAACTCGACGTGTTTCCCCGCTTTTATATGCAAATACGCGGGGTATGCAAATACTGTCTGCCAACTTCTCATTGGCCTTTTTTCATAGATCAGAGGCATATTCGGCACTCAAGAGAGACCCCTAGTGTCTCCTCTTCAACACAGCGTCGAAGTGACTGGGAACAAAGTTCTATGTAGGTATTGTTGTATTTTTTTGCTTTTAGTTTAGTATGGCTTTTAGTTCTTTGTTTTAAATGTTATGAACTGATTTTTTTTTTATTATAGTCATTTTGACTGTGCTTGCTTACTATTATTCTTAGTATTTAATTTATCTTTCATCACAGAGAAATTAGAGTCTCAGTGAGCTTTTAGTCTTTTAATTTTCAGTTTTACAATTTTTGTGATGTGCACTTTTTTTAATCTATCATTTAATTTTCAAAGTAGTCCAATTACGTTGGAAAAAGGAACCATGGCAACATGCCTGCAGGGATTTCCATGTTAGTTAGTTCATGCTGTTTTATGCTGGTTAGTGCTGGTCTGGTGCAAGTCTAACTGGTAAAGCATTTTGGTCTCATTTCTGTAAAAGTTAGGTTTAGGGTTTTGTTTAGGGTTTGGAGTATTTTATTGTATTTACAAATCAAATGTTTCTGAAAACACACACTGACACTGTGTCTTTCACATCAATTATTTTAAAAGAAGGAATACAAGAGTGCAGTTTTGGTCTCGGTGCTCAGTATTCGAATGTAAATGATTTGAAATATAAGCTACAGCCACTGGGGTGCAGTTCGGAAATTCGGAAACATAGATCGATTTTAGCAGACTAAAAAAAAAACAGAAAAATTACCTAATGTTCTGATTTTTTTATGATTATGACCATACATGCTGGTCTTAAAAAATATTGTAAACTACTTGATCTTTTATTATCATTAACACAATTGTAACCTCTATTTTTCTCTTCCTTCTCTTGTTCCCCTTGTCTCTGACCTCTGACATTTTTCTGTATATTTTTGCAGCTCATTTTCTTTTTGTTTAATTCCCCTTTCTCTCTTTCTGTCTGTCTCTTTTTTGTCTCTCTTCCTGAGTGCCTGCAGTCAGTCAATGCCCTACTTTGAGAACAGTAGGGTAAGCTCTCTATCCATTTTACTACACCACCCCAGAACAATAGAAGAGATGGAGGCCAAAGCTACACATTCCAGACATTTTTCTGCTGGTGTGCCAGTCATTTATGTGTTTGCCTCAGAATCAACCAGGAAGTTTGAGATGTTCAAGCGCAAATGGTTTGCTCATGTCACATGAGGTATTGCGTTGCTCAAGACATATGCCTTTTTTCATGTTTTATCCCTGAATTCCATGACCCTATCAGAACAGATCTACAACCCGCATAGCCTGATCTCATTCAAATGTTGTTATTGTTTGCATAATATTCCGTGGTTCAGTAAAGGTATCAGCACAGCATTTCTGAGGTGAAATATCCACTGTGGGGTGCTAAATGTGAGTTATGTTTTCTCCCAAACAGATGAGGTTTTTAAGGTTCATGCTCTATCGAGTTTTAAATCAACAAAATCTACATCCCTACCCCAAACCTTAAACTTGAAAAATGTAGGTATAGTACCGTGATTCAATGAGACCAGGTTAGACCCACCAGTTGAGAACCACTGAAATAGACCCCATAAGCATTTGAGTTACTAAACAGGTTTAGGACCATCTATAAGAAGTGATGACAGCACTAATACTGCAAAGTCAGAGGAGAGAAAGGAACTTATGAAAAGTTCCTTTGAAATGTCAACACCTGCCGATTAAAACACCAGAAGAGATGCAGAAAGAAAGATCAAGTGTGGAGGAGGAAATGGAAAAAGGTATTAAATAATACACATTGGAAAAGGATCTTCGGAGAATGACTGAAACATGATTTGAAATGTCAAATTGCAAAATGTGAGCAAGAAAGCTGAGTGCTCCTTCACCTAGAGTTTAGCAGTGGCACTTTTCTGGGAAGGAGGAGAAGGAACGTCCTTCTTGGGAATGGCATGGTATAAATCACACTGGCACTATGAAATCGGCGCTCAGCACTGATCCAGATCTAAGCAAGAAAGTTGGCATGCATTCTCTTTCGGAATTCACAACTATTAATTTCCACACAAAAACTAAAAATGGTGGATGCCACATTTTGTCCCATGTCTTTTTTAAAGCTAAATTGTGTAATTTCTGTGGCAGATACTCTTTTTAAAATAAATTGTGATTTCAAACGGTTTTCCTGAATATTTTTCCCATCTGCCATTGGTCAAACAAACAGTGTCCTACCCCAAATTCACAACATTGATCAATGCTGTGTCTGCTCTTACAAATAATGACAGTTCATTGCAAATTTGCCACAAACTTGCCCCAAATTCGGCACTGATAATAATCACATGCAAATTAGTTTTACCGCAAACTTGCGGCAAATTGTCCATATTACAAAGGTTTTCCAGATGTTCACCCCTACTAGTGAAGACCTGCAATCTTCTGGCAAATATTTGTGGCATGCTGCAAGCTCATTTGCATGTGTAAATAACGAGCAGCAAGTTTGCAGCAAGTTTAGATTTGTTATATGGGTGACTAGTCTACGAATTCTTATTCTGAATAATATTATTGAATATTATAATATTAATAGTTATTGAATAATATTAACCAATATCTATTTAGTATGAATGTAATAAAATAAAATACATAGATTATTTATTGGCATTTTATTTTCTTGATAATTTTTTTTATAATAACATTAGCCTACATTTAAATTAGAAGCCTAAGTTTAATGCCGTAATAAAAATAATTTTAAGGTTTTTGTACTTCTTTAAGAATGAACAAAGTGACATTGATGAGTTTGCAGGTTAGTGCATGAAACTGTGTATGAAAGTGTATCTGTGCAAACTAAATGATTGGTGACCTTTATTATGCAATTTTTCTGTATGTAGCCTTGAATAGGTTTCTTTCAAGCTGTTAAACCACAAAAAGGCATACTTGTAATTGAAAATACATTGTGTAGGCTATATGAAAGATGCATACACACAATACATCATTCAGTGATGACTAGAGTAAATAATCTATGTCTTTTGGGTCAAATTTAATGGACACTTTGCCAGTTGTGCTACATGGCGCTACACAATTTTTAGCTATGCCTAGCAATGGTGGCGGTGTGTGAACCTTAAAGTGATAGTTCTCCCAAAAATGAAAATTCTCTCATGATTTTCTCACCCTCCTGGCATCCCAGATGTGCATGATTTTCTTTCTTCATCAGAACACAAATTAAGATTTTTAGAAGAAAGATTCAGCTGGTAGGTCTTCACAATGCAAGTGAATGGGTGCCAACATTTTTAAGCTCCAAAATCAACATAAAGGCAGCAAAAAAGTAATCCATATGTCTCCAGTTTAATCCATGTGTTCAGACACAATATGATAGGTGTGTGTGAGAAACTGATCAATATTTAAGTCTTTTTTTGTCATAAATTCTCCTCCCTGCCCAGTAGGGGGGGCGATATGCATGGAGAATGCGAATCACCAAAAACAGAAGGAGAAGGTGTAAGTGAAGGTAAAATGACTTGTATCATATCGCTTCAGAAGATATGGATTTAACCATTGGAGTCGACTGGAGTACTTTTATGTCACCCTTATGTGGATTTTGGAACTTTGGCATACATTCACTTGCATTGTATGGACCTACAGAGCTGAGATATTTTTTTGTTGTTGTTCAGCAGAAGAAAGTCATAAAGAAAGTGGGATGGCATCAGGATGAGCAAATGATGAGAGAATTTCATTTTTGCCTGAACTAATCCTTTAATAATAAATATTTGTTTCTAATTTTGGAACAAGCCAGATGAGTCTGATTTGCAACCCCTTTAAGTTACCCTGCCACTTACACTTTACCAAAGTTTCACTGAGAAATATGAATGGAGAGACCAATACTTTTGTGCATCAAGTAGCCCAGTTTATATACTGTAGGTATAGATCTAGATCGATAAACATCTGGAAAATTTTCTGATTAGCAATGCGTGAAAACGCCATTGATCCCAAGCCTGCTATTTATTTATTTTTATTTTTTGCATCAGGTCTGGCTCAATTCTGGTATGCAACAGCCACTTTTCACAATCCAATCCAATCTGCCAACAACCAAGGAAAACTGTGTCGAGGTGTACCTAGGAGAATTAGTGCTGTTTTGAAGGCAAAAGTTGTCACATCAAATATTGAATGTTTGCTGGACTTTGTATGACGTTAATTGATAAAAGAAAACTACTTATGGCAATAGTAGATGCAAATGGCATCCTTACTGTGCAACATTATTGCATTTTGCAAGTGCCTAAAACTTTTTCACAGTACTGAATTTGACAAGATTCAATTATTTATTTATTTATTTTTCGAAAGATGGTCTAAATTGATGTATTTCTATAGTAAACCCTAGATAGAGGGTTTTGACAGCCTTTTAAGATTTTCTTGACATAACCGTTTCAGTTTATTGATTTGAATAGCTATACAACAGACTTCTCTTTGTGGCAAGAGCTAATTGTGGTCAAGTGGATCTTCCTTTTAGAATCCATTTAGGCCGTCATCAAAACAAGACTCCCTGTTTTTGAATTCACCTTCATGCCCTACCGTCCACGAAAGAGGAATCATGTTTTGGGTGGGCTGAAGTTCACCATGTTTTACATTAATATCTTTGCAAGATAAAGCTCAGTGTGGGTAGATACAAATCTCTCAGCTTGAAGCATCTCCTTGAGTTCTCCGTCACACTTGTTGTTTTCCCTTTAGAGATGGCAGAGAAAGAGCTCTCATATGAAGATGCCACTACAGGAGCCTTTTACCTCAAAATATCTACAAAAATGCAGTACCTCTCCTGCAAAAATCAAGTGATTGAGTAGAAGAAAGGAGAGAGAAAAGGAAAGTGGGTGAATGAATATCAACAAATAGAATAGTAGTTGAAGGTAAGATGGAAAGAGTGCATACAGAAGTGAACATCAGGTTTTGTTCGTTTTTTGTTGTGTGGATTTGTCTATATTGCCATTTTTTTTTTAAGTATTTCTAAGTGGTTAGTTTGACAAACTGGTATTTTTTTCAAAATCTAGTACACTACAGCAGACAACAACCGTTCCATAAATAGCAGGCTGTCAACTTGTCTTTCCCCTGTCTAGTACTGCCAAGACTATAAAAAATTTATTTTAAAGCAGACAGATAAAGTATTTATGTATATGCAATTGCCTGTCCATGGAATTATGGACATTATTAATGTGAATCTTTGATATAAACAAATAAAAATAAAAATTTGGGGCCGAATTAAACGCATAACTTGACAAATTTGATTGTTTAATTAGCATCACGTTTTTAAAGATACTAAAAATTTTATTTGAAGCACTTAGTAGTTAATTATCTAGATATTCCACTTTGTTTTATGAGTTGTCTGTAAGATAATCTGTTTATTACCTTTTGAAAAGTCTGTGTTTTCTACGGAGTCCCTTAGAGGGTATTTAGTTAGTGTTCCCTCGCAATAAGATCTGTGATCTCTCAAAATAGTTTGGATTCCCTTGTAATACCTTTATCCACCCCTAACAAAAACGTATTTACTATAGGAACTATCGTTGAACTGTAGTAATTGTAGTAAAACCATAGGAACCACAAAATATACCATGGTTTTGCTACAGTTAACATATTTGAATCATGCAATTTGTAGTAATACCATAGAGAAAATACAGGAAATAATACACAAAAAACAAAACTATGGTAATTAAAATAAAAATCATTTACGGCTCATTTCTGACTGATTCTGTAAGTATTCAGCTTGAGGATCACTCTGACCAGGTCAGTCCAATTAGCAGAAGATCCTTACAAACCATCTCTGCTTGAGTGATCTGTTGGCCATTGCCTGTGACTCACTCTTCCTGCATTAATATTCTGCTAGAGTACAAGCCAAAAGAGACAGAGCGATAGAGAGTGAGAGAGCATGTATCATGAATTGGATAGGCCAGTGTGAATATTGCTTTTTATGTGTTATTGCCCTCCATCATTCATTCATATTACATAGGCCTGCCTTTTAGAAAGAGTAGTAAACTGTAGAAACTGGCCTGAGGGAATGTGTTTTTGCATTGCACTGTTGCACCGTGTCTCGCTATGTCTTCTACGTCTCACGCAGCTTTGTAATAAAGCGTTTCGTGACACCTGCGTTCTGTTCTATACATTGCAATGCAACTAAATTTTTACACAAGAACGTGTTTAATCTAAATGGCCCCTAACACAGCCTTAATGTTTTAAAGGGGACATATTATGCCCCTTTTTTAATATAAGTCTCAGGTGTCCCTAGAATGTGTCTGTCCAGCTCAAAACACCTCACAGATCGTTTATTCGACCATGACTTTATACCCCTGTTTTGTAGCCCTGTTCCAAACGGGCTGTTTTAGTGTCTGTAGCTTTAAATGTAAAGGAGCTGGAAGTGGTCTGTGCCTTTCCTGCTGATGCCATGGATATCCCGGCGACAACAATGCAGGAGAAATTAAAAAGTACAAAATGTATTAATTACACAGGGAACACACTAAGTCAATCATCTTATCATAAGCGAAACAGAGCTACAGCTTCATTGTTATAGAATAAGGTAGTTTGGGAATAGTTGCTATGTTACACAAAGCACAATATTTACAAAACAAGCGTTTTTCGCACAACGTGCAAACAAGCAAATTCAGAAAGCCAAATTGCAAACATTAAAAAGGTATAAAGTGCAAAACCTCCCCTCTAGGAAGTGAGGGGAGTACTTCATGCCGGAGGTTTCCCCGGCCTGAGACAGGTGGTGGAGGAGTGTGATGAGGAGGAGGGTGTGGCCTGGCCATGAGGATGCATGGGAGGGGGATAAAGATGAGCTGGAGGACCCAGTTTGAGAGAGAAAAACACACACGGGCCACTGTGTTGGTGTGTCTGTGTGTTTAAGTTGATTTATGTCATTAAACGTTTTGTTGACAGCTCAGCCGGTTCCCGCCTCCTCCTTGCCCATCCTTACCCATTACAAATGCCCATACTGTATGTTAGTGCTCAAATATGGGTGCAAATAGTATCTGACATTATTTGCACCAGGGTGCAATTACTATCTACCATTATTTGCACCAGGGTTGGGGAACAAATAATATTTGCCACTATTTGCACTGGGGTGTAAAGAGCATATGACATTATTTGCACCAGGGGACAATAACATCTGCCTATTTTTAAAGCAAAGTTGGGTTTACTTAAAACTGTAAGACATCATTTTTGTCTTAAATTGTTTTTTTTTATACAGTGTATTAGCCTAAATGGGTTCATACACTGTGTACTAGAAGAATTCTATACAAAAGAGATGCATTAGCACACACACACATATTTTAAAGGACAGATGAAATGGCTTGTCGAGCGCAATCTTCTTAATGGTTTGTGCCACCTTTGTGCATAAAAAAAGTCTACGTGAAAGCACTTTTCTGTCATATGTATTGTGCTTCTTGTCAAAAATGGTGCCCTTTGCCTTCTCCATATACAAAATTTAAACTTTGCTTATGCTTACATCTAAGTCCTGATATCTGTGAATTGTATATTTGTGTGTGAATTTCAAAGCTGGGGAGGATTCCGAGAAGCACATACGTTTGCATAGCTAGCTTGATGGAGCCATTAATATACCACTGTTGTTTAATTAGCATAAAGCTCTGGGTTATTTCTGTTAATGAGAGTTTGTGAGTGCCTTGGTTTCTTGTGAATTACTCAATGCCAGGTCCTTAGGCAACATCTCAGTTTTCAACTGAGAAAACGTTTGGTTTAAACTTTTTAAAATATAAAACACAAACAACTTTGTCATGTTGCTGATACATATAGATGCAAATAGATTCCAATAAAGATATTAGAACTTATTGTCATCAGATCGGTTTATCTATCACATCAGGAGTCAAGAAATCTTGTTTTTGTCTGTACGGTTATTGCACAGATTTAGATAAAACTCAAAAGATATCAATTTGTAACACTTTTAGGGTTTGTAAAAAAAAAATAAAAATAACACTACATAGCTTAATCACAAGCTAATGCGTCAGTGAAGATTTCTTCACTGACAAAAGGAAGAAAAAAAATCTGTATTAACAAAAGATTATTTTTAAAGATTTATCTTCATTGATGTTTCTCCTGAAAATTCAGACTTTGCAAAAATCAATGACAAATCAAAGCGTCTTTAAAATAATTTATATTTATTTTATACACTTTGTCGTTTCATCCGAGGATCCTCTAATTTGAGAAATTTAACATTTTGTTTGCAAAGCTGAAGTGTGTCTTTATCCATAACTCTGTAAATACCTCACATTTCATGTAGCACTAAATCAGTGTTAATTGTCACACTGTCACTTCTTCAGACTCTTTCGAACACTAGTGTGACTTTGCCGATGTGAGAAGCTGCTCTTAAATTTAAAGGAAGTACAGAAAAGAGATGCCATTCTTCATGATTGGTCCCTCTGGCACACTGAAAATGTCATGTCTGCCTTGAGGGAAAACGCAATAAAAGGCCTGTCCTGAATCTTTGCTCCCTTGTTCGATTCGGTGAAGAATAGACTTCTGAGCTTGGCGGATGTTCCGAGAACCTCCACACAATCACGTACACACACAAATGCAAAAACAAGCATGTCTACGTGAACAGTTCCTACCTACTGTTCTACACAGCACCGGCTCGACACTCATTCATTAATCTTATTCATGTCATGCTCTCAGACCTTGAAACAGTCACCAAATTAAAGCTCTTGTAGGTTTGTCACCTGAATATTAATTCCATACATACTGCTGATACATTCAAAGCACACACACACACACGTACATACATACAGACATACATACATACACATATATATATATATATATATATATATATATATACACTACCGTTCAAAAGTTTGGGGTCACTTACTCATTCTTTATTTATTTATTTATTTCACATTTTAGAATAATAGTAGTCAGCAAAACTATGGAATAATAGAAATGGAAATATGGGAATTATTTTGTGACCAAAAAATCCAAAATAAATCCAAAACTATGTAATATTTTAGCATCTTCAAAGTAGTCACCCTTTGCCTAGATTTTGCAGACATGTACTCATGACATTTTCTCAACCAACTTCTTGAGGAATCACCCCGGGATGCATTTTAAACAGTATTGAAGGAGTTCCCATCTATGTTGGGCACTTATTGGCTTCTTTTCTTCATATTTTGATCCAAGTCATCCATTTCAAAAACTTTTTTTTTTTTTAGGAAATTTTAGATTTGTAATTAAATAAATGTATATGTTTTGGCAGAATAATATTTTGTCTACAAAGTTAATTTCAAACTTTTAAGCATACACCTTCAGATCAAAAGATTTTTAAGATCATGAGAAACATTTCAGACAAGTGACCCCAAACTTTTGAACGGTAGTGTATATATATATATATATATATATATATATATATATATTGAAGTCAGAAGTTTACATACACCTTAGCCAAATACATTTAAACTCAGTTTTTCATAATTGCTCAATTTTAATTATAGAAAACATTCCCTGTCTTAGGTCAGTTAGGATCACTATTTTATTTTAAAAATGAGAAATGTCAGAATAATAGTTGAGAGAATGATTTATTTCAGCTTTTATTCCTTTCATCACATTCCCAGTAGGTCAGAAGTTTACATACACTTTGTAAGTATTTGTTAGCATTGCCTTTAATTTGTTTAATTTGGGTTAAACATTTTGTGTAGCCTTCCACAAGCTTCTCATATTAAGTTTCTGGAATTTTGGCCCATTCTTCCAGACAGAACTGGTGTAACTGAGTCAGGTTTGTAGGTTTGTTAAGTTCTGTCCATTGTGTCAGGGCTTTGTGATGGCCACTCCAATACTTTGACTTTGTTGTCCTTAAGCCATTTTGCCACAACTTTGTAGGTATGCTTGGGGTCATTGTCCTTTTGGAAGACCATTTGGGGCACCAGCTAAGGAGTTTCACCTTAACAGTAAAAGAAATATGTAAATTGGAAGGAGTCGGTCATCTGATTAATCTGAAGGATTTGGAAAATTTGGCCTAACCCTTTAGAGCTCTTCTATATCATCAAAACAAGGAACGCACAATTTTAATAATATGAGTTTTATTTACAAAAGTTAAACAAGAATAACTAACAAAAGTACCAAATAGTACTAACAAGCTAAAAGAATAACATAAATTAATAGGTAATTAAACGTGCATAAGATGGAAAGATGCAAGTGGTTGAACTGGATGTAGCATTGGCAAAGAATGACTATTATCTTATGGCAAGATACATTTCCGTTTCTCTGCTAATTAATAAGATGAAACCTTATTTCTATTTATAGAAATAACAAAAAATAATAATATTTGCAATACATTTGATACACAGATTGTCATATGAAGAACATCAGAAAATCATAAACGGATAGTATACTCTAATGTCTCAGGAAAAAGGTTTAGTAGTGATATTTATGTTCTCCTTGATCGAACAATGAGTTTGGTGATGGTGACGTCTTCCACTGGGGCTCAGGGCCACATCACAGTGGGAAGGAGCTGGAATATTTTTCAACAGCCTTCGACACAAAGTAGCTGAGGAATAATTAACTCCTGGTAGCACCAAGAGGGTTTTTGCAATCTAGATCACGCAGATATACAACCCTTATATTGTGCAAGATTCATCCTCTGGAACACCCAGATGCATGAACCTTGAAGAGAGGGTTTGCTTGTTAGATCTAAACCTTTTCGCTGTTGTTATCTCCCTGGTACAGGGATTCCAAAATTGGCCTTGCAATAGTCTCTTGTAGTGAGACTCAGTACTTTGTTGATCGTCTCCCAGATGGACACTAAGTACGTTTGGTGATCGGTTATCTTCTCTCTGTGAAGCTTAGACGTAGCAAAATGGGTGGTTTGTATTCTGTTACATCTCCTACCACTCAGGCCTGAGATTCAGAATGTTCATTATTCTTTTATTGCTCCCGAACTCAAAAAGCTGGGAACTCAGAATGTTGATTATTATTCTGTTATTGCCTCTCTCTCGTAGTGTGAGACCAGAATGGAGAAGTGTTCTAAAAGCGTGTCCTGTTAATGACACTCTGGATGGGGACTTGGGACAAAGGTGATTTAGAAGAGTATCCTGTTAATGACCCACTGGACAGGGACTCAGGACAAAGGTGTGGTCATCCAGAGGATAGTTTTATACCTTCCTGGTGATAAGGAGATTTCAGTTTGGTGCTTCTTGTTTCAGGGTTATGATTGGCTGCTGATATCGGAGGGGGCCCACACAGTGTGGATCACAGGGTTTCTTTTTCAAACCTCTTCAAAATAGGCATTTTATTGAAGATATAGACCAAACATTATATTGAAAGATTAAATATTATGCACATGTTCATATATACCTTAATATTTCAGATTGTGTGAACTATAGTGTTAATAAAAAAACTGCAATTTACATAAAAAGTTCAGTGAACACACATTGAATAGATGTTTTGCAGTTGAAGTCCATTTTAGGAGTAAAGTTTGTGTGTAAAGATTTGTCTTTGGCTTCTTTGATTCAGCCTTTTCTACCACATGGGACATAAATGCTGCCTCTGGAATTTTTAGGACTATCTGAACTAGGATGGTGGTTTCAGATTTTGGTGCTGGATAAACAGTTATGAACCAATGAGAAGTCTCTTTCCATGCGTAGGTACTTCCTTGTGATGGGTGTCTGGCAGTGTCCAAGCAGCTTATCTGATGGCTGTGCTTGACATTTGTTTGTGTTGGTCCTGCCATGATCTAAACAAAATGGAGCCACTCTTCTTTACCTTGAAAGTTAGGGAGGGGCTCTACCATAAACTAGCTCCTGGAATGTCATCTGGTCCGATTGTTCACCACAGTTTATGCCTCTCATTCACAACGCCTCCACTGAAAACAGAGTGTTTAGAAAGCACTTTCCATTACCACATACTTAGAAAAAATATTATGTAAATATGCTGGAAACTGAGTTTTCTAGTGAAAACGGATTAATGTGGATGTAAAATGGCCACCACCATTGTGTCCTTGAGCAAGGCACTTAACTCCTGGTTGCTCCGGGGGGGGATTGTCCCTGTAATAAGTGCACTGTAAGTCGCTTTGGATAAAAGCGTCTGCCAAATGCGTAAATGTAAATGTAAGTGGCACATTTTATAGACACCATGTCTGGTTAAAAATAAAGTCAACTGTTTAAAGCATAGCTCAAGACACTTGCGTTCTTTTCAATTAGTTGCGCTGCACCTAGTTTATGTTTTAGCTCAAGAAATCATTGAGTGTAACCCTTAGATTTGGGTGAGCTAAGCAATAATCAAACACACTCTTCTAGAATGTGCTCTCCTTTTCATATTTGCTAAATTAGGAAATCTGATACAATTTTTGTTAGTGTGGTCAACACTGATTCACTTTGATTCATGATCTCTCAGTTGTGTTTCTGGAACTTCCTTCAGGACATTTTATGCCTTTTGTGTAGTGAAAGTGATAGTAGTGATATTTTTGTGGCAGACTGTTGTTTTAAGTCATTTATATAATTGGACTATTACATAAGTGACTGACCCCTAATGTAGCTTCAGTGTAACTGGATACTTTTTTAACATTTCTCTGTTTGATTGAGCATCCTAAGCACCCAGAAAAACCAACATTGGCCTAACCAGTCACACTAGTGACACTTTACGTTATGTGCAGCATCCCTAACAATTGTCATTGGTAAATAGAAAATGTTTGCAATCCCTTCATCAATAAATTTTTTAAAGGATTGTTTTTAGAAAGCTATCAATAACAAACACAAATGCAAACTTACAATTACATATTGTCAATGCTAGCACACTAACAGAGATCTATGTCTATCTGAAATGAAGGTAAAGGAGTAACATTCATTGCTATTGTAAGTCATACAAAGTGGTATATGACAGCCATGTAAATAACAATCTTTGCTGTGACTGATGGCCTCCATTTCAGCACTATTTTATCATTCACTCAACACTTATTTACCTGCGCAATTTCTTTCTGATTACAGTTTTGTTTTATTCATGAGGCTTCATTGCAGCATTTGAATTTCGATAGATCTGCGTAAACTTTTAGTAAAATATAGTAAACTTTTATCTTGGTGACGGAAGGCGTAAAATGATCAATGATGGATTTCAGAAAGGGGCAATGTTATAAACAGTTGATTGTTTTATCTGTTGACAAAGAGATGTGTCACATAAAATCATGGTATATTCAGACGTATCTATCACAAGTGAATGGGAAACCCATTTTACTGTTACTGAAACAGTTTATAATTTAAAAGCAAGCTTGTTTGCTGATCATATCTGGTTTAAACCGGTCTCTCAGATTAACCAGCTGAAATGTGCCCAAAACCATTTTGCAATCCTGGGAATCTAAAAGTGGAAAATGCTTGATGCTTGATACCATGACTGAAAAGAACTAATGTAGCATGACAATTGTAATTTAACTGGAGGGACTGACGACAAGGAGTGAAGAACCTAAATGCGGGAGTTTAATTAAAGATAAAAACAAACAATCCTGGGATACAAAATTATAACTGACTTAACTAAATAATAATAACTGGTGATAGATCAACAAGACTTGACAAAGAACAGAAAACCGAGGGCTATATATGCAGAGAAATTTGATGGAGATGAATGGGGAACAGGTGTGTGTGTGTGGTTAGAAGTCCAGGGAGGTACTTCTAGGTAAATTAGTTCGGTGACAGACTGGTGAAAGCGTGACAGACAGCCTATTATAAGCTACAAATTTACATGTGAGTTGAACATATTGAAATAATGTGCCTAATGATATCTGATTCATAGACGTTCTGAGAAAGAAAATTGCAATGGGTTCAGTAATTTCTTGCCCCTCTGCTTCAGAAAGTAAAAGAAGCTTTTACACAAGAGCATTTGATCCAGACCCAAATCCATTTAGTTGATTTGCTGGCATCACCGCAATTTTCCAAACTCTGGTGCACACCAGAGAGCCGCACCTGAGCCTCTGACAAGATGCACTGGGTTGTGGTTCAGCTGAACTCTGCTAAGGTTCACAGTTGCGATGAATGCAATATATTATAGCATGCAGAATTTGAATCGGTATTGGTAACATAAAATTTGCACCTTTGTATGCTCCCAAACACACTTATCACCATGTAATGCATTTCTAATGGATACCTATCTCCAAATAAATTCCCATTGGAGAGCAGCTTGCATTTTCCATATCTTTCAAATCTCATCCATGGCAGCCAAAGGGAAGCAGCGTTATGTGCTTGTAAATTTTTGCTGGTACTTTCATAAGGTCAAATACTTGCTAGCTATGGTGTTAAACAACTGCAGCTTGTACTTACAGTGATGCATACTGTGATTTGGATCCAAAAGTACAATGTGAAAAGAAACGAGAGAGGGCAGAGAAAGGGGGCTGGAATCAAACTCTGGTTCGGACCAAGCCTATAACCTATTGTAAAAACAGCCAAAGAGTTCATGGTGTACTGACCTTTCGTAGAACTGATTTCTTCCAGTGATGACCAATAACAGGTTGAGTGTTTGTTTTTTGGTACAACAAATAAGAGAAAATTCAGTCACAATAATCACATTACAGCTGAATGCTCTGACTCTGAATAAATATTAAAGGAGTGAGTCTATCATATGTACTGACACCAAAAATAGTAAAAAGAAAAAAAAAACTAAATAAATAATGGTAAAAATAAAACAATCTGGTGTTTTATTTTATTAAATGATTTTTTTATGAGTTTGTAGAGGAAAAAGCAGAAAAATAGAAACTGAGATCTTTGGGTCTCCAGCTCTTAAGTCTGGTTGCGTTTTCATGTTAGTCTTGACTCAGTGGGACTCATTTGAGAGCACATGTTGACTGTCAAAACTCCCTGGCTGATTCACAGCTACTCTATACGATTTTGTCCTACTTTGAGTCAACTTGGGAAACAGTCCATCTTGGGGTCATCAAAAGGGTGCATTAAAGACAAATAATGGCCAAAAAGGGGTGCTCATGAGTACCTTTCTAAATCATAAAATTGCGAATGGGTCACCCTACAGTCTCGTGGACTTTATGGATGTTTGTGTTTGAGACAAGGCCATTGTATGGCAGTTTCCAAAGAAGTGTATCACTTATTTGTTTCCTACTAAACAGAACAACTTGAACCCATATAAAATGTATTTATTTGCCAGACACTTTAATGAAAATTGCTAGGCAGAAATTTAGAATTTTACTAATCTAAACTAAATTAGTATCTTGTTTCAATCACTATGATATTGACAACACTGAGTGCGTTTACATGCGCACCAATAAAGCTTATTAAAATAAATACCAAAAAATCAGCTTATTAAAATAAATAAATACAACAACACAAGGAAACTGTGAAATCATCAGATTATTCCCTGCTTTTGATGTCAGAACATAAATAGGCATGTGCACAGCAATTGTGCACATTGGACAAGCCAATAAGAGCAACAGTAAAGGTGTTTACAGTACATGCAATGCGAAAACGGGGTAATGGGCAAAAAAATTGATGTGCCGATTGTTTTTTCCTTAAACTGGATGACTACCCTGATTTAAAAAAGACAAGTTTATATAACCTTACATGTTGTAAGCTTTTTAAGTGTAAATGGTTCTAAGATCATGTCTATCAACTTGCTGTCGATTGAGCTTAACTTGTATTGAACCTGGAATATTCCTTTAAGGCTACAATTCCAACTTGTGAATTCAGATGTTAGAACCTACAACCTTCCAGATACCTGCCTAGATCTTTAATGACTATGCAACATCACCACACCATTTAATATCAAAATACCTCAGTTTTCTGTCAGTAGTCTACATTCAATATCAGAGCTTAAGACTAACAGGCTCTTTTCCCATTTGTATGGACAGAGATGCAAGCTGTGCAAGCATATAAAGCTCAAAGTGGATCAGGAATCTTGCGGGTGGAAGATAACCTTCATACAATGCTTCATCTTTTATAGACCTGCCTCTTTGAGTCCTAGTGTTTTGTTAGTCTCATGGGAGGGGTGGATGAAACATGACATGACTATCTGCACCCAACACAAATGTGCATAGGCCCTTCAAAAGCAGCCTTTGGCCAAACATGACCTACATCCTGTCTGCTTTGCAGAAAGAAACTGTGTTTATGTGTTAGTATTCACACAGCTAATGTGTTTAGCACACAGTTAGTGTTCATTTGAAGATGCTAAATGATTTGATATTTTGTTATCTAATACAATTTACATTTTTTAATTGCGGCAGAACTGTCCAAATGGGCACTTTTTAGGGCCACTGATCATCTAGATACTGTTGTATTGACAGAATGAGTGACAGGCTACCGCTGGGTGCTTTCTCTGTATCTATTTAAGCTCCCTTCAAAGCAGAACATGCAATACCCAAGACAAAAAAGCACAGATGCTTCAGGCATCCCATAATGTCCCATATCATCCTATAAAACCGTCAATTAGCAAGAGCACTGATGATATTACATGTTTCTTGTAGAATTAGGTGCAATTGAGTGATTCTGTGAGGACGGGGCATCTGTTTCAATGTGCTTTGTCGTGAAATTGTGATTCACACTCAAGCCAAACAAGAGACTGGTGATGACTGGTTATGTTTTATCATAACCAACAGGTGCTTGCAGTATCGCTCTTACCTGGGTAGGAGAGAAGAAGTTGAGGAGTTTCCCAGAGGCCAGAAGTGATACATTGCACTTATCGCAGCAATGTCCTGGTAAAACAAACACTAGAGGTGCTAAATGCAAAGGACTGGGGTACGACTCCTAAAGATTACATGAGTCAACACAAAACTGTCATGTCAACCAATGACATGGTTGCTTCAGTAATGCATTTTTTTGTTTATCTCGTATTTGCTATTTAGGACGCTATCACTTTGGTTTCGGTTTAACGTTTAGGGTATTGAGGTTGGTTTTGATGATTTGAATCTTGATAGAGCATTCATATTAAAAACATGATCTCTTTGGGAGAAAATGTAACACCTTTACTGCCACTCAGAACTTGGAACTGCCTCAATATGTGTAGGGAGCCATGTAAAGCTGCGTAATTGTCGATTATTTCACTTTATATTGTAATCACGATTATTAATTTCGATAAACAGAATTAACATTAAATTCCTTTGTTGTGTGGGGGAGATCACAATCCATATTTATTTATTTAAGCTACACCTCCAAAAACATCTTAGAACTTTGTTACTTAATTAATGCTGTTATTGTTATATTATAATGGGAGCATTTCTAGTTTTGTTGCACCATTATTGATTGGCTTAGGTACTCAACGCTGCAGCCGTATTTGTAATCTCGATTATTTTATTATTAATTGTGTAGCCCTAGAGCCACGTAATATTATTGAATGTTGCCACAGTCAAGTAATTTAGGTACAGTAGGTAAATGGGTATATTCGGACATGGGGAAGGTCTTTAAATTCCTTGAAAATTACATGCATGTTGTAAATTGTTTTTGCAGGATGGTGGCCTTCCGTGAGTGGATTTAAAAAGGCTTGGTGTGTAGTATACCTTAAATATAAGTGTTGCATTTGATTGTGACTGTCTGTATCTCTGATTTGAATGTATGCTGCATCAGAAGCTTTTAAAACCAGACTTTTCCCTTAGGGCAGAAATGAGAATCGACACAAAGAGAAAAGAGATTCTGTATTATCTCCCATGTAACATCAAAGTATCTGCCTCAAGGTACCTGAGAGGGTGGTCAACTCGGGCAATGGAAGTTCCGGCAAGCCATTAAGGGCACTTTGAAAACCTTATCCTCTCGGTCACAACCTAGAGCCAGAATTGTAATTAGAATTCAGAATGTCATAGCTGTCGCTCCTCAGGGAATCTGATCTTGTTTTAGGTTATTGGATGGCAGAACGACATGGTGGTGCCTGGCTGATCTAGTGTTTCCAACTGTCCCTTATTACTCAGGATGTCCCGTAAATTGGCGAAATTAAGATGTCCTTTACAATATGTAGATTGTACCATATCTTAGAGATGAGGCACTCCAGGGGGACATACATCCCTCTCCACCCAAGTGTATGGGCAGTCAGACAGCAAAACATCACGTATTGAAGTTATTGTGCCCCCCTCTCCCCATTTGGACAGCCATTCGCTTGAAGGAAACCAGCCTCCCTGTCCTTTTCTGAAACACACAACATGTTCAAGCATACCGTATTTGCGAGGCGAAAAGTTGGCAAACCTAATCTGCTCCCAAATTAGATGTTCAGAAGGGTTCTAATTGGCATTGTCAATGCTCACTGTCACTCATTACTGACTTCTGGTCATTTTGCCACTGTCGCTGTGAATGCCTTTGCAGACAAAAGATAAAACAACTAAATTTGTTTTTTCAAAATGCATACTATGTATGTAGGGAGTCTGCAAGACAACAGTGGAGTTTCCATTGTCTGTACGTGAAAGGGAAATCAACACACTGCGATTGTTTCATTGAGTTTTTTTTTTTCTCTCCAGGTAGTCTCTGTTGCTGTTGTTTGGAGATAAAACTGTTTTTGTAACAAGTGCTTCCCACATTACGATGGCTGAGGGGGGAAAAGGAAAGTTGTCCACTTGTGGTAAATGCTTGAAAGAGCGTCAAATGGCAAACTGTGATAACTGCATTGAGGATTCTTCCGAATAATGCCACAGCTGGAAATCAACCATACCAGCACTCACTGTGAGTGCTATCCATTAAACAAAATAAACACAAAAAGTAGTGCTAAATACAGAATATCTATGATATCATATATAGCTTGATGGCTTGAATGGAGGTTCTAAAATATTGAAACCAAAAAGAGGTTAGGGCAAAACTTTGTTAACCATTTTGGATCCACAATTTAAATTCTGCTTTAATCAATGTTCGAAACTCATTTGAAGCAAAGTTTGTAACAACAAGTCTGCACAGGCAGTGATTTAAATCCTAATCCCAGCACGTACACTTTGACCCAACCCGACCTGACGTTTTCTGTCAAATTATAGGGCTGAATCCGACTTGAACCCAAAATCACTGTCGTCTTTCTGTAGATGTAGACAAACTGAACATATGTTAAAATGAAACGTAAGATATTTATTTAGAATTATTTAAATGACTGATTATTAAAACAGCGTATTCATTACAAACCTAAAAACTAAACCAAATCCAGAAAACTGACCCACTAAATTCAGGATATTCAATGAGAAAACGTGTATGCTTGATTTGGGAAATTTATTGAATTATGAAAAGTGGGCGTTACATACCTGAATAATTGGAGGGGAGTGGATGAAAAGTAAGAGGGCTTGTTGACGTCAGTCGAAAGCAAAAGTCGTGGAGTAAGTTTTGATTATGACTTATGTTTGTGAATTCACTACTGTAATTACGATCACTGATGAATTATGCACAATTAGACCAGGAGTATTTTATGAAAGTACATTAATTTATTATTTATTATTATCTAAAGCTGACTTTAACTACTTTAGCATGACAGACTGTTTTTTTGTTGGTTGAGGTGGCCAGAGCTCCTCCAGGCTAGTGTAGCTTAAAAGGTCAAGAGTTGAATACGATGTGACAACCACTTGAGCTAGTTCCATTTTTTTTTCCAAGAAAGAAGCGCCATGTATGGGGGATTTTTCAGCTCCAGCTGCCTCACGTCATGAAAAGTGCCATTTACGAGAAAGTTACCAATCACTCAAAGAACATAGCTCCTCCCCACTGACCTTTGGCTAGTTTGTGCATAAAATGCATTTTTCTCAGTGGGTTTCTTTCCCAATTTCTACCAGATAAGACCATCAAAACATTTTAGGCTGGTTTAAGATTGTTTTTCAGTTGGGAAATGGGTTTCTCTCCAAATTTCTGCTCATTCTTTTTTTCGTTAGAAATTCTCTGCCTCAAATTTCCCGAGAGGTTCATTTTCAATGACAAAGCAAGCTCACTAAAGCAAGCGCTAGTTTGGTCCACCTGCTTTCACAAGCTGTAATTAGTATTAGCCTCTGGTCCTAATTAAATCGAAGATACAGTTCGTGATAACTCGACGTGCAAAATGGAATTGGTTTCAGGTCTCCACAAAAGGCCTGAAGCTTGGCAAAATAAAAGAAGGAAAAGGAACTGAAGGTCTTAATTGTTTCTTTGCGGTTGCTGGCACTTGCAATTTTTTCTTTTGAAAGGAGCATAGCTTCAAACTCCTAGCATACATCACAGCCAATATAGAGACAAGACGGAGGAAGACAGAACAATGAGATTCAGGCACATAGCCAGGGGTGTCATGCACCTATTTTTGAGGGTCCACCAGTGGCAGTAGTCTTCATATTAAACAATGGAGCACAGAATGGTACATATTTCCAACCTACTGAGATGGTACATTTGGGAGATCTTGTAGGCAAGTCTACTGTACATTATTAATTTATTTAACTCGCAAAAGAAAAAAGCCAAATGGCCCCTAAATCAATTTTGAGTGTGCTGTTTAATGAAATCAGCAGGGACTAAGCATTATCTTATGCCTTAAGATAAACGTTGATTTGAGGTCACTGCTGCAATATTTTGGTGACCTCATATTTGGTCAAACCTTCCCAGTGTGGAGCAGAACTCGTAGAGTGTTTCCTCTGGGCCCTACTGAGTTGACTAACTAATTAGATATTTATCTGATGAGGTCAGAGCTCAGTGAAAAGAAAGATGGAAATTAACTGATGGAGTTTGGGTTGAATAAGTGAGAGAAAATACTAGTAATGAAATACCATAAGAATAAAGGATATTATTTAAGAAGAGGTAGAGAAAAGGAGGGAGTGAACAAAAAGGAGTGTTTTGCTGGTCTTTATCTGGTATATTTTGCCTCCTAGTCTGGCTAATATGGTGTTAAGCTGGTCTAGCTGGTCTTTCCACCTGCCAAGCCACTGTTTCGCTTGTTTGGTTAAAGAGCTAGCTGGTACTGTTCTTTCTTCTGTGGAACTCAAAAGGAGAGATTAGGCAGAAAGTTAGGGAGTGACAGCCTCAGTCAGCCTCAATGGTGACAGACTTTCAGCCCCTAACATTCTGCCTGACATCTTCCAAACTATCCCTTTAAGGATAAGGAGTCTAGTAGTAATAGTGGTGGCACTTTATTTTACAGTATGTGTACTTTTAGGATACATACAGTGTACTTACCCAAGAAAGTACTGAGTAATTTTAGGCTACATCTACTTAATATGGGTTAAGGTTAGGATTGGGGTTAGGTTTAGGGTTAGTACCTAGTAGTTACAGTAGTTGTTGTAATTATATAGTAATTAAATGCAGAACAGTACTGTAAAATAAAGTGCTACCGTAATAGTGATTCTTGTCTTACAGTAGTAAGTACCACTAATATGTATATATCAATGCATCAAGGAATATTAACATTTAGTGTTTTGGTGTGAACAATCATGTTGCACTTAGTGTTTGAAATATTCCAGTGGGGATAATATATTGGTTTAATGTGTAACAATCATCCTGCATATTGATGTCGCATTATAAATGCAATTGTTACAAGATAACTTCGTAAAAGCATTCAGTTACAATTACAGATGTTCAAGTAATGCCATGCCAATTTATTTATTTATTTTTCATATCAGCTGTGTAATTAATACTCCTTTCAGATTTACAGCTATTCACATTCAATTTACATAAAAATGTTCTGCATTATTTGCATGCTACACACATTTTCCTTGACACAGCAAAGATGTCTACACGCATACACTAAAGGCATACAAATACTCAAAGACAAATATGCCTATTGTGTTTGTTTGCATGTTATTTGCATTTTAAGTTATACATAAGGCTGATATAAATCATCAGCTCTAACAGAGATGAAAAGACATTTTCATGCACACATTTGGGTCTTGAGGGATTGTAGGCTTGACAGTTAAGAGTGTCTCGTGGTTATGACACTCTGATGGTCAATGTTGAATCGGCTGATGTCAGTTGAGGAATTGAATTGTCAATTTCAATTCTGAGCTTGGCCGCAGAGGGAAACAGGTTCCTAACTTCTGTGAGAGCGTTCGTAATGAGAAGTGACTATTGTAAGATTGGGTGCTTTTAAACATAGACAGAGTAGTTGCGCAGTGTAATTTAAGTTGTATGTAAGGTTTCCTCACTATCTGTAATGTTAGGTAAAGGACTATTAACATGTAATTATGAGTAACCTAATCTGAATCATGAATTAAACAATTTAGATAGGTTCTGTCTGTACAGGCACATAAACAGTGTGAACATTTGATGAATTAACATTAGCATGAGGCCTAGTAAATGTTCAGGGCATGTTTGTCAGATTTGGCTTGGTGTCTTTCTAGGTTGAATCTGCAAGAAAAGACCCAAAATATACCACAACATTGTCTTGGTATGTTAGAGTACATAATATTTTTTTTTGTAATTCTAATACTGTTAAGAAGAGAAGTTTGAAACAATATCAGGGTATTTAGAAATGCCACAACACTTCAGATGTCAACACCTAAATGTAATCTATTACTGATTTCCACTGACCAATACAATCTCTCTCTCTCTCTCTCTCTCTCTCTCTCTCTCTCTTTCTCTCTCTCTCTTTCACAAACAAACACACACACATATATACAGCTCTGGAAAAACTTGCAAGACCACTGCAAAATGGTCTGGATTTACTATTTATGGGTATGTGTTTGAGTGAAATGATTTTTTTTTATTATTCTATAATGTACTTACAATATTTCTCCCTAATTCCAAATGACAATATCGTCATTTAGAGCATTTATTTGCATAAATTAACAACTGGTCAAAATAACAAAAAGATGCTGTGTTTTCAAACCTCGAATAATTCAAAGAAAAAAAGAAAAATAAAGTTTATATTCATTTTTAAAGATTTAAAAAATGTATGTTTTTAAATGTAATTTTTTAAACAATACTTAGGAGTTCAGAGATCAATATTTGGTGGAATAACCCTGATTTTCAATCGCAGCTTTCATGCGTCTTGGCATGCTCTCTGCCAGTTTTCACATTGCTGTTGGGTGACTTTATGCCACTCCTGGTGCAAAAATTCAAGCAGCTCAGATTTGTTTGATGGCTTATTGCTCATCCTTCTTCCTCATGATCACATTTCAGAGGTTTTCAATGGGGTTCAAGTCTGGAGATTGGGCTGGCCCTGACAGGGTCTTGATCTGGTGGTCCTCAGAAGCAGAAGGAAGCAATTCAGAACAAAATTCAGAATTTTTTTAACATTTTTCCATAGCTGGTTTGAGTATTTCTGTAACTGCTGATCTCCTGGGATTTTCACATACAATACTCTCTAGAATTTACTCCAAAAACAAAAAAACATCCAGTGAGTGGCAGTTCTGTGGACAGAAATGCCTTGTAGATGAGAGGTCAAGTGAGAATGGTCAGACTGTTTTGAACTGACAAAGTCTACAGTAACTCCGATAAGTCTGTAAAATTGTGATGAGAAGAATATCATCTCAATATGCTATTCTGTCGTATTGGTGCTATTTTGGCGGCAAGATGGGGACCTACACAATATTAGGCAGGTGGTTTTATTGTTGTGGCTGATTGGTGTGTGTGTGTGTTTATGTGAATATATATATATATATATATATATATATAGACACACACACACACACACACATATACATATACAAAAAAAGTTTAGAATCAGCCTAAACTGGTATCATGTCTTGCCTGGTTTAAGATGGCCTATGAGCATGGCCAAGATAGTTGTCAGCTGATTGTCCAGACTGCCTAGCTTTAAATAAATAAATAATACAGCAAGCCAACAGACCACCCTTACCAGGCTGGGAGACCGACTGAGACTAGCTAAAATTTTATGCATTTTTATACCCAAGGGAGAAAAAAAAATATTGCAAATTTATGGTGAATAGAATTGTGTTATTTGGATAATGGTAATCCTAGCTTAATCCTCAGATGCACTGTAAAACGTGAGTGACCTAAAGACTCATGGCTGCTTAACAATTTTGTCTCTAATTATGCTGTCATTTATACCTTTTTTACACCAATTTTGAGGCTTTATTGTTTAATTGTGCAAATGGTTTTATGTAACGGAAAAGTGTTGGCTTAAATCAGCATACACAGGACAAAGTTGTATATGGCTTTAGAAATGTGGATGCAGGAACCGGTCTTGTAATTCAGTTTTGTATTTAATTAAAGCATAAAAATTATAATTTCTCTATTTTCTCTTTCCCCAACCCTTGTCTCTTACACAGATTCACCGGCTCAGATTGACATCATCTTGCACAGCAGTCCAAAAGTAGAGCAGTTGGAAAGTCAAAGGCCATGAGTTATAGCTGTGGCAAGCGATGCTATTACCTTATAACACGGACCACATAAAATGGGGACTATGGAATAATGCCACTTGTACAGCTGTGACTGCCCTCAAGACACCTTTTTTTCCCAGAACCTGTCTTTCTAATCATATTGGCCGCTCAAATCCTTTGATAAATTTATTTTTTTGAGCCCTACCTTTTTTTCGTTCCCTTCCTGATCAAAACAAATCCAATTCTTGTTCTGAGAATGGCCTGCAAGTTCAACCTCCCTTGTTTTTGTCCACCTACTTTTATTCTCCTCTCTATCCCTCTTTTTCTTATCCTTCATGCACCTTCCTTTGTGAGGGGTGACTGCTGGCTAATTGAAGGAGATAAAGGCTATGTGTGGCTGGCGATCTGCAGTCAGAACCAGCCTCCATATGAGACAATCCCACAGCACATTAACAACACTGTCCATGACTTGAGGCTTAATGAGAACAAGCTCAAAGCAATTTTCTTCAGTTCCCTCAGTCGATTTACCAACCTCACTGACCTCAATCTCACCAAGAATGAGATCTCCTACATTGAGGACGGTGCCTTTGCAGGACAGGCCAATCTACAGGTCTTACAGTTGGGTTACAACAAGCTAACCAACCTCACAGAGGGGATACTGCGAGGGTTGGGTCGAATGCAGTGCCTATATCTGCAACATAACCTTATAGAGGTCATTGCAACCAATGCCTTTTGGGAGTGCCCAAGCCTTAGCAGTCTCGATCTGTCCTCAAACAAATTAGCAAAATTGGATGCATCAACTTTTACCGTTGTTGGGCGGCTAATAGTGTGTGAACTGGCTGGAAACCCATTCCACTGTGGCTGCGATTTGTACAGCTTCCTTATCTGGCTGGAGGCTTTTGACAATGTCACTCACACCTATGACAGGCTCCAGTGTGAGACTCCAAAGGAATTCTTTGGTTACCCTCTGCTGAGTCCAAGAGGAAGTCCTGGAAGAAATGCTCGTTCCATCCTGTCATCCATGTGTAAAGATGGAGTTATTGTTACTGGCATAACTGCCCTGCCTCCAGACTTGGATTCTTCTGGAATGGGGATTGATTTTTCTGATCAAATGGGAACTTATCACCAGCCCACAGCTTCATCAACTACAGACCCCACATATAGTCCCAGTATTAAGTTGCAAACAGTTTCCCTCTCCACAGCTTCCTTATTAGTTCAAATCCCCAAGCCCTACCTTAAGATGTACATCCTAGTGCAGTACAATCACACCTATGTGTCTGACATCATGAATTTAAAGAACAAAAAAGAGACTGTCACCCTAAACAACCTAAAACCCCACACAAATTACACCTTCTGTGTTGCCTCAATTCGCAATTCTCAGCGGAACAATCACACTTGCCTGTTTTTTGCCACACGGGCTCCAGGGCCTGATGACTTGCGAGCAACCCCTTCTACCACCACCCATTACATTATGACCATTCTAGGCTGCCTGTTTGGGATGGTCATTGTGTTGGGCTTGGTTTACTACTGCTTGCGTAGGCGTAGAATGCAGGAGGAGAAAGAAAAGTCTATAAGTGTCAAGAAAACCATCTTGGAAATGCGGTATGGTCCAGAAGCAGCTGCAGCAGCAGCCAAGGATCCTTCTGCCTTGCAGAAACTCCATGACCAATCCCATCACCAACACCACCACAGCAAGTTGAACCAGTCAACATCCTCTAGCTTGGGCATCCTCCATGGCTCAGCCAACACCACCTCTTCTCGACTTTCCTCCCTGCCACAAGTGGAAAAGATGGCCACAGCTTTCTCGGAAGCCATGGCCACCTCTAAGTGTAACTACATGGACATACGGACAGCAGGAGGAGAGGAACGAGTAAGAGATGGAGTTGTGACAGAGTCAGGGGATATTATTGCAAGGGAGGAAAATGGGATTAATGGAGGAGATGACTCTGATGATGATGGCCGAGGTTCAACATCTGAGATCTCCACCATTGCCAAGGAGGTGGACAAGGTAAACCAGATCATCAATAACTGCATTGATGCACTCAAACTAGACTCTGTAGCTGTTGTGGAAGCAGCTGTGGCCACTGCAACTACAGCAGATAACACTTCCTCTCCACCAACTCCAAGTGTCACCTGCTTAGCCAGGGGGCTAATTCCTCTTTCTCCTACCATCACAGAAACATGCCAGATAATGTCATCCCCAAAAATTCGTCCTCCACCCCCTGTTCCCCTTGTGTTGCCCCTTTCTGAGCGGCCCGGCATTAGTGGAGGGGGGTTTCTTTCCCCTCCCTACAGGGACCCACCCCCAGCCACAGTATCACGTCCCTTGCAAAGGCAACTCAGTGCAGATGCTGCAGTTGTTCCTATAAATGCAGTCAAAAACCGCTGCAGCATCTCTTCTGGTGGCTCTGTAAAAAGTGCTCGAGTCTTTAGTCTGGATGTCCCCGACCCTCGCAGCCCAGACCCTTGCAAGTACACTGAGAAAGGCAGCCCTGTTCGGTGCGGGGAGCCACTAGAAAGGCTGCCCATAATTGGGGTACAGGGAGTCCGTAATGGCAGAGGAGATGGTGGCAGCGGGGGTGGAGGGGGAGCCGGTGGTGGCAGTGGTGGTTTGGGTGGGTGTGGTGTTGTGGTTGGAGGTGGGGGCAGCACAGCTCAGCAGCATCACTTGGAGGTGCACCCAGACTACCACTGCTCAGAGCACCGACATTCCTTCCCCGCCCTCTACTATGAGGGTGCCACTGACTCCCCTGCCCAGAAAGTCTCCTTTCTAAAGCCTCTCACTCGCACCAAGAAGGACACTGCCTACTCCCAGCTTTCTCCTCGTCGCCACAATTACTCAGGGTATTCCTCTAGCCCTGAGTACTCTTCTGAGAGCACACTTAAAATCTGGGAACGCTTCCGTCCTTACAAGAAAAGTCAGCGCGAGGAAGCCTACATAGCAGCTGGCCATGCTCTTCGAAAGAAAGTGCAGTTTGCAAAGGATGAAGATCTGCATGACATTCTGGACTACTGGAAGGGGGTGTCGGCACAGCAGAAACTGTGATGGTTCTGAGTGACACAACAGCAGGAGGCGAGGTTGTGGAGAAAAAATTAACCGATGACTCTTGAGATGGCTAAGCATACTCCATCAGCAAGTGTTTGGTCCCCAGAGGCCACAACAGAAACAAGTGCTCTGAAAAAGACAGAATTAAGCAGGTGTTCCAAACTCATTAAAGCATAGATAAGCAAACAACCAGAAATGCACAGGAAATGTGGCACTTACAAAGGCGTCCTGTATCATTTAAAATATTTCAACATTTTACCATGTGTTTCAACTGTGCTCTTTTCTATTGTAGTTTGACAAGATATGTAATTGTCTAAAATGAGGAATTATTGGTCTTTGTTTTTACAAATGCCTCCAGGGATGATAATACCTGATTCTTGTCAAGATGATTGTTGACAATGTTAATTATGCAGTTGGAAAAACAAATATGAAAGTGTGTGAATTTAGTTTTGCTGAAGCCACAGGTCAAAACATGGATACCCTGTTCCCTCCTATTCCTTAAATCCACTCAAGCAAAGCATATTCATTGATTTGAAAAACATACAGATATTTTTAAACAGCATGTGGATGACACATTTATTAAACCAGTGGCAGCCATTTGGCCTTACATTTTCACTTTTCAGGAAGTGTGGCAATTCGATAAAACACAATCTTATGTCCCTTTTTGGCACTCATTCGTGGCAGAGAATCTTGTTGCCTCAAAAAAAAATTTTCTTAATTTCTGCTTTTTATACAGTTTTTAATCCAAAGTAAGAAAAGTGTAATAAGGAGTTTGAAGGTGGGACCCTCCAAGCTATGACATTTTTAATAGACTAGATCTGAAAAAGAATTTAGGCAATTATGACTTTACAAATGGCAGCTAGATATAGATCCCAATGTGATATTGTACAGTAATCCATTAGGTTTTACAGTTGTAATTGAAATGTGTAAGCACATTACACATTTATTTTTTATTTTATTTTTTTTGTAAAATGCTAAACCTAACACAGATGCTATAATCAGATATCATAACATTACTGTCTTGCTAGGGTTGGGGTAATAAATATCAATGATCTGCAAAGAGTACAGGCACAGAAAACCTTGAACATGCCTCAGCAGCTTTGATGAAGTCCACAGAATAACTTCAGATTTCGTATGGTGATTCAATCATCACGCAGTCCATTTTAACTTCAGTGAATACTTTAGCAGCACTGCCTTTGTCTCTCCCCCATCATCTGACCTTCTGTTTCTTTAAATCCCACTTCTGTTGACCTGATGTCAATTTTGGCCAAACAAGAGAAAGAATGAAACAAATTATTCATTCTCGCACCTCCCTTTTTTAAGAACTTGTTATTGACCTTGCATGGCTTAATGGGGAAAATTAATTAGTTGTTTGCAGTAAAAGAGTCATGGAGTCATAGAGGTGCTAATATTATTAACACTGCCAGAAGTGAATGAAATTAATCTCACCCTTTCCTGTCAGGTCATCTCCCAGGATGCATTTATCACCTGTGGCAAAGAAAGGCATAAAAACCTAAGCTTGTTCTTCTGAGCAGTTTTATTGGTTTTCAACTAAAGGTTTGCAAAGTTCAGAATGGTTTTCAATTCTGGGCTTCTAAATTTCAGGCAAGGGCATTTTGATATGAGTGTTTTTTTCTAATAATGGATGTAGATCTCAAGAAGTATGGCATAGTTGACATTATACATGCATTGGGTTCTTTTATGAATGTTTTTAAGGTGTGTGAGCATTGAGTTGTTCAAATGTCAGGTGTCACTGGGTGAATTTTACAAAACCTGTCAAGAAATGTCCTAGTCATATTTCACCCCAAAACCAAAAGAAAATTTACTTTACTGATATTAGTTTTAGGACAGTTAAGCACGTTCACCCCAATTCTCATTACTTTAATGCATCTAGTATTGTCTGGAAAAATCTTAACTTGAAAAATCACCTTTATATTTTTACGAGTCTCAGTCAGCAGGGGGTAGTTAGCAAAACTCCAGCTCAAACACATCCGGATGGAGCACAGCTCTTAAGCAGGGGACTTGAGATGTGTTTTTCTAGTTTCAAACTATGTAAATGGTGTTTATGATGCCACAACCAAAGTGAGATGCTCTAAAAAGCATCCATGTGACACATTTATTTACATAGACATGTCCTTATAAAAGCCATTATAACAAATCCATCTCAGACAGATTGAAAAATGTGGTATCAAAATCGATTTTCTATGAATTGACACTGTAGACCAATGAAAGGCTTTTTAAGGATATGGAAATAAAAAATGTTTTGCATTCTAAAGCAACTAAGCAACTATTCTAAAGTATTGCCTAAACAGTGCTATACATGTCTGCCATGATAATGTAATGTATACTTTAATTATCTGAAATCTTACATTTATTATATGTAATATTTATTATAATTTATTTATTATATATTGAATAATATTTATTTGGGGGCACTTTTTTACATAATTAATTACGATGAATTTGATTAATTAATCAGCACATGATGTAATTAATTAAATTAAAACAGTTGACAGCCCTACTTATTATACTAAATGATAATTCTCATTACTTTAATAGTACTTTTTTTTACTGTATTACAAAAAAAGTGTAAAATATATATTTTTTAAAGACAGTACAATAAATGCTACCACAATGTATAAATACACGAAAATTTATATTTTCATCTTATTTCCATATTGCAGTAATGTGAATAAGACTGTATTGTGTTACTTGAGTCTAATAGTAGAATTTAATTATTTATTTTCTTTATGCAAATTATGATTTGGGTTGGGGTAAAATGTGACCGTGACACCTTTGAGAGGTTCAACCCATTAGGTTTCAGAGGACACATGGATATAGATTTTAATTTCACAGGTGTATTTGGCCAAGCTCTCGGTGTTAAAACATATTATGAATTCTCAGCATGCGTCAATAGTATGTTACATTCCCATCATCCTTTACGTTTAAAAGTCTATATTCTGTAATTAAGAATTGACTGACAGGTAAAATACTGAGGTTTCCCCCCTTTGCTAAAAACTTGTCTGTAAGATTGTTAGAGAGTGGATAGTCTATCGCCTATGACATACATAGGCCAGTTGAACATCTAGAAATTGGTTTACATTTTAAGCAAGGGAATATGTTAAGTTAATGTTATATTCAGAAGCATAGAGCAGTGGTTTTTGCTCTTTTATTGTTAAGGTATTGTTCTAAAATAATATTTTTTTAATTTCACAATAAGCTTTACAGAAGCTTTTCATGTTAGAAGAACATTCTAACTACTTGTAGACATTTGAATTGTATATATCAACTGTTGTTTAAAACATACAATCAATGAATGATATAATTGCCTATAAAGTTTTTGAAAACTCAAGCCACCTCACTTAAAAATATGTGGATGTGGTTGCATTTAATACAAAATATCAAACCAAGTGGCATCTGCAACATATTATGCTCATAATGTTCTCAGACATTTTTGCAATTACTTACTTAACCAACAGGTCCTGAGGTCATTTTAGTGGATGCATAAATTAAGTTTCTCTCAAGTTTCCCTTAACCACTGGTGTAGACACAAGCAATTAAAGTGTCCACATACTGTTAGACTTCATTTTGGAATATATATATATATATATATTTTTATCATTTTAAAACCTTACAAATGTCTTGTTGCAAAATGTTCTGCATGAAAATTGTATTTGTGCTTTCTCTTTCTAAAATAAATGCCACTTAGTTTGATGTTTTGTTATCTAATGCAATGGCACTCACACATTTTAAGTGTGACTTAAGTGTCAAAATACTTTTTGGGCCACTCTACGTTAAATATGAATTTTACTTACAAATATAGCTCATAACATCCGCAAAGATGCTACAACAAAGTGATAAACGCCCACAGAATATTTCAGCCCCTGTTTATTGCATATATTCCACCTTCAGCCATCATTAGCCTTCTTGAAATTTTATTTCTTCCTATTTAAGACCCCAAAAGTTGTTTTTTTTCAGCCGCTATATTCCTAAACCCAATAGATGTAAATTAGTTTTCTAAAAAGCCTCAAGGCTTGCATTATTGCACTGTCGTTGGAAGATACCAAGCTAAGCAATTGGAGAGAAATGATTACGCTCTTGCAATGTTTCGTTGAAGTACTTTGTCGGAAAATTGGAATGATAGTGATTTGTGATGTTTCTTGCTGATGAGTAGGGTTTTGGTAATTGTGTGTGCGTGTATGGTCTCAAACTATGATAACACAATATTAATGAGATGTAACTGGAGGCTTCACTGTGAAAACTGTGACAAACACACAACCAACAAGAGAACATTCTATACTAGCTATGTTACATACTTTATATGTACAAGTAGTATTAGGTTTCAAATGGGTATGTCCATTGAAAACAAAATTGCTGTATGTGCGCACACACACACACACACACAGACATACAGTATGCATAATCTACGATCTACACATACTATATATGTTTACAGACGCATACAGTCTTAAAAGTGCCCCCATGGTACTAAAACTAGTGATTATTGTATCTAAGGGAAGGTGCCAAACATTTGTAAGATTGTAAATGTTTGTGGTTTATATGTTCCTCGTAATTTATTTGTCAAAATAAATGCATTAATATGATTGAAATGTCAATCATTGTCATAGTTGTTAGTTATTATTTAAAGTGACATTCATCAAATTCTAAATGAGCACTATAAAGTAAGATGATGGATTGTATTTCCCACAATGCCCTCCTGATTAAATGTATTCAAGGCAAAAATCAGGATGCTTTTACGTAATTTTGGTCTGTATTCTGTGTTGTTTGAATGCTCGATTTTTCTACCCATCCTTTAGGGTTTCTCTTTAATATTGGTTCATTGATTTGCAGAATACTTAAAGTCAAAATGAAATCAAAATTGACCCTGTTTACTTTCTTAATACATGTTCCTGGTCTTATTTTGTTTGATTCATTGATGGCGTTATTCCAAAGAAATCTTCATAATCTTGCTTCACCTCTGAAACTGCTTTCCTATTTTGACTGATGTCACAAAGCCATCTTGTTTTTTAACCATTCTCCTCCGACAGCCTGTCATAAAGATACTACTTTTCACAATTCAGTTGTTCTGAACATATAAAATCAAATCCTACGCCATTTTTTCTCATTGAAAATTCCACATTAGGTCACGAACACACTCAAAGTGCCAGCATTCCAAATCCCACCAGGAAACTTGAAACCTGTTGGGCTGTAATGTGCTCACTACCTTTGGATGTCTCACTGAGAATTCAAAGCACAAAAAAAAAAATGGTTTTACACTCGTAAATTACCGCAGTAAACACCCACAGCATGGGTGAGTTAACTTCTCCTCCCTGTAAGTTTTTTCCAAGGACTGTAGAGATTAAACATTTTATGTCCTTCCACTTGTAAAGTTTTAAACGGCGAGAGACTTACGGCCCACAGTTCTCTAGCCTCCTACCATCTCGTCCATCCATATAATAAGCCTTTCAAAACCTACCATTGTTCTTTGATGCTCTTGCCAATGTTATGGCAAATGTGTTGCATTTTTGGAGTTTGAAGACCTTTTTGCTATTTTATATAATTGATTATTTTTTCTTTATCAAGCTAGTGTATTGTTTCCGGGATTTCTATTAAGTATCTCTATTCCTCATGCTTAGACTGAGGTATATGTGTGTGTCAGTGCTTTTGTAGCTTTTATTAGCATTGATAAATTTAATTTGAATGATGGTTAGGAAACATGGAAAACTTTGCCTGAACTTAATGAAATGTACAGATTACTATGCATGCAGTGTGTTTTAATCAGGCCAGACCCCCTCAAGACACAAGATTAGGCATTAGAACAAAGAATAAAATCATGTTATTCACACTCTCCATGGTACCACTCTGTGTTTAATGCAAAAAGACTGAAATCACAGAGTATTCCCAACCCCCTTATCTTGAGATAGTATTTACTCAGCAGGTTAACCATGAGCTCAAAGTAACCTGTTGTGATCCGCGCTCTATTTCTGTCAGATTTTCACTCAAACAATTTTTTATGTATTAACAGAAATCTGTTAGAGAGAGAGAGAACATGTATATTCCATTAAATGATCTGCACAGATTTCATGTATAACTTCACTAACATCATCTAGCTGAATGTAGACTACGAATTGGGTTGATGCACTTATTAGGCAACATATTCGTTTTTGCGTCACACTGTGTAAGGGATTGTTTTCTTTGTTCTGGTAGGGAATCCTAATCATTTCATTTTTGAACTCTCTAACTATTTATTCTAACACATATTGACCAGGCTATGTGTGCCAGTGTTTAGGAAAGGAACTTTCTGAGTTTTTGCTATATCCTAGACCTGACTTGAGAAAATAAAGTGTAATATAGGGTGTCTCTTGCCTCTTTAGATATTAGCTGTCAAGGCATTGCCCTTTTAGAAAAATTTGTTGAGTTTACATGGTCAGATTTGCTTTACTATGTGTGTGTATATACGTGGACTTTGCTGTTCAATTTCATATTCGCAGCTCCTCAGTTAATGAATAGATATTCAGACTATTTGATGGTATCATCAGTCAGTCAAATTGCAAATTCTAGTGTTACTAGTCTGTTTAACCTTCTCACATGTGGTTCTGCACAATCGTGAGTCAGTTGTAAGATATGTTCATTTGTTTGTTTAACCAAGCAATCAGACTTCCTTGAAGACCATTTGTGGTTGCATTTTCATAAGACTTATAAGTCTTATTTATTCGTATTTAATCTTCTTTTTACAAACTACATTTTACTCGCATGGATTGTGCTATAGACATAAATGATAACTCAAATTGTGCAGCTTAAAGAGCGCAACAGTCTGGTTCTGGAAGTAAAAACTAATTTTTTCCATAATTAATTTACTTTCAATGATTACATGTATAACATTGAAAAAGACAGATCTACCATGAGCTCCGAGGTTGCTCATCGATGGGATATGCTTTAGTTGAAGCCATTAGTCTGCATTTTAAATTTCATTGTTAAAGCATTGGTCCAGCAGAAAAAGATTCACCAATCAGAGAACCATGGCCTGCCCAGAATTGACCGCCTTCTCCCATGACGTACTGTGAATGACACAAACGAGTCTGTCTCCCTTCACTCTCAAACTACATATATATTTGTATATATCAGAATATTTCACAATAAACTTAAGCTATATTGTTTCAATTCTTATAATCAACAACCTAAACGCAATATTTTTGCATATATTCCCATAGTTTTATATTTTATTGTCATTTGCATAGACACGCCTTCTTTCTATGTCAATTACTCTCATTATAGATTGCACTTAATTCACAAAACTTTGTGTTATTTGCATGGCACAATTCAAACTGCAGCAATCCTGCCCGAGGAAAGCAGGCGGTAAACTGAAATTAATTTAAAAGAGATGTTTGTTTACCTTTTTGTTGATCACATTAGCAGTAATTCATCAAACAATAAACAATTGATGGAGAAGAGTGTTATAACCTGGCATATATGACATGGGAAAGAGAAGATTAAGGGGTCTGGATCACAGTAGTGGAGTGATGCTGTAAAGTCCTGGCAGAATGAGCCATGATCATGGTGGTCTGCTGCATCCTCCACTATATAGCGTTCAGAACAGGCCTGCAAGATCAGAATTGTGCATGCAAATTCCATTCGCACAGATTATGTGAGCACGTTTGCACCATTTCCTGAACTGCATAAATCCTTTAGTGAATCGGGGACTCAATCTTGTGTGTGCATATAAATGGCAGTTTTACAGAACAATTCATTCTTAGTAAATTACCCTCTCAGAACACTCTAGGAACTGCGAAGCAACCACCCACAAATTTTGGTGGCCAGATTTGCACAGCAAGCATCAAAAGTTCTTCAGAAAATTGGTAGTTTATTCATATAATTGTGAAACATTGCATGGCTTTGTCTGACCTCTTTGAGGTTTGTAGAGCTGGGGATGATGATATTTTGCTCGGAATTGAGTAAAACACTTCTACAGCGGTGAACATAGGCAGAGATACGGTATATATGCAATAGGTGAAAAGCTAATAGTTTTCCACTCTTAGCCCAACGTAAGTTTCTGCACAATTCTGCTTTCCACAATCAATAAATTCAGGGCCTGCAGCCAGCTATCACAAGAGAAAACAGCGTTTATTCTCTGTGCATTTTTGTGCATGCACGTTTGAGTGTGTTTTTGAGGGAAAGACGTGGAGAAAAAGCGATTAATGTGAAAAATAGTTTTGTGGAGATGCAAAAGCTGTTTGTTTAAACCTTCAGGCATGATGTTCCATTTAGAAACATGCAAAGTGGATGTCTCGCACTATGGTGGGTGAGAAAGACAGTAAACACAATGAGATTTTCGCTCAAGTAGGAAGCAGGGAAAACATATCCTCTTAAAGTGATGGACAAGCTTTAAGTCTTAATGTCCTTTTCTATTTTTGTACTTTCCTTAGTTTAAAGGCAACATAAAATGGTGTTCACAATCCATTTGACTTCCATAATGATTCATTTCTAAGTTAAATGGGATTCAGAACCAAATGAAGGACAGGACTTGATTTTACCAATTGGGAATTTATTGGATTGTGAAAAGTGGTTTCTATATGATACGGTTGAAAAATAAGAGTAATTGGGGACGTCAGTTGAAAAGGAAAGCCGTTTTAGAAGTGGATCGAGTTATTAGATTTTTATTTGAAAGATTTCTGAAACTTTTATTTCTATTGATTATCATACACAGATAAATCGTGCACAATTCAATCAACTGTGTATACAGTAAATGTATATTTTTATGTTGACTGCAAAGATTCAATGAGGCAGGAGGCTAGAAAATCATAGGCTGCAAATCTCTCCCATTTAAACCTTTATTAGTGGGAGGACGAAAAGTGTCAGTCTTAAGTAAAATCACATAGAGAAGAGAAGTCAACTCACACATGGTGTGGGTGTTTACTGTGGCTATTTATGAGTGCAAAACTACTCCCTTTATTTATTTTACTGCTGCATTCCTTCACATTAAAGGCCAAATGAAGTTTCCCAATTTATCCGTAATGCTGGACCTTTTAAAGCCACCATTAAACAGTGTTGATTTTATCCATTGGGATTTTAAGATGAAGATTATAGTTATAGCCATTTGCTCATTTATGTTTACTGAGCATCCTAGCCAAGTTGCTGCAATAAGGCAAGTATTTATATAGCACATTTCATACACAATGACCATTCAAAGTGCTTTATATTAAAAGCATGAAGAAAAATACATTTTTAAATCCAGTTAAGAACAAGAAATAAGAATAAAAAGATACATTTCAAGAAGTAAAAATGAATTATTTAGAAAAAGAATAGGAAATATAATTACGCAGTGCAATCTATGAGTGCAACAGTGCTCAATGAAGAAATGCACAGCTTTCAATCTGGACTTGAATGTGGCTACTGTTGGAGCTCGTCTGACCACTTCAGGAAACTGGTTCCAGCTGCAGATGGCTTAATAGCTAAATGCTGTCTCACCTTGTTTTGAGTGAACCCTCTGTATTTCTAATTGACTTGATCCTAATTATATGAGATGTCTGTTTTTTAGGAAGCCCGGTGAGAAGTCCATTGCTGTAGTCCACTCTATTGTTGATGAATGCGTGAACAAGTTTCTCTAAGTATTGACTGGATACAAAATATCTTATTCTGGCTATATTTTTTAGATGACAGTATGCTGATTTAGTTATTGCTTTCATGTAACCACTGAAACTAAGGTCTCACTACAAAATGACACCAAAAATCCTTACTTGGAATCAAGGTATGTGTTGGCCTTTGGAATTTTGCCTTTGTTGCTGTGGCAGACCTCTCTTGGGAAGGAGGAAGAGGCAGCCGGGTGAACATCCAACATAAGCCTCTTTTATTAAACACTTTTCAGTGTAACACATTCTTGTAGCTTTTCATCTCAACATGAACACCACAATGGTAACATTGTTTTTCAGCAACACTGCTTTTCAGCAAAAAAAAAGCAGTGTCTCTCTCTCCCATCTGCCACTGTCTCCTCTCCTTAAGTACTCCCGCTGCTCCTCACTGGAACGTGAGACCGGTGTGGCGCACAGGTGGAACTCATTCACTGGCCTCACCACAGTTGCCAAATACAATGACCTCTGTCTTGTCTCTGTTTTTCTGAAGGAAGTTTTGGCACATCCAACTTTTACTTTAGTCAATGCAGTGTATGGGGCAGTAGTAATTTGGTGATATTTGGTGACAGGCAGATTTGGGTGTTATCTGCATAGCTATGATATGCAATTTGGTTCTTTTTCATAATTTGGCCACGTGGGAGCACATACAGGTTGAACAGGGGAGGTGCAATAATTGAGCCTTGTGGGACTCCACATGTCATGGATGTCCACTCAGATTCATAGTTACCCATGTTCACATAGTAACCCCTCCCTTCTAGATATCACCTGAACCATCTGAGGATCATCCCAGAGAGCCCTATCCAGTTTTCCAGGCTGTCTTTAAGAATGTTGTGGTCAACAGTGTCAAAAGCAGCACTAAAATCTTGTAATACCAGCACTGATATTTTGAATCAGTGTTTAGCCCAATATCATTATGAGCACCGTCTCTGTGCTATGATGCTGTTGGAAACCAGACTGGAAATTTTCCAAGTAGCCATTTCAGTTTAAGAATGTAATCAGCTGACCTTTTCAATGATCTTGCCTATGAAAGGAAGATTTTAAATCGGCCTGTAGTTGTTTAAAATGGAGATATTCAGATTGTTCTCATTTACAAGGGGATTAATAACTGCAGTTATTAGGGACTTCGCAAAAGTAATTGAAAAAAGTGAACCATTGAGAATTTCTAGCAATTCTTTTCAAGACAGTTCAATGTTACTATAGTGGATATGGATGGCCTATGTCTCTTTTTTGACAATTCTGACTCTGATAATACTGCAATACTTTCTCATCCTTCAAAAAATTACTACCCCCCTCATTTTTATTTTCTACTTGCAGTACAGCCACTAATTTCATTCTAAAGTTGTAATTCTCACTAGCTGTACTCTCTTTTGTATTAGCCATGTAATTTTTACCTCAGCTTTTAGTGGAAAACACATTCCCAAATGAAGAGGATAATCCAGCTCTTAAATGGCAAGAGTCTGGCCTCATTTGCGGTTTCATTATAGGGCCATTTTATCGTTCCGACCCAATTTCAGAAGTAAATAATGGTGAGGGAATCATGCCATAGCTTTATATTATAAACTAGCCTTTCCGTGCTGTAAAGTACCACTGTCACCCAGAATCATTTAATGAGATATGAAATGACAAGACAAGAAGGATAAAATTCAGAAAGTCGCTAACAAGGATTAGTGGGCATCTAGCTTCATGCTTAAGATGCGGTGCGTAGCTAATGAGACTTGTTGCCTGATAGTTTGGGATTTAGGATTGTTATGTTAGCATGTGGTGTGTTTGCTAGTTAATTCTGAATGCATGTATTGCTCCCTTGAGGTCCATTAGGGATGTTCTTTCTTATGAGTTTCAAACTGGTAATTGCAACATTGTGGTGCCAGTCAGTTATGCCAGTTTCGTAAATACGATAGTAGACTTGAAGGCGGCATCTGTTTTGAATACGAAGAGTATTTAGCATATATATTGACTATGACCAACTCTTCTGATTTTTTTTTTTTCATGTGTTTTTTTCGCTCATAGTGTGCAGGTGATTGCTAATCAGACGTACACATCAGGTAACTTATTTTCCTCAGTCCACATTTGACGGTCATCTGAAGAGAGGGTAATTTTTACGAAACAGCATGTTCTCAGACTCTTGCCGAGTGTGATATTCGGAATGTATCTAATTCCAGCAGTCTCTTAATGAGTCTACAGTCAGCGTGTGGGATCTTTTGCACTCTCCATGCTTAATATGCTGAAGATAATCACCTTAGAGATAGCTTAGCACAGTTATCTGTTTGAGCCAGCCTAAAAAAACGGAATCCATTCATGTTAGTAGAAACCATTAATATTTTCTAATTTTAAGTCAATGTAAATATATGTGTGCAACTCATTTTACTTCTGCCATATGACATATTTCCAGAGTGGAAAAGGAAATTGATTGGGTTGCAAAAATTGGAGGTTACATGGCAGAATGGAGCTGGACGAGCTTGTTAAAACAATGCATTAATGGTTATTTGACTATTGGTAAATAATATCAAGTAGCCGGTGAGGCCTAAGTGAAATAAATGGAACATGAAAATCAGTAAAGAAGAGTAAATTATTACATTCAGATTTAAAAAATGGTACGAAAATTATTTGATTTTTCTTTGGAATAACATGCAATAAAACCAGGAGTAAAAAATGTCAATTTTATTTTCATGTTGACTTTGTGGAAATTGTTTTATTATTATTATTATTATTATTATTATTTATATTACAAATTAAAATGTTTATCTTAAAATTTATGGAAAAGTTAATATTTATGTGACAATTGACGGTGACAAACTGTAATCATGAGTTGATTAGGAGAATATTGTGGGAAAATTTGAAGTAAAGAACGAATGATGTTAGCTGTAAATCATATTTAATGGAATATGTGAATTGTATTTATTTATTTTTCTATTTTGTGTCGATGTGTGCCAATCAAGTTTACAATGTTTAGGTCGCCTATTTGAATATGACATTACATTTTCATTTACAGAAATGAAAGAAATACGAAACATCTGTGAATTTTGTAAAGATGACTGTTTTTCTACCAAGCTTGTTCTGTAATATTCTTTTGGGTGGGACCGGAGTGTATTTGGGGAGGGTATTTTTTATTTTATTTTTTAATGGTCGGGGTCGTGCAATGATATGTATCTAAGATGACTGAAAATATAGACAGAGAAAAATAAGAAAAAAAAAGACATGAAAATAAAATAAAGTGTTATATTTGCATGATTTCCTGTATTTTCAATGAGCCTAAAATGTATTGTGTGTATTGAGTGGCTGTGCGTCAAAACAAATACACTATGAAAGTAAAAGTCAGACTTTTTTTCTGTGAAATTCTGCCATTTTATTTTTACCTTTAATTTACCTTTTTTTTTATTCTTTTTTTTTTCATGGCTTCTTAACTCAGTTTGTTCTACTGTTGCAGAAAATGTATCTATAACTTCATGAAATATTACTTCAGCTCTTCCAACAGTCAAACGTGAGCAATTTATGTGTTATAGAAGAAAAAATTAAATAGAAATCAGGAAATGTTAATCTTGGACCCCTGATGTTCTTTGGCCTTTATCACAAGACTCTAATGAGATGTTTTCAAGTACTAGCAGGGTTAATTGACATACTTCCCTGTTCAAAAAGGAGTTAAGTTTACAAAGCAATGGTTTGGAAGATCAACCGTTAAACCACTGTTTTCATTTGTAAAATAATTCCATTACTAAATAATGTCTGCCTGCCTTCTCGTACTGTTTGACCCAGGCAAAGCAAAATTGCTTTGGCATTTCATTTGATTGTTTATTTAAGCATTTAACATGCTTAATGAAATCAAAAATAGGGGAAAATTATTAACTGGATAAGGGTACCAGTGTAAATTGCTTCAGTCACCTCTGCTGTTTGCAATCTATGATGGTATTTAGAACCCATTTCATCGATAGAGTGCATACAATGTTTGTTTCTGACATTTTTATGCTATATAATAACCCCTCTCAACCATCAATAGATGATTGCAGATTTGTTGGATGAGTACATTAACATTTTAGTCATTTAGCAGAAGCTTTTATCCAAAACAACTTACAAATAAGACATAAATCAAACAATTTGTCATACAAAGTTTAACAACATCTGCAGTATAAGACTGCCAAGTTCTCACAGTGGCTAGAGTAGCTAGCACAGAAGAAATAGATATGCAATTATTATGTATTTATTTATTTTGTACATTTAGTGCAGGTTAATTTCAGTAATAAGTGCAATTACTGTGGATTGGTTAAGTGCTTGAGGAACAGATGTGATTTCGGCTGGTTCTTGAATGTTGAGAAGGTAACAGCAGATTGTGTGGAGGTTGGATGTTCATTCCAACACAGAGGAGCAAAGAAAGTGAACAATTGTGAAATAGACTTTGAGCCTTTTTGTGAAGGGACCTCTAGGCGTCGCTCATTTATAGACAGTAGAGAGTGAGTTAGAGCATAGATCTGAAGAATTGAATTGAAGAGTGTGCAGTTACATTGGCTGTCCTGAAAGCCAGAGTCAAAGCCTTGAAATTGATGCAGGCAGCTACAGGTAGCCAGTAGAGTGAAATCAAGAGTGGGGTGACATGAGCCCCTTTTTTGCTGATTAAGACCAGATGTGCTGCTGCATTCTGGACCATCTGCAGTTGCTTAATTGTGTTAGCTGGAAGGCCAGCTAACAGAGCATTGAAATGAAGCTGGTCATCTACCACCACTCCCAGGTTCCAGGCTGTTCTGGTTGGTGTTAGTGTAGTTGAGCCAAGATGAATTGTGAAGACGGATGATTTGGAGTTTGCTCTTCCAGTCGCAGGGTTTCAGCCACTGACAAGATGGCAGTCTCTATTGAGTGTCCTTTTTTGAAGCCACACTGATGTCTGTGGAGTAGGTTGTTCTGTGAAAGAAAAGCAGGCAACAGGTTGAATACGACCCTCTCAACAGTTTTAGACAGGGAGGGTAGGAGAGAGATCGGTCTGTAGTTTACAGTCTACTACTGTGGGGTTATGGGTTGTTTTTTTAAGCAGTGGGGTAACACAAGCCTGCTTGTGTGAATTGAGAAAGTTTCCAGTTTTGAGAAATACATTGCTAATGTGTGTAAGTGCGGGTAAGATCAATGGAGAGGCAGCTTGCATAAGTTGGGAGCTGATAGGGTCAAGTGTACAGGTGGTAGGATAGTTAGAAAGAAGCACTTTGGAGACCAGAAAACAGAGGATGGGATGTTGGAAAAGAGTAGCTGTGGGTGTTAGGTGTAGAGAATTGGCTTTTGATGCTCATCACCTTGTCAGTAGAAAATGTGTCAAAGTCGTCAGAGAAGTAGTAGGTTGTGGTGGAGGAGGATAGAGAAGAGATGAGAAAGTTGAAAATAGTTTATGGGAATCTGAAGTGCTACTGATCTTGTTCTGGTATTAATCAATTAGCTGCAGAAACTCTAGCTGAAAAAGAGAAGTGATTGATTCTCACACAGGTCAGCAGGGTCTTTTGACTTGTGTCACTTTCTCTCCGCAGCCCTCAGATCGGTTCGGTGATCGCAATGTGTCTCCAACAACCAGGGGCTGGAGGGTGTGGCACGTGCTGGCCTGGAGGTAAGAGGACAGACACTATCAATGCGAGAAGTTAATGTTGAGCAAAGAACATTTTTAGCTTAATTTAAATCAAGTGAAGAGAAATGGTTAGTGGAGGGAAGGGATGCAGTGACTATGTAAGCGAGTGGGTGAGAGAGAGTGAAGGTTGTGGTGGAAGACCATAGGTGGAGTAAGAGTTAAAGAAGAAGGGAGAGCAACAGAAAACTGGATGAAGAAATGTTCAGAGATATGCAGAGGGGTAACAAGGGGGTTATTGGAGAAATAATTACATGTAAGGATGAGATCTAACTGTTTCCCTGCTCTGTGAGTTGCAGTGGTGTGCAGACTTGTGAGGTCAAATGAGGTCAGAAGAGCTAGAATGTCAGCCACTTGCGATTGCAACTGACCATTTCAATTGACAAAAACTTTTGACAAATATGGTAAATTTACCTTGCACCTTAATGTTGTCCTTTCACTGCTTTTCTAAAGTATTAGGCATTTTAAAGACCCCATGAAATGAAAAAATTTGAGATTTTTTGCTTTTATGCAGTGTCTTTCAGCTTTGAAGGAATCTATATGCTATTGTACTCCAAAGGCCATAAACATACTTCACGCAAGTAAATGTACGCAGATGCAACACGCAGTCCGGTTGAGAGTGCTAAACATTCTTGCCTTACTGTGGCAGAAACAAACCTCAGTACACAAGGGGACAAGTGAGTTAACTTAAAAAAATCTCCCACAAACAGTCTGATCTCATGAAATTTACATGACCCTGGCAACATTTTTGCAAAACAAAATTACATGCTGTATGTGGCAGAGCGGAGGGCGGGGCCGGGTTGTGATCCTACACACCCGGTCCCGTATTAGGCTAATCAAGCCTCCGAGAGGGATAAAGGCCGATCGCAGAGGATGGTGCGGGAGAGGGAGGTTGTTTACGGACATGTCTGTCATGTGTGTGTTTGTGTATTTTGTTTTCAAATTATTATTAAACTATTATTTATTGTCAAGCCGGTTCTCGCCGCCTCCTTGCCCATCTAAATTCCTTGTTACACTGGTGCCAAAATCCGGGAAGGAGGAGGGATACGCCGTAGTAGAGTTCTCGCCACTACCGTCCACCCCAATGGAGCAGCCGCGGCCATCTGCCGGGGGACGAGGAGCCCAGCCGCCTGGAAGCGGAGGAACGGCCACCGAACGTGAGGGGAGAAGGGGCTCCTAGCCGACTGCCTGGAGCAGTCAGGGCCGCTGCCAAGGGCGGAGAATGCCCCTACCAGCCGCTGAAACGCGGCGGGGTAGGAGACCACCGACCGCGAGCGGGGAGGGGATCGCGACCGACCGCCTGGACTGGGAGAACCGCTGCCAGGGGCGGGGGAGGGGCCAGGTCGTGATCCTACACACCCGGTCCCGTATTAGGCTAATTGAGCCTCCGAGAGGGATAAAGGCTGATCGCAGAGGATGGTCCGGGAGAGAGAGGTCGTTTACGGACATGTCTGTCATGTGTGTTTGTGTATTTTGTTTTAAGTTTATTATTAAACTATTATTTATTGTCAAGCCAGTTTTCGCCGCCTCCTTGCCCGTCTAAATTCCTTGTTACACTGTATTACACTTTTTGTTGAACCAATAGTGTCCTAAAAGATAAAGTACTTAAACAAAACAGACATCCTAATTCTTAAAGTCTAAACCTAACTGATAGTGTTTAAAAACAAATTCAACATGAAAGTTCAGCATGTAATTTCATGTCACTTTAATGTTGTTTTACTTTCACATTTGTTTCAAGCATCCTTGGCTGGGCTTGAACCATGGTCTTCCGAGTTCAAAGTTCAACACTCTTATCAGCTGAACTTCCACACAAGCTTAACATACAGGAATAAGTGTGTTAATGTAGATATGTTAAATATTGATAAATCGTGTTGCTCTACATTTTGTTTTTTGTCTAATCAAATGCCATTGAAGCAACAAATCATGGTTCATTGCTTTTCTTTTTTAAGAAAAAAAAGGGACGAACACTTCAACATGTCCCAACCAAACGCCATGTTTCAAAAGGAAGTGCACAGTACAGAAAACTAAACTGCACTCAAGCTATTTCATTGGGTCTGTAAATGTTATAATGACAGAAATAGATCTATGTTAGTTATTGACGTTCAGACATCCCAGAAGTTTCTTCTACAGCTTTCTCAAAAGAGCTATAGAGTATTACGACAGCATCTTTGGACAAGCCTGTCATACCAAGTACAGAAAGAATAATTTGTCATCTCAATCGATTCCTTATCAAGAACAATTGACAAAGTAACTCTTCTGACAGTTGATCAAAGTGTGGTACATCATCTACTCTGGAAACCCTCCTAATAGCCCTTGACTGACTGTTTAAAACTCGATACACTAATTAAATTTGTATTCAACTTTAAACAGCTTTTTATAGTTCACAGTGTAAGCTGTGGTTCATTAAACTTTAAATTTGATTCTAAAAACTTGCTTGGAGACTATGACAAATAAACTCCAGCAGCCACAATAGATTGGATGTATTATTGTGCTAGCCCATGTAGGACCAACGCAAATAGCATATCTGGTACTTGCCAAAATCAATTAGACCCTTGGGAGTCTTTGAATGTTTAATGAAATCTTGTTTAAGACCTACCTGCATACTGATATGCTGAATAATTGGGAAAACCTGAGACTGTGCTCGTTTGCGTCTATAATAAAACATTTCAACCTGCCGCTATTTTGATTTTGAGTGATTGGATTGACTTTCAAAGTGTGACTGTTGACCTAATGGTTGGCCCTTTACATAATTAACTTTTTTAATGATCTTGAAGATCATTGATAATATATTTTGGGCAAGAGGTCACAGGTGATATCTGCATTAAACAACAGGCAAAGAGGTTGTTTTGTGGCCGTTAAGTTTTCTCAGTCCCCTTGTCAATGGCTTCTGTGGCATAAAAGAAAAGGTGCTTTATTTATTTATTTATTTTTGTCACTCTGACTTCTCAGAAACCAACAATAGTTTGGATTTGGAATCTTTGTTTGTTTGTTTGTTCAAGAATAAGAACGCATGATTGAAATACAGCAATTTCACAGTACTTGTCATGACTAAAATGAGGTGATGTGCAAAGTCTTACACAAACACACACTCTCTCACCTCCGACTAAAACCACAGTGCTAGGAATCAAGGAAGGCACGAGAAGAAAAAGAAAAGAAAAACAGAAAACCACAAATGCAAATTCTTCAAAAGTACACACACCCAGCATGCACTGAGAGACGCATTTACAAACAGTTTAACATCATTCACACCCTGTGATGACTCAACAAGCAGACTCTGCTAATGTTTATCCTGTTACGGTATGTCGCCCCATTAATTGATTTTGCTCCATAATCTCTCCCATAAAGACCCTGTTAGTTCATTTACTCTCCTATAGTGCGGCAATATGTCATTTTCTCCCATGGGCCATTAATTCGAACCCAGGGCTAAGGGGTCGCGTCTATATGATTGCACTCTCTCTGCGCTAAGTTTCGTAGGCTTCACATGCGACATTCACACACTGTGCTTACTGTGGTCCCACAGCAACTCCACATATTTTAATAATCAACTAATCAGTGGGTTGTGTTACAGCTAAAGTGTATAATTTGTGTGCTATTAGTGTCACCAAACAGAATTAAAAAAAACGTTCTTGAACGTCTGCAAATGGTCTGTCCAAATTTCAGTTTAATTTTGTTTTTTAGCTTTAATTTAATTTAATTCATTCATTCATTTAATTTTATTATTTAAGGGCTGTGAGTTAATGCATTTAATTATATCATTTAAATATGTTTAATTCCATAATTTTCCCCCCTAAGGCATCTAGTGTTATCTCGAATGAGCGGCGTTTATATTTTTGGGGTTGAAATGTATATCTAAAAGTAAAATGTTAAGTTAATTTGTTGTATTTTTTCCAACCCGTTCTTATAGAAACACATAACTATATCTACATCTTTGAAAAAAAGTTTTTACGTGGCTCGTTGTTCGTATTGGTTAGGTTTAAGGTTTAGGGTAGGGAGGTAGGTTTTGTTGACACAAAAATCGATAAAGCATTAACCTTTAAATCATCATCTGTTTGGACAAAAAAATAACTTGATTTAACACCACACAGTGGACATTTCTCCTTGGAACTGCTGCGATACATGTAAGCACCCATGTAATAATAATTAAAATCTCACCACTCACACACACTGTGGACTAAATGCAAAAAATTTGTCAATTTTTTTTTTTAGAAAACCCTCAAAATAATAATAAAAAGACTCCCAATTATTCATAAATAATATTGTATGTGTTTAGAATCTTATGATAAAATATTTATTTTTTTCTTCCCAACTTCGTAAGCATGTAATTCTGGTTCTGTTCACTCTCTCACTTTTGAAAAGTCTTATTTTGTTCACTAGATGGCAGCAAGTACTAGAAAAAAAAAAAATCTCTATCACGTTCCATCACAACATGCAGATATGAAATGTAGGTTGCGGTCTGAAGCATTTTAGCCCTTACAGATTTGTGCATCCATTCAGTAAAATTTTCAGTTTATGCACTACCCTTATCGTTTCATTGAATATCTTGGCCTCTGAGTGGACTATAAGGTTAGTCTAGGTGTCATTAGAAAGCTAAGATCCCTTTCTTTGGGATGTTATTTAACATGATCATCAATAGTTGACAACTTTTTATGATAATTTGTTTAACATGCTTTTCCTGCTGGATGGCATATTTTGATCTGAACATTTAAGATATAACATTGGATTATTCAGCCAAACAAGCTCACAGACAAGTAAAACATTACACATTCTTTAAACATCTGCCTTTGGTAATGGCAGATATAAAGTTTTTAGCTATTTGGGGTTACAGTAGTGTATAAAAGAGACTTATTTAACTTAGATAACTTACAAAAATCATATTTAGTTTTGTGATTTATTTAGAAAATATTTCAAACTGTAGTATTAGTGCAACAAAATAAACTGTACAGTCACATTCATGAGAATGAGAGCTTTTATTTGCTATATGACTTGTCCATTTAAGTGCCATGTGAAAGACTTTAATATTCCAATTAATATTTCCACACCATTACCTCTAGGGGGCACTAATTTGTGATACAAATGTATTCAGGCCTTATTTTGTTATTCTGTGTAACATAAATGCAAAGGTGATGGTATTCGCTTTCAAACAATACTTGATTTGTTTGACCTATGTATACAGGGACTTTAAAGTTTTAAATGAAAAATAATTTTGTGATATGTGGACCAAAATGCTTTGATTTAGGTTCTCATTTTAGTTTTCTCTCGAGAGTTTTGCAGGACAAAATTTACCATCAAGACATATCTGGGCCGAAGACCAAAGCACAAGGGTGAGTTGCATAAAGTTTCTCGGCACCAACCTCTCACTCTTATATTGTTTTATTTTTATTTTCCCTCTTCACCACATTGAACACAGTGACCATTATATGTTGCTTCAGTTGGATGATGTATGGAGCTGGCTGAGCTGTTATTGTGTGTTTCAAGGCTGTAATGAGAGGGCTAGATCAATAGCAGGGCGGGGAGCAATGGGGGCCTCATCTTGCACCCTACTCACTGATTTAAGGATCAAGCAGGGCGTTTATGACCGCCTCTAGCGTAATGGACTTGCTCCACATCTTGTACCCATTCCTGATTCATCTCATGCATGTGGCATGTCAGGAACTGCAATGAAGGGTTCAACTGAACTCCCCCTGCCCTCAGGACCTTGATGGGACTTCTCTCAAGTCCTGTTCTATTACTCATTTGAATGGCTATTGATGTATTCCTGCAATCAATGAAACACAATGATCCAGTTTAACCAGGAGAATGGGCAGAATTCTAATCATCCGCTGCTGTACAATTCTGAGCGTTAATGTGAAGTGTCCATTTTTTTTTCTCCTTTCTCAACTTAAAGGTGCAGTAAAATGTGTGTATGTTTGTTGACACCTAGCGGGGTAGAAACACCATCTCACAAATACATGAGTTGTCAGTTTTGGATGTCATTGTAAAAATGTGCTATACACAGTCAGCCATGATTAAATTGTCCTGCAAGTGAAAGCATCCAAATACAACAGATAATAGATATAAAACAAGTAATTTTCAGCTGGTCATATGATAGAATAGAGCTGTGGCGACATTTTTGCTAAATCATAATACAAGGTTCCTTATACGTATCGCTGCAGTTCCAAAGTGAAATGTCCACTGTGTGGTGGTGGTGTAGTGGCTAGAGCACAGGGCTGCTAATCAGAAGGTCGCTGGTTCGATCCCCACAGCCACCACCATTGTGTCCTTGAGTAAGGCACTTAACTCCAGGTTGCTCCAGGGGGATTGTCCCTGTAATAAGTGCTCTGTAAGTCGCTTTGGATAAAAGCGTCTGCCAAATGCATAAATGTAAATGGTGCCAAAAGCAAGTTACATTTTCTCTTAAACAGATGAGCATTTCAAGATAAATGACTACCTCCCTTCTCTAAACCTTAAACATAACCAATAGTGTCATAAAAGCAAATGTGACATGAAAACGCATTGCTGAAGCAACCACACCATTTTGTGGTGCTTCTAAGACACTTTCGACACACGCGTTGACTCATACCACGGTTCTCTGCATCGCAAGTGCAACACTCTTATCAATTGAGCAATTTGTGCCCCAACAAACTTGTAAATGTATGTGGTTATGTAATGCAAACATTAAAATGTATTACCGTACACAAGTCATGCACTACAGTAAAAGTGTTTCGATGTAATAAGATTTACATTTACGCATTTGGCAGACACTTTATCCAAAGCGACTTACAGTGCACTCATTACAGGGACAATCCCCCCGGAGCATCCTGGAGTTAAGTGCCTTGCTCAAGGACACAATGGTGGTGGCTGTGAGGATCAAACCAGCAACCTTCTGATTAACAGTTATGTGCTTTAGCCCACTACACCACCACCACTAGATAGGATTGTTTGAGGAACAGGGTCAAAAGTGCTTATGAACTGATAGTTATATTGTTGTAGCGCATCCATTGTGATAATTTCACCAGAAAATGCCATGTTACATGAAATAGGATACACAAACATGTATGTATATTAACATGATTCTAAGAGACCAGGATAAACAAATCTGCCTTTTCTCTATTCAGCTTCCTGAAGGCAATCCTGATCTTAGAGACTGTTATCCTTCCAAACTACAGTATTGCCAAGTGGGGAATACAGGAGCTAAAAATTGCAGAAAATTTGCAATGGAGATGGTATCATTCATACAAAAACAAACACATATCTATCATCTCCTGTGTAGATCCCTAAAGGAGGGAAACCCCATTCCTTCCTGCATTTTAATAACAATATCAATGCATGAATTGAATTTGATATTCTCAAATGGACCATCCTCTTTGCTGTACTTATCGTGCTTTGATTCAATGTTAGCTTGCGTGTTACCTCACTGTGCTGTCTACCATGATCACGAATGAACATTTCTCAAAGCAAACTACGCAAAGTACATGTGAAATTAAATTAGCAATGCTTCGTGAGTGCTAAATAAATAAAAGGAAAGAAAAAAGGGGGTAAAATCAAAGCCTTTCATTAATTCTAACTCTATAGGCGGCTTTAGTGCTTAAAGCACTTTGGTATAACACACGCCATAATTAAATCCATTAACTGAGGTGGTTTCCTAGATCATATAATGGATGTTCTTTCTGTATAGAAATGCTCTCCAGGATTTATTGCATTTACGACACAGCTTCGATTTAACGTCAAACAACTTCCACAGTCTATTTGTATGTTGGGGAACAATTAACATTTGTTCCATTAGCACTGTTTATTTTCTCCTGCAGAGTTTGAGAATTAGCAGCGAATATCATTGTCATTCTCGTGAAATTTTTTTTTTATATGACTGAATGAAAATCTAATCATGCCACTCATGGGCAGTATCATTTTTGATGACTAAAAGCAGGAAGTATTGAGGGATTTGTAAACCCATGCCTAAAAGTGATGTGTGTAATTTCCACACCACTAGCGTTGCCAAATGAAACTGTAAAAATATGAACTGTTTTCTAATAGGTATTCCAAACTCTCCCTCATCTGCCATTCAAAAAGTCAAAAAGGACGTCCTACCCTAAACTCACGCCTAGGGTAGTTTTCATAAATGGCAAGTTGCCACATATTCAATATATTGCCATTTTATACAATTACAAATTTCTGAAAAGCAATGAAAAAGCATATAACTATAGCTTTCCATTGTGACAACTTGGGGCATTAATGTGTGTTTAATAAGCTGTATCTCTTTTTTCCAAGGCAATAATGGTGGAAATGTTCAGTTTTAGCTTCATAACTCTTTTTGTAACCAAGTATGTGCTTATGCCTTAACCTACCCTTAAAAAATGGTCGCTGTAGCAAAAATTGGTTTGACAACCAACAGTCCATGTTGTTAGATGTAATTAAAAAATGTGATTTAAAGTTTACAATAACCACAATCACAGCTTCGTAATGAGAAGAAAGGGCCCAAAGCACATACATTTTAATCACATCACTTACAATGACACGTACAGTAATTAAGTCCTAAACTCTTCGGGCTCAGTGAGCAAGCTTGCATGATCCAACAGAAAAATGCCCGGCAGTCATTTCCTTTTCTGCAAATAGTCAAATAACCTCCAAAGGGATAACACAACAGGAATGCTGCAGGAGGGATCTGTCTCCATCAGCATACGTCACCGTTACCCTCTGAGTCTACCTTTAATTAGTCTTTATAGATTTCATACGATGGATAACAACGACAAGCCATCTAATTATAGCCAAAAGATAGTGTGTGCATGTATAAGTGATGCAAGTCTAATGTTTAACCAAGTTAGTGTATCTACTGTAGTACAAAGTGTGGCTGTGCGTATTTGGTTTAAATTCCAATGGTCCTGTCGAACACATTATTAGTCAGTATTTAGAGTCAAAATGGGTTTGAATCCCACAAAAAAGATAAACCTAGCCATAACATGTAAAATCACACAGATTGAACCCCTCCTGTTTCATAAGTGTGGTTTGAAAAACTGGCTCTAAATCATAAATAAACCAACGCCTTCAAAGATCCACTCTGTTTGTCGAAACCATCCTGGCTAGAAATTCAGGATGTGAGTTCAATGCTGGATGTGAGTTTAATTGTCTTTTTGTTGGTTTGACTGTAATTGTTCAATAATTGATGTTCTGTAATTTAAAACTTTCCTATTTCGTGTCTACTTCGAATGAACTCACATCTAGCTTTTTCTTCCCTATTTTCTTACACTGTCTGAATAGATTTGTTCCTCTTCCAATCCAATAGGAAATAAGCTCATGGTCTGAACATGAAAAGGCCCTTGATTCAATTTCAGGAATGCCTTTAACTCACCAGTTGAACTGGTTTGATTAATAAATAACCTTTTCTTTATCTTTGCACATTTCTCACATAATTTAACATTGAAACATATTACTAGAGGTAGGCTACATGCAATAGCAAGCATCACTATTATTGTTGATCTGTCAGCTTGTTTAAGAGATATGCTCTTTTAATTTTATTAAAGAGATCATTCAGGCTCATAACTTTTGCCATTTTTATTTTCCAAATAGACTTAATCTTAACAATAAGTGGAAACATTTCCCTAGACTTAGACTAAGGCCAGTACGCAACAACATAGAAACCATTCAGAATACCATAGCAACCAAATAGAAACATTCAGGCAATTAAGCACCACTGACATTTTCTTCAGAAAATTTAAAAATCGAGTTATTGTTTGTTTCTCGGTCTTTCCCAATCAAATGTCCTTGTATTTCTGGTCATTATATCCACTTGATTAGATTTTTTTTGGTATCTTCTTGGCCATGTTTTACATTGCATCTCTTTCTCCTTATCTCTGTAATCCCACAGTAACCAAATTCCTTGTTTACTGTAATACATGGCCATGTTTTACATTGCATCTCTTTCTCCTTATCTCTGTAATCCCACAGTAGCCAAATTCCTTGTTTACTGTAATACATGGCCATGTTTTTCCCTACGAGAAGGACAGAATGAGGGAAAGGTGTGAAGAAAAATGTAGCATGGTTGCCAGGTCACAAAGACAGCCCAATGCCAAAACTCAAAATATGGCACGTATTTTAGAGCCCTGTTATGGATTTCTAGATTTACTTTAATTTGTAGGCCATGCAAATACTTGAAATAGTGATATTGAACTTACAAAATTTCAAAAAAAAAAAAAAAATGTACATTTACATTTATGCATTTGGCAGACACTTTTATCCAAAGCGACTTACAGTGCATTTTTATTACAGGGACAATCCCCCCGGAGCAACCTGGAGTTAAGTGCCTTGCTCAAGGACACAATGGTGGTGGCTGTAGGAAACTTCTAGAAGATTTGGCAACACTGGGGAACAGTTTAATTATGCATAAATGGCATCATAAAATTGCATGCAGTGGGTGAATTTGTATTTTATTGATCCCTATAATGGAACGTGCTCTATTATGAATGACAACTACAGATTTCCCCCTTTAAACCCTATTTAATGGGTCTTGGGAATAATCATCAAACTCCATAATCCACGAATTGAAGTATGTGCATGAACTTAAAAATCGGCATGTCAAAGGTATGTACTTGAAGCATCTGGTTTCTTTATCGTTTGAATAAAGATGCAAATACGCCCTGTAGGGTTTGAACATAAAACACATTCGTGAAATTATAAGTACTGCCGGATAAGTATGGTGACTAGGCAAATTATTCATATTTTCACTAAGGTCTATATTCACACTGTGGTTAAGCCAATTTTAATCAAGATTAATATTTCTGCTAAGACTGAGCTGATAAACATACATGAGATGATATATGAAAATTACGGCTCTTGATAAGGCTGTTTCTGCAATATGCATGATCTTTAATTATTGTCATAGAGCGAGCACAGATTGCTTCTGCCTTGACTACACTGATGATGTACTGAAATATTTAACTACTTGAAGGTCACGTGGCAAAAATAATTACAGGGCCATTTGCATATTCACATCTTGCTCTGCTGTCAATGCATATTCATATTCCAAAACATAGTGAGCTGCTTCCATAGGCAACATTTTAATACATTATATCTAAAAAGCGGCTAAGAAACCTAATTTTGACCAAATTCTAATGCAATGTATTGTAACTAGGTTTTGGAACAGAGCCACTCTACTAAATTGGCATGGATTTGTCTATGGCACGTGAGATTGGTGCATCCGTAATGAGAATATATGATTGCTGTATGAATGCAGGAGCCTGGACTAACCTCATTATATTTGTAATGCTGTTCTCTTTATTTTCTGATGTTGGCGAAGCTCTCTACAGGGAGCCGTGAGATTCTCTGAGCAAGGAAGGCGGTGATGTGGGTTGCAGGAATGCAGGGTGGGGGGTCTCAGTAGGAAACAGAGGAGGGTTCTGAAAAGCAGCAGAGTTGTTGCTGCTAAGATGCAGATAAAATATTGCATTGATTACTGACATTTGGGTTCCAATAAATCAGGCTGGGGCATGTGGGGAGGTTTTCTCATGGAAACAGACTCTTGTTCATGAATAATGAACCTGCTGTGGGGAAACTCAACAATTCAACCACCCTCTGAGAAATGGAGAAAAAAGACAGTATAGAACTGGTGCAAAGGAGTTACTCAGAGTGTTACTATATTCAGATATGTTTGTATGAAGAAGTAGTGTGGTTGGTTTATGTCGGTATGTGTGCATACAAGTTGTTCCTAAGGCTTTGGTACATGACAAAGCTGTTGCTGATGGCAGACTGCTGAAATTTCCTTTTCCCTACACTCTTGGTGTCTTGTTGACATGTACTCTTACATTAAAGACTGACACTGAAAAACTTGCTTGTCTTACTTTAAAAGTGCACTGTATTGTTTTTTACTTTGTAAAAAGAAATGTTAATAGTAGAATACTATTTTTAAGAACATTTAATATGATCTCACTCACATGACATTAAAACTCTTGGAGAAAAATAACCTGTTTTATTACTTAAATGTCCTATTAAGTTCAGTTAGGAAACTCTACATGATGCAGGCCGATAGGTTCAATTCAAGTTCAGCTATAGCTTTCACCCTCCTCCTCCCCAGCTCTACCAGTCTAGATCTGCTTTATGTAGGGTGGGTTAAGTGATCTCTCATCACTTAGTGGTCTCTCATCTCAGATGCAGCACGTTTCCACCAGCAGCAACATATTGACTTACGTCAAGCAGCAGCATCTCTCTCTTGTCTAACAGTAGCAGCATATTGACAAATGTCAAGCAGTAGCAGCATGCATAAAGCAGATCTAGTCCGCTAAGACCAAACCTACTCAATGTCATTTACATTAAGAAAATATTTTATAAACTACTCTGAGTTGTCCTAACTGAAATATGGTTGAGAATATTGCTCACATTATCTGGAAAATCCTTTGCAATTGGATGCTTGTATTCCAGTAATGACATTGGAGTCTTGGAAAGATATTCAGTCAATAATATAGGATATTGATCTTGATGGACTAGATCTGCTAAGGTGCTACTACTGCTGCTGCAGAGCAAGTACAGAGACTTGCCACTGCTAAAATATAAAACAGACATACTAAGTTAAGTTTGTGTATGTGCTGCTGCACAATTAGACAAAATGCAAGACATGCTGCATTGAGCATGTATGACATGCTGCTGCACAAACAGACATTACAAACAAACCTTATCTAGCAGATCTAGACATGTGAAGCTGGGGTGGAGGTGGGCTTTAGAGACAAAACTCTGTAGTGAAACAGGCTTATCTGCAAACTGAGCAATTTAAATGTTAGATAAAGAGACAGGCACAAGTTGATTGGCTACCCGATTACATGTCAAAGGACCAATCAGCGTACACCATGCAAGCTGATTGGCTTAACATGTCAAATGTAAACGTAACAGATAATCAGCTTGCGGCACAAAGTTGCATTGCAAATCTTTTTAGGTATGTCTGAAATTTTCATTAATTTAACTGTGCATGCCAGCATTCTGTTGTTATCTCAGCTTAAAAGATCTGCTAAAATTCTTTTGGTTGCTGTCTCACTGTTTTTTTTAAACACTGTTGAATTTTTCGAACTATAATGTCCATGGTACTCAAGCGAGTAGCTTTCATTTACATTGTGTTTGCTCTCGAAAACACATAATAACAAAGGCCATTGCACTCAGCAAACATTATAGCTCGCTATGCGGGGTCTGAAGGCACTATAAGCGAATCTGCTAACTACATGTGGTCCTGGAAGGCTGCTAGTGGCTGCACATTTTATAAAGACTGTTTGGAGAATTAGCAATTGAGAGTTGGTGTGTTTTTGTGTAAGTGAAACCCTTACTGGTGGTGAAATGACAATCATTTCTTTTTTTCCCCTCAGTGTCTAAGCCTCTATCTCTCCCTCTTTTCTCCTCTCATGGATGGCAGTGATTGCTTGCTTTGTTCGTGCACACATAAATATCAAAAGATTAAATCGTTTGTACAGCTGAGATGTAAATCAAGTGTCCTCCCAGCCCAGATGCTCAATTCAAACAAGAACAGATGACAGGCTCCCATAAATGGCACACTTGAAAAAGACAGATGAATTGTAAATGATTACCCTAACCGTTTCATTTAAAAATTCACTGGCACACTTCAGTTGTTTTTGAAGGCTTGCTTCACTTCCATTTTGTCTTAAAGAAAATGTTGTGATGCCATACATGCTGCTACCAACAAGGTGGCACTCTCCCAAATGTACAATCTAAGAAGAGAATTCACGAGGCCACGTCCTCTCAATATTACGTTTTTGAAAACACATTGATTTTTGTTACGTTTACTCCTCGTCATCCAAACGAAAACGTAATTTTTAAAAATAAACCAAAAGTAAAAAAACTATTATTGCGAACTTTGAAAAACGAAAATGTTAGGAAACTAAAAACTGATTATCGTGGACGTGGACAAAGTCACTCAACTTTACGTCCTGATATGTGCCCAGATATATGCAGTTATAATGCCAGTCATAAACATTTTGACCTAAAAAAAAATAGCACAATCTTTTTGATAAATTATGTACAACAGGGCAGTACTCCTCAAAATCAACTCTGAGCGAAGAATTCCCCTCCCTCCACACTAATATGTTTTCATGGAAAATGCATAGATTTTGTTAAGCTTATGCCTCTCATCCACATTAGAATGCCGTTTCCCCTCCACCAAAAATGTAGATTTCTATTACCGCGTATTTTGGAAAATAATGATGTTAGGAAACTGGCAATGTTTTTTAAGCGAAAACAGATTAGTGCGGATGTGGCTCAACTATCAACATATTACTAGTATTAACGCTCGTGTTTCCATGAAAGGAATGATAATGACTTAATTTAAGACAACTCATTTCACTGCCTTTGTACCGAAGTGTACGATTGTGTATGTGACAAAAGAATCTTTGAACTTTGAATCTTTGAAGATTGCGACTGATTTAACTGGAATTCGTACAGTAACTAAATAAGATGCTGGTATTTGCGCTGAAATACTGCACGTAAAAGAGGTGCAACTGAACTTTTGAAATTGCATCTCGTTCTTGCTTCCTATTCTAGTTGGTTTTGCTACATTTTTACTTTCACAATACTTCTAAGTTCCTAATAATGGCAACTAACAACAATCATTTTTGGCATTAACGTTTTATTAGCGTTTTGACCTCCAAAAAAATAGCAATGTCTACTTGATGAATTATGTACAACAAGGGAGTACTCTCCTAAATCTACACCCCAAGCGAAGAATTCACTGAGGCCACATCCACACTAATATGTTTTGATTTAAAAAAGCATAGATTTTGTTACGTTTACACCTCTCATTCACTCTAGAATGCCGTTTCCTTCACCAAAAACAAAAAACTTCAAAACGATCTCTGTGATCTCTATTACTTTGAATTTTAACTTAAGATGGTTCAAATGGATTGCCGGAGGTTAGACGCAATTTTGTTTGTGCTGAAAAACAGCATGCAGAAGACAAACATCTGTTTGAATTTCCACTTCATTCTTGGTTTTTAAGTTTAGTCACATTACTTCTGCTAGACATTATTAGTTTGGAAACATTAATACGTTCCTAATAATGCCAAATGGAACAATAAGCAATTTTGTTATTAATGTGTTATTACTGTTTTGACCTCTAGAAGCTAGCACAATATCTAATTGATAAATGATGTACACTTAAGAGGCCAGTTTAAGTTCAAGTGATATGTTGAATGTTTAAAAGGACTTTAAAGAGTACCATTGCTTAATTAGCCACAGTAAATACTTCAACATATTAAGCACAAAAGAAAAACAAGCCAGTAACAGTATGTATAGGCATTTATCCTGGTCAAATCATGTAAGCCATAATTAACAGGGTGAATCTAAACTCATTATCTTTAATAGAGCACCAGGAAGGCAAAGTGAATTCCACAGTATGCGGCTGTCACTGCAGGTACTCATGCGCAAAGTTACTGGTGTGCTGAAAGAAACCAAGCGGCAGAGATTAACTGCCAACTGCCGCATTCACGTGGAAGAATCATTCACTACTGCGCCATTGTTTTCACCCTCACTAACATACCCTCTCCGATGGCACTGTAACGATTTCGACTCAAGCACACGCTCTAAGCAGACCGGTCTGCTGGTGTATTGATTTCCTTTAAAGACAGTTGTATGGTATAGGACTATTAAGGGTTCTCCGAAATCAGTGGTCAATAGTGCAGAAGTGCAGTGCAATATGTCTGCTCTGCTCACAAGTCATATTTACCTTGAATTGTCTTTGTTTTCTTGAAACATCACTTGTCTCATACACAAACTTTTGCAAATACTCTTTTAAGGGCAATTTATATATAAAAAAAAAAAAAACTGTGGAAGAGTCATAATTTTGAAAAGGAAAAAAGATTAAAGAAATATTTATTGCATTTTTTTTTAAGTTTATTTCATACTTTGTTTACTTTATCATAGTTTTAAATATCTAATAATTTTACAATAATAATATTTTCATAGCTTGTTATTGAATGTCGTGGTATGGGACAAGGCAAAGCAAATAATCTATATATTAAAGGTTTTAAAAAGGTGCCAGAAATAAATGTTGAAGGCCTGGTAAAAAAAAAGCAGTTTTATTGTGATCGTCATATGAAAAAATTAAATAGTTTAAATAGTCAGTTTTAATAAAAGTCAGCCTATGTGACATATGAAATAATTACCAATATAATAAATATAATCATTCAGATATTCAGATATAAATATAGAGCATTATTTTGGAAGACGAGAAAAGCACTGATTAGACATTACAAATAGTGGCTTAAGAAGTCAATATTGTGTTTGTCATATTCCTAAATCATTGATCGAGCCTACAGTTGACAACAATCCACTTTGCATTGAGTTCATCAATCTGTCCTGCTCTGACAGGATGCGACAGATGCTTTTGAAGTGTCTCACTGGTTTCAGCATCATAAACACTGTGTTTCTAGAATACTGGGTCAAGTAAAATGTAGAACATGTGAAATTTTGAAAATCGCATCTTGAGATCTCTGTATTCTATTGTGCTTGTCAATCTGTCAAGCATGCGTCCTGAGCGGATGTCATTCTCTGGCTGCTGCTTGTGAGGTTTGTTGAGGCACGCTTAACCGCCCCCTAATGACATGACTCGTAAAAACACAAGTACTTCAAGCTTGAATTGCTCCTAGCAGGAAAATACATATTTTTATTATGTAATTTACGTACAGATCATCGGGCATTATTAATTGCGAAAAGTTAACACATAATTTTTAAACTAAATTAACGTGTTAAAACGACAGTCCTTATACAAATATATTTGTGAATTAATATAAAATTGTAATTGCATTTTACACCGATGTAACAAGCCAAGCAAAATTACCACTAAATATATACTTTATACTTGATATCAGAAAAAGGATTTTATTTGCAATTTCTTTTGGGATATCACTAGACCAGGGAGAAGGACATGAAGCCAGGTTGAGAATGCAGCGCAATTGTTGCCTCTACCTGTTGCAAATGAAAACTGGAGCATACATTAAATGGAATGGATTGACAAACAAAATTAATATATACACCAAAGTAGCATTCAACTGATCACAAAGTATAGTCAGGAAATTACTGATGTAAAAAAACAGCACCATCATTATTTGGAGAAAAAAAAAAAAGTCAATTTTCTAGACAGGCCCCATTTCCAGCAGCCATCACTCCAACACCTTATCCTTGAGTAATCATGATAAATTGCTAATTTGGTACTAGGAAATCAATTGCCATTATATCAAACACAGTTGAAAGCTATTTGGCTCGTTAAATGAAGCTTAACATTGTCTTTGTGTTTGTTTTTGAGTTGCCACAGTATGCAATAGACTGGCATGTCTTAAGGTCAATATTAGGTTTAAAAAAAAAAAAAAACAGCAAAATAGAAACAGCTTTCTCTAGAAAATCAGTCAATCATTGTTTTCAGGTATGAAGGCTATACAATGCTTGAAATTGCCAAAAAAACTGAAGATTTCATATAAAGGTGTAACTACAGTCTTCAAAGACAAAGAACAACTGGCTCTAACAAGGACAGAAAGAGATGTGGAAGACCAGATGTGTCAGGTTTCAAGGGTGACGCAAGGTCAAGGGAACTGAGCTTGGGGAAAATGGTGAATGTGGACCCAGATGCAGAAATGAGAGCAGAGTCAGGAGATACACTAGATGTCTTTTAATTAGTCCAGAAGGTAATTAAAAAAAAAAAAACAATTCATAAAGTTATTTCAAACTAAAAACCCCAAAAATGTTCCAAAGAGTCAAAAAAGGCGAAAAAGTTAGTAATACCAACAGAAGATTCCAAATGTTCCAAAGGTCAAAGCAAAAATCCAAAACAGTTTTATAAACCTCAAAGGGTAAAAGAGAGTCTTCCAAAAAAAAAAAAAAAAAGAGGTGTTGGTCTCAACAAATCAAACACTGAGCGTAGTACAGAGGAACAGAGCAACTTAAATACACTCATAGAAAAATGAGGTACAGGTGAAAACAATAACACATGATACAAAGGCGGGAAAACTGAAATTAATTGCAATGAGGGCCTCTAGTGGCCAAGCTAGTCCATAAACCTAACAAGATGTACAACTAAACAAGAGGATAAGTACATCAGAGTCACTAGTTTGAGAAATAGACGCCTCACATGTCCTCCGCTGACAGCTTCATTGAATTCTACCCACTCAACACCAGTTTCATGTACAACAGTAAAGAGAAGACTCAGGGGTGCCTTATGGGAAGAATTGCAAAGAAAAAGACACTTTTGAAACAGAAAAACAAAAAGAAAAGGTTAGCGTGGACAAAGAAACAGACATTGGACAACAGATCATTGGAAAAGAGTGTTATGGATCTTAAACCCACTGAGCTTATGTGGGATCAGCTAGACTGTAAGGTGCGTGAGAAGTGCCCGACAAGTGCTACAGGAAGTGTGGAGTGAAATGTCACTTGAGTATCTGAATAAACTGACAGCTAGAATGTCAAGGATCTACAAAACTGTCATTGCTGCACATGGAGGATTTTTTGATGAGAACTCTGAAGTAGTTTTAGAAGTTTAAGAATGTTTTTTTCAAATTGTAATAGTAATTTTTCACGTTATTAATGTTCTGTGATCAGTTGAATTCCACTTTGGTGAATAAAAGGACCAATTTCTTTCTATAAGAGCAAAATCTGTACACTATTCCAAACTTTTTGCCACCAGCATATACATATAAAATAAAACATTTTTGGGGGATCATTCTAGTCTTATTTAACCCCTTCAAAGTACACTGCATTTATTTGAATTTCAAGATCAGACCTCGCATAGCTGCAAGACAAATGCTGCAGACATTAGCAAGATAAATTCCATGATGTTTGGTGGCAGGATTGCCTAGCTTTTAGATTAATTAAGACCAACTGTGGGTTCTCCCAGAGGAGGGGAGCTGTATCACTGATTGTTGGAGTTTTCTGAATGTTTGGAATGGACATCTCATTCCGAGTTTCCCCCTGGGTGTTTCTGTGTTCTAGAAGAGGGATATAAATGCCCGGTTGACTGTATCGCATGAAAAATATTCTTAACTGGATATCTGCACAGGAAGTGAAGAGATGGGGGAATATGTCAAATAAAGATTCCTCTCAATTTGCCTTTTCTGTTTTGTGGAAGTGGAAGTTACAGTTAACAAGGCAATGAACAGTGAACTTTTCGCCTCTGTCCACATTTAGTCTCATTTGGATAGAAATGAGAACTTGACAAGGATAAATGAGAGAAAGGATAGAGAAATCACATGGGCTGTGTTCAAAATACCATAATACTACTCTGCATATTCATAGTACATAGTATGTATATTGGGCATACTATGCATATTTTCTGTATGCAATACGCAGAGAACGTATTACAATAGAACGTAACAGTAGGGTTCCGGAAGTAAAAATCCCATATTTTTTCCCATTGGGAAATACATTTTTAACTGTAAATTATAAATCTTTAAATACAGAACTACCGTGAGCTCAAAGGCTACTAATCAGTGGTCAGATATTTAAATACCGTTAGCTGAAAATCGAAGTTTGTAATGTTGTGATACACTGGTTAGTTTGGTGGTCTTGAAGGATTTTTATCAACTCTTTCATGAAGGATTTTTGTGAAATAAAAGTGAATGGTAAAATCACTGGAACCAAGATGGCTGAAAAAGTGGGCAGGCTAAAAATGTGCAGTCTGCACTGCATACAATACTGTATCCCATACAATGCCCTCAGCTTGACCTTCCATTTCAAGTGTGACAAATGAAACATAAGTAATTACAACTGTGATTATTGCCATAAATCGTTTTTACTCATTATTTGACTGGTCTGCCAAAAGTTAAGATAACATTTGATTTAAAATGCAACCTAACCATTTTAATTAGATGATAACTGAACGCCACACAAAAATGTTGCATACTACTGTTTAAAACATTTATCAATGCATACTTTGTTTCTGCTATTTTACACACTATTCTTTTTTAGATGTAGACAATATACAGTGTATACAGCAGTTTTTAGTAAGCAGCAATTTATTCCAATTGGATTAAGCAAAAAAAAAAGTTTTTATAATCACCAGGTCAAAATGACCAGAACACAACATAAGGGTTAACCCCTGGTTAGTAGAAAGATTAGTAGATGGTATGGTTATGTACAGTATGTGCTATCTACAGTAATTGTTCAGCTTTTTCAGGCAGGACACCAAATGTATTCTCCTTACAGTTCAACTGCATTTACGTTTCTTCTAAATGGTGCTAATGCAGACATACCAGCAATCTTGCCACTAGGAACCAAACGCAAGCATTAGAGAGAAATCAGGGTGCTTCCTTTGTTGGCTTATCTACAAGAGCACCATTTAGGAGTGCGATCAACTGAACATTACACCTTGTCAGGAGCTTCTAATCGGAACTCTATTTTGTTCCTGACTTTTCCACTTTTACTGAGCTCTCTCTTCTCATGGTTCATTTATTTGAATACCATTACGTTGGACAAGTTTTAATAAGCTGGTCATTTCAGCTGGCCGAAAATGTAATTTGGTGCTGATGGAGTCAGAGACTTTGCTAAGTTAATGCTCTTATTTTCATTTGCCAAAGTGGCTCGCCCATACCTGGGGGTTATTACCTTAAATGCACAGGTTTTCTTAAAGAGGACTGTAAGAATATTAATTTTCATAAATCTCCATTTTTATTCATGAATATACAGTATATAGTGCAGCCTTCGTGCAGGGTCTGACATAAACTAGGGAGGGGTCAAATATGACTAATGTCAAATATCTCGGTTTATATCGATTATATATTAAATAACAAGTGGTAATGTCTATTTTTGGATAATCAGAATTATCCTAAATACTTTACAACTGAAGGAAAGACCAAATTAAATATAAGGGCTGGGTTTCCAGATAACTCGATCATCTTAATTTACATTGTAACAAAGAACAGACAATACTAACGAATAACTTATTTAATGGGTGCTTAATGTCCATTAAGAGCATATATTTAGAACAATGCCAATTGCTATTGTAATTAATAATTTTGGCATGCAATATGTGTAATATCGTTTAATTATGAGGCTCATTATTGAGCATTAAACAGTTGGTGTGAACATGCACTTCTTTTTGGCTATCAGTCCAGTAACAGGCATGACATTTTATTAAAAAGCTTATGAGCTAATGTACCTTTCATACACTATTAAAAAATATGCTAATGTGAATAAATTGGTTTCTAAAATTTCAAAGGAGTGGTTTAATCCTTAGGCCATTTGTGTTTGTTCACTATAATTTGTGGTTGGGGGCTTACCACAGTGACATAGTCTATAAGTATTTTCCATATTGATAACAGGTCTTATTAAATAATCAGGCCAAATGCATTTCTTGTATATTATTATGGACTGTGTGCGGTACAGGAATTACATGCACTTTGGTGGTTATTGACATAGAGAATCCACAACCGTAACTCTGGTTAAAGAGAATTTGTCATCATTTACTCACCCTTATGTTGTTGAAGAAAACAATGAAACTGAAATTAACAAGTGTACGGGACATCTATTGTCCCGTGTTTTATTGGCGAGACCTTTGACGGGATGCGTAAACATCCCATATTTAAGGCATTATGTTCCTTATTAAAGTGACAAAATGCGTAATGGGAACCCCCTCTCCAGGTTGGATGGCAAAACGCTCGAGTGGAACCAATGTCCTGTATTAAAGCCCTTAAAATGCTTAAGCATCCCAACACAAATTCGTGTGCTGAAAAGTTGGAAACCCTACTCGATTAGCTCTAGAAGACTGGGAATAGTGCACCAGTCACATGGACTACATTTTTATGATTATTTTTATTTTGATACTTTCAGGGTGCTTGTTTGTCCTTTTTTTGCAGTTTGACTGTACAAATAGCCAAAATTTTACTTTGTTTATAACTGAAGCTTGGACGTTCTCCCTAACATCTCCTATTGTGTTTCATGGAAGAAATTAAGTATGTGGTTGTAACAACATAAGGTTTTCATATTCATTTTTTGGTAAACTCTTCCTTTAACAATCATAAAGTTTTCTATTCGTAATTTAGCAGAAATATAAGTCATCCCTATCTGGGCTTAAACCTGGAACATTTGTGTCACCAACCCAAACCTCACCATGAGTTTACCACCACCTAACATGCCTTTCATGCATTTTGCTCAAAAGCATGTTCATTATCAGCAGCACAGATATGCATGAAGAATCATAAGGGGGTGAGAGAGAAATATGGGCCAGTGTCCAGAAGAGCATGAGAGATCATAGGCTATTGCAATTAAATTTGAAGCATAGACACTATAGAGATGAGTGCTCTAGACGAAGCAGGCAGTTTAATGAGAGCCCATGAAGATATATGGTCATGCACGCTAGTTATTGCAAATATCGTACGAGGGCCAAACAACTGTTTTACAGAGAAGCCATAAAGGTTTCTGGGGGATACATATATGCCTGGCGTAGACAAACTGTGATTTATGTTGCAAATTCCCCTCCAAAATCGTAAAGCTGTAAAAGAAGAAAAAGTGAATGAGAGTAGGAAAAAGTTCAAGCAAAATGACAACAAAACACTTTTAGAAGTTGGAGGTGGATACATTTCAAGTCAGCATGAAATGGGATTTGCAACCCATTTTCCTTTTGTAGTTTGACGTATTGACACAAACATGAAAAGACATAAATAGACATTAGTATTTGGAATGACATTAGGATGAGTATATGATAACAACTCTTTTCCTTTAATATTGAATACTCCGAGAATGCTGACTTTCACTGGTACAAAGGAAAATACATGACTGATGGAATTCAACAGTAAGACATTCTGCGAATCTCCAGGGGTGACAAGAGGATCTATATGAAATATGCAAAGGAAAATCCGCAGACACTGCCCTCCATGTCTACTTTAGCCTGTTAAATTTTAGCAATGTCACATTTGAATTTTCTTTGCAAATGCAACCACAAGAATTCAAAATGAGCACTAAAAATTTCAAAGCTGGCCCATAAATGCACTCACAAATAAATGAGGGAGTTGCTTCCTTCATCCTTTAATGGGTGAAAGTACTATTTACAGTACTAGAATAAGCCTCAATCAACATTCACTTCTATTGCATCTTCATTTTTCAAAAAATGACAGCAAATGGTCAATGTAGCTAGCATTCTACTTAACAGCTCCTTTTGTGTTTCACAGTAGAAAAAAAAAGTCATATGTGTTTCATACAATATTTTGGTGAGTAAATAGTTCCAGGATTGTAATTTTTGGGTGAACTGTACCTTTATACAATAAATGTTACCAGTGTTGAGCAAGCTACCAACTACCCCACAGAATAGTTAGCTAAGCTATGCTGATAGCTACCGTTAGCTACCTCAAGCTAAGGGCATGCTAAATATAAGCTATTTTATATTTCATTTTATAAATATTATACATTTTCATTTTTGGATGAACCATTTCTTTCTACACTTGTTACCAGTGTTGAGCAGGTTACTCCAAAACATTTTCTTGCTAAGCTGAAAGCTACTGTTTCGAGAAAATTGCCACTACCAGCCCATCTGGCACCAACAATCATGCCACGGTCTAAATCACTGAGATCCAATTTGTTCCCCATTCTGATGGTTGATATGACTGCACTGCTGCCACACGATTGGCTAATTAGATAATCACATGGATGGTTGTTGGTGCCAGATGGGCTGGTTTGAGTATTTCTGTAACTGCGGATCTTCTGGGATTTTCACGCACAACAGTCTCTAGAATTTACTCTGAATGGTGCCAAAAAACAAACAAACATCCAGTTAGCAGCAGTTGTGTGGATGGGAATCCCTTGTTGATGAGAGAGGTCAACAGAGAATGGCCAGACTGGTTCAAACTGACAAAGTCTACGATAACCGCTCTGTACAATTGTGGTGAGAAGAATAGCAGAGTGCTATTCTCAGATGGGTGGGTGCTGTTTTGGTGGCATGAGGGGGAGCTAAAAATTATTAGGCCAGTGATTTTAATGTTGTGGCTAAACGGTATGTATATATATATATATATATATATATATATATATATATATATATATATATATATAGAGAGAGAGAGAGAGAGAGAGAGAGAGAGAGAGAGAGAGAGAGAGATATCAGTTTCTCTATACAATATATGCAGTGTTTGAAATTTACTTTTTGGCTCACCGGCCATTGTGGCTAGTAGATTTTCAAGGACATAAGCCACTCAGCATTTTCACTAGCCAAAATCCCCCACCTCGCAAAAAGTGATAAAGGTAACTTGAGACTGTAACTGCATCCATTTGTTTGGACATTTTATTTAAACAAGAAAGATGTGAGTTCAGAAGGACACAGCCCTAGTGGTGTAAGTAGCCTATAAAATATCCAAAGGCAAATGCCAGTTAAAACAGGAGGAAAATAACTTGTCTATAAATCATGGCAGTTTCAACCCCTTCAAATTTTACTTGCTTATGAACATTAACCATTGCTCTACCATTGCAGTGGCATTTGCAATGACAAGGCCATTACTTAAGACCATGGGTGGCCTCACATTACTGTGGTTGGGTTAATGTTGATAGTCTTTTTAAAAAAAAAAAAAAACAAAAAAAAAACAACAACTTAAAAAAAATATTATTTGTTATGAAAAAGCTAATAGCCTAAACACATTTATAAAACTTTTACTACAACTTTCACAGTTATTAAAGTCTAATTGATTCACCCTAATAGATTTAATATCAATCTATGCAAGTTACCAGTTAGTGTTACTGAATTACAAAACATATATACTGTATATTTTAGTAAGGATGTTGATGTGTATTTTAAAAACTGATGATTATTTCTCTTTACCTTCATCATTGCTGTTTATAATGTATATGCTGTCTAGCAGTTTGAAATGTTTGACTTCCTCCATATAGCACTTTATACTAGAATGTTCTCTGTAGAATTCAAATGGGTGACATAAGTTTTGTGTTTTCCACCGGCCGCCGCAATATCGAGTGTAGCGCGACTGAATCACACAAGTTTCTCTCTACACTGTTCCAGAGCTCTGGTGATATTATCTCTGGAGCGCACACCATATGCTGCAGCGGTTCATGAAAGCACACTTTGTTCACCATGCACAGATGCATGTGTAAGTTATGAGAGGCATATTTAGTGCTTAGAAAGCTCTCAACGTGAGATGAATACACTTACATTTTCTTTCGGGATCAGCTTCAAGTTGCCCGACATTCCCAGAATTTTCAATGCAGGAAAAACATCACCCGCCAAAGTGGCTAGTAATAGTTAAAGAGTTACCCACCACAGCTTTTACCATTTAGTACAGCAAGGTAATGTTAGCATGCTGGACAAGCTACTTAAAAAATTTAGCCAGTAAAGCTACCAAACAGCCTACCCCACTCAATATTAGCTAATCTAGGCTGATAGCCACCATTTAGTATTAGCTACCAACTAGCCTACCCCACAGAAATGTTATCTAAGCTAGGCTGATAGCTGCCGTTTAGTACTACAAGCTAACTTGCTAAATTTAAGCTACTTTATATTTTATAAATATTTAATACTTTCATTTTTGTGTGAACCATTCCTTTATGCAATAGGCTACTTGTTACCAATGTTGGAGACATTGCTAGCTAAGCTACCAGCTAGCCTACCCCAATGAAAAGTTAGCTAAGCTAAACTGAAAGCTACACTTTCAATAAAGTAGCTACTAGAAGCTAATAGCGTGCTATAAAAAATGTAGCTAGTTAAGCTACCAACTACCCAACAGAAAAGTAAGCAGAAAAATGTAAGATGAAAGCCTCCCTTGTAGCCAACAAGCTAATGGCAAATATAGCTTGCTACATCAAATCTAATTTATGAACTGAATATGTATTTTATTAAGGAAAACATCTTTATGGACATATTTAAAAATATCTCTCTCTCTCTCTCTCTCTCTCTCTCTCTCTCTCTCTCTCTCTCTCTCTCTCTCTCTCTCTCTCTCTCTATATATATATATATATATATATATATATATATCCAAAATAAGTTTAGGATTTTATTTACATGTTAACGTTGCATCTATCATACATATGTCTTCACTTTTATTCCACAAATATAAAAACTGAGGTGCCAGCTTTAGAATTTTCACTATTTTTTTCAGCAGAAAACTGTGACAAAACTCCTACTTTTCTATTGCAAAAAGGATTGTCTAAAATATGCATTCTACACCAGAAATGAAATACTCAGAATAATAATCCATCACAATAGTTTACCAGCCGGGTACCTTTGACATTTTCAACAGGCTATGATTTCAGATGCACTAATTCAAATTTTGCATTATATAGCACAGCTATGTGAATTGGGATGCAGCCATATTCATTGTTCATTCCTGTATTCAGTAAAGTGATATTTGCTTTCCTGAACAGAAGTGTGACGTTTTCACATATACAGTATATGCGTTATTTCGTATCAGATTTGTGTGCCTGTGTGACTACATATATAATATGTAACCTAACCACATATTGGAGGTTTTGTGTCAATCATTCCACCATGTTTCCTTTCAAATTCTCCTTCGGTAAACATGGACATTCAGGATTATTCAAGCAACTGTATCTTACCCTTGGCTTGACAGATGAATGCAATTATAAAAATTAGCTTTGTTCTTTGTTTTGTTTTTGTGAGTTTATTAAAATTACCCCACTTTCATGCCCGTCGAAGCATAGATTTCAGATTCATGGATGTTTTGTTTATCTTTTTAAATAAATTAAGTCAGGAATAAATTTAGAAGGAATTAGATATTAAAGTGTAACCTTTCACATGAGAAGTTTTATTCATTGTTGTTTTGTGTGCACATTTACATTTTGTCTAAAGTTACCCAATCCAATGTGATCTTATTTGTAAATTGTATTTGTTGGGATTTGTAAGCAAAATGTACATGTATGTTTTATTACGTTTGGATGGACAATGATATACAAAGACATGTATGTACAGCTTCTAAAATAGAAACCCTTATGAATGTGTATGTAACTTTGTATGTACAACTGTTTGTGAAGTTAGGAAATTGTTTTAATAAAACATAATTTCGTGGGGCCTGGGCAGCTCAGCAAGTCAAGATGCTGACTACCACCCCTGGAGTCGCAAGTTCGAATCAAGGGCGTGCTGAGTGACTCAGGCTTCCTAAGCAACCAATTGGCCTGGTTGCTAGGGTGGGTAACTTTGGGTTAACCTCCTCGTGGTCGCTATAATGTGGTTCTCGCTCTCGGTGGGGCACATGGTGTGTTGTGCTTGGATGCCGTGGAGAATAGCGTGAAGCCTCCACACATGCTAGGTCCCCGCAGTAACGCGCTCAACAAGCCACATGATAAGATGCGTGGATTGACTGTCTCAAACGTGGAGGCAACTGAGATTCGTCCTTCACCACCCAGATGGAGGCGAGTCACTACACCACCACGAAGACCTAGAGCGCATTGGGAATTGGGCATGCCAAACTGGGGAAAAATAAAATAATAAATAATACCTATGTTTCAAAATCAACTGAAATACTTAGCAGCCTGGTGCGACCCGGAATGAGAAACTTTTGCAGCTTTGTCACCAAGTTCAAGGTCTGATCTTAAACATACTTAAACATACAAAACAGGCTGCTAGCTTGAGCCCTGGATACACACAGAAGCCTCCTTGCACAGACTGAAAAGAAACATGTACTTCCCTTAAACCCCCCAAACACAGACGCATGTTGGTTAAGGCCCGGGAATGATACTGGATATATGGAGCTCGTAATGGCACATGCTTTTGAGAGCCTACATCCATCCAACATGAGGATAGTAGCCTACAATATATGTTTCGCCATAGTCAAAGTATATACAGAGGCTCAGCCATTACTATTTATGTATACATACATACATACAGAAAGAAAGTAGTAAAAGTGCCATTTTTAATTAAACTTTTTGCATATCCCAGTCTAAACATGCTCCTTGTAGCCCAGGCACATCTGTATTTTTACTTGACTGTCTCTGTAGGTTTGGACTCTATTATTTAGAGCTTTTGAAACTCTCTCACACCAATTAAACTCTCTACATGGTTTCTACTGCTCTTCAGATGGAGTTCAAGCAATTCAGAGACTCCAAGCACAGGTCATAAGGGAAGGATATTAAACCTCACCTTCTTACCATCTCAGTTCAGAGGTTCAGAAGCCAGGAGAACATCTGTGTTCAACACATCCCAACAACATACTATGCCATGAATAATTTATTGGAACTTTTGAAATCTAGGGCCACATTCACACTAGAGCTATTGATGCAAACCAAAACCTGTATGACATCAATTTAGTTTGTTTGATTGGTGTAAAAGATGTTTTACGCTTGCAACGTTTAGCAGATGCTTTTATCGAACACGACTTACAAATGGAGATCATCACAAACAATTTATCAGGATGTTTTGTTTCAAACATGTATGACCTACAACTCAGCTGGTCAAGGCCATTGATGATTGGTTAAAACTAATCGTGGATGTGATGTGTTTTTTATTTACAATTGCGCATGCCAGCTGAGGAGTTGTTACCTAGGTCATTCAAATTAATACCTTTGAAGCCTGTCTCTCAGAGATCATTTTTACATGATTTGCAACAAACTACAAAGACAGTGAGGACACGACAAATGAGTAGAGAGAGGTTGGCGATTTTAAAAAAGAAGCGACACAGCGCTAAATGTGGCGGTCCATGGAGAGAAAAACCTGCATTATTGTCTTCACTTGTGGCTGGAACAATACATTAAACACAGTGATATCACCCTAAACAAACTAATTTGTTATGTTGTGTTCTGTTGCGTTAGCTATGCTGTGTTGCATTAGTTATGTTATGCTTTGTTGTTATGATGTGCTCTTTTGTGTTGTGTTGTTACACTATTTTAGTTATGTTGCATTGGCTCTTATGTTATCTTGTGTTGTGTTAGTTATGTTGCATTTAGTAATTCTGTGTTATGTTGCATTTTATTAGTATTTTGGTCTTCTATGTTTTGTTTGTTGTTAATTTGTTACGTTGGATTAGTTATGTTGTCTTAGTTATATTATGTTATGTTGTTGTGGTATGTTACTTCACATCTGTTATGCTGCATTGCATTAGATATGTTGTTATGGTATGTTGCATTGTGTTAGTTATATTATGTTATGTTAGATCTCTATTTAAGAAAATTCCATATACCACCTGCTTTCCATGAGCTGTAATACTGCAAAGTAAAGGGTGAAGTGTTTAACTTTTTAATGTCAAAATACATTCTTATATCCCAATTTATTGTTTATTGACAACTGTAAGTAAGCCATTTGGGGGTTTTCCTCCCCCAAAAGTATAAACACTGAGCCTTGCACTATCAAATTATTGATGTTTATATTTTGAGCGGCCCGCTCAGCTCCACCCATCCCTTTCTATCTAAACCAATAGTGTGAGTTTGGGGCGTGGCTACTTGTAGTAAACTGTTTAACCATGAGAATATGACCCTCCATGGCAGACATGTTACTGAGGAAATGAAACATAGCTTTGCCAAAATGTTAAGACTTGCTAAAAGACAAAGAGACAGAGAATGGAGTGAAACTAGAGTGAACATTTACGAGATGGAGGACTTTGAGGGAATTTTTGGGGTTTGATTCTTGTCGTGTTGATTCTCAACAGGTAATTTTTACTCTGGTACTGCCACACAATTTAGCTGATTACTGTCAAGCTTCGATAAATTCATAAGATACTCGCAACATGTATCATTACACTTTCTTAGAACTATCCCACCTCTTGTGCTAGATCCCCAGCACACCAGCAGGCGTTCAATCCGGCGATGTCACTGGAGGAACTGATTCCTCTGCAATGCTTTCTGTCTGGTGTGTTTGTTAAAGTGGTCTTGATCATTATAACGTTAAACGTTTATCACCTTTTATTTAGTATGGCCTCTTTGTTCATAGGGAATCAGAGAGTGCGAAAGGGCGTGATGCGTTTGAGGGGTGTTGGAAAAGTTTGTTTAAAAACACTTTTGTAATTCCATTTGGCACCACTAGTAGCACACAAATTACACACTACACCTTTAAGGCAAATACCATTGAGTTTTGATAAATAGATGCAAATCTAAAATGAGCCTAATTTACATAAAACAAGGCATGTTTATGTTGAAAAGAATGACAATTACATAATTCAACTAAAGTACAACGCTATTTGGGATTTCACCTCTATGGGTTTAAAATAAGGTGCTTTTGGATCAAGTTTAACTTACTATTCAGAGCCGGCATTCACCACATCGTGGGCTTGGCAGAGAGAGAGAAATAAAGAAACCGAGACTTGTTGAGCAGACAGCTGGAGGATTAGCCTATTAGCACAGTGCATTTGCCATTTGCTAAGCTGCTTATGGAAACATTACAGCACAAATGTAGGGAGATTTGTCAATATCTCATTTATTTCCGGACTTAATTACCATGCCTCTCTCAGCAAGGGCAGGTCAACCCATTAGGCGACATCTATAGGCAAGCACCTAGGGTGGCATCACGTCGGGGGCGCCAATCTAAAAGGCTAATATGTATGTGGTCAGTCTGTGTCTAACAAAATGTGCCCTGTGTGTTCTGATGACGTGTTGAGGAACCACCAATGGAACAAATAGGCTGTGTACTAAATGCCTTACCACCATACTACTCTTACTGTTTCTGTTATACCTGTTTGGCAAAAAAACTAGAATGGTCCATTACTATCCATACTACTCCAGAGTAGTATGGATAGTATGCATTGTGAACACTGCCATAGACTCACGAGCGTGGGGCTCGTGAATCGAAGTGATACCCTATGCGTTAATTAATCAGACTTTTGAGATGGTTCTTCTCAATGAATTTGTCTAAAGTGCGGGCTGAATCGCTTGAAGCTCTTTGTCACGCAGTGAAACAGTAACAGGATGCTTTAGAAGACAGAGAACAAAAATAATGCCAAATGATGTGAATATTTACTTACAATTCATTGAAACAAAACCTGCAGCTGCATTCAATCATTTGCCAGTGATGAAGGTCATGTGCGAGTGCAGCCTGTGAACGATTATCCATACTGCAGGTAAAGATACTTTATAAATAAAAGTGTATCAAAACACTTACATTACAAGAAAGTGCTTAAAAGTACCAAAAACAAACCAATTCCATGTTTTTTTTGGACATGTTCTTTCAAGTAACCTTCCATATACATATCATTATATAGTCCCATATTAGTCCATTCATTAATGTTACACAATATGCAGTATATAGGCTACTGAATTCTTTTTTTTAATTATGCTCCTAAAATCACCAGAAATTAATGCTTTGGTGTGGTTTTTGCTGAATAATAAAATAAAATAAATAATTTTAAACCCCCCTACAACATCATAGTACAATAGATTGTGTACTTGATGGGCCCCAGACTCCCCAGTAATGATGAAAGCCTATAAATTTACCTTTTGTGAAATATTCTGAACAATGTGCATAGATCTTTAGGGCAGTGCCATTTTTTTACATCTTAGACAACTTGACTTGGTTTACGTGCACTTTACATTAAAGTTATTCCTATATATAGTGATACCCATTTATGATGCCTACTTAAGAAGCCATAACATGTATGGGTGCTGGAGGGTCTTGTCTAGGGTGTCAAATGGGGTAGGACCGGCACTACTCTTAGCTTACAACTTACTCAAGTCACAACAGCCAGAGAGAAAAGACTTTGAAGGAATTAAGTGGTTCTCAATTTTTTGAGGTCACACACCCCCTTTGAAACAAGAAAACATTTTGTGCCCAAATAATCTATTCTAAAATGATTTATATATATATATATATATATATATATATATATATATTAGAAGATTAAAAGAACATTTTCTTTCATCTTCATTTGACAAAAAAGGTTTTATTTAAAATACAATGAAAACTGAATGGAAAGTTACACTTCACTCCAGGGGCTCTGGGCTGCCCAGAAAACCGAATCCTCCATTCATCCGCATTTAACTTCCAAAGAGTTTAATATCTCATTGGAGACTATTTGAATCCAGAATAGTTATTTTTTCAGTCTCAAATTTTCATGACAAGTCAGTGCTGAATTATTCTTCTCAGAAGATTTCATGAGTTCATCACAGCAGTTTTTCTTTCATTGCATGAGTAGTTGTTTTCTTGTTACCTGGAGTGTATGGCAATCCTGGGTGACTTACGTTTAATATATTGTTTTAATTTGCAAGAATAAAACACAACATAATCACATGGGAAATCAACATGTTTTATGTACCCTGAAATCGATCCCATTCTGCTGAATTACTCATAAGCTCCATCCCCTTTCTGACATTTTTCCATCAATGAAGCATGAACACATTTCCCTCTAGTGCTACTAATAGCATATTGCAGAAGAAACCTACAAGACATGGTTCTGGTCTGATGGAAACCAATCGTGTTGATATAAATCATTATGAGTGTGATTCGTATGTTGCATTTTCCTCCATGGATGGTTCGGTTTAGAGTTAGGGTTTGGAGTTAGGATCTAGAGTTAATGAAATGTGCCTTCCTGTTGACTCTATTACTTCATTAACAACTATGCATACAACTCACTTTTGGTGCCACCCTGTGGACATTTCACCTGGAAACTGGAGCCCGTACGTTCAACCAAACTTCCAGATTCGGCCACTGGGGGCAGTGATTGGAATTTTGGTACAGACTGATATTTTTACAGCAAAACTTTTGACCCCCTGTAATCAGTCTGTTACTTAGACAGCATCTAAACATTCATGAAAACCCTAGACTAAGATTACACATCCATGGTTGAGAGACCGTCCACGGACCGTCTGATTTATATTGCAAACAAAAATAGAAGGCACAGCAAATTGCCAGCGAAGGGACTGCAGGACTATCAAAATGTGTTTAGGGCATCAGTGATAGTAGATTTTGCTCTTATTCTTTTCCTCCACCCTAAAACGCACTACCTGAGGGATTGCATTAATAATTCAACGTAAAATAAAGTCTTCTAGTACTCTAGCGGCTCTGTAAATATTTCAACTTGCTCTCTTCCTATCCTCTCTCTGTGATCAGCGCTACAACATAGTACTCGTGTGCAGGGATGCTGATGAAAGTACAAACAAGCATCTTGAAACACAAACGTCAGCAGTTTTGCATCACCACGCATCTTGTATATGCACATGCCAACATAAACATGAACACCAAAAATGTATTTATTTCTTTATTTTTTTAATTTCTCTTAGGTTAGTGCTGTAAATTATGCTAACTAAATTGGCTTACAGAGATGTGAATGTTATGCTGACATATACTGTATGTAATAAGGCTCTGCATATATAAATGGATTGAATTTAAAGCAAACAATAGATCAAGTAGGCTTTATTTTAATTATTCCTTTTATGCAGTGTATAGTCAACCGTCTGGTATAGTGCACAATACAGGATGATCTCTTTTGTAGTGGTGCCAATAGGCTGATACAATACCGATATATCACACAATTTAATATAGTAAACATAAACATATAACAAACATAAAATTGGCAAAAATAAAATGAACTCCAATTTAGCACTATATTTACTCAATTTTACACACACACATTATATTGTATTTTAAATGGTAGATAGCAGTTTCTTCAGATTTCTGTTTAGTCATCAAATTAACAAGAAATTGTTAGTATAATAGGAAGAAGGAAATAACTGTGCATACAGTAGTCCAGCAACCATAGATGGCAAGTCCATCACTAATTTACTCAAAAAATATCAAATCAAACCAATTTTACATACAGTGATATTGAATAAGACATTTGCTTATTGCACACGTGAACTGCATTTACCTTGGGCTGCATTCGTAAACGTAGGCAGCTGACTTGCTACCTTGCTGCCTAATCATTAAATGACTTAATCTGTTTTGAATGAATTAAACTCTCTTAAGGAAACTGGTCTCTGAACAGTCTGAAAAGCACCTTATTTTCATCGTGCCTCCATATGCAGCGTCCGGAGGCAGCATTTTCCTGGTTTTAGATGCAGCCTTGAAGTTTCACTCACGCGCACGTGCGGAACAACTGCAAGCCTCATCAATCTCCTTGCAGTGCAAATGGCCTGGATCGCCTATTTGGATTGTCACAGACAGACGGTCATGATTTGTGAATGAAAGAAACTTTTTGATCCTGAAGTTTTTGATTCTGGCTGATAAAATACATGCTTCAGAGGAAGATATTAGATGAGCGCTTGATGGGAAGAAAACGCTGGATTTTCTTGAGGTTCGTGAATGGCATCTTTTTAAACAAGATATCTGCATTTTTGCTGATGGTATATGATAGAAGTTGTATTGATATTTGCCTTTTATCATTAGATGAGACAGTTAAAGTTACAGGGAACTGTTGAGGAGAGACCATTAGAATGCTTCAGAGGAAGATATATGAACGTTTTACAGGACGCTGAATCTGCTGAAGTTGTGTGAGGTTGGTTTATTACATCTGTTTATATGTGCATACAACATGCATATATTTGCAGATGGTATATGTTATGTTATGTTATGATATTAATTTTATTGATATTTGCCTTTTTATCATTAGATGAGACAGTTAAAGTTACAGGGAACTGTTGAGGAGAGAGAGATGGATGAATGAAACAGGCAATTACTTTTTAAATCATGAGCTCAAATGCATCTGCCGTGGCTCTGATTTATGAATCATTTAAATGAGACTGTGTTGCACACCGGTCTATTGTTGTAGTAACATGATGGCATGTAATAACAAAATGAACCATGACTGGTCGTTTACATGTCTCAAGAAAAAAATCGTCCAAACAGGAATGTTTATCGGACAATAACGATAATTAAAAGAGTCAGAATATGATATATCGGTCAACTACAACTCATGTCTATTCATAGGTATTGTACATAAAGTGTACATGGGCTAAACTGTACAACAATAAACACATACATGTAAAACATCTTATATGTCAATCCATTTACATATTTTCATTTACATATTTACAGATGTATACAAATCTGTACGAACTAAATACTAAAACCAGAAGGAACTAAATACTAGTTCAACTTAAAAAATTTCATATTTATGCTTAATTTATAACAATGTAGATTGTTCAGAGATTACTAAATTTAGTTAAATGAAAATTTGTCTTATGATTCAAAGATATCATGAATACTATGAAAGATTTTTTGGTGTGCACCTACACAGTACATACACTTTAGAGAGAGATACTGTGTGAATTTGAATGCCTTAGTGTAATAATGTTTCATAATTAATTAGATGTTTAGATAGTGGTGTAGCAGCAACAATGAGGCCATCTGAAAGATTGTTTTGAAAGATGAATACTTAACAGACTGTGCTACCTGTTCATTCACATTCATCTAAATTATCTAATTTGTTAGTTTTTACACAGGCCCATTGTTATACAGATGCCATTCATCAGTGTTTCCTGCAGACATACAGTACACTAATTGAGCTCCTGGAGTGGTGAAATGCTAGGCTCAACGACACAGATGAATTGAGATGGTGTAGCCTAAGTTGGTAACCAAAGGTTCAAATCCCACAAGAGTTGATCCATGAACTATTAAGACATACGGTTCCCAGAGGATTGTCCTTGTAATAATTGTACTATAAGTTTTGTTACAAAAAACTCATCTAAATGACTAATTAAACAGGATTTCACAGTGAGCTTAGTAGCTATTAAGCATTACTTCCTGATTTCCATCCATCCATCCATCCTGCACTGCAGTGTGCATTGCAGTTTTAATAAATTATGCTTTATCAAACATTATGTTTTTTTTATATATTGTGAGAAGGACAAGCTTCCTGAAATGGAGAAAAACATACATGCAAGTAAGCACGTTTAGCCGTTGAAATGAAACCTTTGATCTAATAACTATGTTGATTGAACACAAAAGCAACCAACTCCAGTAGGAGACTGTTTAGCTGAGACAGACCACTTGTATTAAAATTAATGGGAGAAATTGGATTGTCCAATATGGCTGGAAGCATGTCCCGCCTTACAGGTAAAAGAGCCAATTGAGCAAAAGATGCAAAAGTTTTTTTTTGCTTGATCCGAGCTAAAGATGCACAGTTTACTTTATTATACCATTGTTGTAAGATTTTACTGCTGATTTGAAATTTGTTACTTGACCAGAATCTTGACCAACCTTTTTAAGAATTTGGTGCTTTCCCATTTCAAAAGATAGGAGCTGTACTTGTATGCCACTTGTACCCATAAAAAATAGCTGCCCAAGTGCGTTCGCAAGATAAACGCTGAGTGAAAAGAGACTTTGCTCAAGTTCCAATGAAGATCCCAGAACAGTGGATTAAAGTGTTCTTCTAAGTGAGGCTTGAACTCACACTCTTGGAATCTTCACTAACTGTCTCCTGGAATACAAAAATATGGTTTATTAACACAGTCAGTGATTGAAATTTTATGTTGTCTAGCTTCTGGTCTTATTACTAAGAAAAAGAAACTCAAGCTCAGAAGAAGATCTGAAAAGAGAAGATACTCTTAAAGGGTTGTTCTAAGTGGGGCTTGAGCTCAAAACTTTAAAATATGTCTTCATAAGCATAGTCAGCCACTGATATGCTAGCTTTACTAACTTGTCTATGAAATTACTATGTATTAAAAAGGCAGCAATCTCAAGCTCTGAAGAAGATATCAGAAAGGAAGGTGATCTTAAAGTGTCGTTCTATATGGGGATTGAACTTACAACATTTAAATATTTGCTCTTTTCTGGAATGGCAAAAATAAAAGAAAACAAATGTGTTCATAATCATATTCAGTCATTGAAATGTTAAGTTTCCATTTTTTAAATCTAATTACTATATAAAATAAAGACTGTGAACTGTAAGCACTAACAAACAGCTAAAAAGGGAAGACGGTCTTACACTGTTGTTCTAAGTGGAACTTGAACTCACAACCTTGGAATTTTCGTTGTTTCCTGGAATAGGAAAAACTAATGTTTGCAAACCTAGTCAACCATTAAAACATCAAGTTTCCTAACTTTGGATCTAATTACTATGTATAAAAAGGCAGAAAACTCAAGCTCAGACAATGACCTAAATTGGGAAGATCATCTTAAAATGTTGTTCTTAGTGGGGGTTAAACGCACAACCTTGCAGTCATTGCGGTTTCCTGGAATAAACTGTGTAAAATATGTACACAATCACAGTCAGCCAATTTCTCTAATTTCTATGTATAAAAAAGGGAGTAAACTTAAGCTGTGATGAAGATTTGAGAAGGGAAGATCGTTTTAAAGTGTTGTTCTTATTGGGGCTTGAACTCAGAACCTTGGAATATTTGCTGTTTCTTAAAATAGGTAAAAATGTGTTCATGAGCATACTCAGTGACTGAAATGTCAGATATCCTTACTTTCTACCTAATTACTATGTTCAAAAATCCTGCAAACTCAAGCTTATAAAGATCTAAGAAGGCAAATGGTCTTAAAATGTTGTTCTGAGTGGGACTCACAACCTTCAATCTTCACTGTACTACAGATGTAAGTAGACAAGATAAATGATTGCACCAAGCAATAATGTGTATATCAAAACATGTTAATCAATGCAATCATGCTGAAATCTTTGTAGCCAATTATAAAGTGGCAGAATGTATTCAGTGTGTGTGAAAATAATGTGTACTCTGTCTGTGAATGTAGCCCGATTGTGAAACATGGTTGCTGTTCTACCAGCAGAGATGGAAGAATAATTTGTTTATCCAGGCTGTTTATATAATTATTCCGTTCCAGGGAAAAGACTTGCATGGGAAGGAGAGCGAAGATGATAAGAGAATGATGGACAGGCATGTAGAGGAGGGAAAGAAAAAGGGATTACATGATCAGGCGAAGAGGTGACAAACAGGCAGTTAAGATTGTTTTGGTGTGCAAATGGTCATGCTTGGATGATATTCCTGTGCATGAAGCACTGCAAATTTTGCTGAGTGTAATTGGTTGATACAGAAATTAATCTGAATTATTTAAAAGCTTTGTCTGGTTTAACAGTGCTGCAATTAATTTTTCAGTTTGTTATTTGCAGATTCTGGTCTTGTTTGGAAGGTTAATGCTGTTCGTTTTTGCATCTCTCAAGAGACATGAAAAGTCCTACACTGTTAGAATGACCCATATCAATGAAAGAAAAAAATAGTATTTAAGATGCCAATCATCCATATTCTTTGATTGACATTTGTTTGTGAAAAACTGTGAATACAGATAATTTCCCGAAACATCAGGCAGACAGTTTGGACAACATTCCCATAAGGTGCTGCTTCATTCGAGACAAAAAAAAAATCTCCATTGATTTTCTTTCTTTCCAGAAAGCATTGACATTCACACTGATTCAAAACAAGAAGCACACACAATCACATTCTAATTTCCTTAAGGCTGTTGTATGGAAAAACCCAATTGCCTTTCATGTTTTTGACACACTACGCTGAGCTTGTATTTGAACTCACATGGTTCAGTCATTTAAAATCAATTTGTCATTTACAAACCCATGCAACATTTATAGCAAAACAAACATATAGGAAAATTTTTGTTTTTAAAGGTCTCATTGCACCTGAAAAATGTGTATATATATATATATATATATATATATATATATATATATATATATATATATATATATATATATATATATTTGAACACACACATGTAACTGAAAATTAATTGAGTTCTATATTAATGCAGCTGCTTAGAAGTTGCTTGGCAACTATAAAGACAGCTTATACAGTTAGGATAATAAACAGTATTACTCAGCAACTTGATCTCATGTATTCTTACATGTATTCTTATTTGCATGCGTTTCTATAGACACCGAGACGAAATGTATAATATTGAAAGTATCTAAAACTTAACGATTTTACGTATGAACAGCTTTACAGATTTTTACATCATTATTGGATCCTTAATTAATGAATTGATCAGAGGCATCTCTAAATTAGGGGCAAGTGGGGTTAAGCCTCACCAGAAGTGGCGCTGTTGTGCAAATTGCATGGCATCGTCGTACATTTATTTTAAGAAAATAATATATTTTCCACAACTTCAACATGTTTTATGTCCATTATACAAGAATTAAGTAAATGTTCTTTTGAAAATGTATATTATTAAGGTTGGTTGCGTAAAAGCCATTTAATCATTCTCATAAGCTATGCGTGGGGCTAGCCCTTCATCCTCAATGTTAATCAATGGAGATCTGGAGAATATAATGCGCATGTGTAATGAGCGTTCATTGATGGCCTGAGGGGCTCGTCAAAAGCTTTGATCATATGTATGTCAAGCTGTTGACGTGAGCCTTGGAAGTTACAGCTCTTGAGTGCAGATCTGTGTAGTGGTTGAACTTCATTGGTGTTTTAAAAGCTAATTTGTTTCTAATGTCCCGCCGTTTGGATTAGTTACTGTGCACCACTCATTTCTATGAATTGTATGCCATTGTGTTGAGGTGTTGTGTTTTTGATGCAATGGCTTGTATTAGATTACAATGACTGCTAAATATTGGGAGTCTTTCGCTTTGATTAGTTTTTTTATGCTTTTCATAAGAGTTAGTGAGATAATATGCACACCCTTAGACTATTTGCCCATTTATAGTTTGCTTTCATGGCCACTTGAGCTTTTTGACATGGGTATGTAGTTTTAGTGATGTTCTGTGTGATTCAGTTATTAGGGATGTTTGTGTGTGGCATCATGCTCAGAAAAAAGTCTAGAAAAAAGTATTTATTCATCACTTTCTGTAAACTTTCTGTCATGATCCGTTTTTAGTTAAAAGGGATAAAACAGATTCTTAAAGGTATAGTTCTCCTAAAAATGAAAATTCTTTCATCATTTACTCACCCTCATACCATCCCAAATTTGTAAGACTTTCTTTCTTTTGGAGAACACAAATTATACATTTTGACGAATATTTCAGCTCTGTAGATCCATACAATGCAAGTAAATGGGTGCCAACAATTTATGCTACAAAAAGCACATAAAGGCCTCATAAAAGTAATCCATATGACTACATTGTTTTAATCCATATTTTCAGAAGTGATATGATGGGTGTGGGTGACAAACAGATCAATATTTAAGTCAATTTTTGCTTGAAATTCTTCTCCCTGCATAGTAGGAGGTGGCATGCGTGGAAAAATATGAATCACCAAAAACACAAGAACAAGAATGTCAAAGTGGTCTGTATGTGATCATATCACGTCTGAAGATATTGATTTAACCATTGGAGTCTTTTCGATTACTTTTATGCTGATTTATGTGATTTTTGGAGCTTCAACATTCTGGCACCCATTCACTTGCATTGTATAGACCAAAAGATTTGTGTTCAGAGGATGAAAGAAAGTCATACACACCTGGGATGTCATAAGGGTGAGTAAATGATGAGAGAATTATAATTTTTGGGTGAACTATCCCTTAAAAAATATGTAAGTTTACAAATAGCTATGTATATTAGTGAGATCAGGCTGTTTGGTGGTTTTGTGATTATTAATATTAGTGAATGTAATTATTACAAACATGTTAAACACAATGTCCATTAAAATATTGCTGTTACCACACATTCATGCAACTCCTCTAAACCATAGTAAAACCATTGTAAGACATGACCTCTCAAAGCTTATTCCATTTCTAAAAATAATATCAACAACAATATATTAAAATCTGCCCATGTTCAATAAATAATTAAATTATTTTATAATAATTATTATAATAACAATAAACAAGTTTTATGTTTCAGGGAATGTCTAAAAATCTATTTTTATAACTTAGCATTGACATGTTAGTTAAGATGCCACTTATCTGTGTTTTCAAGGATAGGATAACATTGTCATAGAGCTTCAAGCATTGATGCCACCACTATGAAGCTGTGTTTTTCTTCCCTCCAAAGCCTTCTGGCATGTGCCCTGTCCTTCTCACTAAAGTTAGTGTGCAGCCTAAGTGTGTGTTTGTCGAGTTTCCCTCCAGAACTGTCTAGAGTGTGTCCTCTCCCAGCGCCGTAATACAATAAAGGAGCCTGTGAGCAGACTTTAATTACAGATCTTTTTGCCTCTCTCCCTCTCCTACCATCTGTCTTTTTTCTCAGCATCATTTGAAGTTGATCTTCACCCTCTTAAAGTAACTTGTTGGTTGACAGACAATTTGCTGCTTGGCTGCCTATCACAAATGGAGGGATCCTGAGATAAAGGAGAAGAGAGAATGAGCGATAACTGAGAAGCCTCTTCAAATTTCTGCTAAAATGAAATCTTCTGAAACACTTTAAACAATTAAGAAAAGGTGATAGACAGTGTTTGATACTTGTTTAAGTATTGTGAATATAATGTATTCGTGACTAGATTAGAGTTAGATTAATCACCATTAGAGCTTGAACTTAAATATAACTTGATGAGAAAGCGGATAAGAGACCATATTTTTAGTACACATTGCTTTTTGCAGCCTGGTGTTAAAATGGAAACATCACTTTAGTGTCATTTTTCTGGGTACCACTAAAAGGTTTCGGACCATTTCATCTTTTTTTAGAGGATTCTACAAAGCCTTCATTATTTTCAGAATATGCAATTAGTCAATATTTTCACTACTTTGACTGCATAAATTACATGCATGCTCAAATTGTAAACCTGCTTAGACACAATACAACACATGTTAGCATTAAGCAAGCTAACATGATAGAATGCAATGAATGCCAATAATAAAAGACAAGGTATGTATTGAAGAAAATTTGACTGTAAAGTTAAACTAATGCCTACACTGAAAGCTGAAGTTTTCTTTTTAAGAATACGACCAAATCACGTGAAAAGCAAATGTTGTCAAAAAACTTTCAAAATCAACTCAGGCTTTATGAAGTCCTTCAAAACAAATGTCAAAGGTAGATAAAGGAAATATATCTTACTTGGCCCATAATACCACTACACAGTGTTCCCACTCATCAAAAATCAACCATCATTGTCCTCTTATTGCATATAGGACCACTAATCACAATTGGAACTGCCATTTAGAGATACTGAAAAGACAATACGATATTAAATACGCAGTAATAACCACAAAATTGTTACTTAACCATCTAGGTCCAGAAGCCTGCTTTCTTCTATGGCCAATAAACAATTTATTCACAAGCAGAACAGCCATTTAACATGATGTTTATAACATAATAATTACAAATAATTGTTGCTGATTAAGCCAAGTAAACTACCATCTTGCTTCTATTGCTAAAAAGTTCCCTAACAACAATTAGAATAGCTGTCGAGGGTAATTACATATGTAATAACATGTTTATAATATAGTAATAACAAATGTGTGTTGCTTTTTATGGCCCAGAAACCTGACTTCTTGCTTGTTCTATGGGGAAGAAATCCTCTAATTACAATCAGAACACATCCATCTACTCACCTGCCCACCAATAGCTGGTTTGGAGTGGGAATTCTGGCACACCATGGCTTCCGCCGCATCATCCTAGTGGATGCTGCACACTGGTGGTAGTTGAGGAGTTCTCCATTACTATTTAAAGCACTATATAATTTTAAGGAATGATTACTTTTACTATTATTAATATTATTAAACATGGGATAAGACATTTATAAAACAGTAATTGCAAAAATGTGTTGCTTTTGAAGCATCCAGGCCCAGAAACTTAACATCATGCTTCTTCAATGCCTAATAAATCCTCTAATCACAAACAGCCATATAGAGTCATTCAATTTGTAATAAGATGTTTATAAAATAGTATTAATTGTTAATTAATAATAAAAAATTGTAATTAAAAATATAATTTTTATTAATAAAGAGTAATTACAAATAAGTGTTGCTTCTTAAGCATCCATGCCAAGAAACCTGCCATCTTGCTTTTTTTGGGCGATAACAGAACTAATCACAATCAGAACATGCCCAGAGAAATATATCATACGATGTTTACTACATAGTAATAACAAATATAAAATCGCGACTTAAGTCTCAGAAACCTTGCTACTTCTATTGCCGATAAATCCTTTAATCAGGATCAGAATAGACATAGACGGTAATTAAATCTATAATTAGGTGGTTATAACATAGTAATTACAAATATTGGTTGATTCTTAAGCATCCAGGTCCAGAAACCTGCCATCTTGCTGCTTCTATGGCCAATAAACCCTCTAATCACAATCAGAACAGCCATATAATGTAGTTTATACTGTAATAATATGTTAATAACACAGTAATTAGAAATATAGTTTGTTTCTCTTTGGTTCTCTTTGGCATTGGTGGCGAATTGGATTAAAGCACATAACTGTTAATTAGAAGGTTGCTGGTTCGATCCCCACGAGCCACCACCATCGTGTCCTTGAGCAAGGCACTTAACTCCAGGTTGCTCTGGGGGGATTGTTCCTGTAATAAGTGCACTGTAAGTCGCTTTGGATAAAAGCATCTGCCAAATGCAGAAATGTGAATTGTATGTGTTGTATGTATTGTGAATTGTATGTATTGTTCTCTTATAGAAAACATTACAAAGTGCTACTTTAATAGACTTGTTGGACAAAAATGGCATGGACACCCAATCTAAGCTCCTCTGTGTCTTTGCTCTTTGTTGCAGTGACTCCACAGGTAAGAATTTAATTACTGCAGTCCCTTGAGCCACCCGATATACCCGGGGCACTGCACAGCCAACACACCAAAGCAATCAAATATCTCAGAGAGTGAGACAAAGAGAAAGAGAGCTGGGAGTTCACGTTGACTGCAGCTTAATCAGATCCATTTATCACTTGTGCTATAATCGCTAGCATTAGTCACCTAAACGGCCAGAACTGTACGTGGCATTTTTACCCATTCCCTACAGTTTCAAAACCTGTTTTCCCCTATCCAAGGTTTCTTCTATGCCTTATTCTCTTTCCCTCACTCATTTTGGCTGTACTTTTATCTATTTCTGTCTGATACTGGGGAAATGCATAAGTACTGCTCTTCCAGTTCAAATCACTAATTTAAAAGCCACCGGAAAATAATTGGCCTGCGTTCTAGAACAAAAAGCATAAGGAATAAACGGAAAGGGAGACAAGGAGTGAAATACAAAGAGCTTAGACTCGTTTTGATCTTTTGTTTTGATATATATATATATATTACCAGTAAAAGGTTTGGACACACCTGACCGAATTACACTTTCTCATAGTTAAAGCAAATTTTTTTTGTATCTGAAGGGTTATGCTTAAACATAATAAAGGAAGAATAGGTGTGTGTGTGTGTGTGTGTGTGTGTGTGTGCGCAGTGTTTTGACAGGTTGTGTAAATGGCACAGCTATAGAATATAAACATAGTGCAAACATTTCTTATCACGTTTTGCACCAGTTATTGCTGTATAGATGACAAGATAGTGTATGAAATTAAGAAAAAAGATGGTTGTTATTATATTGTCAGTGCATCTTAGTCTAATAGCACTCTGCTGGACAACAAGGAAAACTTTAGAAGGTCTAATGATGCCAGCCCATCTCTACCAGAACACTTTTTTTTTATCATTTGGGGAATTTTGGGGCATTTGTAACTAACTTTTCAGACAGTTAAATTACGTTTGAAACCAAAATAACATTTGTGATTTTTTTTTTTTAAATAAATAACAAATCCTATATTCGATTTAGCATACTGTGCAAAAACTACAAAGAGTAATACAAGTTAGGTCTACGAATCTAGAGAGAACTGCAGCTGTTCGGTCAAACGGCTTCATTTAGAATTCATTTTAGAATCACTTCCCTGGTTTTAAAAGTTCTCTATGGGGATTCATACATCTGATTGTCTGGCAAATAGTTTTCCAGATCGCAGAACCATAATGTCATTGGGGGGTATTACACTCAGACTACAAATCAAAGTTAATGGTGAAGCAGTGTTTTGCTTCCATTACAGAGAATGGAGAATCTGTCCTAAAATGTCACAGCTCACTATTTTAAAAGTTAATCTTTCCATTTGAACTTTTGCAGGACTTTACAACATTTAGGAATACTGTATTTAATTTAAATATGTACAAATGTTCTATTTGAATTATTTTCAGTTCATTAATACTTGTATTAGCCTTTGTAAAGTGGTGAAAAAATGGACAGATCATGCTTCTCTTGCGGGAATGGTTTTCATTGCACTTTCCCTTTGGCACAGGCTGTTAAGAGTCAACATACTGCAAACGGTAATTACCCTACCAAGGGGAAACACTCTCTTATTTCTTTCTCTCCTGCTCTGTGTTTCATATATTTCTTTGCCATGGTTGTCACATAATTTCCATATTCATGCATTATCCCTTCACCTTCATTTGCAATTGCATAGTGCTTTTTTAGCTTCACTCTCCCTTTCTCAACATGCCTCAACTGAGTGCTGTTTAATTAGGGGTCAAACATTGAAGGTGTGGAGACGCCATCTCCATCATCTGGCAGGTGATTCTATCAAGTAGCCCCTTGAAATAAAAGTTGTGAAATTTGGCACACTAATTAGTGTGGGTCTCGTTATTCCTTGTGCCAATTTTGGTGTCAGTCGCTCTGACCTTCTATTACCACCAACCGTCCAATTTTTATGCCCAGTTTTTAAGGCTGTTACTTTTCAACCATATGACCTAAACATAAATCTATCTTAACCTCTTAACTGGCAGACCCACCTGAGGGATGGAGTCTGCCACCATCTCCTTAGTGTATATGCAAATATACTAGCCAACACCTCCTACTGGTCAAAAGTTAACCAGCTTTCTTAAAGTCCATCATGGAGTACCATGACAACCAAAAGTATACACCACCACAACGTGTATTCCACAACTCTACTCAACAGTCCAAGGTATATTACACTGATGTGCTTGGCCTTGTAGTTACTACTTGCAGCTATAATTATATTGTCTCTCTCCTTCGTTCGTTTGGTTTTGCATTGTAATTTGCTGATCCGTCAATGTTCATGCCTTTTAAGCATCGTAATTTTTCCCCAACTCACTCTCTCTCTCCCTCTCTCTCTATTTTTCTTCCCCTGCACTCTTCCTTACATAATTTCAGTGCATCTCATTTCCAAGTATCTTCTGCCATGACCATTACATTTTGCCAGAGCTACAGTAAGTGCTGACGGTGGAAATGTGTTAATGTACTGGGTACAAAAATCCAAAGAGGATTACAATGAATAGCTATTGTGAATAATGTTGTACGCTCTATTCATAAACAAACATACACACTTAACAGATTTAGAAGCAGTGGAAGATCACTAACTGACATTTGAACGCTAACAAGTGCGGCAAGATTTGTTGATGAACGAGAAAAACTGGCCTACTGGAGTCTCTCTCTCTCTCTCTCTCTCTCTCTCTCTCTCTCTTTCTCTCTCCCTTTTCTTCTCCATTAAACTTCCATTATAGGGGGATGGAAAGAGAGGCCATGCCGCAACGGTAGTCATTAAACTCAAAGTGAACACATATTGCGGAAAATAAAGCATTCATGAGCATCGCCAAGAGATGCAGACTTTGCACTTTCTGCGACGGGCACAGATGTTTACATCTCCATCATTCCTGTTGCACCGCCATTGCCCGGCAGCAAATAATCGCCCACACAGAATCGAACCACTGCGGCATGAGGCCTGCAAAGGCTAGTTAAAGGGATAGTTTACTAAAAAATTCCAAACCCAAATTACATTATTTTCACTGGTTAATCTGTTTACTTTATTCCTATTGCTCAGCTGGTAAAGCAACGATCAAATGCATACATTTAATGTAATGCATAGATAAAAGCATCTGCCAAATGCATAAAACCTTTTGATAGCAGGCACTAAAATAACTTATAATAGTGTGGCAATGGTATCCCATACAGATGGAGTGACAACTCTAATTTACATATAAATCTATAAAGTTATGATTTTGTCAGCTTCAGAGTGCAGTTAATCTTTAAAATGGGTCATTGCTCTGATGTCTGAGGACACTTATCTCTAGCTTCACAAATTAATTTTCTTAATTCAATTTCTGATGTTCATCAGAGTTTTCAGAGCATAGCCAAAAGTCCAATTTCAAGAGGCGGGTGGCACACCAGGCCAGACCCACTTTCGAAATAACAGTTTTCAATAAGATATGTTATGAAGACAAATGGCGTAAGTGATTCTGAAAGGGACAATGATTGTTTCAGGGGAACAGTTATGCATTATTTGGCAACAAAGAGAGAATTGTTTGCTTAGCATGCAAAGGCCATTTAGAGTCCATCTGTAAAGCTAAGGAAGCTTGTGACCTCTTGGTGTCTCTGACGTAAAACGTCTCAAATGACAAGTGTTTATGTGCTGTACAATTAACAGAATAAAAAAAAAATATATTTGTTACGGCCGTCACCATTAACTAATAATGAAAAGTGTCAAGCAGCATTCCATTTAGGTCTACTCTTGTTACGTCAACATTTTCTATTTGCTTTTGTTCACAACGTTGAGCATTTGTGTGTTTTTCGTTTATTTCTTCGTTAAACTATTATTTATATTGTCAAGACGGTTCTCTCCATTTCGGCACGCACCAGTGTGAAGCGGTATAAGGGAAAGGAGTAGCTCACCTGATAAAGTGTGAAGACAACTATTCAAGACCAGCTAAGAACGAAAGCTGAAACATGAGACATTGTCATAGAAGTGACACAACATGACTTTGTTGCTTTAGAAAATGTACTTTTCATATTGTCTGTTTTGTTCACCTCTCATTTATCTTATAGAACATTATTGGTTAGGTTTAGGGTAAAGTTTTAGGTTAGGGAGGTACGTTTTGCTCATTAAAACATCCGTCTTATTAAATCATCATTTCAATTGCTTTTGGCACCCCCCGCTGGACATTTCACTCGGAAACTGCAGACAAACATGTTACAGAGCTCACAATTTTGAATTGAAATTTTTTTGCCATGGTCACATACATTTCATGAGATCATGCTGCATAATTTTTTGCTTTTTTAACTGACAGGTGATATCTCTATCTCAAAGCCAATTGGCTCTTTTACCTGTAAGGTGATGCTTCCATTTCTGCACTCACCATGTTGTGTGTTCCCATTCTTCCCATGCATTCATTTTAAGTGGTCTGTCTCAGGAGTTGTACTGCTTGCTTGCAATGTATAGACGGTGTAACACGGAATACAGCTTTGTTTTTATGATACTACCAAGAGGGCCAATGTGAGGTTGACTTGATAGACATGATTTACTGATGTATAAAACAGTAATAAAATAATTCAGAAACCCAGTTTTCAGCTTATTTTATGTGTAGCCTACATTAGAGTTACACTACATTTTTGTCATAATCATGCATAATCTATTACATAATTTATTATTTTGTCGGAATTGTACAGCTGTAATGTGTATCCATTTCAATCTGCAGACAGAAAATGGGAAAAAGAAGAGTCAGAGAGAAGAAAGAAAACATAAATAGTGTGAACCAATGAATCTCCTGCCAATGTCTGAGCATATTCTATGTTAGTGTTTCTTTTACGGAAACACAGAAAAGTGTTATTTAGAATTATAACATTCCTTTTTGCTGTGATAAATATGTGGGAAGGTTAGTTAATGAGTAGAACATAAAAGGCTTCAAGGCTTTTAGATCTCATAAGGTTTGTTGATGATCATAAGGTGTCCCTTTTTTCTGCCCACAAGCTATGTATAAAGCTAATCCTTTACTCACCCACAGGCACTGAGGTAATGTGATATAGTGGTTAAAGCTCAGGGCTGGCAAAGCTGAAGGATGCTGGTTTGATTCCCACAATGTGCAAATCGCCGAAGTCCTTTTAAGGCAAGTCAGTTCACTTGGCGGCCATCTTGGCAACACCCTCAGGCAGCTATTGTACCCCTAGGCATGCAAGTACAGATCTTGCTACTTGAATCTGGAAACAGAATTGGGTAAAATCTCCAAAAGTGTTTGTCAAGATTAATCAATTTTACTTATTTAGTTAGCATAGATCACACAAAATTAATTTTTTTAAAAAAAATAAATCATCAGGAGCACAGCTATTTTACATGTGTGCTATTTCATAAAGAACTTTTACTGTTAAAAATGTGTCTCGAGACATATGTGTTCTGCTCTGCATGCTGTGTCTTGCCATTTTTAATGCAAAAGTCTGACTGGCCCCTAATACTGTCTGTGGCTATAACCGTCAGCTTAACAACAGGTTGATCCAAGGGTATTGTGCCAAGGGTATTATAAGTGTACTGTAAATGACTTTTAATAAAATGATCTGCTAAATGAGTATGTACCTACACTTTCCAATGAAAGCCCTGTAATGAAGCTTTAAGACAACATAACTGACTCCATTAGTGTTGAACAAATGAAACTCAACAAATGAAAATGTACTCAGCAATGAAATTCACAACAGCTGTCAGCATTTCAGGTGGTTTATAAAGGTGAACATACTGCAGGTGTGTTGACTACATTACCCCAAAACTTCTAAACAGACCCATCTGTTGAGTCACTGTTGTCATGGAGGGCTAAAAATAGCCATCTGTTTCCATGGTGAGCTAAAGTTGAGGGGTTCTGGAGAGACAGGTAAGGGCACACGTCTCCAAGGTGATATGCATATCACCGGAAATGTGTGAACGCAAATTTCCATTTGTTGTCTAAACGCAGCACTATGTGTGTGTGTCAAAAGCATTTTTTGCTGTTTCCAGAACAGATTTTAATGGAAACAATGAAGACAATGATTAATTAAAATTTACACTATGGGTGCATTTAATTTAAACAAACACCTCTATGACAAACCCTACATTAGCTTACTGCCAGCTAGCACAACTACACTGTAAACCCTAATATGTTAGCAGAACTAAAAAACAAATGTAGGCAATCAGTTACATCAATTTAAGAGTTTATTCAAGTTTAATAAACTCCCAAGTTTAAGTTAACTGAACTTTCAGATTTTGTACTACATATGCATGTTAGTTTCTCTTAACTTAAAATAATGAGTAAGCTAACTCATATATTTTGATGAAATTTTACTCTGGCTGAACTTAAAATGACCATGTAATTGCAAATTAAACGCTCCAAGTAGAGGGAACCTAACTAGCTAGCTAATACTAACTAGTACAGTAAATTCTAGCATGCAGTATGCATTCTAATTGGTAGCACTATGCTTTGATTAGTGTATGCATAATGTTTACAAAGTGTACAAAAAATTGTGAATCATGTTTACTTTTATTTTTGGTGTGGTTTGTTGAACGTTTTTTAAATGTTGTACTGCGATGTAACTAAACTGTTTTGTGCTTGCTTTCTTTCAAGGTGGGCTTTCTCTCTTTTTGCAGTCTTTTTGACTCATTTGCAATGTTGCTAATTCTAGCTTGCTCTTGCTACAATGTCTTGTCATTTGTCTCATTTCCTCTCTTTCTCTATCTCCAACATGTGTTGGCCCTTGGACTGTGTGTTTGGGGTTAATCTCATGCTGTCAACACTGAGAGATGAACAGGGTTTTCTTCTCCCCGTATGGCCAATCACTTCTTGTCATTCTTTGAAACCGCCTGTCTCACTTTTTTTCTCCTGGCTTTCATTCATCACTCACAACACTATATGTGTTTTGGCATTTGTAATTTCATTTCGCTGCTTGAAATAAAATGTTTTTTGCATTCAGTCTTTGTTCGTCCATCTGCATTGTTTTTTTTTTTATTTCGATTTTTTATTCTTTTGAAATGTAAACATGCGCTATGAGTTTTTGAATATTGCGGCACTTTATGCTGTTTTTATTTTAAAAGTCTTGCACAGGATTGCTGCGTTGTTTAAATATTGTTGCTGCCTACCTTTTGGAACAGAGCTTTGCGTCGCACAGCTCGCTTATAAAGGAATAAATTGCTGTTTACTCACTAAATTTTGGAACAAATCCATTGACTTATGTTTTTAAAAGACCAAGCACTGAAGGTGCTGGAACCCTATTGTGCTTGTTCTGATTTTCTCCTTTTTTTTCTGCCCTAAAAATAGATGGCCGTAAATCGTTGAGACTCCAAACTTGGCAGGATGGTCCCAAACGTGCACCACTACTCAGGCACACATACACGCATCTGTCTGACCTAGGAGGCACTAAAATAAGCACTTGTATGTTTTTGCTCATATCGCCTAAACCGTATGTGCTAGATTAAAAAAAACTAGAAACAACTTTTTCAATGTTCTCCTAGGACGTTTGCCTGATTCACACAAAATGTAGTATACATCATCTACAGACCCTCCTAAGAAAAGGTTATTAAAATAATTTTGATTTAATAAGTCATTCAGAAGATATAAGCAAAATATGGAGTGGTGGTGGCGTAGTGGGCTAAAGCACATAACTGGTAATCAGAAGGTCACTGGTTCGATCCGCACAGCCATCACCATCATGTCCTTAGGCACTTAACTCCAGGTTGCTCCGGGGGGGATTGTCCCTGTAATAAGTGCACTGTAAGTCACTTTGGGTAAAAGCATCTGCCAAATGCATAAATGTAAATGTAAATATAGTTTTGGGTGTGACCTGTAATTACTCATTCAAACTTAACAAAACCTAAAACACATGGACAAGAGAGCATTCTGGGGTCACATGCAAAATTTCATCAATTTGTGATACTAGTTGAGCTATAACTTAATAAATTCCTATTTGTGCTACTGTGATTAAGGCAGTAAGGATTCTTGAGCACACAGTCAACTTGAGTCAACAGGGTTGCAGTTTAAAACATCAGTCCAAAGTTCCGTTATCCTGCATCGCAAGAAGAAATAGATAAGACCAAAAAGTTTCCACTCTAAAAAGCGGTGATACCATTCAAAATAAAATAATAAATAAATGGTGAAAGGAGCAACAGCCGAACACCCCAGCGTTCCTAAGCAACTAGAAGTTCTGCATTGCCAATTAAACAGTTAAAGTTAAACAAACAATGAAAGCGTTAAGTTCCTTTCCCAGAACCAGAACAGCACTGGACAAAGTTGTTCTGTTTGACAGCTTTTAGCTCACCTCAACCCTTTTGGCCAACATTGACTTCAGTCGATATTATGATTGAATACTGTTTAGTGTTTGTGTCCTCTACTAAGAACCATGCTTGTAAAATAAAGTCCCCCTGTGCTGCGGTTTGGATGATATTGTCCACTCTCCACACTTCTGTGTTGGAAAGTGAGTCACAGGGCAATCAGCACGATGCAAGCTTACGTTCCCACAAACGTTCCAGAATGTTCTCACACATGTTCTCGTGTGCTTTGACTTGATGAAAGTGTTAAATCCTTGAGTATGCGAGAGTAAGTTTGCACAGTTCAACAATCAATTAACGGATTCTCTTTGAACGTTTATGTGCCAATGTTTAAAACAAATTGCCTGTGAGCCTCCAAGCACTCTGAAGATAATATAAGTCTTAGTTGATTACTTGCAATCTGTCTTCAGTTCAATTCATTTGCTATAAGGTGAAGTAGAAGACACATCTACTCTTCCCCTTTTAAAAGAAAAAAGTTGGCATGTCAATCGATCAAAAATTGTAATTGAATAAATTACATTATATGCTGAGTAGAAAACTAGCTCTTCTAAAAATGAAAATGCTGACTAGATTCTCACCCTCATTCCATTGTTCCAAACCTGTATTGCTTTCTTTCCTCTGTGCAATAAAAAATGTGAATTTTTGAAGAACATCTTGGGCCACTCTTTTCCATATTATCAGTGCTGGGTAATAATGGATTACATATAATCTTTATTGTGTAATTAGAATACAAAAATGTTGTGCTTATATTTACTTGTATGTAGTATTATATAACATGCATAATCAGATTACAGTTACTTTTTATGGGTTAAATTATAAAATTTTGTTAAATGCACATTCCAATCCACAAGTCAATCACTATTCCTAATATATTATATAACAACAATTCTCTCAAAATTAAAAAAAAGTTGTTGGTGGCTCGTGCGATCATTGGCGCTCCTGTCTGCCGTAGTGATCTCATCCCATTATTCATGGGTGGTGGGTGGCTAGTAGCTTGGGCCAGCCTAGTCAACCACCTAGCAACCGCCTTGTTCCCCTATGCCTAGAAATGGGTGAATGAGCACTCATGCACTTGGGGCTCCTTGGGCTATCAGGAGCGTTTTCTTTTTTTTCTTTTCATTGTATGTTGGTTGCAGTTTGGTTATATAGCTGTACAATGTTTTAAAAATGTTCTGGAAAATCCAAAACCAAAATGACGAGTTCAAAATTGTAATTTTGCAAAAAGTTGCATCATTTTATACATCCAAAATTAAATGTACTAATGCACATCTTAGTAGACAACTTTACCTCGTAAATGGTAAATGTTCAAATACTTAGACTGTTAGACTGTACTATCACAAAGAAAGACACTCTCACTGTTTTTACTCTCTGAAGGGAATGGGATTTTTGTATTTCTCATACCCTAATTGGTGCACAAAAAATCCACCCACCAGCTGTCATGGGCCCTTAAGGAGAGCAGAAGCACGAGCCAATTACTGTCGGATCTAGAGTGTTCTGGAAGGGGCCATCCTGTCACCCTCGGCTCCTTCCGCCCGAACTATGAGCCGAGAACCATGCGGCCCCTGCTGACGTGAGGTCAGACACGGTTAAACAGCCAAGCACACTACCATAACAGTGCTGATAAATGTGGACAGCCCCACGATAAAGGCTTCAAGGAGTAAACAGAAGGGAGGGTGCGATAAAGGCAGAAATGAAAAGGCGGTACATTTTATTGGAGATGGGAGATAACTGAAACACTGAATTTAAAGAACCAATGCGGAAGGCTGCTACATGTAAAAAAACATATTGTTAAATATAGCCGCAAGTGGCAATTATCGGGAGCTAAGCATGTATGGGAAAATTACATAAATAATCAGATTTGACAGGAAAGATCCTGTGGAACACTAATCCTAGCTCAAACCCTAACCCTAACTAGGGCCAGGACAAGTGATCACATCATTCCTATCTTGGAATCCTTGCACTGGCTCCCTGTCAGATTCTGTGTTGATTTATAAATTCTCTTACAAGGCTTTGGCTCCTCAGTATTTGTCTGAGCTATTAACACTTTACACCCCAAAATATGATCTCCGCTCCACCAAATCTGGTCTTGTAACTGTCCCTCACACTCATTTACGCTCTATGGGTTTCTTCCTATGCTCCTAAATTGTGGAACTTGCAGCAAATACTCGACAAGTACAGATCCTGGGTTTATTTAAATCATATCTTAAAAAAATATTTCCTCAACGTCTTTAATGGTTTTAACCACTTGGTAAATTGGCTAAAAGTAATCTAGTTTAAAGACATACAAACAATGTTGTAATAACAATGATTGCGAGAACTTTTATAGAGTACTTATAACATAAAGATGTTCCATTAATGTTTTAACAAAGTTTTTTTTCCTAACCTTTACATAACATTAACCAAAGTTGTTGAGACATCCCCCCGAGCTTACCTGCACTGAAAATGTTGTGTTTTTAACTACATTTATGTGTAGTGTTACCAGTGTATTCCATTTCGACACACACAGTTGTATCTTCAAAAAGCAAACTTGAAAGTGCTATATTTTATTTATCTAATGCCAATTTATCTCATTTATTTATGTATTAATTTTTATATTTATTTATTTTTTGGAGTGAAAATGAACAATCCTGATATGGTTCCTCAAGCATTACAAAGGATACATTTCTGATAAATATATTCCTACCTCCTCCTCATCTCCAACTCATCTGACAATGCTATGGAACGCTGGCCATGCCAATTGCTTCATGTAAATCACTTTGTTTCCATATGGTGCTGCAGACAAATTTTGAGCCTGACACAAATCATTAACTCTGAATGACGGAAATGCAATACGTCATAATTTTATGAATATTTTTTGTCATTTACAAGGAACACAATTTGAGGCACCTCTGAATGTTTTAACCTTATAGGACGTGGCTTTGCTTCAGCTGGCATAAAGAATTTTTCATGTCATCGAAGACATGAAATCCTATCTCAGTTGCTATTTGTCTCAGATATTTTATGCTGTCCCCCCAGGAAAAGTTTGGTATGCAACAAATTTTCCTTTTAAGCCAACCATTTGCAAAGGAGGTATACACAAGTATTATATTTGATTAGTCTCACAAACTTTAGTGGAATTTTCTTATGCAGACGGATCACACTATGAATTCGGCAACTGTAGGTTGAAAATTTTGCGGATAAAATCGGTCTGTTCTTACCAAAATCACTGTCCCCAGTGCGAAGCTGGAAGTGTTGTTGAATGCATGGGCGTTTATGAGCTCCAGTGTCTAGTTCCCATGGGACAAAAATAAATAAATAGGCTCGGACAGTCTCTGACTATTTTTAATAAAATAATTTTTGTTAAATGAATTGTGTCTAAAGAGTTTTCAAATTCCTCAAATGTGTGTGTGTGTGTGTGTGTGTGTGTGTGTGTGTGTGTGTAGGTGTGGGAGTGGGTGTGGGAGTAGGTGTGTGTGTGGGTGTGGGTGTGGGTGTGGAGGAGTGGTTGTGGCGTAATGGGCTAATGCCCATAACTGTTAATCAGAAGGTTGCTGGTTCGATCCCCATAGCCACCACGATTGTGTCCTTGAGCAAGGCACTTAACTCCAGTTGGCCATTGGTAGCACTGGGCATTTTCCTGGTGGGCTGCTGTGTAAATTGGGCTGGCCTGGTGCTGCTCAAGGATCGTCCCTTCCTACAGGCAATTTACTATGTCCGCATTAATACCTCGCATGGACGTCATTATTTGACATACAAATCTCAATAATTGTGACAACCAAAGACAACATATTAAGTATATGAGCTCTGAATAATCACAAAATGACAAGTTACAACTGCAAGTTACAACAAATAAAATAAATGCAGTTTAAATATAATCAGCAATAAATAAAGCTATGAGCAGTACATCGTCATTTGCATAATTTATTCATACCTCAGGGAGATGAAGTGTGGCTTGCTGAATAAAGCCTGATAAAAATGCAGAAAATAAGTCATGATAAATATTACTTTGTGGCTATTTGAGTCTCTGAGGTTTACTTTGTTTCAAGGATAGCATAAACAGTGCTTGTCAAAGAACAGGGCTTTTCACTTTTTCTCAAGAATAATCTGTGGAAGGAATTAAAACACTGCAGATATGAAGATGCAACAAACTCGCATAGAGTGAAAATATGAGCAATTGATCTGCAAAATATCTGCTAAGATCTACATTTTAAGAAGTATGTTTATTTGTTTATTTTACATATATGTTATTTGTTTATATTTATACCGTATATGCACATATTCTGACCAACTTTGTTTTCATCGATTTTTTTTTTTTTAATGTAAAAAACATTTGCACAGTTATGTGGGTATTTGCATGAAATTTTAAGCATTGTCATCAATGTCCTGCTGTGGGACACTTTCATCATCTAACATTTTAAACACCATTTGATGATCTTGTATAGCTATATATACATACACTGTATAATATATTATTATGATTATACTTGTTGTTTCCACTACTTCATATTAACTAAGACAATAGTTTATTTACACTTCTAGGAAAAAGATGAAAGGTGATTAAGATCTTGAAAAATGTTGAAGAAATGCTGTCTTGTCACAGCACCTTAAATACACACTTTCCATTGTACTTTCATGTTCATTTTAACCTAACATCTGTATGTTATTTGTCTGAACTATAAAGTGCTTATTTTTAGTGCTTTCTCTAAAATATAAAAATAAAACATCACGTTTACAGTGGTTTTATATGTTATAAAGTTATGACCATTTTTGCACCAGTGGGGCCTGTTGTCATTACTAGCAGTCAATAGAAATGCCTCTCTCTCTTTTTTTTTTTCCTCAACACAAAACATTTAAAATTGAGCTGTAAAATGAAATCAATGAGCCAGTGGGTTATGGTGTGGTGTGTTTTGGGCTGAGTTTGGTGGGCCGCTCTGGGCCAGAAAGTCCAGGGACACTCTTTAGTCCCAGTCTGCCCCTGGATCCTAGTACAGGCTTTACAACTTTGTTTCTTTGGAAAATCAGTTTTACAACAGTGGCTTGTTTGACTGGGTCAGCCCTGAAAATGTAGGGTTTAGTATGAAATTGGCACAAAAATAAGTGGTTCGGGAAGAATTAAAGGTTTCTGTGTGGATTATAGAAAGGTCAACGTGGTGTCTAAAATTGACGAGTATCCAATGGTGGAATAAACAACAAGAAAATTCAGAGGCTTCTTATGTGTCCAGGGAAGTCCTCTTCAGCATCAGGGTAGATATGCTTTTACACTGCGCAGGCCAAACAGTGGTTTATATTCAAATCCCCTTTTAAAATAGTGATGCAGAAAATTAGGTGGGTGAATCCTACTAAAAGTATCAAGAAATGTCAACAGCCATCTGCACCCCCAGCCTGTGGACCACCTCGAACTTAAAAGGCTGAAGAGCCAGATACCAACGGGTGATCCACGCATGCGATGGAGCCACTGGAACCGGTTGTGGTCCGAACTGAGGGTTAAAGCCCATCCCAGGAGGTAGAACCGAAAGGTGAGGACCGCCCACTTGATGGCCAGACACTCCTACTCAACAGTACTGTACCTCGCCTCTCTTACCAAAAGCTTTTGGCTGATGTACAGCGCTTGGTGCTCCTCCCCCTCGACCCTTTGGGACAACACGGCTCCCAACCCCCTGTCTGATGCACCGGTCTGTACAAAAAAAGGGAGAGCAAATTCAGGAGCATGTAACAATGGCCCGCCACAAACCGCAGCTTTGACCTGCATAAAACCATGTTGCTCCGACCACTGGACCGGGTCTGGGGCTTCTTTATAGTGAGATTAGTCAGCTGGCTGGTGATGTCCGAATAATTTGGTGCAATCCTTCTATAAAAGCCAGCCAGCCCCAGGAACTATCTCTCCTCCTTTTTGGACTTGGGTTTGGGCAGGCCGCAACCACTGCGGTGTTATATATTTGGGGACCCTCCTGCCCGTGACCCAAGTGGAATCCCAAATACCATACCTCCACCCATCCAATTGCGCATTTCATGGGGTTTGCCTATTCTGAAATCCCGCCCATCACAACCTTAGAACCGCCCTCAGATGCTACATGTGCTGCTGCCAATCATTACTGTATATAATGATGTCATCCAGATAAGCAGAGGCGTACGCAGCTCCATGTGCAGCCAACCCGTTGTAAGATCGCTTTCTTCAGGGCCTTGTACTCCACTCGGTAAAACAGCATTATATTTTAGCATCTTCAAAGTAGATGCCTCGAATTTGCAGACATGTACAGTACTCTTGACGTTTTCTCAACCAACTTCTTAAAGTATCACCCTGGGATGCTTTTGAAACAATATTGAAGGTGCTCCCATCTATGTTGGACACTTATAGGATGCTTTTCTTTATTATTTGGTCCAAGTTAGCAATTTCAAAAACTTTTTTTTTTTTTTTTCAATTAAATATTAGTTTTAGAATGAATAAAATTAATGGTGGCACAATTATATTTTTGTCTACAAAACTAATTTCAAACATTTTAGCATACTCCTTGACATGAGAAATGTTTCAGTCAAGTGTCTCAAAACTTTTGACCGGTAGTGGATTTATATGTATATATTTAATTTATGCTATTTTTACGATCGTGACAGGATGGTTTTCATTACTTTATTACAGCACTGAAAATAAGATTTATTAGCATTAAATAATGAGAATTTTGGGGGAAATGTCCTTAACTGTCTAGAAAATAATTTCACAATGCAAAAAAAAAAAAAGGAAATAAATCATCATAGTCATTACATTGGCTTTATTTTCTTTAGGCAAAATATTATTTCTGTGAGATTTACCTGTATTCCCATTTTGAGCTTCTTTTCATCCAGTGCTTCATTCTTCTTTAGCATTTTTCCTCAATTCTAGCTCAGATCAGAAGATTGTATTAATGTCTTCACACATTTCCAATTGATTGCCAGCAAACTTAATTACTTCAAAAAACGTCAAATTAAATCTTTATTGCAACGTTTTTGCTGTCATTTATGTGCCATTCAGAAAGCTGCTCAGGATTTGGGATCCTTTGAAATGGTCGTTTTATTGCCTTTCAAACACTTTGCTAATTTAGTGTGTTCACCGGGTCTCATAAACGGATTTTAATAGTCTATGCCACTGACTGACTGAAGCTGCATTATAACACTGCTAACACATGAAGCAGTGGCCACCGCAGTATAATTTAATCACAAAAGGGACCCTCATGCACTTTGAGACCAAATAAGACTATAACAGCTACAAGAACGACACTAAAGAGCTATGAATCATTGCAATAATGTTATGATTATGCTGCATTATGATTTACCAGACACACATATGCACATACACATGCTAAACATGCAAAACCTCATTGACAAGCATCTCTGGTTGTATTTCATTAAGTTCTGATTATGCTGATATGATGGAAAAAAATAGGCCCATGAACATACTCCATTTAAAAAGTTAAATATACACATTTAAGTTTGAAACATACTCTACAAAAGTAATTGAATGCAGACGCTTCTGGGTATACAAGCTTGATATTGTTGCGTAGTTGCATTCCAAAATATGTAAGACTAAAATTCAAAAAAACACAATGCAAGTACATGTTGCATTCCCAACATTGTCACAAGAGGTGCTATATTGGACATTGGTGTGAACTGTCCATTTCTATGAGTTTTCTCTTGCAAGCATGTCATGGTGGAGCAACAATTTAAAGAGAATATTGCTAAGCAAGTTAAAGTAAATATATTAATACCAACTTACCTGAATAATAACACATCCAGTTTAATGCCACAGAATTTTAAAGGTAACTATCAGTCCTTGAGTAATATGTAAGTATGTTATGTATGTTCAACCAATGCTTTGGCCCAGTGCTATTGGTCTGTCCCTAAGTGAGTGCTCACAAATGTGCTTGGGCATGTTAGAAATGTCACCGGTTGTGGGTGTACCAAATTGATTTGGCACTACTGATACTGCAGAAAAACTTTTTTTAGTGTGAACTTTAATATCGACTGAAGTAGCTGTACTTCTGATGTCTCTAGTTGAGGAAGGATAAGGTATTTTTTAATGAGGAGAATATTTTCATATTTCAGACAGCTCATGGAACATCAAAAGTGGTATCGGTTTTGAAATCACGATAAATAATACATTAAAAAGTTTTTTTGGGATGTGACAGAACTGCTGAATCAAAGGGTCTGAGCTCCTGAATATCTGCTTTGAAACTGTGACTATGCAACAGGAACTGTTCCATGGACTGAAGTTGGTCACAGTTTAAGCAGGTCAGCTATGATCCTGAGCCCAAGTGAATGAGTTATTTTGGAGAAAAACATGGCTAACACTTGCTCTGGGTTTATGAGTTTTGTATTGTGTAGGGGAAGAACAGTATGGCCTTGGTTACTCAGTACAGTATAGCTCTGATATGCTAACCTGTAAGATTGAAGGTTTAAAAACTACAAGTGGTGAAACATGAAAAGTCATAATTTCATGCCCTTGATCAAGACATTAAAGTCAAAATTGGATTCACTTGGAAAATTCTTGTAGCAAAGCAAAGAAATGCATACATACTTGGTTTCTGAATTGCATTTCACAGTGAGCTTACCCCAGTGTGTGCATACCTGAGCCTCACCGTAGAAATTTGTCGGGTAAAAATACTTTAAGCCATTTTGGGCGTTTTGGAAAAGAGCTCAAAGACCATGATTATCCGGAGAGAATGGATAGAGTCATATCATCTTGATGGACGGGCTGTAAATGCCTCACCTCTTCCTTGCGTAAAGTCGTGTGAGCTTTCCTAATTAACTAATCCGCCGGTGTTCTGTTGTGTCAACGACAACCAAATCCCTTCCCCATATTCAGAATCTGGTTGTGGATTACATGCAAATTAGGGCTTCCTTCAGCCTGCTTTTAAAGGACGATATGCATATTTCTGCAAAGCGGCTCTGGTTGTTTCTATTTCTATATTGCTCTTTCCTTCAATGGGCATATCATTTAATTAAAAACAGACTGGCAGGTGCATAAGACGTAACATGCTTGGTGTATCAGGGGAACTGAGACAGAACTGAGTAGACATGTAATAAACAGGATAATGTACCGTCAGCCTGTTGTTATTGCAAAATGAACCCCATCAGGGTTCAACAGAGGATGGCCATACTGGTTCAAACTGACAAAGTCTACATTAACTCAGAAAACCACACTATACAAATGTGGTGAAAATAATAGCATCTCAGAATGCTATTCTGAGATGGGGGTTGGCGCTGTTTTGGCAGCATGAGGGGGACCTACATAATATTAGGCAAGTGGTTTTAATGTTGTGGCTGATGGGCGTATGGGCATATATACACCGCATTCACCATATTCTCAAATTCTCATGCATTTATCCTCACCCACATAAAATGATGTGTGATAAAAATATCTCTACAAAAGTATAGATAAATAGAACCACATCCTCTCATTTTGTCTCAGTCCCACTGTTAACAGCATCGCACTCTCTCAGTCACCTCACCTCCTTTTCCTGACATTCTATCAGTAATTCAGCTTTCCCTGCTGACTGACGTACTGATTAAATACATAGAAGCCATGAACCAAAGATTGAGAGAGAGAGAGAGAGAGAGAGAGTGAGCGACTTAAAGAGCAAAAGGAGCATACAGAAGCAGGTAATGGGAGAGAGGAGCAGATTACAGTGAAAGTAAGAAAGAAATGGACAGACAGAAAGAGGAAAGGCCCTGAAATCAAGACAGAACAGTGGCATGGTGGGAATTGAGGGGGTTTGGAAGAAAATTAAATGGAAAAAGTGATACAGAAATGCATTGGGAGAGAACAGAAGCTTGATGGGGGAAGAAGAAGATGATGATTCGAGCTTAAAGTCAAAAAAGAGTATTGGCAAACCAGATGAAGCAGAGAGGAAAGCTTTTAGAGGTTTTAAAGGTATACATTTACTATCAACACAATGTCAGAAAGCTAAAAGAAAAATAAATATAAAAGAGAAAAAAATTCTTAAAAAAGAGTGAGGGAGAAAGGAAGAGGAGAAAAATGGTCATGCTGTGAGGAAGGCTAAAAATGAATGAAAGGGTGAAGGACAGGGGAATGAAGTAGTAGGGGATGAAGAGAAAAGTGACAGGCTTGATTAACCTCTCCTCTCTAAAAGCTTTTTAAATAATATTAATGAGAATACGACTCAGGCCACACCATCGACAGCCATAATGTATTGAGTGATTGCCACTCTCCGAAACAGTTTATGTGTACAAAAGTAAATGAGACTTGAGAAGAGAGAAATAGAAATGTTACATAGAGAAGAATTCAATATCAAACAGATATAGGAATAAAGGAAAGAAGGAAAACTTGAAGGAGGGAACAATAATGGATGGAAGGAAGGTACATGATGCTTTGACCAAAAAAGTCTTCCACATTGGTTGCTCCTTGGCTTTCTTGCTCAAGCGTCCTCAGGAATTGGTTTCCACATCACAGGCTCGAGGATGGACAATTTATTGAGTAGCACCCAATGATGGATGGATGGATGGAAGGAAGGAAGAAAGAAAGGAAGGAATGATGGATGGATGAAAGGAAGGAAGGAAGGAAGGAAGAAAGGAAGGAATGATGGATGGATGGATGGATGGATGGATGGATGGTCGGGTGGGTGGAAGATAAAAAATGTACACCTCTGTATTACTCCTGAGAGAGGCATCATTATTTCCAAAAGTGGTCTAGTTTTTGCTCATTGTTCAAGTTAATAATCAAAAGAGAAGTTAAAGACTCGCTCTTTCTCGGTATCTGATTTCCAAATATTAGACTGCAGTTTGCATGCACAATAACTCAATCTCTATGCTCTGTTGGATACATAACCAAATAGTGTTGCTGCTCGCTTTACATTTGCTCATTGAATGATTAGAAATTAATATTTCATCTCTCGCACGTTAACTCCCAATATTGAGAGAAGGGCATTTGGGAACCGCAGAACAGAAGCAAAGTTAAACAAACAATGTCCTCTGAGCCTGTCTCTCCTGAAAGGCATTTGTGCACGTTTTACACACACACACACACACATTGTGACGTCAGAACTGCGTCAGATGGAGTCTGTGGAATTATTTATTATGTCCGAGGGGTGAGCTGGTGCTGTGATGTGTAATACATAAGTGTGTATAAACAAGACTCTGAAGCACCCAGAACAGTAACAGCTTAATAATGAAACACACACATGGAGCAGTGCATCACTTGTCTCCCATATATTTTCCAATATGTTTGGACATGTGTTAAAGTCAAATAGACAGTTGTGTTAGGCTTTTTCTCATACTGCCCCCTGTTGGTGAGTGATGCAACTGCACGACCCTTTTTAATGCAAGCCTATGGGACCTTTTCACCTGTCATATTGTCTATTGAGTAAAAACTGTAAGTACATCCTTTCTTTCTTTATTTGTTTCTAGGATTAAAAAATATTAGAAATGAAGAGCTAGAAAGTGGTTATAGATGGAACCAAATGTGTCAAAACTTAGTGTATGTTTGAAAGACAGAAAGAGAGGCAGAGAGGGAATACTAGAAAGCAAATTGAGCCTTTTTGTTTCACGGAATTTATTTGTTCTTGCCCCAGTTTTTTTTTTTCTCTCATGACTGTACTATCAGTTTTGAGAGCAAGTGTCAACAATGTGTGTGTGTGCATGTGTGTGTTTGAATGTTCTGCAGTTCAAACTCTCCATCTTAGATACTAAAACCTAGATACTTGGGGAATTTTCCACAATACCAAATGCTTTGCTCTCTGGATGTCCAGGGCAATCAAGTCCCTGTTTACAGAGCCTGTTTTTTTAGAAACTCCTAACTATAACTACATTTTAGCAGAATGATTTTTATATCACTAGCTGTATGTATCACAGCATATACTGTCCTATCAAATTATGCAATTGCAACTGATAGAGCTTTGAACTTGCGATGCACAGGAACAAAATATGAGTCCTGACAAGAATGCGAGACTAAAGTCTAATAAAAGCACCTCCAAGTGATGCGGTTGCTTCAGCAATTGCATTTTTCATCTCACATTTGCTTTTTATGACATTATGAGATAGGTTTAGGGTAAGGAGAATTCAAGGGAGATAACACAGCTCTCGTGGAGAAAGCTCCCACGGTTGAAGCTACAGAAGTTAGCTCACACTCCGTCTCTGTAGCGGATGTAACCCAATCCTTCCGACGGGGTGAATATCCGTAAAGCCGCGGGTCCAGACGGTATTCCGGGCCATGTCATCAGAGCTTGCACGAACCAACTGGCTGATGTTTTTACGAACATCTTCAACCTTTCCCTCTCATTGTCTGTGGTCCCCGCATGCTTCAAAATGTCAACCATTGTGCCTGTACCAAAGAAATCCAATATCACATGCTTAAATGACTGGCGTCCTGTTGCTCTGACTCTCATCATCATCAAATGCTTTGGGAGGCTAATCAGAGATTACATCTGCTCTGTGCTGCCTGCCTCACTGGACACTGCAGTTTGCTTACCGCAACAACCACTCCACTGATGATGCCATTGCATCTACAATACACACTGCTCTCTCCAACCTGGAAAAAAGAACACATAAGTGTGAATGGTGTTTGTAGAACTCAGCATTCAACACCATAGTGCCCTCCAAGCTTGATGTGAAACTCCAGGCTCTGGGCTTAAACAGCTCACTGTGCAGCTGGATCCTGGACTTCCGGTCAAGCAGATGCCAGGTGGTTAGTATGACCTCTTTTTCACTGACCCTAAACTCTGTTCTCAGCCCACTCCTGTATTCCCTGTACACACATGAATGTGTGGAAACACATAGCTTCAATGCCATCATTAAGTTTTCTGATGATTCAACTGTGGTATTTCTGATCACTGACAATGTTGAAACAGCCTACAGAGAGGATGTGCACACTCTGACACGCTGGTGTCAGGAGCACAACCTCTCCCTCAACGTCAGTAAGACCAAGGAGCTTGTGGTGGACTTCAGAAGAAAAGACAGAGAACACAGCCCCATCAGGTACAGTCTTCTTATTTTGTGTATACTGTAAATCAGATGTTTATGGTAATTGCCATACTGCTATGTTGCTTGGAACCGTACCCAAGACTTTCACAAACTTTTGCACTTGTGTATATGGTTGAGTGACAATAAAGGGATTTGATTTGATTTTGATTTGAGCCATGTGATATAATTTTATAAAACATTTGCCACACTCACTTCATTTTCATGAGATCAGGCTCAGTTCACACCTGGAATTAACATCCATCTTGGGTTATCTCCTTGCTGAAAAATCCACCTTAAACTGGTAGCTGTATTTTGGAATATGGTAGCTGGTTTCTAGCTGGTCCATGCTAATCATTTTGTCCAAGCTGGTAGATGGTCTAGGACCAGCAGCAAATCAGTTACCAGCAGGTCATACCAGTTATACGTCATCACGGTAGTTTTTGGAACATGATGGATGGCCAAATGACCTCCTTTGACCAGTCGTCTACCTTTTTTAAAAGCACAGCTTCCATCTTAAACTGGATTTATCAGCACTGCTGATCACAAATGGAAAGAGCTAAATACAGGTGTAAACTTGGTCATATTGTTACATAACATATTGTTTCATGATCTTATCACATTTGAGACAAAGTCATTTTTTTCAGTGAAAATCATAACTTCAGTTGCACGTTCATGAGTGGTGAGAAGCTAGTTCACATCTCACGATTAACTTGTGTTGTTTTTTGGAGTTGTTTCTCACCAAAACCTATTGTATGCCTTCAAAAGGCTTGCAATGTGATGCACGAGTAGCATGGACTATTTTTATGATTGTTTTGGGTCATTTTTTAAGCTTTAAAATGAGTCACTATCAGATGTCATTGTATTGAAAAGACGAACCACGATATTCATTTAAAACATTTCTATTTGTGTTCCACATAAGAAAGAAAGAAATGCCTTTCCTGGAATCATAAGTACAGATATAAGAGTGTGTTGTTATGGTGACTGGGTATGCCAACAGGGAGCTAATAGGGTAATTGACCTGCGAGTAGCGGACTCTTAATCCATCCCCAAAATTCACAGACACATACACACTCCCCTCCCTATCTCATAATTCCTTATCGCAAAACACTGCTGCATTTCTGCAATGTACACAGGCTAGAGTCTGAGTGCAATGAAGCAATGACTCAACCTGCAAATGCAAGAACAGACTAAAGGAGAGCTAAATGCTATATGAAACATGGTGGACATTCCAAAGAAAAGCAGCCGACCCCGTAGATTGAAAGAGGGGGTATGAAAGAACAGTGAAGAAATGGGGACAGCACAAAAGATGTGAATTGTTCACAAACTGTATTTTCACATGTTTGCCTGAGGAGTCTGAGAAAAGGAGCAAAACAACAGAATATACCCATCATTTTCCACACTAGAAGGGTGATAGTCTGTTTGCTGCAGGCCACTAGGCCAAGAGTCATTGATTGGGTCTGTGTGAGACAAAGTACAGAAAAAGATAGAGACGGTTTGTATTCAACCAACTGTGGTAGAGTTTTGAGATCGATTTGAAACAAAATACACTTTGGTTGTTATGAGAAGAGTACACAGACACAATACATAGATCCATAATGGATAAATGTACAATAGACAGACAGATGTTTAGACAGAGAGGAAGACAGGCAGACAGATGTGAGACCAGAGTAGTGAATAGGTGATCAATTAATGAGCAAGACCATGATTATTGCATAACTGTTCTTGTCATGCTGCAAAAAACCCACTAAGTGCATAAGAGCCCAAAGAGGCCGGAGTCGTTCAAAACTAATTTAAAAAAAAAATATTCATACATTAATCCAATGCCAATTACACTAAAACTTCTAAAACCCTTGTGAGGAAAATTTTGAAGGGGTAGTTGACCTAAAAAAATATATTTTGTCATCATTTGCTCAACCTTGTGTGAGTTGGAATGACTCCATGACTTTCTTTCTTCTCTCGAACAAAAATCGTGCTGGTGAAAAAAAAAAAAAAGCAAGTTCTTGAGTAAACATCTGTAATGGAAGCCAGCTAGTGCGTGATATGTGCTATATGTGTAAACCTCATTCACCTCAAGAGGAGCCTCCTTTTTAATGCCGGAAACCCCGGTTCGCTTCCCGCTCAAAGCAGGTCGAGCAAGACCAGTTACACATGCATGTTACTGGGAACAAGGTTCTTTCATGTCATGTTTTTTAGTGAAAATTACATACATTTTGGGTAGTTTCACATGATCTTATTTGAGAAGCCTTTTGCTGCCTTCATGTGCTATTGGCGTTATCATATATATATATATATATATATATATATATATATATATATACGTTTTTCTACTCGGAAGTTGCACATGAACACCCTTGTACATGAACAGTCGTAATTATAACTGAGAAAACTCTGACATAATTTTGATACCTGAGTTTCCAAATTGGAAAGACATATAAACTTTCAACATGGAGGAGGAGAATATGGTTTCTGTAGTTTTATATATTTTTTTTCTAAATGCAGCTACCTTGACATCGCTTACCATTTCAGTCTATCAACAACCCTTTTATGCATAATGTATTTGACCAAAATTCCATTATCATCAGCAAGTTGACTAACATGTATAACGGTGTCAAAATAGGTGCCTGGAAGAAACATCCAAGAATGAACCTGGCATCCTTCATATTTCCTGTTCTCGCACTTGAACGTGACATGCTCGTAATTACAACTTCAGAAGAGGGACTTATTATCATTCCGATAGCATGTGAAGGTAGCATTGGAATATGATGCATGTAGCCATGGTCACTGTACACTTTGCGCTCCATTCACTCCCATTCAAATGCACCTTAATGCGTGAGACCAGTTTATTTTAACATTTTAAATATAATATTGTTTGTGATTTATTTCATAAAATCAGAAGTCCTTGCACATGACAACATATCCCGGTCAGTGTTGCTTTGTTCTAATTATTATAATTTTTTAGCATGATTAAAGCCTAGAGCGACCATCCCTTTAATCACATGTACTACTTATATGATACTTTTGTATCCTTATTGTTGTTGCTTTCAACCGCCATTGTAATGAAAAAATGCTAGATCATTTATTTATACATTTCTACTTTTGTGTTCCACGTAGTAAATAGACATACAAGTTTAAAACGGCATGAGATAGTTATTTATGTAAGAATTAACATTTTTGGGTTCGTCCACACTGGTTTGAAGTCCTTACTGTTAATAAAATAATCTCATTGAGCTCTATTGGACTATTTTGCATGCCTAGACCTCTTTAGTTACAAAGCAATTGTGAATCAAAGGTCTCTGGTGAGAAGCATCAAATCGTTTAACGTTTCTCCCGCTGTTAAGCCTCCGCATTTGACAAAAGTGTTCCCTGAGGGGCCCGAATAATATTGCGGAACCCTCGCGTTTTCATCTTCGCAACTCCCCTCTCTGTAATGGGTAAGGATGGGCATGGTTGAGGCGGGAACCAGCAGAACAGTCAACATAATTTTAATGACATAAAAGAATTGAACATAACATAAAACACATAGATGCACACACACAGTGGCTGCATGTCTCTTTCGAACTTGCATCACTGGCTCCTCTTTATACCTCTCCCGGCTGATTGGGCTGATTCAGCACCGGGCATCCATCGTTACGCCCCGGCCACGCCCTCCTCCTTGTCACAGTCTCATTTCACAGGTTTTGTGTTGCTGTGATCCTTCAAATTTCTCTATGTGTTTCAGATCTTGTTGAAGGGATAACAGAGGCATGAACAAAGGTTTAGCACTTGGTGGTCTTAGTGTGTTTGAGAAAATATAAGATGGATAGGTTGGGGTCATTCTCAATTTTCTGCTCAGTATAGAATAATTAAAACATCAAATCTGAATGCTATTTTTTTGAAGGTCCAAATAAGATCATGATCTGTCTCTATTTTTGTCCTTGAGTACAAGTATCAGTCCTTTTTTGCTTGGATTCAGAGTCTATACATATGATGGACCCAAATCTGAGCTGTAATAAGTCATTTACAACTTCAGAATTTCCCTCAGACGGGTCTGATACAGACTAAATTGGAAACAAAGGTGTGAGTGTGAGAGAGAGAGAGAGAGAGAGAGAGAGAGAGAGAGATAAAGGTGAAATCTATGTTAATCTGACTAAATAGGCTCATAGATTAATGGAGAGCCAAATACAAAAGATCAAATACAAAAGATCTGCCAGAACCTTCTACTTGATAGACAAAGCCAGATAAACTAGACCTACCAAAGGAGAAACCTTCCCTGCTGAATAAAGCAATTTAAGCCAGCCTTAGTTGGATTGCTGGTCCTAGCTGGTCTACCAACCTGTTCTGGTTTGCTGTTTTTAAAAACGTTTGAGGCACGTGTTTGCAGGTCTGGCTGGGACACCAGTTTGTCGGCCAGTTTAAGACCATGATTGCCAAGTAGGGAGACCAACTTAAACCATTTTAAGACCAGCAAACCATCTTCAAACGGTTTAAGCAGTAGGTTTTAAAACCAGCCACCATCATAAGATGGTTTAAGATGAAAACAAACCTTCTCTTCTGATTAAATGTCTTAAACCAGCTTTAGTTAGCTTGCTGGTCCTAGCTGGTCTCCCAACCTGGTCAGGCTGGTTTGGTTTGCTGGTTTTAGAGAAGTTTGGGGCACTTGTCAGCTGGTCAGGTTGGAACACCATTTGGCCACGTTGGGAGACCATCTTAAACCAGCTAAGACCAGAAGGAACCTTCCCAACATTATAAATCTGCTTAAATTAGCCTTGCTGGTTTGTTGGTGTTAGTTGGTCTTCCAGCCTGGTCTGGTTTTCTGGTTTTAGTGGGGTTTTAGGCACATGCCAGCTGGTTAGCCTGGGACACGGCTGACCAACTAATTCATCTGAAGACCAGCTTAGCCAGGCTAGGAGATCACCTAGACCAGCTGAAGACCAGCTCTTGTTTGTTTGTTTTTTGTCCTTGCATCTGTCCTGCAACCTTGTTGTGGGGTGATGTTCCTGTCCTTGTACTGTATGTCTCTCCCCTATGATTCTGGGTAATTTCTGTATGTTTTCTGTATGGCCACTGATGTCTCTCTCTCTCTCTCTTTGTGAATCACACAGCCTTGATTAGTTCCCAAGTGACTTCTGGCTCAGATCTCAGGCTTATATTTGTTTCTGAGAGAATGTAATAGCCACAGAAAGTGAGAGAGACAGAATCTACTCAATAGTCTGCAGGCAAAGCCTTGTGTGTGAAAAATAATAACTAGCACAGAGAGACAGATAGAGAAAGGCGTGTGAACAATCATCACACAAATATCTCTGCGCACAGCTAAATACATTGAACTTATTTTCACTCAAAAACATCTTTAGATAGTCCATATTTGAAGAACGAACATAATCTGACAAAAGAATTACAGATCAACTGAATCAGCATTTTTTTTTTCTTAGGTCTGACAGAATGACTCATGCAGTTATAATGTCTATACAATGCAGCAAAATGGCTGCACATTGATGCTTTTCTGCTGAGCCAATGAAATGGCTTCATTCTCTTGATTGTGTATAGGCAAAGCCTTACTTTCTCTCATAGGCATTTAAGATCAACCATTTATTTGTGTCTCAACCACTAGAGATCATAATATACATACAGTTAACTTGACATAAGTGCCAGTTGATTAATACCTAAGCAGCACACAGAAGTGAATGAAATGGCCCACAGCTGACATATTAAATATGGCTTCGAAGGAGTTTGCCAATCAATATAACTCCCTAAGTGTGCTGAAACAGAAAGTGAGCAAGAAGGAGAAGTGAGGCTGAGACAGAGGTATACATCTGTCAAAGATTTAAGACAACAAAGGACACATAATGTTTTGACCATGAAACGACATGAAAATAAAACAATTATAATTGGAAAGGGACATAAAGTATAGCAGCATTGGCTGCTAGAGATGTTGGGAAAGTTCACCAATAAATTTAAAATCTTTAAAGGCTAACTATTTGTTCATGTCATCTCGAATTTACACTGACACCTAGTTGTGTGGATGCAGCATCATTCAAAATCAATAGTTTTTAGTTACAGATGCCATTGTAGAAATTCACTATTCACAATCAGACATGATTCATTTAATCCAAGAGTGAAAGTGTCCAATAACAAGACGGTTGCTGAGATTAAGCGAGTAGTGTTCAGCTGGTCATGTGATTCTGAAATGGCAGCGCCCATGAGGACGCCCCTGCCACATGTAGAATAAAAAATATTTTATAAGGTTACTGATATAACTAGAGTCCTCATCTCACATGAGTGGTCATGATTTTATACATATGTTTAAAAATTACTATTAATTTCTTTAGGAGTAAATCTTTTTTAATATGGAAAATATTGCTGAGTGTACCTTTAAAGCTCCAGAAAAGATTGGAAAAAAATACTTTAAATATGTTCTTTTTAGTGGTTGCATTTGTTTACACAAATACACACAGGTAATTGTTTTGGGGTTGAGTGGATACAATGACACCCGGGATGGAGAGGTGCGGTGACCTTGGTGTGCGCACATGTTAAGTTTGTACATTTGTACAAAGATGATTTCACCTCTAAAGAACTCAATTGTGCCAAAAAAGGACTAAAACAGCAATTGCGAGTTAGGTGGCCAATGGGGCCAGAGTCAAATATTGCACTTATACCAGGTGTGTGTGTGTGTGCATGCACGCTCGTGCGTGTGAACGTGGGCGTGCGTGTGCAGGGGAGAGGAGGGAGCGCGAGGGCTCTTTTTAACTGAAATTTAAATAAAGGTAAGATATTTTAGACATTGTTTTGAAGTTCTTAACCAATATAAATAATTTGCCGATGTGATATGAAACCGTTATGCGGTCAAGTCCTGGAACTAATTCGTAGCTGTGCGTTTATTTGAAAAATAATTACAATATCCAGAGAGCAGGGTGGCCGATACAATGTCGATATAATTTTTTTTTTTTTTTTTTGTTATTTATTATTATATTTACTCAATTTCACACAAAAGTTTTTTTAAAACTTTGTTAAAAAATTATATTGTATTTTAAATGGTAGATAGCAGTACTTTGAAGTTGCACTCATGTGTTCTTGTGGATCCAATTTAAGCAGTAAACTTCTCCTGACAGTTTGAACAGCCTGGATCGCCTGTTTGGATTGTCACAGACTGACCATCCTGGGTTGTGAATCAGAGGAACTTTTGATCCTGAAGTTTTGATTCTGGCTGATGGAATACATGCTTCAGAGGAGATGAATGAGCGCTTGATGGGGAAAAAAACACTGGATTTTCATGAGGTTTGTGAATTACATCTGTTTAAACGAGATATCTGCATATTTGCAAACGGTATATAATAGAAGTTTTATTGATATTTTTATTTTATCATTAGAAAAGAAAGTTAAAAATGACAGGGAACTGCTGATGAGAGGCTGATAGAATACGTGCTTTAGAGGTAAACAAATGAGCGCTCCACAGGATACTGGATCTGCTCAAGTTTTGTGAGGTTTGTTTATTACATCTGTTTAAACGAGATATGTGTATATTTGCAGACGGTATATGATATTAGTTTTATTGATAGTTTACTGACAGTTCAAAGTTACAGGGAACTGTTGAGGAGAGATAGGTAGAATGAAACAGGAGAGCACTTTAACATTATGAGCTCAAATGCATCTGTGATATTAGAACCGTTTAAATGAGACTGTGTTGCACAAAGGTCTATTATTGTAGTAGCAAGATGGCATGTTTGACCACATATGACTAACATAACAAAATAAAGGAAAACATAAATAAAACAATAGAGTTATAAACTTCAAACTTCATTACTTCAAAAATAATTTTGCAGAATGGCTGATGCCCAACTCCAGTGTGTGTGATGTAATTTCTTAACATATAAGGTCATGGTATCATGACATAACAGGCTTGGTAATAAATCAAGGGACACAGAAAACCTCCACTATCATTGTTAAAATTACACACGTACGCAAATATTGATCTTTAGAAGTCATTATACATAAACAGCCCTGGGAAAAAGTAAGCATACGGCGTATACGTGCATATGGCCCCTACTACACCACTACATGGGATCCCATACAGTATACGAGAGGCCATATTTTAACATCCAAGACTGCAGCGAATTTATCACTTTCTTGTCAAGTAGGCCTACTTTCTCTGCCATCAAAGGGAATGTCTCCAGGGATATTGTAGCAGAAAATGCAGCTCTGACAGTCTTAGCATTCAATAGACTCCCCATTGCTTCACCTTTTGATTAATAAACCCTCAGTATCCATGGTAGGCTAGGAAAAGGGTTTCATCAAGGTTTTTCCAATATTCACCATAAACCTGCCAACCCCCTTGACTACTCAGCTCAATAATGTCATATCCCACCAATATGAGGTGATTTGAGTTGAAGACTGAAAAATCTCCTGGCAAAGATCCAAGAGATCCCATAGACAAAGCCGAATTATTGAGATCAAAGGTTTATTTTTGACACCTAAAGCTTTGAATGCAAAGGCTGTCTGGGAGTTTTTAAATAATTTCATCATGCCACCATAACAAGTTAAGTTCACCAATGTAAATAATGAAAGTCAAAAGGAATCAGACTTAAAGTTAATATTTGCAAAGCTTGATTTGGTTGATTAAAATCTGTTGATGCTGTAAGGGCAGAATGATATTGTCTCATGGAGCTTTCATTCTTTGGTTGCCATCATCCTCTTAGTTTTAGGTAAATTGCCATAGCAAGTTCAGTCAGAGTTCATTTCTGACACTGCTATGACAACTTTCTGTTTAAAAGCTAGGCCATATTTATCTTTTCAGGCGAAAATCCCTGGGCGAAATACAGTCATCTCAATGGAAGTCTGTCCAAATTTCGTGGATTCAAATTTGATGAACTTTGATATTCAAATTCGCAGTGTTGACCAATAGGAAGTTGCTTGGTATGGCAGTGATCTTAGTGTGGGTGGAGCTTCGTACAGTGCTACAATGAATATTCGCAATGAACGAGCAAGTCTTTTTAGCGGTGAATTTATTTATAACTTCACTCTGCAAGTAAAAGGCTGCTTGGCAAGTAACTTTTGCAAGTTTTACTCTTGTTTAACATACACCCATGCCTTCTTCACTGCAGAATTTCGCTGTGCAAAGGTAAATGTGAACAAGCCTTAAGGAGCCATTCAGACTGAATGCCTTTATGCGACAAAAAAATAATAAAAAAATAGAACAGAACGCAGGTGTCTCAAAATTAGTTGTTAAAGTTTAAATTATTTTTGCTTGACACAGCATCTAAAAACGCAGAGCTCCTGCGTGAGACTTTCAGTGAATTGCAGTGCAACCAGTGGCGCAACTACAGGGTGGGCAGCTGCCCTAGAGCCCGCTGTGAGAGGGGGCCCGCGACAGCTGACCGAGGGCCTTCCCTCAGAAGCAAAAAACGACGAGAAGGGTCCCAAAACGATCTTTGCACTGGGGCAAGTAAGATCCAAGTAACGTCATTGGGTTAAATTGTACATGTTTAACAAAACCACAGTGTGATGGTCATGGCCAAGGATAAGGCATGACAAGGAATAGGGCAGTGACACAAAGAAGAATTGTATTTCTCCTCAGCAGAAGCAGCATTCAAGTCATCAGACTTCAGAAAAAAATTATGTCACAGTGGCAAAATTCATGACCAAATCGTTTTAAATTCAGGACAGTAATATTGTTAATATCACACAAATAAAAGATTGCCGTATATTGAGCCAAGCATGTTTACGTCCATTAAATCATACAATGAACCATAGTGCCAGAAGAGCTTGTTTTGACTATGTTGATCTTCCCACAGTTCAGAAACACTAGAATGGACCGCAGCAATTAACTAATCTGACCACCAAAGACAACAATCTTAACCTGAATGCACAAGGCAAACGTAACGTAAACACGGCAGCCATCTCTTAATATATTTTTTTAAACAGACACTGCTCCCTAACGTTAGAACTATAAAACAGACATAACACAAGAAGGACATGATTTCCAGATAACCACTCCAAAGCCTCAGACTAACCAGAAACAATGAACTAGCATCTATGACCTAGTATCAATAGCTGAGATTTTTAATTAACGTATTAACTTAATTTTACTGGAACAAAAACATCCTTTCATCTCTTCTTGCGAATGAATATCTCCGTCAATTTGTTGTAAAAGTCGCCCGCTTGTTTAAGTTTCAATTCCATCTCTTTCTTAATTTTTTATTGAAATTAACTTAATTAATCCACGTAGGTCATCAATGCTTACACTATATCCATTTGAGCACTTTTATAATGCATTAGTTACTTGAATGTGTTGACGAAAAACTAAAATCTAGCCAATCAGATAGCGTGAATGAAGGAAGGAGCTTCTGATTGGTTTACTCATTATGCTAAGCATGCTTACCTTGGTCATTTGTCGTAGCAGGTGTTGTTCAGTTTGAATGAACGTATAATTCTGAATGAAAGGGCAGTAAACAATGTTTTGAATTTAAGTCAGAGAAAGCATAAAATAAAGTGCTTGTACATGAGTGTGGCACCAATGCGAATAAATGAATAACTGCCTGTACTGCTCAACTGAGATGAAAGATGAAGAATTTGAATGTAAACTGTAGTTTATATTAACAATTGTATTTTTATGTAATTTCATAGTGTCATCTTTCTTTTCACTCTTCTGTTATGTAAGCACCGTTTACCCTGGTTATATAGATGGCCCGTCCCTGGTAGAGACCAAATAGTATATGCGGTGTGCTACACATCTGTTACACACAGTAAATAATTTTTTCAGTTGTTGTTTCTGTCATATATTCAGGTCATATGCCAGTCTTCCCATATGACAGATGTCCATGAATTAATTAACACTACCCACCTGCATACTTAAAGAATGTACATTGTTAAAGGCTAAGAAGTACTGTATGTTCTTTATCAAATGCAGTACATACTCTGATGCAGCTTCCGTACATCACTGATAGCACTTGATTTCCTCGACTTATTACAAATTGCTTTCATAATTAATGCGAGTGCACTACAGTTCACTTGAACCATCCCACAAAATATAGTACCTTTTAGAAGGTACTATAGTACCTTCTTTCACCCCACCCAAATGAGCTGAATTCTCATGACGTCCACACCAAAAGCTCTAGTGTGAAGACCAATAATTTCCCTTGACGCCTGAAGTAATGGCCTGCCTTTCTTTCATCCCTACTGACTGACCATTCTTATATTTTTCTTCATTACATTCAAGGAATGTCTTTGTCAATGTCTTCCTGTTTTTTATTTTATTTTTGTTTTTATTATTTATGCTTCTATCTTGACATCTTAAACTTGTTTACAGTCCCCATTGTCATTTGTATTGTTTCTTTTGGTCGACTGCCGCGGGCCCCCTCTCACCCCAGACCCGGTGGCTGCCCACCCTGCCCTCCCTCTAGTTATTCCCATGGGCAATGATGTCATCTGGAGCTCACACTAAGGTGCATTATAAGATATCAAACATGCTTAGAGACAAAATAAAATCCAAAATTGATGCTGTTAGAGTAAGTGGGGTAAGCTGTGCCATTTTGTCCTCCAGGCATCTAGAAAGAATTTTAGCATAAACTGCTGATCACTTGTGAAACACACATTACATATTGACACATCTTTCCCCACTCTTCCCTATACAGCACGCTATTCTAAGGATGAAAAATGGTTATAATCATAATCTTTCATTAAAAGGTACACATTTTCATTGCCTCAATGTTTCTGCCAATGCATTGCACCTCTAACCCTAACCTTCTCCTATCCCTTCATCTATAAGACGTATGTCAATAAATATGCCATGGATGTCAATAAGACATTCAGCAGATGTCTTTAAGAAATAATAATTAAGATTGTTTGTAAATCTGATCTTTTAAAGATGTTTAGCAGATGTTAATTAGATGCTGATGTTTCCCAGATGATCTCGGAGATGTACATGTGCTATCTGGGTATACACTACTAAAGTACCATTAATATAAAAACGCTGTTCTACAATGGTTTTGTACATAAAGTTTACAGTAAATTTGGACAGGAGAAAATATATTTGACGAATAACAGGTCCTTGGAGATGCTTGGATTGTGTTTTGTTGACAATGCTTACCATGAAAGCTTCATTTGAGATATTGCTTAAGGCTTATTTCCAAGTAAATATCTAGAACCTTGTCATCTGTGAAAACATTTTTTTAAATTATGGCTAAAAAATGATTGGCCTGCAAAAAAGGGAGCCAATAACCTTGTCTTATAAAAATGTAATATAGGCCCCAAGGTATTTGAATTTACCCTCTGAGCCAATCTGTTTTTCCAGCCATCTATCCATCAATTCATACATGACTATTTTTTTTCTAGTGCATTTGATCTAAATGACCACCTTGCCCCTCGCCATGCCCATTTACTGTAAATGCTTAGGCTGCTTGCCAAGGAATGTTTTGGATCCAGGATATTTCGAGTGTGCCTAGCCTCCGAACAGCCACCAAAACTGGACGAAGCACTCAAGCAATGCCACCATCCCGGAAAGGCCAATACAACCACACAATATACAGACTCTATTTTATAATTAGATCATTTTAGTTCTGTGTGTTATTTTCTTTTACAGAACTGTCATGACAACAAAAACATATTACTTTTATTCATACACAACAACCAATCAAAACAATTTCTTTAAAATAGATACAATACTTGCATCAACTTTTTGCCAACATCCTATCCAGCACTTTCTTTTAACAAATGAAATGTCTGCAAACAAATTTTGGTATCATTGTGCTATAAAAAGACCAACGTATTCTGTACGTGAACAATGCACCTCCCTCATCTCCTTCCCGAACTGCCATGTTTTCTGTCTTCTGTAGTGAACAGTAATTTTACTCTTAAAATTATGGTTAGTTTTAGGGTTTGGGTATGGATTTACACTGTTATGGTTAGGGTTACGTTTGGGGATTATTCACTCAAAAACAAAAATTCTCATCATTTAATCACCCTCATGCCATCCCAGATGTGTATGACTCTTTATTCTGCAGAACACAACTTATGATTTTAGAAGAATATTCTGAGAAATTCTTATAAAATCCTTACAACCCCAATTCCGAAAAAATTGGGGCAGTATAAAAAAAATGCTACAACTACATGAAGCTACATGAAGTACAATTATATTAAGTTTTACCTTGTGAATTTCAATGTTTTTTGAAAATGTACAGTCATTTCAAATCAGATGATTGCAACACGCTCCAAAAAAGTTGAGACTGGGGCCATTTAAGACTAATAACAATTTGACGAGTTGAAATAAGGCAATGGGAAACAGATGTTAAACAGGTCAGGCAATCATGTCAAAGTATATAAAGGAGCCTCCAAAAACAGCCTAGTCCTTCAGGAGTAATGATCAATTCGAGAATTGTCAATTTGCCAAAAGATGCTTCAGCAAATAATCAAGCACTTTGAGAACAATGTTCCCCAAAGACAAATTGTAAGGATTTGGGGCATTTCAGCATCTACAGTGCACAAAATAGTTAAAAGGTTCAAGGAATCTGGTCAAATCTTGGTGCGTAAAGGGCAAGACGAAAAACACTTCTAAATGCAAGTGATCTCTGATCCTCAGACGTCACTCTCTTCAAAAACTTCATTCATCTGTAATGGATATCATGAACATGGGCTTGGGATTACTTTAGTAAACCTTTGTTAGTCAATACCATTCGCAGCTGCATCCACAGATACAAGTTAAGACTTTACTAAGCAAAGCAGAAGCCAAACATCAACACTGTCCAGAAGCGCCGCCGACTTTCTGGGCTCGGTCTCATTTTAGATTTACAGTGCTGCCGTGCAAAGGCAAAAGGCCATAACTTCGTTTTGGGTCAAAAATGAGCGATTTATATTTTTGAGACATTCAAGACCTCCGTTATCATGTGAATGAGTATCTTTAGTCAATTTCGTTGTTTTTTCAAGAAAATAATGAATTGTCTTAACAGTAACTTCCAAAAGACCAGGAGAAACCAAAGCAGAACTCCGTAACTCCAATTACCGCTCTTTGACTTTGTTTTGGAACGCTCAAATTGAGTTACGGTACTCTGCCTTTGATTTGACAATAAAGTTTGCCATGTTTAAATTATGGTGTAGCCTGTGTACTGTCATACATCTGTCATTGAAGCAATCTGACACACACGATACCTGAATAAATGTGTTTAACCCTCTGGGGTCGATGGACGGGCCGGTGCATCCTGCAGGATTTTTTCCTCATAACAGTGGAAACAACTTAAAATACTCATCATTTTTGGGTATACAGATAAGTGTAAGACATCATTAGAAACTATAAAGGGTCTACTTTTATTTGTGTACTCACAATAACAACAAAACCTTGTGCTTTTGTAAAATAAAGAAATTAAAAAGGGTGCGCTTTCAGACGCCTCTGTCTTATTTCTGAAACACGTCACAAAAATTGAACTGAAACTCTGCAAATGCTTATCACACAAACATGAAACATATGTCTAAAGAAAGCTTAAAATGTCTACTTTTTAATAAAACAAATCAAATTTAAAACGGATATTCTCCTGCAAATGTAATCTGTATGAAACAAAGTGATGTACAGTTTCTCATGGCTCAGCTAATTATCTCTAATTTCTCTTTAATTTGATCACACCCACGCACAGAGAGTGCTATTCATACGTGCTATTCATAATGTGCTGAGACGATCAATGCAAATGGTAAACGTGTGCATATATATATATATATATATATATATATATATTTTATGCAATTTATTCCTGTGATGTAAAATGTTCAGCATTATTACTCCAGTATTCAGTGTCACATGATCCTTCAGAAATCATTCTAATATACTGTTTTGTGCTCAAGAAACATTTATTATCATTATGTTTAAAACATGGTGTGTACTATTTTTGTAAGGATTCTTTGATGAATAGAAAGTTCAAAATAACAGCATTTATCTGAAAAAGAAAGCTTTTGTAACATTATACACTACTGTTCAAAAGTTTGGGGTCAGTACAAATTTTTTTATTTATTTATTTTTTGTTAAGAAATTAATACTTTTATTCAGCAAGGATGGATTATATTGATCAAAAGTGACAGTAAAGTGTTTTACTTGTAAGCACTTTTATTTCCTTCAGGAAATGTTGCCCATCAAATCATTAAATTTTATTAGGGAAAAATACATCTTATCAAGGCATCTTCCGTTTGGGTGGGATTATGTTTGATTTTTGCATGGGTGTCAGCCTCAACAAAAACAAAATTTGCAATCCCTAAAAACTGCTTCCAGAAACTTCATACAGAGATGGAAGATAGAGACAGAGAGACAGAAAATAACAGGAGGCAGATATACACAGAGTAAGTCAGAGATACAGACAATATGAGAGCCTCAGTGAGAGCCAGAGAGATGATCATTTCTGTTCAAATGTATAGCCAAAGATCAAAAAGTATTTGACGTCACAGCGCAGGTGTTTTTGGGGCATGAATATATATATATACATTATATGTATGTATATATACACACACAACCGTTAGTTCCATTCCTTGAATCTGACTGGACGAGAGACGTTCAATGAGCACTGATGGTCTGATACCATCAGCACTCGGACGCATCACTGTGTGTATCACTCCGCTTGTGTTCATGCAGTTCTAAACTGAAGTGTAAGAGTTGTGGATATGTGTTGAGAGGTACTGTATAAGTTTTACATTTTATTTTTTTACATTACCTATGTTAGCCAGCAGGTGGTGGCAAAAGATAATTTTTGTGTGTAATATGAGCTGTTGGTGAAGGGAATCCATCAGTCATTTTTTACATACAACAGTGCTCCATGACCGCTCGTATTACTACTACAGCTAGAAGATAGCTTTAAATTACTTTAAACAAACAACTTCAGCATTATGGCTCATCACAGCTTAGAGACATAACAGACTGATTAATTACACAATGTGTGCTGGCAGGAGGACATTGCTGTTTCTATAGTGAAAGATTTTTGCGCATAATTGTTCATTGAACTGTTGTACTATATAAACAATATCACACTCGCAATCGTGCTATATGGCCATAAATCAGCACTGCTGTGATCGCACTCTTGCTCGTGTGATATTGCTTAAAAAAAAAAAAAAAAAAAATTAAAAATAAGTTCCAGCGTCAGCCACTGGGGGCACTTTGGACATTCATATATCATAGACAGATTTAGCTTAACAAAACAATTGACCGCTTGTCGCCGATTTTACTGTGAGATCAGTCTACTCTGACATGATATAAACTGCAGTATACAGCCGCACAAATTTTGAGTTTGATCAAAGCAAAGCATAGTGTACAAACTGAAATCTGGATAAGAACTTGTTTTGCTTAACTCCTCGTTGACAGTTTGTAGGTGAAACATGCAAGTCATTTTGAAATCATAAAAGCGGCAAAGATCAAGGGAGAAAGATCACTTCAATTTGAACAGATTTGCAGATTGCAAAGCATTTTTTCCTTTAAGTTTTCATGCAAGGACACAAAATCTGTTTAAAGTATGTACTTAAAGATGTACACTGTGCTTTTGTTGATTTGGGAAGCCTGACAGCAAGATATCTGCCAAAGAATGATGCAGAATGCTGTGGCTCAGATGAAAAAAGAAAGAAAATCAAAATCAAAAATACAAAATCTTTCATCTTTGAAAGGCAGACTAAACAATGTCAAAGGATGACCCTGTTTTGAAATAAACTTCAGTCCCTTCTGCTCTGTCTAAACTGGGTTTCTCTTAATTAGCCTGTGGTTACTTTCCAATACATCAAAAAACACACACAAATTATTACCCAATCATGCTTTAAATGAGGGGCAGAACTCTAATTAATAAACGTTAAGCAGCCTCAGATGCTGAAATATAACAAATTCGTCTGAGGACAGCAAATTTCCCAAACTTTCCACCTATTGCACTTGAAAACAAAGGCATTATTTGGGTAAATCAATAAATGAGAAACAAGGGCTAAAATGAAAGAAATTAGAATAAAGATGAAAAAAAAAAACAGTTGAATGTGATACTGATATGTGTGCCTTTGCTTGACTCTGCATTATTTATTTGATTTCTCGAAAAGTCAACCAATGGTGGAAATATCAGTTTGTTCGGCCAATGACAGGGGGAGCATTTGGGCAAACAATGTTTATTTTTGCAATGGAGTGCTACTGAGCCCACCAGGGGCGGACAGGCCATTGGGAAAACCGGGACTTTTCCACCACGAAATGCAGAGGGGGGAAAAAGCAATATGAAGAAAAAGACAGCGACAGCTTTCCTTGAATCCTTAAATATTTATGAGTTATTGTTAAAAATCTCTCCCCCAATGGAAAAACTGAATTGTATTTTTACTTTCAGATTTTTACCCAACTGTTTGGCTCTATTCCGTTTGGTGATGCTAGCTAGACTTCAGCTTTAAAACACTCTTACTATCTGTACCTAAATCAATATGTGTATGCATAAGAAAGAAAGGAAGCAAGATAGTTTCAATACTGAAACAAATCCTAATTACTGTACTACAGCATTAACAAAAAAGCCAGAGGGGAAACAAAATATTAAGAGTAGAAAAAAATTACAAATCATCAATCAAAGTCTGTCATAAGCTCTTTGATTGGAGAGGTTTAATAGCACTTACAGTCGCATCAAACACCCCAAGTGCCCTCCAAGACAATTGGATATGTCAAGACGACATGGTGCCAACTGGAATTGGATTTTTAAATAACACACTAACTGGAATCTTGGCAGCAAGAGTCACGTCTGTCCCCTGCGGGAAAGTAGGGACATAAAGGGCTGGAAATTAAGTGAAAGGGCCATCACGGGACTTTGTTTGACCACGTGGCTTGGTGTTAAGCTGTTATATTCATGCCGCCACTTAATGATTTTCATCAAAAATTACATAAATGCCTCCGTTTCATTGGCTGAGGGCATTTCATTTCTTTTTGCACAGCAGTAGAGGTGGGGACATAAAGTGATTTGATTCGTTTATTGCATATTTGTTGGGCACATTTGAGAGAAGAACAAAAAAACTATTTGAGAATAAGTTTCTGAGGGAGGATGAACCAAATGTTAACAAATAATTCAAGATCAACAGTTTCTCAGAGGGGTTGTTGCTTCACATTTGACAAATTAAAGACAAAAGTACCAATTAAAATGTATAAAACCAACAACAACAAAAAAGTGTGCGTTTGGGTGTGTGGAAACCCATGTTTAACTAAAATAACAATGTATTAATCGTTTTAAAACTTGGTGTGTTCATAAAATTTTTTTTTTTTTTTTGCCGTAAACCATGGTTTTGATAGTTTTACTAAAGTAATACTGTAGTATCCATATGGTAACCATGGTTTTACTATAGTAATATTGTAGAAAGCATACTTTGTTTTCCACTAACCATGGTTTTACTATAGAAACCTTATTCATGCTAGCGCCATCTATGATTTTTAATGGGAATGACAACCAGGCTGAACTGCATTTTAAAGTGTTTTTGGATCATTCTGCTGACAAATATTTTTTCAATAACTTATAATATGCAAATAACTCCAGACAACACGAGTTGTGGTAAATCAGATGTGATCTAGGCGCTTAATACAGTTTGTGCCACTGCCATTGAAGAGATGCAAGCCCATCCCTTACAGCCTCGTTGTAATTCCCATTAAAAATCAAAGTTGGCACTAGCGTGAATAAGGTCTATATTATAGAAACCATTTTTTATTGTATTTTTTTTTTTTTTTTCAGTTTTACTACAGTAATGCTGTACAATCCATTCATTAACCATTGTTTTACTACAGTAATGCTGTAGCAAGCATGCTTTTTTTCAAGGTTTTACTATAGTAATATTGCAGTAACTATGACTGTAGTAACCATTAATTTAGCGATTATTATGGTCTACTACAAATGCCATGGTTAAGCTACGGTTTCTATAGTAAAACCATGGTTAATTTTCATAAGGGGGCTATAAAACATTTAGTAATAACCACACAAGTTTTTGTACAAATTTTATTTTGTTCAAAAGGATTTATAACACAATTTCAACTTTATTTTAATCTCTTTTGTACAGACAGTTTTGTCCTTCAAAAAATAAAACCATGCTCTTAAAGGAAATAAATTGCAGATAAAAATCATAAACAGTCCAAGCATTGAACACTCTTAAAGATTGTAAATCATATCTTGTACCTGCCCTGGGGGATGAAATTCTGTATGAAATAATGTCTAGCATGTGGTTTTTACAATGTTGTCCACACTAGATTGGTAGAATTAAATCCAAAACTTGTTTTGCCTGCATTGATTCAAAAGTCAAGGAGAACAAACCAAGAACCATGGGACTTCTAAGAAAAATGCATGTAACAGACAGCAATTAATGCTCAAAAATTGTCTTTCAATGCAATTTAACCCAACCAAAACAAATGTGTCGAGAGAGACGGGCATCTTTGAGTCCTGATGGAAAAGATTTGTCTCGAGTTACGTCCTGCCAGATAACTGATCGGCAGTTTCATAAAAACAGAGAAACTTGAACAGCAAAAAAACTAAATCATGAGAGAAACCAATCAAGGTTCTTACAGTGTTGAATTCCTGAACAACTTCTGAATATCAAGTGTTGGTTGATCACTTTTCTTGAGGTTTGGGTCAAAAGTGGCCAACAAAGATATGACAGAAAAACAATGGTGTGGTGAGGAAGAGAAAATAGGAAACCGAGTTAAATGCCAACGTCAGCATTGTTTGCGAAGATTTTTCATAATATATATATATATATATATATATATATATATATATATATATATATATATATAAAAACAGATCTCCATTGAAAAGGTGAGACCTTTCAAAAGTAATGCTAGGTAACAAAAGACAAAGAAAAAAACAATGCAAGAGAGCCAAAGGCACCTAATTTGAGACACTCCAAGGGACCGGTTTTATCCACTGTGATTTTGTGCATCTAGGCAGCTACGATGCTCATTAAAATCAGAGGATGAGAGGACATGAAAGATTGACAAGCAGAACAGATTTTTTGCTTTCATCTGCGACAGCATTTGCCAAATTCAATTGGAGGATGAAAATGACGTGAGAAATAAGAAAATCGCTGAACACAAACAGGGATTCAGTTGAGGGCTTCTTAATTGGGTCCTCTGGGAAAAATCCTGGCTGCAAAATTTCATTTTTTTTTAGGGTGTTTATTATTGGATGTTAAAGGGATAGTTCAAACACACACACACAAACAAAAAGTATACATGTTTCATAAGGGTGATAAAAGAGCAAGTGAGCGAGATTCTCGATATGGAAATGCTTGTCAGTCATGGTTTTAGCACTATTCTGTCAGCGGAGATGAACGTTTCTAATTAGCATGCACAGGGAGAGAAAATGCTCAGTCCAGCTTCATTTGAGGGTTTTACGATTGTTTTTGCTCTAACAAAAAAAAAAAAAAAAAAAATCAGAGAGACAAGACAAAAGGTAGGGAAAAAATGTGAAGGATGAACAAAAACCTCTGCTGCCCTCTGGTGGTCGCTTTAAAAAGTTCAGGGCAGAGGGATAACCAGTATTGATGAGAGAGAGAGAGAGAGAGAGAGAGAGAGAGAGAGAGAGAGAGAGAGAGAGAATTCAGAGCAGATAATGGAGGATGGGCAGGAGGAACATTAGCTCAGTTGCCGCCCACTCCAGCAGCTGATGTTGTTGTTGTTGTTGTTGTCCCAGTGCCACTGCTCACAGATGGTTTGCCTTTGTGCCAGTGACCTCCACGCCGTCTGCCACTCCCAGCAGACTTTGGCTGAAACAGACCATAAAATGTGTAGATGCCTCCATCATTCTTGTATTTTTATGTTCTGCAACATTTTATGCAAAAAAGCAGCTAGGCATAATACAGAACGCAGAGGTTCTTGAGATCAAGACACTTTTAAATGTTAACATTAATTTTTTTTGACACAACGTCTCAAATTAAGCTAAAACTGATTTTTAGTGGCTTCAGATCGAATGCATTCTTGTGCTAAAAAAGCTAGATGCAACGCATCACACAAAACAGAATGCAGGTTGTCTTGAGACATGCTTTTAAAAATTGACATTCTTTTTTTACTTGACATGTTTAAAATATGTGGAGCTCCTGTGCGAGATGCCGAGATACCCTGTCTTAGGTCAGTTAGAATCACAACTTTATTCAAGAATGTGAAATGTCAGAATAAATACATTTATTTCAGCTTTTATTTCTTTCATCACATTCCCAGTGGGTCAGAAGTTTACATACACTTTGTTAGTATTTGGTAGCATTAAATTGTTTAACATGGGTCAACATTTTAGGTAGCCTTCCACAAGCTTCTCATATTAAGTTTCTGGAATTTTGGCCCATTCCTCCAGACAGAACTGGTGTAACTGAGTCTGGTTTCTAGGCCTCCTTGTTCACTCGCTTTTTCAGTTCTGACCACAAATTTTCTATCAGACTGTGGTCAGTGCTTTGTGATGGCCAGACCAGTACCTTGACTTTGTTGTCCTCATGATGACATTTATTTTGTGATGTACCCCCACAACAGGATGCTGCCACCCCAATGCTTCATGGTCGAGATGGTGTTCTTCAGCTTGCAAGCCTCAACCTTTTCCTCCAAACACAACAATGGTCATTATGGCCAAACAGTTCAATTATTGTTTCATCAGACCAGAGGTGAAGAACTTTCCCAAAAAGTAAATTTTTTATCCTATAAAAAATAAAAAATAAATTTGCACTTGCAAACTGTAGTCTGGCTTTTTTATGGCAGATTTGGAGCAGTAGCTTCTTCTTTGCTGAGCAGCCTTTCAGGTTATGTCGATATAGGACTCGTTTTACTGTGGATATAGATACTTGTCTACCCGTTTCCTCCAGCATCTTCACAAGGTCCTTTGCTGTTGTTCTGGGATTGATTTGCACTTTTCGCACCAAACTACATTCATCATTAGGAGACAGAATGTGTCTCCTTCCTGAGCGGTATGATGGCTGTGTGGTCCCATGGTGTTTATACTTGCATACTATTGTTTGTAAAGATGAACATGGTACCTTCAGGGATGAACCAAACTTGTGGAGGTCCACAGTTTTTCCCAGAGGTCTTGCCTGATTTCTTTTGATTTTCCTTTGATGATGTCAAGCAAAGAGGCAGTGAGTTAGAATGTAGTCCTTAAAATACTTTCACAGGTACACCTCCAATCGACTCCAATTAACCTTTCAGAAGCTAATTAGCTAATTGTCTAAAGGTTTGACATAATGTTCTGGAATTTTCCAAGCTGCTTAAGGGAACAGCTAACTTAGTGCATTTACATTTCTGACCCACAGGAATCGTGATATAGACAATTAAAAGTGAAACAATCTGTAAACAATTGTCAGAAAAATAACTCATGTCATACACAAAGTAGATGTCCTAAACGACTTGCCAAAACTATAGTTTGCTAATATGAAATCGGTGGAGTCAGCACAAAACAGAACGCAGGTGTCTCTAGACATGTTTTAAGTTGTCATTCATTTTTACTTATCACCGCATCTAAAATATTGAATGATGTTGAAAAATATTTTAAAGATCTGTTCTGACCACAAGCAGTCTTGTGCTAAAAAGCTAGATGCATCTCATCATATAAAACAGAATGCAGGAATCTCGAGACATACTTTTAGAAGTTTTTGTGCTTTTTTTTTTTTTTTTTTTTTTTTTTTTTTACATGACACTGTCTCTAAAGTACACATCGTCCCAGCGCGAAATGCTGAAAAATATTTTTTGTGTCTGATCTGAGTGAACGTGTCTTAGAAGCAACGCAGCACATAAAACAGAATGCTGGGGTTTTGAGAACGCTTTTAAAAGTTGACATCTTTTTTATGTCTAAAATATGCGTCGCTCTTGCATGAGTCGCTGAAAAATATTCAGAGGGGCTGTTCAGATCAAACTCATTCTTGTCCTAAGAAAGAAAGCTAGATGCAGCACATAACAGAAAGCAAGTGACTTTTAAATGTTGGATTGAATAATTTTTTTGACACGGTGTGTAAAAGACACGTTATCCCTCCGCGAGATGCTGAAAATATTTTTAGGTGCCATTCAGACCGAACACATTCTTGCACTTGAACAAGCAAAATGCAACTCGTATAACAAAATGCAGGTGCTTCCAAACACACTTTTAGAAGCTGACATTCTCTTTTACTTGACAGTGTCTAAAATATTTGGCATCCCTGTGCGAGATGCTGAAAAACACAACACCACTTAAACAGTTGGATGGATGGACAAAGTGGTCAAAGAAGTCCACGGAGCATGTTTCCATAAAAAACAATGGATAAAGAGCACCTGGAATTACATTTAAATTATTTATTTTAGATAATATAATGCTCTTTTATGTTTAATGTCTAAGTCTCTATCATTAAGTAATTATTAAAGTGTCTATTATTACATAAAAACACATTTGCTTGTAAACACACAGAATCTGTGATTAGTTCAAATGCCATTAACAGTTAACAAACACAAATTTATCATTAGCACACTAATAAACAATACTGGGACCATTTGATGGCAAAATCAATTAACCATTAGGCCTAGATAAAATATATAAATCTTTTTCAGAGGTAATTTGTTGCATTCAAATCCTGTTCAAGAAATAAATCTGCCTAATTCATTACATTAAGGCGAATCATGACTGTAATATCCTATTTAGTAATACAAGCAATGCTCTTAATACTTTCATGTGATTTCTACTACAGCTAATTCGATTTTAAGAAGCTTCAACAGACCTTAACAGGGCTTAAAACCCATTTATCTTCACTTCACATTGCTCTCTAGTTTTTAACTTTTTGTTTCTACCTTTACAAAGTGTCTCGACCGTCCCTGCTGGCTACCGAGACGAGTCACGGAGAGCAAGCAACAGAGAAGAGAACATTTTTTTTTTTAAGATTTTGGATGAATAGGAAAGTGGGATTTGACCAGAACATGTTCTTGACAAGTTGTGTTAGATTCACTCATACATCTGTATTAAAAAAAATAAGAGGCACAGGATTGGCTAACTGATCTGTAAATATAATTGATATTCACAGCTAGATGTAAAAATCTTCAGTTCTGACTTGCTGTTGAGAAATCTGTCTCTTCCTCTCACCGGTTGTCCTGTTTGAGGACTTCCTCCCATCTGTGAAGCATCCTCGCTGGATGCAGAAGTGCCCTCCACCTGTGATGAAGCTTTCTTGGTAGACTGAATCTTAGCTTGAAGCAGCTGTCATACACACAAAAACAACACAGAGGAGTTTCACAAGAAAATACACTGGCTTCTTTTACAACTTAAACGTTTAAAAAAAAAAAAAAAATCTCACTTTTTATATTGAGACTTCAATCATACATATTTGAAAATCTCTGTAAATGTAGAAAAATGTGCTTTTGCTTTTGGGTGAAATGCGGACATTTTCTTGACAAACTTTTGAGAGATACACCCAATTACACATAATTGTAACTTTTTTAAACTCTTTTCGTGAGCTAGGTAATTTGAACTCTGACCTTAGTGATGGTGCCCACGGCCTTGGTCCTACCCTCCCTAAAGACGAGTCTCTGCTCCAAGTGAAGGTACTCAGGGGTCTTAATAAAACGAAAGTGCACAGCGGCTTTGTCGCCCGTCCGTAAACAGTCTTTGTTCATGCCGATGATGGTGGCGGTCTGTCTGATGCTGCCACAGTGAACTTCAACAGATAAATAGATGGAAAAGAAGAAGGAACAGAGTGCAGAAAGATTCAAAGATGTGCACAATGAAAATTCCAAACAAGTAAAGGCCAGTTCATAAATAAATGGTAAATGGTATGCACTGGAGAGTGCCTGCGGTCAGTGACACTTCCGAGTTGTGGGAATGTCCCGATCTAAGGGGAGAGATTGAAACTGCACGCGGCTGATGCGCACTCTGTCGCGGGGACGCTCATCCCTCAAGCGCGCACGCTTAATGCAGCTAGATTATAACGTGATGGCTCAAGACTTATTGAATCATAATATATGTCACTGTTCATTGACAATAAAATTGGCAATATGCAGCTTTATTAATAAGAGGGAGTTTTTTTTTTTTTTGTGAGTTAAAGATGGATTGCAGTGAACAGAAATGTGAGAGAGGAAGTCTTCACCCCCATTATACACTACAAAATACATTTTTGATTTGATTTTGATTCGGCTTGTTTTCCAATATAAATATCTAAAACTCATTTAAAACAACATTTACTTTAGCAGCTCTATTGCAGAAGAAAAAATTGTTATCTGAGAATGTTGAATATAATATCAAAAATGCTAATATTTTTAAATATCTAAAAATCCTTTAAAAAAGATGCATTCACCTGAGAAGCAGCATATAAGATATTTATACTTGCTTTTAGAGAATATATCTTGATTATAATTATATTTTGTCTTTACTGCACTCACTCCAACGCATGTATTTGTATACAAAATACACTTATTGTATATTTCAGATACATTCTCTTAAAGCAAGTAAATGTATCTTGTTTTGAGGGTTTTTAGACAAAAACACTTGATATGATTTTTGCAGTGAATTTCCTACTTTAATACAACCATTTAAGTCGGGCCACAAGCTGAATAATCGGTTAAGAGCTAATGATTAATTGGTGCAATAATCTCAGAACAGTCGAATAATCGTTCTAATAATCGTTAGTTGCAGCCCTGAAGGACAATATTACTTTTTTTTATTATTATTATTATTAGGCAAATATTATAAACAAAAAAAAAGTATGTCACTGTAATCATTTTGGTTTTAACAAAAATAATTATCTAACATATTCAGTTTCATCTGATCTGGCAAAATTCATATTAATATTGATCCTATTAATTTGATATTATAAAAATATATATTTTATTTTAATGTACATTAAATCGGTGACCATATCAGTTACAAACCGATATTTGTGTTATATATTTATAATTTTTTTTATCTGCATTAGTCAGATTAGACTGATAGAAGCAAACAATGTCAAGGCTTGCACCACCCCCCCCCCCCCCCCCACCAATTCAAACAATGCATGTTTTTTTTTTATATTTCAAAAGTAATACATTAATATCCATCTTCTTGCATGAAAATGTTTTAATACCCAGTTTAACTTGCACATTTTGATTCTACATAGAAAAAATGCATTATTCAAAACAGTCAAAACAGCGTAGATCGATTCCATCGTATTCTTTACACCATTCAAAATAATTATCTGCCGAAATGTGTGTATCCTCATTAACTGTCAAAATTTCTTTTTCTCATGTTTTACATGTTAAAAAGCTAATGTTTCTCGTTTTTTAACATATTCTAATGATTTCCATCTTTCCGATTTAGACCACAAACCAGAATTTTTTTGATTTCTGCAAAAAACAAAAGTATGAACTTTTTTCGTTCACCAATTAAAACAGTAAATATTTATAAAGTACTAAATGATTATTCACTTTATGAACATGAAAAGGTTTTTATATCCAATTTCACAAGAAAATTTTACTTTTTTGTGTACAATTTTACTTCAAAATCACATGTAGAAATAAAACATTGAAACAGCATAGATATCATATTGGTTATACCATAAAAATAATTATCTGCCAAAATCTGTGTATGGTCAGTATCTGCCAAAATTTCTAAATCGGTACAGCCCTTATAAATATTTATAAATTGTACATAGTATTAAATAAATACTTTTAGTATTAGACCACAAACTAAAATATATAGTTTTCTGTAATACAAATCTAAAACCATAGGAAAACTTATTCAATAAACCCTCTTAAATCAAGTTTGATTAACCAAATGTGAAAACTACTCTAGTACATTCATTTGACCTAATTCAACCAAATTGTGTTGGCTCAATCAATATTAATTTTTAAAGTGCAGTACCAGAAAGAGGTCTTCAAATATATATACAGCATTAAACACAATAACAGTCACATCTATGTCTCCTCTGCTCACCCATAGCTTGGTATCTTGGAGATATCGTAGTCGGATGGTGCAGCACCAGAATCTCAGCCTCAAACTCCCAGCACGCCTGTGGATTGAGACGGGGCGACACCATCACCATTCCCTTCCTGATAGACGAACGCTTGATCTTCTTCAGTGCGAATGAGGCCGTCTGCCCACCACGCACTTCTTTCACAGACATTCTCTTACGGTGGATGGATTTGATCACGATGGGGATAAAGGCACCCAGAGGGTTGGGACCAAGAAGCAGAGTGTCATTAAGGCGAATTAATCCACGTAAAGTAGTCCCGGATACGACAGTGCCTACACCCTGAGGAACATCACGCAAGGTTGAAATGATCTATGGACAGGTAAAACATAACTTGACAGGTCCAGAACCTTTGAAAGTGTGTGTTTCTCTTACCGGAACTGAATATGTTTCATCAATCTGAAATTCTGGAGGTTCGTCATCTTTAAATGTCGTTCTGGAGGACAGCAGATTCAAGAACATTTTCAACAGGTCCATGTTTTCACCCGTTACGTTGGAGATCTGGAAAATTGGGCACATCCTTCACAAAAACACAGACAAAATGCTTTGGTTTAGTGTGTAGTGATTATTTCAGGCAACTTTCATAATAACTTGTTTTAAAGTGACACTCCAAATGTTCTTGGGTTAACTCAATATGGCAGGTTTTCTGGCAAACCCAAAGCAAAAACATTTTTACGCATCTCTGTTCGGGAAATAACCATCTTTGTTCTGAATTGTATACATTTCACTTCTCTGCCTTCTTGCTTTCCAAATAGTAATAGTGATGCTTGCTCTCTCAAAAAATAAATAAAATAGCTTTCACCATCATCATCATCATCATTTTACTTAATCATCTCATGTAAAAGTTACTAAACAATTCCATGTAACCAAGAGAACTTGGTTACATGAGTTGATTCAACTAAAAAAAGTTCCTTGTCAGCTTTACTTAAAGGGATAGTTCACCCAAAAATTAAAATTCTCTCATCATTTACTCACCCTCATGCCATCCCAGATGTGTATTACTTTCTTTCTTCTGTAGAACACAAATTAAGATTTTTAGAAGAATATCTCAGCTCTGTAGGTCCATACAATGCAAGTAAATGGGTGCCAAAAATGTTAAGCTCCAAAATCCACATACGAGCAACATAAGTACTCCAGACGACTCTGGAGATAAAATCCATATCTTCTGAAGCAATATGACAGGTGTGAGTGAGAAACAGATCAATATTTAAGTCCCCTTTCCTTCACTTTCACCTTCTGTTTTTGGTGATTCTTATTATTCGTGCATATCGCCCCCCTACTGGGCAGAAAGTAGAATTTATGGTAAATATGACTTAAATATTGATGTTTCTCACTCACACCTATCATATTGTGTCTGAACACATCCACACCATTGGAGTCGTATGGATTACTTTTATGCTCCCTTTATGTGGATTTTGAAGCTTTGAAATTTTGGCACCCATTCACTTGCATTGTATGGACCTACTGAGCAGAAATGTTCTTCTAAAAAGCATTATTTGTGTTTTGCAGAAGAAAGAAAGTCATACACATGTGGGATGGCATGAGAGTGAGTAAATCATTAGATAACTTTCATTTTTGGGTGAACTATCCCTTAAATCCATGTGTATTTATACTAAATTAATATTTTTTGTTTGGTTACCTGAAACTGGGCAGAGTTCACAGCATGCTCTGCATGAGATTTGACAGGTATGTTCAAATGTTCAGATTAAGTGTTATTTTTACGTTTTATGTTGTAGTTTTGGGGGTTACCATCATGTTGAAGAGTGGAGATTCAGTCAAGATTGAGGACCAATACATTTTGAGTACTCAACATATTGCTTTATCCACTGAGCAATTACAGTGCAGCTAACCGTAGCATAGTAACCAAGTTGCACTCAGTCAGTAGTGCATCCCATCAGCGAGTGTTTAGCATACTAAACTTTTGGGTCACTAGCTTGCATTTCAGTTTCCACTGAGTCATTTTGTCATTATACATTTTGTTGGGTTTACTTCATTCATTAAATTAACTTGATGTATTCAAGTTGAAATTACACGGTACATTTAACTTATGATAACTTGTGGAAACATGTGGAACCACTTTCCACAACTGAAACAAGTAATGCCAAAGAGTTATTTTTCAAGTGCCACTGGTAAATAAAACAATGTGGTTTAATGGAATTACACTACAAAGTATATGAGACTTGGAAAGATGTTCAACTGATATAAATATCAAAATCTGCCAAAATTATTGACAAAAATGGATTTAAGTGGAGGCTAGTGCAAGAGGTACAGAGAATTAGGTTAAATTACCTCTCTGAACTAAAGTTTGATGCTGTAACGATGACATCATCTTTGTTTTGCACCAAAACTGGAATTTTTCTGCATCCCGGAGACTTGAGTAGCCTCTGTAATAACTTTAATGTCTCTGTAAAACACAAACATTAGCAAATCAAGACACAGCTGTCAATACTGCAGTGCACACTACGGTGAATGTCTGGACTGACATTTCAAATTTAATCACGATGCGCTAAAGCAGAATGAAGGCATTGCGTTACCTTGTAGGATGTTAGCTGGACACATGTCAATCTTAGTGACGACAACAAAGACGGGAACGTTGAGTGCCAGAGCGAGACCGAGGTGCTCTTTAGTCATGCCAACGATTCCTGCATTACTGCCCACCTTCGAGACAAAGAGAAAAGTAGAGTGGACCAGATAGCTCAGTAGTACAGACACCTGAGGCACTTTCTTCCCATCCTCTACAGAATTGTTGGGCGATGTCTTATATCGGCACAAATGATAAACCCTTCGTATCTAGTAATTATATCCACATATATAAAAAAACAGTTGAAATTGGGATAAAATTAAGTTAATTAAAATCAAAGAAAACACTAACAATTAAAAACAAAACAAAATCATTGCGATCTACCAGTTTAGGGTGTGACGATCCATGGGCCTTAATCTCAAGATTATCTTTTTTTAAACTTTGTCATTTGATTTTATTTCTCATGTGACCCCTGACTGGTGAGAAATAAAATGACAAAAAAAAAAAAATCTAAAAAAGGAATGTGAATAATTTTTCTCTTTAAATGTATTTTATTGCAATGTATAATGTAAAAAAAAAAAAAAAAAACATTTTTCATTACTTTTTCGGTACTTTGAAAATGTGTATCTACCGTCTAAAACGTTATAAATAAACCCTTCGGTAAACACCACTTTAACCGTGCATATATATCTAATAATTACAGTGAGCAAAATAAGTATTTGAACACCCTGCTATTTTGCAAGTTCTCCTACTTAGAAATCATGAGGGGTCTGAAATTGTCATCGTAGGTGCATGTCCACTGTGAGAGACATAATCTAAAAAAAAAAAAATCCAGAAATCACAATGTATGATTTTTTTAACTATTTATTTGTATGATACAGCTGCAAATAAGTATTTGAACACCTGAGAAAATCAATGTTAATATTTGGTACAGTAGCCTTTGTTTGCAATTACAGAGGTCAAACGTTTCCTGTAGTTTTTCACCAGGTTTGCACACACTGCAGGAGGGATTTTGGCCCACTCCTCCACACAGATCTTCTCTAGATCAGTCAGGTTTCTGGGCTGTCGCTGAGAAACACGGAGTTTGAGCTCCCTCCAAAGATTCTCTATTGGGTTTAGGTCTGGAGACTGGCTAGGCCACGCCAGAACCTTGATATGCTTCTTACAGAGCCACTCCTTGGTTATCCTGGCTGTGTGCTTCGGGTCATTGTCATGTTGGAAGACCCAGCCTCGACCCATCTTCAATGCTCTAACTGAGGGAAGGAGGTTGTTCCCCAAAATCTCGCAATACATGGCCCCGGTCATCCTCTCCTTAATACAGTGCAGTCGAACTGTCCCATGTGCAGAAAAACACCCCCAAAGCATGATGCTATCACCCCCATGCTTCACAGTAGGGATGGTGTTCTTGGGATGGTACTCATCATTCTTCTTCCTCCAAACACGGTTAGTGGAATTATGACCAAAAAGTTCTATTTTGGTCTCATCTGACCACATGACTTTCTCCCATGACTCCTCTGGATCATCCAAATGGTCATTGGCAAACTTAAGACGGGCCTTGACATGTGCTGGTTTAAGCAGGGGAACCTTCCGTGCCATGCATGATTTCAAACCATGACGTCTTAGTGTATTACCAACAGTAACCTTGGAAACGGTGGTCCCAGCTCTTTTCAGGTCATTGACCAGCTCCTCCCGTGTAGTTCTGGGCTGATTTCTCACCTTTCTTAGGATCATTGAGACCCCACGAGGTGAGATCTTGCATGGAGCCCCAGTCTGAGTCCCAGTCATGTTTAGCTTCTTCCATTTTCTAATGATTGCTCCAACAGAGGACCTTTTTTCACCAAGCTGCTTGGCAATTTCCCCCGTAGCCCTTTCCAGCCTTGTGGAGGTGTACAATTTTGTCTCTAGTGTCTTTGGACAGCTCTTTGGTCTTGGCCATGTTAGTAGTTGGATTCTTACTGATTGTATGGGGTGGACAGGTGTCTTTATGCAGCTAACGACCTCAAACAGGTGCATCTAATTTAGGATAATAAATGGAGTGGAGGTGGACATTTTAAAGGCAGACTAACAGGTCTTTGAGGGTCAGAATTCTAGCTGATAGACAGGTGTTCAAATACTTATTTGCAGCTGTATCATACAAATAAATAGTTAAAAAATCATATATTGTGATTTCTGGATTTTTTTTTTTAGATTATGTCTCTCACAGTGGACATGCACCTACGATGACAATTTCAGACCCCTCCATGATTTCCAAGTGGGGGAACTTGCAAAATAGCAGGGTGTTCAAATACTTATTTTCCTCACTGTATATGCAGTTGCCATACGTCCACACCTAAAAAGTAAAAATTGGCTAAACTGCTTCAAAAATGGAGTGAACTTATGTCCTAAAGCACATTTTATATGAATATTTATATTAAATTTGATCATACATTACTTCAATATTTTTATTATGAATTTTGTTTCATTGGAATTTATATGACTTATATGGCTGAAAATGAAAATCTTAAAAAGGAACATTCATTACTTTTTTTTTGGAGAAATGAATGATAATTTTTGTTTATACCATTCACCCAACTACTCCTCTCTCACCATAAGCATGCAGAAGTCCGGTAGGTGCCCAGTCATGCCAAAAACAGTGGTCTTCAGGTATTTCTCGTGCCCCGCCAGATCGATGAAGGTGACGACCTTTGACGACCTCTCACAGATCTTGGTCCAGTCTAGACTGCCCCCATGACTGTCCGGTTTGTTGACCACCTGCCCATCCTGGTCGAAGCCCAGTATGTCATTGCCGACGCTGCTGGTGCGACCGCTCTCCATCTCGTGTTTGTGTCGGAAGAGCTTTTGTCGTGCAAATCCGCGACCGTTGTCGAGTTCGCCATGAGTAAGGACACCCAATAGTGTGCTTTTACCGGCATCTACGTTACCAACAACTGCAACTCTGAGAATAATTAAGAGGCAAGAAGATATAAGATAAATAAGATATTCAAGTAATAATTCAATAATGTCAAATCTGATTTAATGGCATAGATGAGGAAAATATCGCCCCCTTGAATACTGAGGTTTGTTTCCACCACAGCAACGCAAGAGTGCACGTTAAAAATGTTAGCATTTGCATATTTGCCAGAAACAAATATCTAGCCGAATACATCTCTCTAACCTAACTTCCAAGAAGTCGGCCTCTCCCACCCTGCGCCGAATGAGGTAATCCCGGACTCGTCCCACCGCCTCCACTCTCTCTCGCAGTAGAATCAGATCAGCATCAGCCTGCTCACATAGCGACCGCACTGTAGCAACAGCTGCTTCCATATCCCTCTCATCCAGACCATAATCACCTCCGTCTGAGAAAGAGACACAAAAATATGAATCGCCGCTCTGCAATAAATAGCCCATTTACGTCAAGATCCATTTAAAAAATAAAGTAATCAAAGGCGAGAAATTACAAAAGAATGGTAAACAATTGATTAAACACAAATCTGGCTTGAAAGGCCAAAATAAATAAATGCCAGATGGGCAAGTGCCAACATTGGTTAGGACCTGGTCAACAAATATTACACATTATTCCAGTGCATTGTGGAATGGATGATTCTGATTGGTTAACGTGTTCAAAGGATGTGAGCATGAGCCAAAGATTAAAAAGCACATTATACTTGATGACACTTCTTGTCTCACCTGTTCCCATTCCGACCATATAGATGGTCTCTCTACAGCCTTCTTCCATTCGTTCTCGCAGCTGCTTGAGTAAACAGTCATACTGTCCTCCAGTAGGGCTGACCAGCGCCAGCTGACAGCAAACAACAGATATTATCATTAAATTGTACATATACACAATAAAGAAATGTGTAGGATGTTCACTTAACACCCCAGTCTGCTGTAGATGTTTATTAACTTACTATAAAACCTGAGGCATGTTTCAAACATGATCAGATCAAAGAGGGGTTGGGAGAGCTTTGCCCCCCCCCCCAAATTTGCATCTGATGCCCCGCCCTGACTGACGGCTAAACAATCACCCCCCCTAATAAACATACAAGTGCAATTTGTTACTGTACTTTAAAATAGCAATTCCCTGATATATAAACAGGGATGGAAGGGTTACTTTTGAAATGTATTCAACTACAGATTACATGCTCTAAAATGTAATTTGTAACATATTCTGTTAGATTACTCAAGGTCAGTAATGTAATCTAAATACTTTGGATTACGTCTTCAGCACTGGTAGATTTTTCACTTGTTTTGACTATAAAAAAATCTGCCAGTCCAGTAAGACAAAATACACATGTTAAAAATACATTCTCTGAAAAACCCAAATATCTTATGCAATGTTGTTTCTAAACCAAGATAAATCAAAATTATCTAGTTTTAAGGATTTTTAGATATTTTTACAGGATAACAATACAAAAATTATCATCAAGAATACGATTTTCGCCCTATTATCAAAGGTCTTGCTAGAAAAAATTAATTATGATCGAACGTGAATTTTCTTGATATAAAAATACGATCGTGTCTTGTAACATGTGCATGTAAAATGGCTAGAAATAGCATTTTAGCTTAGCATAAAGCTAACGATTCACACAAGATTTATTTCTATTTCTTCTGCTCCAAACTTACTTCAAACGTACTTCTCTGTCTGCTCCTATGAATGTAACACATCATAAGAAAGTGTTTCACCGCTGTTCAAATGCAGTTTGGATCGCATCATTTATATGTACAAATGTTTTCCATCTGAAAGGACTAAATATTAAATGTAACAAATGACAATAAAATGCAAAGTAATCTCTTCAGTAATCAAAATACTTTTTGAATGTAACTGTATTCTAATTACCAATTATTTAAATTGTAACTGTAGTGGAATACAGTAACTAATATTTTGTATTTGAAATACGTAATCCCGTTACATGTATTCCGTTACTCACCAACCATGTATTTAAAATAAAAAAAATCCCCAAAAGTGACACTTAAATATGTATAAATATGTTAAATATGTACCAAATAGCAGGAAAGATACCAAGATGCCAGTCTTTTTTTGCAAATTACAATACAAATTTTGCATTTGTAAGTGTGGCAAACGCCTCCAAATACCTGTTGCATTCAGAAATCAGTGCTGTACACTTAACTAGTTAAACATTTAGACACCCAAACTATGTGTTTTTATATTGCACATCAAAACTGGCATGCGATAAAACTGTGTACTTTCAAATTCACCATATCATAGTTAATGTTCTGGTTTCAAGCATTTAACTTGAGTCATCGCTGCTGATTTGTCAGCTGGCACATACATGCAGCCAACGTGTCACTCATGCAACTGTCTCATGCGATCTGCTTTGGCAGTTGTTTAGATACTAAAAGCCTTTAAACATGAGTCAAGTATGAAATAAACATTTGCAATGATTCTTGCACATATAGAAGCGTGAACACCAGCTGTCAGGCCTGATATCCACCTTGCTGGTGAGGTCCAAGTGATCCTCGGCGTCTCCGTTCTGGTTCTCGCCGGTCTCGCTGCTCTCATTGCCGGTCGGATCCTTCGCGCAGTCCGGGTCCGGTGCGAACATGCATGCCGGAACCATCGACTCCACCGCCGGGCTTAAGCTGGACTCTGTCGCCGCCATGCGCTTCAGCCTGGGTCTGGGAAAGAGTTTTAAATGCAATGTTTTTTCCCCGTCTGATCTAAATCGAGCGTAAGTTGCTGTTCATTTTACAACTTCTTCATAATTTTTTTTACCAACTTTACATTTGACATGTTTTCTTGCGGAGATATGTCTATGAAAATGTGGAATATTTTAACAAACGTTGCCACTTGGCATTTTGTAAAAACATTGCTTTATTACAAATCGACTGTTTGCAACGTACCCGGCGATACGTACTACACGCACTTGTAGCGTAAACAATATGGGAAAAAATGGAGATACGCCTACTCATGAATAATTCATCATCTGCAGCGAGGCAAGCAAAGTTCTGAAATTGCTCACTCTAGGAAACTATGAACCTGTTTAATATTTGTAGCTCCATGGTAGTTTGAAAAAAGACGTTTGAAGACATGGTTGTCCGTAAAACTTTACGAACGTTTCAACGTCGTAGTCTGTATTTGAAGAATATTTGCGCTTTTAGTACAACCTGTACGGCAGCTCTGTCGAGACCCGCCTACTCATGAATAATTGATTAACAGGAAAGACTGAATAAGTCCTTTTAAAGTCCTCAAATTTAAAAGTAAAGCATGATTGTGATTGTAACTATTAGCTCGGGTTGAAATACAATGAAAATTAAAAATATTTAATTTATAGCTAAAATTAATTTCTAATATATATTTTTAATTAAAGCAAATATTAATTAAACAAATAAGGAAATTATAAGTACTAAACAGTGCCACTGAAAATGGCCACTGCAGGGTCTTGGAGTGTGTGAACACCAGGTGGCAGTGTTCTGTCATGCATTGTTTGCCTCTTTTAATGTACTATAATATATAATATACAATAAATTATCATATATATCATGTAACATAATGATTCAAATGTATAAAAAACATAAACTAATACAAATAAATGTTTTATCAGTGATACATTTCCCTATATTTTAGTATTTAGTCCATCTATGCAGTGTCTATATTAATTATTTTATAATTATAGTTTTTTTGATAACACTACATATTTTCCGTTTATCAGATTCCATAAAATTGAATGTTAAAAATAACATTAAAATAATACATTTCATTCGTTTTAAATGTATTTTACTGCTACCTTTCCTTGCACTTAATTATTACATAATGGTAAGCTGCAAAGCTTGTTAAATTAAGACCAACATCAACATGTCAGCATGTGACATATCTGTTCACTCCAGCACATTGAAGATATTAGTACAATTACATGTGTTACCTTGGCCACTTGGCCAACTTTGTTCTACTGCCAGGTTTTTCATCTTAGTACACTTACTAACTATGTTGATATGTACTGCAAAACTCACAGATTTCTGCTTTATTCTTTACTGCTTTAACAGATGCCTGGAAGCGCCTGGTACCCTCTTTCCGGCCAACCTTTGATTTCAACCAGCTAAATGAAGTGTAAATTGTTTTCATGAGTTTATTTTTACAGTTTGGTTGATAATTGGTGTAAGTTGTGTGTGCAGATGTGCAATTATATTTAGGAAAAGAGTGACAGTTCAACTTGTACTCAGCAACAGCCTCCAAAAAGAACCCAAACAGGAAAGCTTGTATAGTGCTTTCTGCATTCTGCGCAGTAAACACTGTATGCAATCTACTTGTAAATAGTAATTGTAATAAACAGAATTATGCACTGTTAAATGTTTCATTCAGTAGTGCATTCAATGTTTGTCACATGACCTCATTGTGATTCATGTTTAATATTAGCGAGTGGAATCCAGGCACATCAGATTTTTTAGTACTATTTATTATTATTATTATTATTATTATTATTTTGCATTTTTATTCCAAGTTTGTGTAAAAATGTATTGTGTAGTGCACATTTTGGCAAATGTAGTAGGTCATCCAGGTATTCTCTGCAAACAGAAATGCACAGTATTCATACTATATACTGCAGAAATACTAAAAATGGAAAGCTAGATTGCCGTTGTTAATATAAAGCCTGTCTGAGATTGGATATTTACCTCTAGAGAGCAACATTTGACAGCAAATGCAAATTATGAACTGCAAGTCAAATAAACAGAAGAATAGCATTATGTTATCAGAATTTTGGGCAGTAGGTTAATTGCAAACGATCATGTAGGTTACTAAATAAATAAACTAGTGCATCTGATCATATTGATCATATATATGATATTTACTTCTTTACAATATATACATATATGTATAATGTTTACAGTAAATTATCATTCGTCTAATCATTCGTCTAATTTAATTGTAGAAAGGTGGTCCAATTCTGTTCAGCCTTTCCTTGGGAAAGAAAATTTCCTTGGGACCATTTTTTAATTTACACAGCTTTTACCTTTATGCTAGTAGTGAAAGACATCATGACCAGAGAACCTGTTCATCATTTTGAGTGACTAAGAGAGAGAGAGACCACATTAGACAGATAAAGTCTGATGTAGTGACACCAGAGGTGATCCTTCTTGAAAATGATGGTTCTCTCCTCTCCTCTTCTCTCCTTTCCTCTCCTCTTCTCTTCTCTCATTTCCTCTCATCTTCTCTCCTTTCCTCTCCTCTTCTCTTCTCTCCTTTCCTCTCCTCTCCTCTTCTCTTCTCTCCTTTCCTCTCCTCTCCTCTTCTCTCCTCTTCTCTCCTTTCCTCTCCTCTCCTCTTCTCTCCTTTCCTCTTTTCTCCTCTCCTCTTCTCTCCTCTCCTTTCCTTTCCTCTTCTCTCCTTTCCTCTTCTCTCCTTTCCTCTTCTCTCCTCTCCTCTTCTCTCCTCTTCTCTCCTCTTCTCTCCTCTCCTCTTCTCTCCTCTCCTCTCCTCTCCTTTCCTCTTCTCTCCTCTTCTCTCCTCTCCTCTCCTCTCCTTTCCTCTTCTCTCCTCTCCTCTTCTCTCCTCTCCTTTCCTCTCCTCTTCTCTCCTCTTCTCTCCTTTCCTCTCCTTTCCTCTCCTCTTCTCTCCTCTTCTCTCCTTTCCTCTCCTCTTCTCTCCTTTCATCTCCTCTTCTCTTCTCTCCTTTCCTCTCCTCTTCTCTCCTCTTCTCTCCTTTCCTCTCCTCTTCTCTCCTCTCCTCTTCTCTTCTCTCCTTTCCTCTTCTCTCCTCTCCTCTTCTCTCCTCTTCTCTCCTCTCCTCTTCTCTCCTTTCCTCTTCTCTCCTTTCCTCTTCTCTTCTCTTCTCTTCTCTCCTTTCCTCTCCTCTCCTCTTCTCTTCTCTTCTCTCCTCTCCTCTTCTCTCCTTTCCTCTCCTCTTCTCTTCTCTCCTTTCCTCTCCTTTCCTTTCCTCTCCTTTCCTCTCCTCTCCTCTTCTCTTCTCTCCTTTCCTCTCCTCTTCTCTCCTTTCCTCTTATCTCCTTTCCTCTTCTCTTCTCTCCTTTCCTCTCCTCTTCTCTCCTCTCCTCTTCTCTCCTTTCCTCTCCTCTTCTCTTCTCTCCTTTCCTTTCCTCTCCTCTTCTCTCCTTTCCTCTCCTCTTCTCTCCTCTCCTTTCCTTTCCTCTCCTCTTCTCTTCTCTCCTCTTCTCTTCTTTCCTTTCCTCTCCTTTCCTTTCCTCTCCTTTCCTTTCCTCTTCTCTCCTTTCCTCTCCTCTTCTCTTCTCTCCTTTCCTCTCCTCTTCTCTCCTTTCCTATCCTCTCCTTTCCTATCCTCTTCTCTCCTCTTCTCTCCTCTTCTCTCCTTTCCTCTTCTCTCCTTTCCTCTCCTCTCCTCTCCTTTCCTTTCCTCTTCTCTTCTCTTCTCTCCTCTTCTCTTCTTTCCTTTCCTCTCCTTTCCTTTCCTCTCATTTCCTCTCCTTTCCTTTCCTCTCCTCTTCTCTCCTTTCCTCTCCTCTCCTTTCCTCTTCTCTCCTCTTCTCTCCTCTCCACTTCTCTCCTCTCCTTTCCTCTCCTCTTCTCTCCTTTCCTCTCCTTTCCTCTCCTCTTCTCTCCTCTTCTCTCCTTTCCTCTCCTTTCCTCTCCTCTTCTCTCCTTTCATCTCCTCTTCTCTTCTCTCCTTTCCTCTCCTCTTCTCTCCTCTTCTCTCCTTTCCTCTCCTCTTCTCTCCTCTCCTCTTCTCTTCTCTCCTTTCCTCTCCTCTCCTCTTCTCTCCTCTCCTTTCCTCTCCTCTTCTCTCCTCTCCTCTTCTCTCCTTTCCTCTTCTCTTCTCTTCTCTTCTCTCCTTTCCTCTCCTCTCCTCTTCTCTTCTCTCCTCTCCTCTTCTCTCCTTTCCTCTCCTCTTCTCTTCTCTCCTTTCCTCTCCTTTCCTTTCCTCTCCTTTCCTCTCCTCTCCTCTTCTCTTCTCTCCTTTCCTCTCCTCTCCTCTTCTCTCCTTGCCTCTTATCTCCTTTCCTCTTCTCTTCTCTCCTTTCCTCTCCTCTTCTCTCCTCTTCTCTCCTTTCCTCTCCTCTTCTCTTCTCTCCTTTCCTCTCCTTTCCTTTCCTCTCCTCTCCTCTTCTCTTCTCTCCTTTCCTCTTATCTCCTTTCCTCTCCTCTTCTCTCCTTCCCTCTTATCTCCTTTCCTCTTCTCTTCTCTCCTTTCCTCTTCTCTTCTCTCCTTTCCTTTCCTCTCCTCTTCTCTCCTTTCCTCTCCTCTTCTCTCCTCTCCTTTCCTTTCCTCTCCTCTTCTCTCCTCTTCTCTTCTTTCCTTTCCTCTCCTTTCCTTTCCTTTCATTTCCTCTCCTTTCCTTTCCTCTCCTTTCCTTTCCTCTTCTCTCCTTTCCTCTCCTCTTCTCTTCTCTCCTTTCCTCTCCTCTTCTCTCCTTTCCTATCCTCTTCTCTCCTCTCCTCTTCTCTCCTTTCCTCTCCTTTCCTTTCCTCTCCTTTCCTCTCCTCTCCTCTCCTCTTCTCTCCTTTCCTCTTATCTCCTTTCCTCTCCTCTCCTTTCCTTTCCTCTTCTCTTCTCTTCTCTCCTCTTCTCTTCTTTCCTTTCCTCTCCTTTCCTTTCCTCTCATTTCCTCTCCTTTCCTTTCCTCTCCTCTTCTCTCCTTTCCTCTCCTCTTCTCTCTCCTCTCCTTTCCTTTCCTTTCCTCTCCTCTTCTCTCCTCTCATTTCCTATTCTCTCCTCTCCTCTCCTCTCCTTTCCTTTCCTCTCCTCTCCTCTTCTCTCCTCTCCTTTCCTTTCCTTTCCTTTCCTCTCCTCTTCTCTCCTCTCATTTCCTATTCTCTCCTCTCCTCTCGTTCTCCCTTAGAAACATTGGCCTTTTTGTGCTGCTTGATTAAAATTCTAGTTCTCGTGGAGTCACAGGTCAGTCGAGAGCCGTGGCCAATTAGGGATTGAGGAAACCAGTGGTCTATGTGGTTGAGTTAAGAAAGAAATGTGGTGAGTTTTTTTACACAACCGAACAGGGAGAGAACACTTAAACACATCTGAGTGACTTATCCCAATGTGCAAAGTATGTCTATCCTATTTCTAAAATACAAAAGCCAGAAAGAGTTAGTAGACTTAACAAGTGTGGGAACTCTTTTAACCCCCCCCCCCCCCCCCCATTTAGGCTGATAACTTGTCTTTGAGGTAAGCAATTTGATTGACTTTCTGTAGATGGCAGTAAAACACCCCCATACCTAGAATTTGACTCTATTTTACAATTGCATCCTTTTTATCACTCACACCCAGACTTAAGTGTGGATTTTATTTATGATAACTGGGCCACAAAGACACTCTCTGCCTCTCTATTACATTCAGAGACAAAGATTTTGAAGACTGCGGTTACTAGGCCTCCGAACATATTTATATGGCTTCCTTATGCAATTGTCTATAGAGAAAGGTTTTAAAATCGAGGAAAGCGGCATCATCTGAAAGTGACTTTGTAAAATATAAATACATGGTTTTGTCACTTTCTATGACAGTTCAATTTGCAGAGAAGTTGTTTATACTACAGAAACATTTGCCTATAAATAAAGAAAATGGCAAATAAAGCACATAATTAATAATACAAAAGAGCAAAATGTGCCTCCATTTCAAATTTCCTTTCTTTTTGTAATTATATAATGGAAACATTATTTTGAATGTATGATGATTTCATATGGATATCAAAGTGATACGTATGTGTAATTAGTCATTGTGTAAAGTCACCTCAGAATGAAAGATAATAATAAAAATAATTAAAGATAATTAATAATTAATGAAAATAATAATAAAATACAAATAAAAGGTTTCTGACTTTTCATCTCACAATTGTGACTATTTCTCATATTTGTGAGTTTATATCTCAGAATTGTGATTTTATATCTTGCAATTTCAAATTTGTATCTCGCAATTAGGACTTTACATCTCGTAATTGCGAGTGTATATCTTGCAGTTGTGACTTTATTTCTTGGAAGATTATATCTCATGATTCTGAGTTTGTCGCAAATTTGATTTACATCTCGCAATTGCAACTTTATATTTCGCATTTGTGAATTTGTCGCAATTTAAAATGTATATCTCGAATTGTGACCATATCGCAATTTCTAAATAATATATCGCAATTGTGGCTAAATCTTACAATTTCAAATTTATATCTTGCAATTTCTAGTTAAAAAAATCGCAATTCTGACTTAATATTTTGGAATTTCAAATTTATATCTCGCAATTGTGAATTTGCATCCTGCAATTGGGACTATATCCCACTATTGCAACTTTATTTCTCGTAATTGTGAATTTACATCCTGCAATTGTGACTATATCTCGCAATCGCGACCTTGTATCTCACATTTGCGAATTGCGAACCGCCGCCTCATGCCCCACCCCACGCAAGATGCCGCCCTGGGCGACTGCTCATGTCGCCCATGCCTAAATCTGCCACTGTTGCAATTGTGATAATACACATTGAAATTCTAAGTTTATATCTTGCAGTTGTGACTTTATGTCTTGCAATAGCGACTTTTATTTCTTGGAAGTTTACATCTCATGATTCTGAGTTTATGACACAAATTTGAATGTACATATCGCAATTACAACTATATTTTTCGCATTTGTGAATTCGTGAATTGATATCGCAATTAAAATGTTTATCTCAATTTTGAAATAATATTTTGCAATTAGGACTATATCCCTATTGCGACTTTATATCTTATTATTGCGAATTTATATCTTGCAATTGTGACCATATCGCATATGAACCAAAAACATTGCAATGTGCAATTCAGGTTCAAAACCTGCACCGTTAAATCTTGCAAAAACAAGGTTTACTTCAAATTCGCTTCATGCTAAATAACGCACTAGGCAAATGTACATTGATATGTATTCATCTGTGTTGCTTAAAAACCTTTTGAAATTACTTAATAATCTGTAACAGCTCCATAGACCAATACACTTACCCCCTGAAATCTCATGAATTACACACAGCACAAGATATGCTGACATGCAAAAACTAAATATTTCATACATAGAAAGGACACCTTCCTAGATTTGAGGACAATCATGACAAAATTGCATTAAAACAAGTATTTACGGCACCATTACATGTCTACCGGCATGGTGATGTCTTTTTAATGAATATATCCTCTTTAAAAGGCAGGAGACTTGGCCTCAAATTCTTTTGTATTAGGCATAAAGTGTACAAAAAATAAAAATCAATTACTCTTATACAGTATGTGTGTACTTTTTATTCCATTTCATAAAACCCAGATAAAGGCATCAGAAAATCTCGCCACTTTAACTGGCTGCCAGAAACATGTCCCTGAATCAAATTTATAGAATTAAATTTGATTGAATCGGATTTGCTTTCATTCCTCTTGTCCCTCTTGTTCCTTAAATGGAAATAAATCAACAGGCAAAATCTCACAGTGCTTCATTATGTTCATTGTTTTCTGAGTGCTTGGAAAGGTAGTTTATGATTTCGTATTTTACTGTTGGTTTTTTTCTTCTAAGAATTATTTATATGTTTCCTGTGCCATGACTATATAATCAATATACTATAACATACAACCTCAGTGACCCTCAAGAAGCGAGAGAGAGAAAGATACAGTTGGAACAGTGTATATTGTATGGCTTGTGTTTGTTGTTTTTTTATGTACAATGAACTGGATATTACCTCTACTCTTGAGTAATCAATCTCCCTCCAGATTTATGTTAAGAATAATTTAACTAAACAATTTTAGAGAAGTCTCTTTCTCTCAGTCTCTCTCATTCACACAAGCTCTTATCAGCTCATATTTACCATGTTAAACAATTCATTGCCTCTTAGTGTTTAGAGACAAATCAGAAACAGCTGGTTGAAATCGGTCTGTGCTTACTGAAATTCAAAACACTGCCTCCAGTGGCCAAAGTTTTGTGTGTTTGGACATGCATGAGCTCCATTTTCCAGGTGTAATGTGCACAGAGGGGCGCCAAAAGCGAGTTGTGAAGTGAACTGTTTTCAGCTGTACAGTCAGAAATATAATGAGGAATGCATACTTTATAATCTGTACGCTACCCTCAACCTAAACCCCAAACCTAACCATCAGTGGAGATAAAATTTAATTTTAAAGGGAAAAATTAAACCACTGAATCGCTCTCTTCACCTATCATGCGAATGCAAACACTTCCTGGTTTTCACATTGGATCCAAACCCAGGTCTCCCATGCAGCTGATGCAACTCACTTCTGATTACGCTAGAAAGGAAGGTAAACACTGGAGACGATGCAAAAATGTCTGAAAGGAGGATGGCATAATGTGGTCAATCCTACTTGAACTCTCAGAAACAATATACATACAGACTTCCTGTGTGATAATGTTGTTGTTAAAGGATTGATTTTGATCTGTAGCAATAAAAGCAAATGGCCCATCCACCCATCCACGCATCCATCCATCCATCCATCCACCCACCCATCCATCCATCCATCCATCCATCCATCCATCCTTTAAAAAAAAGATAATTCTTACTTTTATTCTCAGAACTGTGACTTTATTTCTCAAGAATTTCAGGAAATAACAAGTTTATATATCATAATTATGATTTCTTATACCACAGGTCTGTTAAATGCTTGATTCTGATTGGTTGATGTGCATTCTAAGGTGTGCAATTATTTTCCAGTAAACGCACTTCTATAAAGTACTTCCAGGTCTTGACGGCACAACGGTTCCATCACTTCGTCCCTACAGGCTACAACAACAAAACAATGAATTAAAACAAAGACACTGGTTAAGTACATCGGATAAGAATGACAAACAATGTCTATAATATCCTACATTTCTTAAAATCTTGGTTAAAAAGAGCCCTCGCACTCCCTCTTCAACCTACACTTGCACACGCACTCAACACTCATAGAGACTCGAGTCGCGACCAACAAACAGAGCTGCACCCCCACGACTTCATCAATACAACAGTTTCTATGATCAGAAATAACTTTTAATATGTTCAACTTATAATGTTTCAATGTGTTTTACCCTGATCAGCCTCACATAGCTATAGTGGAAAGCACTCTCGCTCTATCCCTCCCCTCCTCTTTCGCTTTCACACAATCTCTCTCGGGAGCAAAGTCAGCGCACCCCCGCGACTCATTGGGATTGTGAACAGTTGCATAGTAGTATACTTAAACTTACACTTTGCGACATTATTCCTGACGAGAGCCACTTTAAACACAGGTAATTCCAAACGCAATCTCTCTCAGTTTAGCTTGTTACTCCAATGCCGAAAAGTAGCACATCCTCCGTTGCTAGTTCTAAAGTGACTTTTCGAACTAGCAACGAAGGCTTGAGCAGTATCAAAGCTAGATACACTTGATCAATACAACGGTTTCTATATTAGCTGAAATATCTGTGGGAAACACTCACGCACACAAATACTGTGACACTCGCCGCTTGTTAAAGTTTACAACAGAAATATGGCGACACTCGCTGCTACCGAGAGGTGCTTAAACTTACATCTTGGGGATTTTGAAGCGATGTTACTTCTGACGAGAGCTGCAACAAAAAACGTAATCCCAGAAATGATCTCTCCACTCTTTCGATCCCTCAAAAAAAAATTTTAAAAACTTGCATGCGCACACAAACAAAAACAATACCTTATTACTTCAGTAAGTTATCCAGTATAATAGCGCAAGCTTCACAAACCTCTATTGCAAGTTTTAAATTGACGTTTTCAAATGAAGCAACGAAGGTTTGGACTGTATTAAAGCAAGACGCTGAAACCGTGGCAGAAGTAGTTCCACTCACAAGAGTGTTTTAGAGACAAAAATATCTTGAGATAAAACCCTGGACGATGTATTAAGGTGTGATAACCTTGGCATAAGCAGAATAATTAACTCCGGCCCGCTGTATGTCCTGATCACATTACCACCACGGGTGTGCATTATTTTTAATAATTAAATGGTCCGTCATCAATTATTCCTTACATATCTTGCAGTTAAGACTATTTCTCACAATTGTAAAAAAAGTCAAGTTTATTTATTTATTATATATTTATTATTTAGCAAGTGTAGATCTTGGGACTGAGTTTATATCACTTTATATAACTGCAACATTATTTCTCACAATTGCAAATTGTATTTCTTAGAACTGTGACAATTTTGAGTTTATATCCTTCAATTGAGACATATTTTTTTTTTGCAATAGCAACTATAGATCTTGGAATTATAGAATATTGTCTCATTCAGAATCTCTATCTATCTATCTATCTATCTATCTATCTATCTATCTATCTATCTATCTATCTATCTATCTATCTATCTATCTGTCTATCTGTCTATCTCACTCTATGTCTCTCTCTCTCTCTCTCTCTCTCTCTCTCTCTCTCTCTCTCTCTCTCTCTCTCGCCGTTCAATCCTCCGTCTCTCTCCCTCCCCTTCAATCTCGTTATCCTCAAACGGAGGCGCACGCAGTAGTTTATCTGTTGTCTGTCCATACACACGCACCTGCTGGAGGAGCTGCGCTGCAGGTCGCGTGAGACCCAAACTCGGGCATCATCGGTGTTGGCCGACACGGACTAGGATAACGGATGTGCTCGGGACTACATCCAGCCGCAATGTCCGAGTTTCTTTTGGCATTTCTGAGTATGTCGGGATTACTTCTGCTGGTTGAAATGCTGACAGTGGCTGGGGCAGAGCAAGGTAAGACACATCTAACTCGTGTTTAATATCATTAGGATAAACAGTTTGGCAAGTTGTGCTCCGAGCGCGTTAAAGCCTTCAACATTTACTTATTTACCTTATGGAACTATTATTATCTGTCCCAGGAAATGACTGCCTGTACGTCATAATTAACCTGTAAATATATGAGATAGATAGATAGATAGATAGATAGATAGATAGATAGATAGATAAATTAATTAACCTCCTTTTTGTATAAAAGATAAGAGTTTTTAAACAATTGTCAAAGTTATTTTTAAAGGAATATTCTGTGTTCCTTACAGGTTAAGATATATATAAAAAAAAGCACCCTGAGACACTTACAATGGAAGTGAATGGGGCCAATCCGTAAAAGTTAAAATACTCACTGTTTCAAAAGTATAGCCACAAGACGTGTGTGATATGTGTGTAAACATGATTTCAGTGTGATAAAATCACTTACTAACATTTTATGTGTGTAATTTATTGCCAGTGGCATATACATTTCCGTAATGCTGGAAACATTAAAACAACCGTAAAAACCCAGATAATTAAAAAAAAATTTACAGCTCAGTTATTACATGAATTTTAACTGAAGAATGAATGTAAGTGCATTTTTTTTTATTATAAGCTTCACATTTCTGCCTTTAAACCTTCCAAAATTGCCCCCATTCACTTCCATTGTAAATGCCTCAATGTAACATGGATTTGTTTTTATTTGAAGGAAAATGCTTTTGATTGAGCTTAACTTGTACTGAACCGGTAATAATTATTTGAATCATAATGATCTTAATCATTAATACAAAAAAGGTTATTCAATTGATCTTTACAGCAGCTAAGAATCCTCTTTTCATCAATACATTCGTGGGTTTCCTTTGAGATAATAAAAGTTCTTACATTATAGCATTAGCATATTGGATTCGGGGTTCTTTGAAGCACCAGTACATACATAGATGGTTTCATGAATAACTATAAAATATTAAGTTATTTGTTGTAATAAAAAAACAGGTTCTCCTTTGACATATAAGATCGGGAATGAGTGTCATTTCTCTTAAAGACATTTAAATTGCCTCAAGTCACTGTTTGAGATTGTCTGGTATTGACTAGCTTGGATTGCTGATAAATGCAGTGTCATCTTTGTGTTTTATTAGTGATCTTATAATGCATTGTATATGAGTGTGGTTTAAGTGTATGTGTCAGGGCCATCAGATGTCTGTTTTTATGACTCATTCTAAATGGCAGGGTTGCATTATTAGTTATAAGGCACAATTGTTGGACAGATTAGACTTTATATATTTCTGTATTTATTTATTTTGAGATAAATAGGCTTGTTAATGCAACTGAATCATTCACCTTGGCACACAGCATAAGGGTTGCCTGACACTTTAATATGGCAACCAAACCCACAATTGCTTTAAATAGATAGCATAACATGTCCAAGAACTTTCGCCATGAATCATAATGGAAATTGTGTATTTTAGGTCCTGTAACTAGTTGCACAAAAAAACTTTAATCAAGTTTTTGCCGCCAATTGCCACCAATTGTGCATTTTAAATAGTCCTGTGGACGACAAATGAATGTTTACGAGTACAAATATCCCAAGTAGTCTCTCAATCAATCTGAGTTAGTAAAAGCTGCAATTTCTCAAAAAATAGCGAATATTGATGCTGACTACCATCACTGGAGTTCGAATCCAGGGCGTGCTGAGTGACTCCAGCCAGGCCTCCTAAGCAACCAAATTGGCCCAGTTGCTAGGGAGGGTACAGTCACATGGGATAACCTCCTCGTAGTCACTATAATGCGGTTCTCGCTCTCGGTGGGGCGCGTGGTTGTGGTGAGTTGTGCGTGGATGCTCAGAGAACAGCGTGAAGCCACCGCTCACGCTACGTCTCCGTGGTAATGCGCTCAACAAGCCACGTGATTAGATGCATGGATTGACGGTCTCAGATGCGGAGGCAACTGAGATTCGTCCTATGCCACCCGGATTGAGGCGAGTCACTATGCCACCATGAGGACCTAGAGCGCATTGGGAATTGGGCATTCCAGATTGGGTAGAAAAGGGGAGAGAATAAAAAAACATAAATAGCTTATTTCTATTCAGCTACAGATTTTTAGATAGCCGTCTCTATCCATCCAATGGATTGATGCTTATTTTTAAACCGAACCACCTCTTTCTTTCGCATTCCCATGTGTCAAAACATTCTGTCGCAGCTTTCACTAGTGTGTAGGCGACATAAGACGTTTGCACGTCAACCTTAGATGTTGTAGGCTTTTTAAGCATAACCGGTGCAAGATTGTGCATGTAAACGTTCTCATTGTTATTTAGAAGACATTAAAAAAATATGTTGGCACAATGTGGTTAACCTAAACAAATCAACCTCTGTGTAGTTCCCTAAGGGCTCCATTATTGTCTACTGAATACACTAATGGACTGTAGACCGAATACTTAGTGTGGTAAATGAGTCTGTCGTGTTAATGTTGGTTAAATAAATCGATTATTAACTCAACATAATTTATACTCTATTGCATTGTCTCAAATGCAAAAGTCTTCCAACCTTGGAGATCATAACAGGATGTGTGAGGTTTTCATTCCCTGTAGTGTTGCTGGCTACAGTCGTATCTTTAATGCAGTAGAACCTTTAATGCAGATTCTCATTCCTGGGGAGTTATCTGACCTTCACATCCTTTACAGTGCTTGTTTTCGTGAGAATGTATCTGCAGCCAATTGCCTCTTTGTCTGATGCAATTTTGACACAGGGCAGGCAGGAGCAAGATTTTTAAAATATGGAATCAGGTGGTGTTCAGGTGATAATTTTGGCTCTGATTTCTCACTGTGATTCTGGAAAAAAAAAATTCAGGCACAAAGGTGTAAATTCCTCTAAAAGAAATTCTGGAACAATATGTGTTGATGATGCCAATCTAGGCTGTTGTGTTGGTTATAGATGATGTTTGGAATTGGTTCAAGACTTCAAGTTAAGTCCTTTGGATGAATTATCCTGGAGAAAATTTGCTATATTTCTTGCAGGGCTATTTGTAGCTATAAGTGGTCACTTAAGGCCCCTGAGCCACCAGGGGGCGCCACAAATCATGTTTGTTTTAATTTTTATCTATTCAAATGTTTAAAATTTATTTTTGAATATATTAAAGCTGCGAGTAAGACTCAAGCAGCTGTTATGGCTCAATTGGACAGTTGTAGGTTTCCCCCTTGTGGCCTGAAAGTGAAGGGAGAATGTAACTGCAAGGAGAGAGTTGTAGCTAGGTATGACAGGCATTAAAGTGTTTTTCCGTCATCATGAAGTGCACCTGGTGAACACCACTGGTAAAACAATTCATATAAGCTAGCTACATTGACGGAGCTTGTTTGTTGACATGCATTAAATTGCAACAATTATTTAGCTAACGTCTTGCAGTTGTGCCCTAGGTTTTTGTTTTTGACGTTTTGTGTAGTTAATACATTCTACATTTTCCAAGTAGGATTTCGCTTAGGGCACTCATATGCTCAGAAATGGCCCTTCTTTCTCTCGTTCTAGTTCTCTTTCTCTCTTGATTTCTGTCTTGACCATGTTGATCTATGTTCAAGAGTGTGTTTTTGGTTTTATAATCCATTATTGAAGTGAAATAAGCCTTATTTTATTTGTTGTTCATAAAGACTCGAGCCTTTAGCTTTATTAAACAGATGATAAAATGACGCAATTCCACATTAAAACTCGGTGGACTCATTTTTAATGAGATCATATTGTTCCCACATGTGTCTTAGGGCTTTTTCACACCTCTTGAACACTCCAAGTGCTCTCATAGTGGCATAACGTGTATATGTGAACAACCCCAGTGGTCTCAGACTACCCTAAAAGGACCAAAAGTGAATCATACTCGGATCACCTTATGAGGTTGTCTGAGGACGGTTCATTTGTGGGTCCTTTTGTTGTTCGATTGATATGTGCGATGTGAAAGCGAAGAGGTACCAGTCTGCTTTGCAGTACCTCATGGCTTGCCATACATAGCTGCATTACATACTTAATATTCCAATCCCAATTTACTGTCCACATATGGGAATTTAAAGCAAATATGGTTATACCATGATTACCATGATGTGATTTTGTGTCATATTCTGTTCTTGTTGCATTGTTTGAGCACCTAAAATAAATGGACTGGCCGCATTCAGAGCAAAGCATCACGTTAAGATGAACCGTTTAGTTTTATTACGATCTACTATTTTTAACCTTTCCAAAGTTTACTTGGATTGTCTGAGACAGAACATTTTAATATAAAAAATACTGTTATGAATTGCCTTCCATCAAACTGATCTATATCATTGAGCCATAATCATGGCTTTGACATCTAAAATTAATAGTATTTTTGCATGTGCATTATTTTTTGCTTGCTAATTGCATATTAAGCAGATTTTGAAATTTTTTTTACATTTTGTTTGCACTTAAATCATCATTGACGCAAATTACACAAGTATACTATGATTATTTGTGAGTTTTCACAGCAAATGTTATTGTCATTTTTGAAAAATATGCATGAAATTTTGGGCCGCAATAAAAAGTGCCATGTATTTGTGGTAGGACTGCTCAACAAGCACCACTAACTAGGACGTGGTATCAAATGGTTTGTATAGTCATGGCTAAAATAAATGTACAAAGGTGGACAACATCATCTTAAGGGCAAGAAATGTGCTGTCGTATACCTTTGTGTAAATTCAGCTTCAGTCTTGAAGGTTCTTCTTCCGCCAGCAGCTCAAATCCTGCCTTCCTATACAGTACAAGCTGAAGGCTACAGTTGATGTTTATGTCTCCAGTAGTCCCTCTTTCCAGCCATTTTCTTCCATTACTTTTAAAATGAGACAGACATGTAGGAAAAATAAGGTGTACAATGATGTAGAACCTTCAAAGAACCTGTTCATGCCTAGTTCCGCAAACAGTCATTGTCATAAAAATCCTGTGCACTTAAATCCACCGCTGTTCCTCAAGAGGCCATGCATTATTTCACCATAGCGTTTATATTTAAGACATCAAATTAATGCATGGTTCAACGGATGATGACGCAATCCTTGACCTCCAGCTCCACATGTCAGTTTCAAATGAAGAATCATTCTGAAGAGTTAAAAGTAAAACCTCCATTACGCCCAAATGGCAAAGTTCTCTGTTAATAACGCCCTGTTGATAACTTCTTGGAAACTATTCTAGTTACGAGGTCTATGCTGCAATTGGCTTTTACTTGGTGCCCTAAATAAAACAGTAATTAATTACTGCAAATGCTCAAAAGTTTCCAATAATTGGAATTACGCTAAAGTGTAAGTGTTTAGTAAAGTGAACATGGCACACTTATGAGGGAACCACACTGCCAAGAGCTGTGGAGATGACACACCAGTGTCAAGAAACCATTTATGACAACGCAAGTGACATTAATCTGTTAATGGATATACTGTACACGTTCTTTTGTTTCTCATTCACATCTACCATCTACAGTAAAGATGGTTAAAATTGATGCATTTTAAATGAATTTATTTATTGTATGTTGTTCTGCCAGATTGACGCTTATTATTTGATATTATCCTTCAGTTATTGTTAAAATATGGCAAATTGCGTACAATCTTTTGTTTTCTTTCACGTTCCGTCACAAACATTGCAATTTTTAAAACCGCATAAAAGTTAGAAATAGTTTAAGTTATAAAGACGCCCCTTTGTTCCGTTCTGTTGTGCACCCTCGAGCTGTTTTTGAACGCAAAAGCGCGTATGTAAATGCCTCTTAAGAAACATGTTCAAAATGGGTCAGGAGAACCTGAAACCTGCCTTATTTACAGGGTTTCCCTTAGACTGATTAGTCAAATATTGATTCTGAAATATGTTGTTTTGCACGTGATTGTGGATTTAATCATTATATTTTTAAAATTGTTAAATTGTGAAATCTAGATTCAGTGTCTGAATCTATGTATGTGATATTTCTCTATAACTTAAAAACAGTACAAAGGTTTAATTTTGCTTGTGACAAAAGCTGCAACTGTCTTATGGGTGAATCTCAAAATAAAAAGATTTTATATTTTGCAAAAATATTTCTGTACATGTAAATCTATATACATTTAAGACAGTACTAAAGATACTATAATTATATTTAAATATTTTGCCATTAATGGTCACACTTTATATTAGGTGTCTTTACTATGAACTAACATTAAAATACATTACAACATATTTATTGTGTAACTACATGTTGTTCTGAAACATTCTCACAAGATTCACATTTGCTGCTCTGGTTGTGGAGGTACAGGTAGGGTTAGAGGTTAGAGATTTTAGGGAAAGGTTTTGGCTAGGGTTAGGTTTAGGGGTAAGGGTAAGGTTAACTGTGTAAATACAGGGTTAGGGTTAGTAGCGTTTGGGTAATGTAATTAAATGCAGGTACTTTAAATGTAAGTACAATGCAACAACACATATGAACATAATAATTACATTGTATCAAATGCTTAAGTAAAAGTAGTTAAAGACACCTAATATAAAGTGAGACCCAGTTTATATATATATATATATATATATATATATATATATATATATATATACACACACACACTGATCAGGCACAACATTAAAACCACCTGCCTAATATTGTGTAGGTCCCCACTGTGCTGCCAAAACAGCACCAACCCACATCTCAGAAAATTATTCTGAGTTTATATTATATACTCACCACAATTGTACAGAGTGGTTATCTGAGTTACTGTAGACTTTGTCAGTTCGAACCAGTCTGGCCATCCTCTGTTGACCGCTCTCATCAACAAGGCATTTCTGTCCACAGAACCGCTGCTCACTGGATGTTTTTTGTTTTTGGCACCATTCTGAGTAAATTCTAGAGATTGTTGTGTGTGAAAATCCCAGGAGATCAGCAGTTACAGAAATACTCGAACCAGCCCATCTGGCAATCATGCCACAGTCAAGAATCACTGAGATCACATTTTTCCCCATTCTGATGGTTGATGTGAACATTAACTGAAGCTCCTGACCGATATCTGATTTTATGCACTGCACTGCTGCCACACATTTGGCTGATTAGATAATCGAATGGATGATTGTTGGTGCCAGATGGGCTGGCCAACAGAGAGGTCAACAGAGGATGGCCAGACTGGTTCGAACTGACAAAGTCTACGGTAACAGATAACCACTCTGTACAATTGTGGTGAAAAGAATATAAACTCAGAATGCTATTCTGAGATTCGGGTTGGTGCTGTTTTGGCAGCATGAGGGGGACCTACAACATATTTGGCAGGTGGTTTTAATGTTGTGGCTGATCGTGTATGTGTGTATGTGTGTTGTAAATATATGTGTATATATGTAATATGTGTTTGTTTTTTCAAATTACATAAATGAAAATGAATGTTTTGCTAAACGGTAAGAAGAATTGCATTAAAATAATGTTACAATGCAAAAAAATCTTAATAGTCTTGACATGTTTTTGAAAGCTTTCATTACATTCACCCATATTTCCACCTATAAAAGAACACGGACTAGAACACGGCAGTCTGTCATAACAATAGCTCAGAATAAGTGGTTTTCTAGTCTCTTATGTCCTAAAATGGTCCTCTGTCTGGTAAATCAATTATTTGTCTGTAGGCTTCAGCCTTGTAATTGGTGCCAAAGTGACTTTGGGGTCACCAAATAGTGTTTGCACTGTCACACCTGATGTATCGTACTGGAATTTGTTGTTTTCAGTGTGACTTGCAATTTGGCCAGTGATGACAGGGTTGCAGTCCAGGAGAGTCGAGAATGATTTTGTGTTTTGTCTGAGTGCATATGTTGCGTTTTGCATTCCTGTGAAAGCTTTTCAGCCTTTGTTACTCGCTGTCTGATCGTTGGCTGAATTTAACACATATAGGGGAGACCGGGGCTAGTTGTCACATGGGGAAGTTGTCAGAAGGGCAATGTTGCACAATAGGTTTTTGAGTCGAAACTCGATTTATGTTTTTTTTTTAGCAGAGGTTAGTCAAAAACACGCTTAAAGCACTCTTAAATTAGAGGAATTTTTGTCAATTCTGTTTTCCAAACTATTCCAATATCCAGTATTTGTGAAGGCTGTCTGATTCATCATGTATGTAAACTTGCATCCATGTAGTAGTTCTAGTTATTATTTAATATCAAGTTACACTTGCATTAAAAAAACAAACAAACAAAAAAAAACAAAAAAAAAACAACAACAACAACAGCAACAAAGCAGCTTAAAATTTCTTGTTTGACCCTAAACAAGCAGTTACAGTGAGACACTTACAATGGAAGTGAACAGGGCCAGTCCATAAATGCTAAAATACACAATGTTTCAAGTACAGCCACAAGACATAAACAATTAACGTGTTAACATGGTTTTATTGTGATAAGATCGCTTATTAACCTTATCTGTGTTATATTCAATACTGGGATTACAGAGTTTAGTTGTCATGGCAACAAAATTTTAATATGGCATATAACTTTACACAGTTAAGGTAAGTGATTGTATCACACTGAATTCTTGTTATCACATATAATGTTTGTGTTTTGTGGCTATATTTTGAAGCTATGTGTATTTCAGTGTTAATAGACTGGTCCCATTCGCTTTCATTGTAAGTGCTATATTTTAAAAGATAGAAGGGACGAATCCAAATTCGTGGGGGTCGGGGGTGTGCAGTGATTTGTATTTCAGAAAACACAGAAGAGCAATTTCAGATCAAATAAAATAAAAAATCTAAAAAACAATGCAGGCCACTCACTTTCATGGCCGCAAATTGCGAAGGACACAGAGCCCTACTTAGGTTCCTGCATTTACACTTGACTGCCCCACAAACACCGCTTAGATGCCTTCACATACTCTTGATAACAACCCTTTCAGTTCCATCTCCCTCTTTCATTTGTTCTCTCTCCGTTCTCATACCTGATGTTGTCAAATATGTCATCAGTAAAGGAGCATTAAATTGAGAACAGATGTTAGGAAGAGAGACAGCATGGTCGGTATTCGTATGAAGCACATATAGGGTGGAAGTACAGTATCTTAAAGTAAGAAAAAAGCTCTGATGTGACATTTTTAACACAGAGAAGAACGACAGGGGGTCTTTTTAAATTCAGATCAGCACTGTCACTACCGCGCATACGTATGGAGCTAAATACATGACTAAAGTCTTTGAAGCATAAAAGCATTGTGAATTGCTCTAATTGAAAAAATAAATGCATTGTATTATCAGTGCTCGCATTTTGGAAGGCTGAAATTAAACATGGTTGTATTTTTAAGCATTGAATATTTCATTTGGAAACATTTCACAACTAATTTCATTACAAAAATTCAACAATAAATATTCACCTTCTAAAGTTAATTTCCAAAATATTCTGTTGCTTTGAAAATACCATCTAGATTTTTCGACAGGTAAATCTCGCTTAACAAAATTCGCATCCTCCAATTCAGTGGTTCAAATTCGGTTGGAAATTCAACCTTCCACGTCCTGGAACTTCAGGAAAATCAGTAGAGTACCGATGCACAATCTCAACCTGGTGCAATGCAGTCTGGTGTTGACTGCTGAAGACCAAAGCTACAGGTAGAGAGAACAGCCGAGTATGTTTTGAAATTTTGTTTTTCAAAATTGTTCATGGATAGAAAATAGATAGATATTTGATTTGCACTCGTTAGGGAAGGGTCTATAGACACAAAGCCCTAATGAGGCATGGGTAGGCAAGGGACAAATTGTACTAATTGACAAAAAGTACTACACCAGGTTTTACATGACGCTGATTCAAAAAAACAATTAAATGTGTGTTGCATTTTATGAAATTAAAAAAAATTACAATACCAAGTGCATTCAGACTCCAGTAAACGAAACAAACTTTTGGCAACATTAGAGACCCATATTATAATTCACAATGCATGCATTCACATACGTACATTTCTATCATTAATCTCTATAAAGTTGAGCATCAATCTGAAACTCCATCTGTAAAGGGATTAATGGAAAGGAGGCGGCGAGAACCGGCTCAAGATATAAATAATAGTTTAATGAAGAACTAAACAAAAAGACAAGCACACATAGGTGTAGGACATCTGTCCGTAAATCTCTCTCTCTCTCTCGGCCCTTATCCCTCTCTGAGGCTTGATTCGCCTGATTAGGGGCCGGGTGTGTGGAATCACAACCCGGCCCCGCCCTCCGCCCTGGCACACCATCTTATCAATGTTATCATTATTTATTTTATTAAATGCTGTGATCGTCATTAACTTTCTACGTCTCGACAAAGTTACACATCATTTCCATGCTTGTCGGTATTTCCGCATTATTGTCATGTTGAGAAGACAAATTCCTGGACATATTAGCCAAGCATTGGACCGGACAGCTCTGGTAACGAAGCATTTAAGTTCTACTTAATAACAAGCAGTCTACATGCTGTTTTGGGAAACAGGCATTCTCTATGTAAGATAATGAGCAGCGTTAATTAAGATGATCATAAAAGTTGCAATATATATATATATATATATGTCTCTGCTAGACATTAAAATACTGTTAGCCTAGACAACATTATTTTAATTTTTGTTAAAAAAAATGTATATCTGTCAATTACGTTTCTGATTTTTAATATCCTCGAAGGTGTAGAAGTCCTTAGTTTTTTGCAATTATTTACTTCAGCACCAGACATTAATATGCAGATATTGACGTAGTTCAGGAAACGCAAATAAATAAATTATTAAACAAGGCTCAGTTTTCACCATGGTACGTATATATGTTCCAGCAAATCATATTAATGGAATAATTACATGAATAAACTGTGGTCACCCTATTTTATAATGACTATGTTTACCTACACAGTAATAAGTGACTCATGGCCGGTTCTAGACATTGAGAGGCCCTAGGCAATTTCTTTTGGAGGCATCCTGAATGTTTTGTTTTTTTACTTATTTTTATTATTCAATGTGGCATGACCTACAACAAAGTGGTAGCTCATTCAAATAATCACTTTAACAATCTGTTTAAAGCAGTACTCTTAACTGCTTTTTTTTTGCAAGCTTTGGCAAACCGAATCAAAAGTCAAGTAGTTTTCGACTGTGGTTCTTCACAGAGGTGCTCATTGTTGTAGCCTGGTATCTGATAAAGTGGTAAAAACCAGTGCACCTCATTAGATTCAATTTTTTTTTATTGTCGTTGTGCAGAGTACAGGTACAGAGCCAATGAAATGCAGTTGTTTTCACATATCCCAACTAAGCTGGGGTCATAGTGCAGGGTCAGCCATGAAACAACGCGCCTGGAGCAGATAGGGTCAAGGGCCTTGCTCAAGGGCCCAACAGTGGTATCTTGACGGTGCTGGGGCTTGAACCCCTGACCTTTCGGTCAGTAATCCAGAGCCTTAACCGCTGAGCGCTGCCAGCTGATCAGAATGGATTTTCTGACAACTCTTGAAATTTATGCTGCAATTTACATTATGCTTGCTGTGAAAGGTCTGTGGCCATTTCCTGCTGTCTGATACTGAGACTATCCCTTATCATTGACCAAATTAAATTCACCTTCAAACATTCTTGACTTAATTATTTAGTGTTTTACAAGTACAGAAACTAAAATATAGAGAGTGCAAAATAATGAATTCCATATCTATACCACGTTTTGAAATAATAATGACATACTTATATTACTATTAATATCATGTTCAGATAAATTCTAGCCATTTCTGAAACTCCAACATGCCAAAGAATATGCATTTTCCTATTTCCTGCTTTGTAGTAAACACTACAAGAATAAATGCAACCATCTTAATAAATAGTTTTATTAACATTCATTATACATTATATTCATTATAATGCTATAATATTAATTATAAATGATCTGTCAACTATTATGAATAGTCTATTAGAGGAACACATGGCATGTTGTTTCTACAAAAACATGTTTAATTCAGTGTTATTCTGTCAAAGTTCAACATCATTAAGCTTGTTCTCTTCAAGTCTCACATGTAGATAAAGGGCTCACATGCATGACTTGTTGGGCAAACAGAATAATATTTAGCATTTTATTTGATCGCCTCTCAATTTCTCCTGCTCTTGTTTTTGCGTACAGCTCATTAAATTATGGATAGTGTCTCTTGAGCGCAGCTGCGTGATACAGAGGGAACATTACCTCAACCCAGAAGATGTGTCCGGGATTTTGCGATAACAAAGTAGACATCAGACGCATTTTACACATTTTTTTTATTGCAACAAAACATTTGTGGATTTTCCAAGATAGACACAAAGCTTATCGCTCACATGTGAATTGGTTCAAATTTCAAATCGCAAGTTTTGAATTGCAGATGTGAGCGCACTGCGCAGCTCTGGGCCTCGTTTCACAAAAGCATCGTAAGCCTAGAACGCTGAATACATCTTACGATTCATCTTAGTTTTGCCTCCTGTTTCCCAAAGCCATCATACCTTAAGTAGTATTTGAAAATGCTCGTAGATGTACGAATGCTCTGGAGTAATCCTACAGAGCTAAGAGCATCTTAATAAACAAGGGCTGGGTTTCCCGTTAATGTTGCAACTTAAGTTTTAGCGCTCATCTTAACTGATGTCGCTCATTATTTTATGATATTCTACGAATTCCTGTTTCTCAAACCAGTACATCGATTGCTCATTATAAAGTAGAACTTAAGTGCTTCATTACGAGCACTGTCCAGTTCAAAGGTGCTAATCACTTTGGCCAGTATGTTCAGGTGTTTATCTTCTCAAAATGAAAATAAAGTGGAAATACTTACAAACATGCTGTTGTTTGTAACCTTGTCAAGGTGCAGAATTGTATTACAGAATTTAATTAAAGAAATTGGGCATCATTAAGCATCATGCAATTTGTCACTGCCTTGTAAAAAACTTTAGGCAAGCCGATTTGAATCAGCCATCGGAGGAACGAAGAAGAGGAGGAGGTTGAAGAGAGGGAATCTCTCATTGCACACTGTCGCTCTAATCTCCTCTGTTAACCATATTTTAATTATTTATTGAGGCATATTTATTTGTTTTAAAGTGCATGGTCACATTACTCACTTATGTCTTCTTAAATCATCTGTTTAATAAGAACATGTTGTCTTTCTATTGCATCACAATTATGCCTATCAATGAAGGTTAATATAATGTTGTACTGTATTACGTGTCATGTAAATTTAGACCTATCACATTGCATGTGCATACTGCGGAGACTGCCTATTGATTTCATAGCAATTTTTCAACTCTGTTTTTATCCTCTGAAATAGTTTACAATGACTTTCCAATTATCAAAATATATTAATACAATTTATTAAAAGTCCCAAGTTGCACTTAATGGACTTAAGAGCAGTTCAAAGCTCTTGTTAATTTACCAACGTTTTTACGAACAACTTGGATAACGATGCTTTTGGGAAACGCGCCTTTTTTAGAGATTAAGTGTGTGATGAGGTAGATGAGGAATGAGGTTCTGAACGCAGCTTTTAATGAAACAAAAGATAAACAAGGTAACTCAGGAAAAAAGGAAACAAAACACAGGGAACCAAGCACAGAACATGACAACACATGTGAAGACTGACAAAGAAACCAGGGAAAACAAGGGCTTAAATACACAAAGGCAATCAAGGGAATGAGGAACACCTGGGGAAAACACTCAGGGGAAAACCAATCATTGAAATAAACTACAAAGGACTACAAAACTAACAGGAAACTGGAATGGGGAACTAATCAAGAATTTCAAAATAGAAGTCTAAGCACTAAAACAAGGAATACATGACAAAGTGCTGCAAATGTTTTACTTAGTGCTTCAGGGATTGATGGCTGGTCTACACAATCAAATCCAGAATATATTAATAGTTTGCAAATAAAATAAACAGCATTTTGTTGCACACAAAATAGCTAACATGATAATAATCATATTCCTGTTAGAAAATGTAGTTTGACAATTGTTTTTATTTCATATAAATGAAAACGCTTCTCACAGCAACATGAATTTTTCATTCATTCATTTATTATTTTTATTGTAATATATTATTTTATTTAATTTTCTTGTTTCTGCTCATTTCTTTTCAAATTAAAAACAAACTCAAAACATACATGGCTGTTCTCTGTACCTGTAGCTTTGGTCTTCAGCAGTCAACACACGACTTCATTGCACCACCTACTTGTGAGAACGAACAGCACAAGATTGAGATTGTTTCCTGATGTGAAATGTTGAATTTCACATCAGAATTTGAACCACTAAATTTGAGGAAGCGTATTTTGTTAAGTGAAATCGAATGGGCCGAAATGTACCTGTCGAAAAATTTTGATGGTATTTTTAAATGAACTGAATATTTTGGAAACAAAATATTACATGTTTAATTATAAAATTAGTTGTGAAGTGTTTCCATATGAAATATTCAATGCTTAACATTACAAACGTGTTAAATTTAATCCTCCCAAAATACAAGCACTGTAAGTTCAACGCATTTAAATGCAAGCACTGATAATACAATGCATTATTTTTTTTTGCTATAGAAATTCAACATGCTTTTACGCTTCAAAGACTTTAGTCATGAATTTAGCTCCATATATTCTCAGGTAAGCGGACTAGCAGCTGAAAATTTGCTCAGAAACCCACTCGTAAAAAAACTTGTGCACCAAATAGAATTGCAAACATAGCTACAATCTTAGTTTACACTATTTTAAGATTTTAAAGAATGGCATACCTAGTTGTCCCTACACATAAAATAATGATTGGGAGTATTGCAAGTATTTTAACATTAACTGCAAAAAATACAAAATAAATAAATAAACAAGGGCCTTAAGGTGTGTTGTGAGGTTTTGTCAGTAAAACTGTCAAATGTCAAATGAGGTAGGTACTGTGTCCTATTCGGTTATGGACAACATGCATGGTCACACTAAACAAATTGTGTTGTTCAGCCATTGTTCTTTGTGGATTTTGGAGATATGAAGGAACAGAAAATGAGAACGTGCACAAAATCAAAATTGATTTATTGACCACATCAGTTCTCTGTTGCAGATCACATGAAGCAGAACACAGAGATTCAATATTCAGCAAGAGACAAATTTTGCATGAGGGAAATTAAAGAGATAAAAACAACATCATGCATTTACATAATGAATGCAACAAGTAGCGATCCAGCAGGTTAAAGTGATCCAACAACACACTGTTTTTACCGAATGTGTTTGAATGATTCCTCATTCTATCACTAGCAGAGGCCAAAGATAACAACTCAGCCCAACCAATAAAGACACAACTCTATTGACTAAACCAAGAGGCTATAAATCCTATAAACCCTTAATAGACCTTGCTATAGATTTCTGTGGTATCCACAGAGTGCTCACTTACACCAAATGATGAAACAGTATTGTGTATTAGGGGTAGGAATCAGCAGGGATTTGGCGATACGATGTATCGATATTTAGTTCGTAATTTTTGTTTAACGTGTTGCGACTCAAAACGGCAATGTTTTACACTAATGTTTCTCATTCGTCTTCATTGGAATTCAGAGGTTTGCTATATATATATATATACATACAAGAGCAAAGCAAAACAGATACTACTGGTCCAAAGTTTTGAAACACTTACTCATTTTTTTATTATATTTTTTCTTCACATTTTAGAATAACAGTAAAGTCAAAACTATGGAATAACATAAATGGAATTATGGGAATTATGTTATGACTAAACAAAATCCAAAATAAATCAAAACTGTGTTATATTTGAGCATCTTCAAAGTAGTCACCCTTTGCCTAGAATTTGCAGACATGAACTCTTGACATTTTCTCCACCAAATTCTTGGGGTTTCACCCTGGGATGCTTTTTAATCAGTATTGAAGGAGTTCCCTTTTTTTTTTTTGTCTACAAAACTCATTCCAAACTCTATATATAGAATCAACAATTTAAACCCCACAACCACTCTCCCCCTTCCCAAACCCCCCAACCCCCAAGCCATGCCCACAGATAGAGTTTGTTCGATCGATTACTAAACTTGGTTTACTTCAGCAACCCCATGTTGCATTATTTGCCAATTGTGTGAGTTCAAAAAACAATTTCTTGTGGTGTTTTTCCAAAATTGTATTGCCTTTAACTCCAGAAGTATTCAAATATCTTAGTATCTTTTTATATATAGTTTTTACAATATAGTATTGATAGGTAGCCTATTGCATTTTCTCTCATACCTCTATGGTGTAGAGGTGAATATCTCTCAGAAATCATAAGACACAAAGCCAATCTTCCAGGAAACAGACAGAAAGTTGCGTATTGGCATGACATTTAATGTTATTCATGTTAGTTTACATTTGAATGGTCTCGTTGCACCTTAGAAGGATTCTTTTGAATTTATTGATGAAAGGTTGATGTGAGGTTGAGTCAGATGCCTTCAGAAACCATTTAGCTCCATAATTACCCTCCCTTTGTCTTTTAACTTCTACTCACTGATGTGCAGAATTATGACAGTGATGTATTACATTATTTCCTGCACATTAGAGTTTGCAGCTTTTTGTCTGAACTGTTATGATGCAAACAAAATCAGGTGAATGGCCTGAAAAAATGTGTCAGTAAACAATTTTGAATTACAGGATGAATTCAAATGAGACTCAGATTACCCCCCACCCGCCCACCCCCCCAACAGCAATCCTCTATCATTCTGTATGGTATAAAAGGAGTATTTCATCCAAAAATGAAAATTCTGTCACGAGTCAAACACACCAGTTGAGAATTGCTTTAAAACACATACACATGCACACACTGCCCCAAGATCATTTGGGGCTTTTAGGAGACCTTAGATTTTGTTAGGCTGTACACATAATGTTAAAACCTATAATCTGTCTTGGATGTTGGGGCTTGAGACAAAAGTAATAGATATTATCATTTTAAAACTCCCTTTAGGCCTAATCTGATAAAAAGCACATTCATTGATCTGCTGTTTACACTGGCAGCTGCAGAGAATCGATGACAAAGAGGTACAAGGTAATGTCCTTGTAAAGTGGCAGGACAGTGTCGTGCTGGCTTCTGTGCTGTATGGTGAGATTAGCACATTGGAAGTGGCAAATATTTCAGAGGATGGACCTGGTAGCTTTGGCTGTTGAGGGCCGAAAATTAAGTGTTGCTTATTTTAGCAATTTATCATCATTAATAAAAAACGCATGGGTGACTGAGATGATGCATTACAATCACATGAGTATTGACTGAATTATTGCGAGAACAAACAACTCCTGGCCAGTTTTCCCACAATTTTCGATTTTTGTTTGTTTTTGTGGCCATTTTCTTTGAGCAAGGAGTTATAGGCAATGCTTACATTTTATTGCTCACTGTAAATTAAATGATGGGTCAATACGTGTTTATGTAGCTGGTTTATGGGTAGATCACGTGTGGTTTTCACTGGTCTAGATTTATCTCTTAAAGGTGTGGTATAAAACGTCCTTAAAATAATTGCTACATTACGATCGCTTTACCTGTCATTATATCAACGTGACACCAATTAGTTTGTCTCCTGTTAGATCACTATGTGTTAATCTTTCACTATTTCTTCATGTTATTCCAAACATTTATGGTGAAATTATGACAGAGTTTTCATTTGTGGGTGAACTATCTGTCGGCTCAGGTGGTAGAGCGGGTCGGCCACTAATCGCAGGGTTGTTGGTTCGAATCCCGGCCCACTTGACTCCACATGCCGAACTGTCCTTGGGCAAGACACAAGACACTGATATTCAACATATGGGCGTGTTCTCCTTGAATAATAATGTCTGTATTAAAATATGTGTGCAGTTTAATCAAGTTTGCTATCTGGTGACAGATATTTATACGGCCGTCTGTTTAGCTGCTTATCCTTCTGTCCCACTGTCTCGCTGTCTAACACATTCTTGAGGAAACGTTGCTATAGCAACTCTATTATGTGCACTACCAAAACGTCACGGTGTCTCAGTTTTAATTTATTCATTTTTATTCCAATAAAGCCACTTTGGATGCTACTGTTTGTGTGAGATATTTTCGTACTGTACATTTGGTGTGTGTAAATACAGTAAACTTAAATAAGCTGCCGTTCACATGAAACACATTGCATTATTATGTTTTTTTTTTTTATTATAATTTTTCTGTGTAAACATGCACTAATGGATGTTTAAAAAAAACAAAACAGCGAGATGCAGGGCACTGGTCAGTGTTGTGCAGGAGTGTCGTGTTTTTCAGACGCTCTGTCAAGTTAAGAAGAAATGTAACTTTTAGAAACGTGCCTCAAAACAAGTTACAATGGCCGCTGAGCGAACCTTTGGTAGCGCACTGTTAAATGTCAGTAGGTCGAAAAATCTGTTGAAATCGGCTTACCGAAATTCTAATCACTGCCCCTAGTGACAGAAGCTGGTAGTGTTGTTGAACTTATGGGCTTGCGTTAGCTCCAGTTTCTGGGTGAAATGTCCAGAGAGTGGCACCAAATGTGTGAAAGTAGCGGCTCTTTCAGCATCTTGCGCAGAAGATATGTTTTAGATGCCATTTCAAGTTAAGAAGAACTTAAAATGACCTGTAAACAGCTGCGTTATGTTCTATTCATTGTACTACTTCTAGCTTTTGTCTTACAAGAACATGTGTAAATGGCCCCTATTTACAGTAGCTATTACTGTATTTACAGTAATTTACAGTAACTACTATGTGGCCTTGATTGGCACTTATTAGTGGTGTAACGGTTCTCAGCAAAAAAAAAACTAACTGTATGGTTCACCAACCACAGTTTGGGAAATATTTGATCTGCGGTTCATCTCTAGTTTTATAATGCATCTGGATCATAGAGTTTGGCAAAGAAAATAAAGCACCAAATAGACATGCGCAGTTGTAATCTCGGCCAATGCACTTTTATGGCTCTGTAGATGTACACTCTCCACCTGTGTTTCATGTGGGTCAACTTTCTGCAGAGAGAAGCTGTCCTATTAACTTTTAGTATGTTAAATCAGTTGATGACATCACAGTTCTGCACGTATAAGTTGGCAAAATGGCAAAAAGAAAACAATTCAAATGTTTTCATAAGCAAATGAGTAAAAAAATTATTTTTAAAACAGATTTAAAAAGGCAGAGTTTCAGAGCTGTCCTGATATGAAGCAGAAGCTTATTCCAGAGTTTGGAGCCTACAATAGCAAATGCACGATCACCCTTCAATTTGTAGCGACAACAAGGAACTTTCAGCAGAAGTTGGTCAGCTGACCCAAGTGCTTTAGTTGGAGAATAAGGGACAAGAAGGTCACAGAGATATTGAGGTGTGTGACCAGATAGAGCTTTATATACTTAGAGCAGAATTAAAAAATGTATCCTCCATTCTATGGGCAGCCAATGCTAATGCTATGCTAATACTGGAGTTTATTTAGATTCTGAATGTTGAATATACGTTGAGTTGAGTTTGAAATGCACTTTCTGTTGATGCATGTAGCGTAATAATGCAGGTATTAATTTAAAATGTTGAGTTAGTAATTAGAGAAACTTTGTTTCTTTGTTAGATCCTAATGAAAATAAACAATGGTTTTACTATAGTAATATTGTTGTAGTAACAATGACTGTTGTCACCATGGTTTTCTTGGCAGAAATCATAGCTTTGATAAAATTAACATTTGTGGGTTCTGCATAGTAACCTTGATTTTACTGTAGCATTGTAACCATGACAGTAACCATGTTAATTTTGTGGTTACTATGATTTTACTACAAATACAATGTTTAAACAAGGTTACTATAGTAAACCTGGTGATTTGTAGTGAGGGAAAATCTCTTGAAGTGTCTGTCACAGTTTTAAAATATTTTTACTTTCCCCCTGAACATAACAAATATTGAATCGTACCGAAACCATGAGCCTAAAACCGTGATACAAACCGAACCGTGAGAAATGTGAACATTTACACCTCTAGCACTTACGTATTGGGCAATGTTCCTGCGTCTGTCCTCCTAAATAGATGCAAAAGGTAAAAAATTAGTTATGAAAAGAAAAGTCTTCTAATCTTAGCCGGGGCTTTACGGAGTTATTCAAGCGAGATCCAACCATCACCAAGGCTTTACAATGTCCTCAAGTCAAATAGGCACCGAGCGAACATTTGGTTGCGCACAAGTTTTGCTGTTGAAATCAACTTACTGAAATTTGAATCGCTGCCCCCAGTGGCAGAAGCTGGAAATGTTGTTAAACTTATGGACATGTGCTAGCTCCAGTATAAGAGTGAAATGTCCATAGAGTGACACCAAAAGCGAGTTGTATTTTTAGTTCTAAAGTATGAAATACAGTCAACAGGGATGCATATTTTATTAATTCCACCCCCCTAACCAAAATCCCAACCCTTAACTTAACTGTCAGTGGAGTTAAAATGTAATTAATGAGTGAAAATACCAAATCGCATTCACCTTTATTTAAGTGACCGCAATTACTTCTTGGTTCCCATGGGTTTTAGAGGTTACCCATGCAATGCGCTAGAGGGAATTGTTATAAACTTGAAGTGATGCAAAAATGTCCAATTGGGGATGGCGCTTATCAGTAATTTGGCAGAATGGGGTCAAATTCAGCGTACATGAACTTTTTGAAACAACATGTCGTTTTCCTGTGCAATCGTATTTTAAACGTCGCTAGAGTGACTTTTCCTTGTGATACTGGGCTAGTCTTTCTAGCTCTGTCAGTAGATGGTTAACTGAACATAACTCTTGGGATTAATGGTTGCTTTCTGTAACCCTTAATGAAGACAAATGAGCAAGAACATTTCCAAGTTAACCGTCGGTAACAAAGAGATAAACTCGAGTTATGTGTGTTATGGTTCAACAGTGGTGTAGCTGCTGAAAGCTAACTGGTTATTTATTTATCAGATTTCATTCTGAAAGCTCCCAAAGTACACAGATCCATATGACTGTAACTGTCAGCAAAATCTGACTCTGTCCATGGTACTGAAGGAATGTTACCAGCTATAAACCCCAATCCAGTGTCTTTGAAACCCATATGTCAACTGCTTGTTCACAAAATATATACAGTAGTGCTTGTTTATCAGTTCTGGTTTGTTTTTTTCTCACAGACGATCATAATTCTATTGACATTGCCTCGGGCTGTTTATCTTACACATCATTTGCTTCCCAGCAAAATTAAATGACAACAAACAATCTTGGGAAACAATCTCTGTTTTGCCACATTTCAAATTTCTCTACAAGTGGGTCATTTTACAGCCATGTCAAGAGCACATTTATCTTGGTTACATCATTCATATTTTCTGATGGTATTTCTACTACTTCATGTAAATGAAATGCATGGTTGGTCCACACTGATAGGAAGTAGGACTGGATGTTATGACCAAATTTCAGTATTTTTTAGCCTTTTAGCAATATTCAATATACGTCTTGATAATTATGTACAGTATTTGCTCTAAGATGACTTATAAAGGTGGATCTTTTTTCAATTAAATGTATTTTGACCAAACAGCTATTAGATTCAAAATTCAATTACATTCAAAATGCTTAATAATTATTTATTATTAATTAATACGATTAATAAGAGACTTAAGCATATATATTGATTAATTATTTCCTTTTTTCCTCCTTGAACTTGTTTTTAGTAAGCGCCAGATTGGAAAATTCTTGACTTTTAAGCATATTTTGTTTTGGGGTGAATTTAGAGTGACTTCAGAAAACAATGGCATTCAGTGGGGAATTCTTGATTTTCAAGTACATTTTGGTTTGAGGTGATTATCAGGCCTGAATTGGTAATCTGGCATACCGGACATTTTCCCGGTGGGCAGACGTACTTTGAGGCCAATCAGATGAAGGTGGGGTGGGTTGGCCGCGTTATGCAGAACGGGCCACAAAACAGTGCCGCGATTAACTGAAGGGGGCAGCAATATGCAGAATCAGACAGTCCTGCTCAACAACTTTTGGGCCTGTTTCAATGTAAAGTCCCGGGCCGATTTCTCACCCCAGTCCACCCCTGGTGATTATTGTGTGATTTTAGCAAGCTGTGATGATCAATATGCAATTTCCCTCATCAAAACTGTTGTTGTTCAAAATATTTTAACATTTAAAAAATAGGGTATTTTTTAATTGCTGTAAACAACTTAATTGCTTCTCTTCAAACTTAAATATTATTATTATTGTTGTCCACTCCACTCCACTCAACTTTTTTTCTTTCTTTCTTTTTTTTTTTTTTTTTGCCTAAGTAACAATATTTACCTACATATATTTCGCCCAAAAATCAATAAATAAATAAATAATATACAAAGTGACTGAACTAAAAAATTACTTATGAGTTTTGAACTATTTTATTGAAATGGGCAGTTTGAACTGATTAACAGAAATAAAATAAAACATATAAAAAATTATGGCTATATTTACAATGTTGCGTAATTTAATATTGAAAAATCTTTGCGGATATAACGTGAATATTCAATAAATGGCCCAGCCCTTAATCTTGAATATTCAATAAATGGCCCAGCCCATAATCTTGAATATTCAATAAATGGCCCAGCCCATAATCTTGAATATTCAATAAATGGCCCAGCCCTTAATGTTAAATATTCAATAAATGGCCCAGCCCTTAATGTTAAATATTCAATAAATGGCCCAGCCCATAATCTTGAATATTCAATAAATGGCCCAGCCCTTAATCTTGAATATTCAATAAATGGCCCAGCCCTTAATGTTAAATATTCAATAAATGGCCCAGCCCTTAATGTTAAATATTCAATAAATGGCCCAGCCCTTATTGTTAAATATTCAATAAATTGCCCAGCCCTTAATCTTGAATATTCAATAGATCATCAAGCCCTTATATGAAATAGAGTTTTACTAAAGCAAATACAGTTCAATAAAGCCTTGTAATAACAAGAGAATTTCAGTGCGAGTTCAGGACAGTAATTATTTACAATAAATGATTCTTCCACCGGCAACCTTCTCCAAATTCTTTCTCTAATGAAAACTGTCTGCGTGCTGTGGCGGGTGATTGCACAGAGTGGGTTCAAAGATGCAAGACCGTGTGAAGGACACTGTAACACAAATGTACCTCTCTCGGCTGCTTTTCAAACATACTTGTCCCTTTTTTTCAAGTATATGGCGAGTTGACAACATCTGTGTATTTACAGACAGCAGGAACTAGCACATTGCGGTTGCATGCTTCACGAGTCTGTGCTTGCAATAATTGGCTCAGAAAATGTGCAATGCAGCAAAACAAAGTTCATTATTATGTTTAACACACTGAAGATGCATCCAGTTATAATGAAACCTTAAAGGAATAGTTCACCCCAAAATTAACAAAGAATTGGGGTGAACTATGCCTTTAAGTGCACCTGAACCAATATAGGACTTAGAGCTGGATTTAGCAATGTGGCATTGGGTTATTTATGCAGCCGCCCAGGCCCCCGTTTGCAGGTGTGCAACTGACCACTAGAACTTGCTGACACTAGTTCTCATAGATATTCGCAGGGCATACACAGCCATGCTTACTTTGTACATTAACTCTGGTACCTCCATTACTGCTTGACATTAAGCTACTGTGCAACCACTTTTTATAGCTTTTAAGTGCTCTCAACTGCTATGATACGGCTTGTTCGGGGTGCATCGGGTTGCCATTCATTACCATGTGAGCTCACCCTTTCCTGTTTACCTCGAAACACACTAATAAAAACTGATAGGGTCATATTTCTTCCTTAAACACACGTTGAATATGAATTCAAGACGTGAAGGAGGTCTTTCGATGTTTGTGAAGAACAGAACATATCGTATGTCGCTGGCGGTCCCAGGAATACGAAATAACCCTATTGTCCTTATGTTTTAATTATCTGCAATAAAATTGCTGCTAGAGAATGGATTTGTATATTCCCAGAAACACTTGAGAGTGCCATTATGGGTATTTCACAATTACTCTTTTTCCATCCACGGCCCTTTACATGTACATTAGCGAGCTGAATGCAGCCCAGAGGGGCCATCTCGCCGCTGACCCGCTGAACTTAAGCAGTTAAGCGACTACAGCCCGGTGATGTTTGAAAAGGCTTTCGGGTCATCATAACGGTCAGTGGATATCATGAGAGTGGGAATTATGTCTGGAAATGGGTACTATGTTTTCCCATGAGAGACGTATGAGAGGTTATTCTTGGCTGTGCAAATAAAAAGGCATGTCTTTATGTATTGTCTGGAGACAAGATAGCTTTAAAAAGGATTTAAAAATATAGGGAAAGGTGGGTCGATCCTGAAGTACCGATACTTCCAATACTGATACTGTATAGAGAGGATTGATCCCAACATAAAAATATTGATACTATTTTTAGTTTTTTTAAGAGAAACATCATCTGGAGTTAATACAAATCTACTGTCATTGTAATATTTAAAAGCTGTTATAACCTTGATAATGTTTTGTAACTGTTGTTAAATAATAAACAAACAGAAGCCTAATCAATTGCAGTTTAGGCCTATGAATATTGCAATACATATACTAGTATGTGTCTAAAATGGTAATAAAATGTAATAAAAAAATGGCTAAAATTACAGTTGAATGATAAGCCGAATTGACATCAAATGCAGGATGCAGGAAACAATGTTAATTCTTAATATCAGCAATATTATTTTTATTATCAGTAATTAGGTTTGTACTACCAAAACATTAATTAATCAGTAATTAATTATTGATATCAGAAATTATGTCAGTACTCAAGGAAATACGCTTTCTTGATTTTTAAAAATGGAAAACTAATCAACTAATAAAAAACATATAATCGCTGATATCTTTAACTGTATTTTCACTAGTAAAATTTCACAATGATCTGTCATTCACTCCTGTTCAAAACACAATGATATCCATCAATAATTACTTTCTAGTTGTAATTTTTATGTCGGTAATTTTATTGTTAAAAGTACAAATATCCATTTATGATATCAGCAATTGAACTAGTGAAATCCAGGCATGTTGCGGCGTTTTGCGGCCCCCCTCGGCATAACGCGGAGTCCCATTTCAGCTTATCGCCGCCTGTTCATCCCCGTTTCGTGGGAAAAGTCCCCGGTTTTTTTTACTAGTTGAAATTACATTTTTTATATCAACAATTGTTATTGGTGTGAGTAATGGCATAATTTGTATATATCAAGTATTAAAGGTTTTATTAGCGCAAATCTACAGTAATTACACGTATAAAAAAACATTTTCACATTTCATTAATTTCATTTCAGTAATTCCATTGCTCATATTAAGCATTAGCATTTATACTTGTGATAACTGAATTATAGTTATCTATAATTCATATCCTGCATGTGATTAAATGTCAAACAAGCTTTTTCTTTTCAGAATCACAAAAAAATACATTTCATAGAAGTATCGTATTCTTTTTAATATTGCCGATAATGGTCTTGAAAGCACTTGATATCATATTGAAAAGAAAACAAGTGGTATTGTCCATCTCTATCTTAAATGTTTGTTAAAAATTATGTTAAATGAGTTGTTAAGTAGAATGTTGAGCAAATGTTTCGAGTATTTTGAAGAACTTCCCAAGGTAACATGTTTAAACTTATGTATAACCATTTTGAATCAAAACTCAAGATTAAAATGCATGCTGGAATGCTTTCAGGTGCTGAAAATGCAAATTCAAAGAAAGAAAAAAATAGCTTTGTTTTACAATAAGAAGTTTTGAATTCAAAACTGTTCAAGGCAAATTTTCAGTAGAAACCCTGTTGTGCGAATAGCATATTTTTTAAAATTGCATCGGTAGCTGAGAACTTCTGTGCATTCATGATTCTGCCTCTACACCCCTAGGTGTTAGCACAACATATACACAAATATTACTTTTTCACCTTTAAAATGTATGATTAAGGGGGTGTTTAGAGTTATATTAAGCAGTGGTTCTCTACCAGGACCACTACGTGCCCTCAGCAAACTTCCTTTGCCTCAAGATGACTTAAAATGATTTAAAAAAGGTAAAAAAGATAGAATACACTAATCTAACTAACTAACTAAAAAAATATTATACATGCAATTCTTGAAACATAAAATCACAAATTAGCTATCGTATAGATATCGTATATACAAGTAGCTTTGTCACCATTACCTTTGAAAATTGTCTTGGACAAGGGCTAAGGGACTAATTCGGACATTTTTTGTGTTGGTCTTGTTTATAGGCATGCATTGGATTATCCAGACTCGGATTATCTCTCTTTGGAAACATTAATGTTGTAGGTTTTGATTTAGACCATCAATGTTTAATGTTCTTGTAATTTCAAACATATTGGTGCATATCTTCTTATAATCCAGTCTCAGTGTTCTATCTTGGATCTGCTTTTGCGATGAGATTGCTCTTTTTACATTGTAACACCTTGTGCATTTTGATTTGAAAATTACCTACTCAAAATCTTACCTACTTAAGATTTCAAACAGTGATTCCTAAATATGTCGTTTTGCGGATACATGTTCTTACACGTTTTCCTTTTTTTGCATCCATTTCATTTGCATTCCATTTATAGCTGTTACTCTTTCACAGTTCTAAGATTTAATCATGATTTGAGTGTGTGTGTAAATCTGACACAGCAGGGAACATTAATATACAACTGTGCCAATCGTTTTCACCAGCTGTAGTGAATAAAAAGTGAGCAGTTTTTGGGTCATTGCCCGTGATGGAATCCTCATCATTCCGGGTAGAAAAACCATAACCACTAAATGAGACTCAGAGTCAAAACACATCTACAGAACACCAATGATGACACACAGTGGTGTCACCCATCTGCCGTCCTATTATGGTACACAATTCTGCTTGAACAAAATACAGACATGTGCTGGCATTCAAGCTTTCGAAATTCACTTCCTCTGTGTCAAAGATTGAAAAAATGCAGTGTTTTTCCACTCGGGCTGTTAAAAACGGTAACACATGGTGCCCTCTGTATGACATCAGAATCAAAGACGTTTTGAAGGATCTGCAGCCAATGTTCTGGAATCGATGTTTGCTGGCACCTGCGAGCTTTGTGCCATTTGGCTTTTGCATGACGGCACGGATGGTGATGAGGAGTGTCCTTTCTGACAGGGTTGGCTCGGACTTGGGCAGGCAGGGATTCAAATTGGTCCGAATAATGTCAGCAATGGTGACTGTAACTTGAGCGCTCTTGTTCTTATTGCAAACGGCCATCTGCTCTGGTGGAGCTTCACGCTGAAAATGCAAATGCAAGGAAAACAGGAAGTTTTGTTTAATTTGTAACTGTGTCATCATTTTATTCTTTAAACAAAAGTCCAGGAAAACGTTTTGTGGCTAGAAACCCTCCTTACATGCTGTGAGGTATAGTGATGGTATCAGATGGTAATACCATGTAAATTTGTACCATGGTACTGAATTAATACCACATACATATACCATGATGTTTACAGGCTACTCTAAGGTACTTTAAAGAATACCATTGTTTTACCCTGGTGTATGTAAAGAAAACCATGATATTCACATGATCCTCAAAGGCACTTCAAAGAAACCATACTATTAACATGAAACATTAGGGGTGGGAATCACAAGGCAACTGCCGATATGATATAATATCGATATTTGGGTCACTATACCGATATTATTGCGAGTCTCTATTTTTGGTGTATTGCAATTCAAAACTTCGATATATTGCCATATTTCTCATTCGTCTTCATCAAACTTAAGAGAACTGTTTCCAAATCACCAAATGCAATGTTAAGTTAATATAAAAGTGGCAGTTTACAAAACAAGGCCTGTTTATTTCCTGATATCTATCTACAATGCAAAGCCATAAGCATATAAGACCATAATGGCTCCCTATTGCTGTGGTTAGTGACTCCAGCCAGGACTCCTAAGCAATCAAATTGGCCCGGTTGCTAGGGAGGGAAGAGTCACATGGGGTAACCTCCTCGTGGTCACCATAATGGGGTTCGCTGTCGGTGGGGCTCGTGGTGAGTTGTGCGTGGATGCCGTGGAGAATAGTGTGAAGCCTCCACATGCGCTATGTCTCCGTGGTAATACACTCAACAAGTCAAGTGATAAGATGTGTGGATTGACGGTCTCAGACGCGGAGGCAACTGAGATTCGTCCACCACCCAGATTGAAGCGAGTCACTACGCCACCACGAGGACCTAGAGCGCATTGGGAATTGGGCATTCCAGACTGGGAAGGAAAAGGATACAACAGTAGCCTAAACACTTAAGAAAAAAAAAGAAAAACATTATTTATTACAACACCATTTCAATACACAAAAGTATCATTGATTTCACCTAAAAGGTAAGCCTATTTGATATAATACAAACAATTTTGTCATTAGACATTTTAGTAAGGGAGGGTGATTATGTGTAAAGCATGATAACTGCACCTTCTAAGGCAGTGGTTCTCAAACTTTTCAGATCAAGTCCAACCTCCGATTAAATCAAACATTGCAGATACCACCTACTCACTGCCATAGCATAATAAAATTGTATTGAGAAGTGTATATAAAGTGTATTTGTTTGTAACATTATTATTATTATTATTATATTGTTGTTGTTTTGTGAATGTATTACTTTCCAACAAATACAGACATTACAAAAATAAAACGGGGCAGCAGAATACAAACCGTCTTCTCTTTTCCACCCAAATTATAATGAAATCAGAGATTATTTACCATTTCAGTGGGAGGGGTAAGCCTGTTGAGATGAGCAAATCTTTGCAATGTTAGGGATGATGTAAGTGAGCATGAGATGCAGATCTGCCTCAGCATCCGTTTTATTGCAGTAAGAGCAGAGAAGCCGTTCTCACAAAGGTAGGTAGTAGCAAAAGGCATTAAAACCTCCACAGCCTTGTAGGAGAGTGCAGGGTATTCACTTTGTCTTTGGATCCAAAAATTCAAGTGACTGTCATCACATTTCTGACACGAGAAGCCCATCAGATGATAATTCCAATAGTTTCTCCTGTTCAGCACATGTCAGATCCTGCTGTATTTCTTCGACATCAGTAGTACAGGGATTTCTGATCCACTCTGGGCTTGCTTCCTCTGGAAAGTACTCTGAAATTTGTTCTATTAGTGAGGATAGGTGCACAGCTATTAAATCTTGAATGGCAGAATCAAGTGACATCTCAGTAGTGTGCAGAAAATTCTCGAGAGATGGAAACACAGAGACATCGCTTGCTTTGCCTTTGTTGATGCAAAGCTGCAGCCTTTTCTTCATTGCCGTGATTTTATCATGCACATCAAAAACAGTTGCACTAAGCCCCTGTAGTCCCAAATTCAATTCACTCAAATGTGGGAATACATCAGCCAAATGGGCTAATTTAGCCAGCCACACTGGATCATCAAACAGAATTGCAAGGGGAAACTTCAGCTGATGCAAACATATCTGCACCTCGAAGTGAAGTTCATAGAGTCGCGTGAGCACTTTCCTCTCGATAACCATCTCACTTCAGTATATAGCAAGGGCTGTTCAGAGCACACTAAACAGATGTGAATTCATGGGTCGACCTTTGATCATATTCAGAAATGTAACAGCAGAATCTAGTACCATTTTAAATCCACAGGCATTCTCTTTATAGCCAACGCTTCACATGGTTGCTGCAGTGGGTCCACTTAACATCTGGGGCAACTTCTTTAATCTGTGCAGTAACACCGCTGTGTCGACCTGTCAGTACAAACTCTACAACATTTCTTCCAGCCAAGTCCATTCTCTTTAATAAAGCCATTCAGAAGCTCAAATATGTGCTCCCCTGTTGTTCTTGTTGATAGGGGCTTACGAAATAAAAAGTCCCCATGTGATTCGCCCTCAAAGTCATATCGAACGTAAATAAGCAAACTGGCCAAATCAGCGACATCAGTTTCGTCTAACTGCAGAGACAACACTTGCTTATTTTAATGCACTCAGTTAGTGTCCTCCTGACATCGTCTGCCATATCAGTGATTCTGTGAGTGATTTTGTCATTCGAAAGTGGTACAACCTCCAACTGTTTTGCTGCTTTGTCACCGCACTTAAAATGAGTCATCTCTTTTGCGAGAGGTAAGCAATGCTCTTTACCAATAGAGTGGGGCTTTCCTGCTTTAGCAATCAGGAAACAGGCTTGCTGAATACCAAGCTTCTTACACTATTGACACAAAAGTTGCGATGCTTTTTATTGTGGCCTTGCTTTGATTAAAAAATGTTTAATTTCCTCTGAAAAAAATCAACTGGCTTGTCCATTAAGGTTGCATGTTTTGTTGTCAAATGTCGTCGCAAATACAATGCAAATACAATGCAAATTATTAATTAAAATATTTAATATTTTTAGTGTTTTAAATTTCCTCGGCCGTGTCACGTACCACCTCGGGGCGCTTTGCATACCACAGTTTGAGAACCACTGTTCTAAGGGACTGTTGTTGAATTCCTAGATCCAGTAATGCAGCTCCCTATAAGCAGAGTACAGTCTGCATAGGGCACCAACTACTTAGTGGGGCACCATCTTACCTTAGGAGGACTTTCACCAGAAAGTCCACCGGCTGCCCTTACTCGCACGTTATATGTTATATAAGGACACAAAAGCAGTTGTGAAACACAGCTTTGCACTCATATCACGCAAACCACCACGCTTATGTAAAAAAATGGTCTGCTCATGGTTTCCTAAGGTACTTCAAAGAATACCATAGTATTACCATTGCATTATGTCTAAAAATTCATGGTAATACCATGATGCTTTTTGGCATTTAGAGTTAGGGATACTTTTATTTTTGTTGGAGATTTAGATGCCAGACTTTAGAGTTAGAGATACAAATGATAGCTTATCGCAGATTATGATTTTCTAGCGCTGCACCCTATTTATTTACTGTCAGATCAAGTTTTACAGATGTAAATTTGTTTTTGTACATCACTTCACATTGTACATCATATTTCTCAGAATCATCTTTCATTAGAGAAAAATTGTTAGCACCGATTTGCAGTGTCTTTTAGACAGAATGAAGTTTTTTGGTCCATTTCTTGGCTTCCGAAAAACTCGCTCACAGTGCAGTTTGGAACCGCAGAGGAACATTTCCTCTCAGCCGAGTCCAGCCCTCAGGTCTCGCATCCCTCTACAGGCTGTGCCACCAAGTGCCCTTCCATGGCCTTTTATCATTGTCCAGTCTTGGACACAATCCTCATTCTGACAGCAAAATGTCCTTAAACAAGCAAAGCAGCTGGTGAGGAACGAGATATGACAGGAAATGGACCTTGTTTAGAGGAATTCAGCCTGTATGACTTCCCAGGCTGTCCCTCCGAGTGAAGACAGGCAGCCAGTTGACATATTTTACAGCCTTAAAGAGTCAATTAGGGGAGAAAACTCGGTCTGACACCTCAGTTTTTTTCTCAAACACAGACATACCCGCTCAGATGCCAATCCCCCTGCTGTCCATCATGGTCATGGCATCACTCTATGAGCGAGATGGAAAAAGAGGCCGTTTATGGATGAGTGAAGTGGTGGCATTGTTTAGTGAGGCCTGTTTCTCCCTTACACTCTCTTGGAAAAAGACACAATGAGGGGCACACTTCGCTAAAAACACACCAACACACACTTACAGAGGCGCATACACGCACATTAAAAGTCACACAGACTCATTTATTTTGAGTCAAACAACTATTAACATAATGATGTATAGATAGATGAGAAACCATGTTCTATTACACAATTGAGGGAGTAACATAATTGCTCTTTCTCCTCTTCTCTCTCTCTCTCTCATTCTCCTAATCCTCCCTTATCTGTAGCTTCTACTGTCACATATACAATAATACACTGGGAATGAACGTATGAACAGATTAGAGGGGTGAGGATGCATGAAAAGAGATTCCTTTAGACTAAAAATCAAGGGGCTTCTGTTGAGAGCGAGAGTAATTTCTTTAAACAGGTCTACATATCTACTTCATAAACATTGGCTTCTGCTAGTATTTCACCCCAAAATGAAATTCACTCACGCTCATGTCCTTCCGAACCCTATTACTTTCTTTCTTTGGTGGAACACAAAGGAGTAGAATATTTTGCAGAATTTCTGAGATTTCTCTTGATAGATCAAAACAGTCAAGCTCCGAAACGGCGAAAAAAAACACCATGAAGATACCACAAAAGTAGTCTATGCGACTCATGCGCTATATTGCATGTCTTCTAATGCCATAAAATATATTTGTATGAGGAAAAGACGGAAGTGAAAACACAGGAAATCAACATGTTGCTTCCGAAAGTTCACATACCTTGAAATCAACCCCCAAAAGCGAAATTATTGACAAATGGCAACCATCATCAGATATTTTTGAATCTGTTCACACGTGATCAAATTTCCCTCAAACAATACTAATCATGAGTTGCACGAGCAAAGTCTGAGACATGGGATTTGGTCTCACAGGAACCAAGAAGTAATGGTCACATAAACAATGGTGAGAGCAACTCGGAAGTTGTGTTTTCGCTATTAAATTATATGTTTTCTCCACTGACGATTAGGTTTAGGGTTGGGGTTGTGTTAGCGGGTAGAGTTGATAAAATCTGCATTCCTGTTGACTATATTACATCATTTACATCTAAAAATACAACCCATCTTTGGCGACATTCTGTGGACATTTCAGCCGGAAACTGGAGCTCACATGCATTCAACAACACTCCGAGCACAGACCAATTTCAGCTAAAGAACTTTTGAACTACAGCCACCCAGTTCACCTTGCAATGAGTCAGGAAATATAAGTCATTATTTTCTGAATGTTTTACCCTCTGATGTAGTTATTAAATCTTCATGCTTGTGTGCATTCAAACATGGCACTTTAAGATGCATGAATCCAGATTTGACTTTAAAATGTTATCAAAATATGCCTAGAGGATATACTGAATATTCACAATATATTGATTTCCCTGTTGATACCATTAACATTAAGCAACATAGTGAATGTTGCGATGATTAAATTTACTTTTGTTTTTTGCCAATTAAGTTTCCTAAAGATTGTGCATCTTTAGACTATTTTTTGTGGTGCTTGCCCATGGAAAACTTGCCATCACATTGTTAGGGAGTTGTGTGCGGTTGCCAAGACATTGCTATTTGGTTGCTAAGGTGTTCTGAGTAGTTTTTAGTCTTGCAATGCATTTGCTTGGGTTTCTTGGTGGTTGCGACAAGGTGGCAATTTACTGTTCCAAATCCAAAGAGCCTTCCCAAAAATCTCTTTGATATTCTGGCCTCTAGAACATGGCTCATGTACCTCCTTCAATGTACGTCTAAGGGATTTTGTAACCTTTTTTTTTAATCGTCCACCAGGCAAATATCGTAAGTCTAATCAACTAATAAAGTAGTAGCATACCTCTTCAAAACAAGCCTCAAGTAATTTGAGGGTTCATTCAAGTTTGTAGTGCAAATAGTGGGACGATTTACATGCCAAAGTTCAAATTCATAGCCCTATGAACCCAAAGCAATAGTGATCCTTGCCTTAGCTAGTTCACTAAGCTAAAATGATGTTTTCTTATGCTTATTTAGCTCCCATTATAAACTTTTATGGAATTTGAAATCATTTTGGAAACTGAAGCGAGACAGTCTCTTGAGTTCAACTAATCAGAATTCACAAAGTACAAAAGCTAACCCAATGCTTATATAAGCGTACAGAAAGGGACAGGAATCATTTATCTCAGAAAGTCACATTTGTAAATCTGATTATGCGAAAATAAAAGCATTACATATATCTGATGAAATTAGTAAATTCTATGGACGTCTAATGCACGAGTTGCATGAAATATCTTTTGATTGAAATGCAAAGCTTGGATCCTTCACCAATGGTTTTTGTGGTGACATCTGCCTTAAGATTTCCGTTTTTAAAATGGTGACTCATAGCATAAAGACAGCTGGTGAGCCTGTATTCTGTCATTTCACGGACCCAGAATGCCCTCTGATTGGGAATGGAAGACCAGTTCTTATCTAATGCTGGTTCCATTTTAAAATAGTAATTAAAGGGTTCTTTAAGTGAAAGAATTGTAAATAATAGTTAAAGGAATAATCCAGGTTCAGAACAAGTTAAGCTCAATTGACAGCATTTGTGGCATAATGTTGATTACCATAACATTTATTTCGACTCATTCCTCCTTTTAAAAAAAAGAAAAGGAAAATCAAGGTTACTGTGCACTTACAATGGAAGTGAATGTGGCCAATTTTTGGAGGGTTTAAAAAATAAATTTTTGTGGTAATCAATATTTGTCATAAATGCTGTCTATTGAGCTTAACTTGTATTGAACCTTGAATTAGACCTTGAATTGCTACATTTCTTACCATTTCTATCTCTGATATAGTGTAGATTGTAATGATAAAAGACCATCCAAGCATTTTTCTACAGGAAAGTCTTATTTTGTTGACATTTTTCCAATCTTTCACAGAAATTCACAGAAAATTGTACTAAAAGCTGTTGCAGGTTATTGCAAGAGCATGTTCTTAAAGTTGAGTACGAGTTGCAACCAAGAAAAGAGAGCTTAATTGAGCCGGAGCCACATTGAAGCTGCTTCAAAACATTCCCGTGAGAAAAAAGCTTGCAGATGAAAAGAAAAGTGTCAAGGAAATTTGTAAAAGGACTCTCAGGTTGGGTTGGCCCAAAAGACTGAAATAATGCAAAACATTTCAATAGAAATTATACTATAATACCTAGACCTAGAAAAACAGCAGAATCGTACATATTCTTATTCATTTTACTTCAAAAATTTAGTTGACTTAAATATGTCAAAATCCTAAAATTGTGTTTATTTCCAAACATTAAATCCCATATTTCTAATGTGGTGTCTCAGTTTTGAAACCCACTATGTGTTCATGTTTCCAATTAAAAAGTGAATGAGCCATTTTGCCAAAACAAAGAATGCTGTGACTCATTTATTGTGATTAGATATAGTTCATAATGCTGCATATTAAAACTTCATGTTGGGTTATTCAGTTCATAAACATGCTTTGATTTCCACTACAAAAATACATTACACTTCTCTTTTTTGGACCCTGTTTTAAAAGTCAGTTGAAATAATTCGATTTTCTTTGGCAGAAGTTTGAGCATGCACGACTTGCTCATCATTACCGTGTCACATCTCTATGGTAACCACATATGATATTTCATAATTAATAGTTGGCAGAAAGCCCACATCCTTCCCACTTATTTCAGCAAAAAAAAAAATCAATATGGGCCCCACATATATGGCGTAATTGAACAAGTTTGTGGACGTTGGGATTGATTAATCGTGCAAGAGAGAAAATGCAAACATCTCTTCAGCGTAATAGCTTTTACTGTTCATCACCGGCACTCATGTTGATGAAACTAACTGGTGGCAGTGATCTCGTGCCGCAGGAGTTGCCGTTAATGTTTAGAGTGAGAGAGTAGGCAGATGGAACACCGTTGTGTAATTAAATATCCAGATTTGGATGAGGATATGCTTGTGCTTATTAAATGCCACTCACCTTGTTATATAAAAATATAAATATCAAGATTATCCTATAAATGTTTTGCAGTTGTGTGCTGTAGGATGACTTCATTAATCAATATGAATTATGACACCCAAAAAAATAATTAGAGAATTAATCTTGACTCTGCTTATTTTTCTAAAACATGCTTATAAGCTTTATTCTACCAGGATATGGCCCATATCTTTAAATTTCCCTTTTTATTGGTCAGTTCAATTCATACACATATGGAATACACTTTATAGTCACTGTAGACAAATTACTTTTATTGCTATAACCCAATTAGTCAGTTTTATTTAGAAATATTTATTTGACTTGAAGGAAACTAGTTAATTTGGTTCATTTTAGGATAACTGCTCAATTATTTATTTATTTATTTGAATTTGTTAGAATTTTAAGCCTCATGTTTTGTTTTTAACCCCCTCTGTTTTTTCACATTGAATTCAGAAACAGCAGGTTGACTTTTTATGAGCTAAACTCAGTCTGTGCTTGCCGAAATTTGAATCAGTGCCACCAGATTCCGAAGCGGGAAGTATGTGTGAACATAAGAGCACATGTGAGCTCCAGTTTACAGTTGAAATGCCTACAGAGGTGTGCCAAAAGTGAGTTTTAAAGTGAAGAGGAATGCATATTTTTTAAGGGTGTATCTCAATCAACTCCCTATGCCGGGAACTCGAATTCGGCCACTGGCAAGGGTGTTCATCCACTGAACATTGGGACATTAATTACTTTAATCACCTGCGATACGATATCGAGCTTGCACATTAAAACACAGCTGGTATTAATCAGTTAACAACATTGCTGTATAACGATATATATAAAGTCATGCATTTTCATTTAGATATTTCAAACGTACAGTGTAGATATGAAAGTTAAATGACATAAATAAAGAAATACAAATGTAATGGAGTGTATTGTTTTATTTTTCTAGCAACTCTTAAATTTAAAATATTGTTTCCCTTTCTTGGTTATTATAAATGAAACATAGTGAGCAACAATGTTTTTTTACGAATTTGCAGTTGGGACAGCCCTAGAAATGGCCGACTTCTTGATCAGTGCCCAGACTTCTGAACTAGGGAGCTCATTGAATCACTCCCTAACTCTTTCCCCAAACTCCAACACCAATCCTAAAGCTTATGGAGTAAAAATGTAATTCAGAGGGAAAATAAAACCTCCAAATCACACTTATCACTGCTTATGCATACATGATTACTTTAATGGTTTCAGTGCGAGACCAGAACCTCATTAACACATTGTTGGCACAACGCGCTGTTGGTCACACCACTGGAGAAGGTAAACGTTATTGAGGCAATGTAAAAATGTCTGATGGGAGATTGTTGTCAGTAACTCAGCATAATGGGGCTGATGTCAGGGTACTAGAACATTTGGAAGCAGCATTCCAACTTCCCATGTGATCATGTTGGAAAAGATTCATATGCTGCATGTGAGGTCACACATACCTTCCCATTGCAAAATTCCATGGGTGAAGATGGTGCGGTCAGACATTGAGCGTGTGTGAAACAAGCGAAAATATAATTGTCAAGTAGCCTTTTTTAATGCTGTACTTTTTACTCAGTGAAACTTAAGTTAAAAAGAAACTCACCGCTAATATTATATCATTGTCCATTGTGAATATTCAATGTAGCTGTTTATAAAGCTCAGCCCACACTTAGGACACCACCAAATCTAGAAACTTCCTATTGGTCAATGTGGCGATTTCACCTGTCAAAGTTCACCACACTTGAACTCAAGGCAAAATCAGCATGAGCAAATCCACCGGAAGTCCATCGCGCAGATTCCCATTGAGATGACTGTATGTCTACTTTGTGTTACAGAGATGGCAAAAAATTCCATTACTTTTGCCAGTTGAGTTTTTATTAAAGCTTGGGGGTATGCTGTATGATTTTGATGGTTCTTTACAACTGTTACTCATCAGAATGTATTATACACATCATAGTCAAGGCTTTTGGGTGTTTTATCTCATCTGGCCTTAGTAGGAGAACTGCGATACCAAATTTCGGACACTGCCAGAAGTTCATTGGAGGCTAAGATTCATTCAAGTGCAATTGCAATTAATCGGCCGCTGGTTAACATGTCACACTAAGCCATGAAAGACTGCCAATTTTGCCTTTTGCCAATGTCTGAAATTTATATTGGAAAATTATGGCCAAAATCGTACAATGTGCACACAGCTTAAGTTAGAGGAACTTCAAAGTAAAAGGATTTGAAGGGAAAATAAGATGAAATCATAATTTTAAGACTAATTAAGCACAATTAAGGGCCCCAAGTATAAAGAAAGTAAAATCTTAGTAATGAAGTAATAATCAGTACCTGGTTAATATTAACTGCAACTGTAAAATAATAATAGTAAAAATTATGTAATAGTTAAAGTAAGAGCAAGCTGTTTGAGAATGCAGCAAGATGTTTTAAGACATTCTTGGCACAGTTAGAGATGGAAGAGACCCACCTTAGTTGCGGGTCAATAGCGGCACATTCAAATGTTCGATTCACAACAAGGAGGGCCACCAAACGGGGGGACTTTATTTATAGGACAACTGGCGAAAAGTCATCAGCCGAATCAGTCAGGAGACATTTGGCCTTTTGATCTAGTCCCCTGTGTGGCTCTGTTTCAATGATAACTTGTTCAATAACCAATACGAAACCTTTCACCTGTCTGACAGCTGACTTTACCATGTCATGCAGGGATTAACAGCCATGAAACTACTTGTTAGTTGCTCTGATTCTGGAGAGTGTTTGATTGGACAATAATCTGTGTAGCGTAGGATGAGTCATCAATATGTTTGGTCCATGTATACTGCATGCACATTTCCTTAGCTTTAATTGCTAACTTACCAAACTGAGGCAAACACAAAACTACCAGCCAGAAATTGTCAAAAATCGCTCTTGATTTATTGACAAACCTAAGGCGAGTTTTTGCGATTGAGTTGCAAACAGATTCACCTGCCAAAACACTGCTTTTATAAATGTTCATCATTTGAACCTGTTTCATATCCTTCTTCAGACATACCCATATTTCATACGTTTTCATAAAATATATTTCCAAAGCAGCTGTCAGGGACGCGCTCAGCATGTACTATTTTCCCAGGTACAAAACAAGCAGCCACAGTGTCAGAGAGCTGTGAAGAGAACCACATTAGGCATAATGTGTGAGAAAGCCACGCTGAATTTTAAGATAAGCTGATGAATAATTCATGTTTTCTTAGTGAGGGAGATTGTGTGTGTGTGCTTTTGCTCAGAACTGGCTTATGTGTAAGGTAAGGGGCCTGGTTTGTGTTTTGGGAGATAATATCTTGATAATCTCTGCCATTGCTGGAGAAAAATGAAGGCCTCTGTTTAAAATCAAGACGAGACATATAATGAAGGACTCTTTAATATGTTTGCATTGATTTTTGTCTGCCTGCTTGAGGATAAATGCAGCTCTCTCAAAGACATGCTCTGCATTATGATCTGAGATAGAGGATTACGGACCGGATGCACTATGTATCTTTTTACATGAATTGCTTGTAATGCGTATGGCTGTCATGAACTAAACCTGTGGCTGATTCTGTTTTCCAGTGATTATTTAATGGGACACAAGTAGATTGTTTTAAATGATGTAATGAGGATATGGAGAAATGTAGCCTAACATGAAATTTTGCTAAAAAAAAAAACTAAAAAAAAGATTGCGGTAAAAATGTCCAAACATCCTTGGAACAAGATAAATTTAATTGAAAAGCAAAACTGCATATTTCTTTTCAGAGAATGTACACTATCTTGGCATAAACTATGGAATGGTCAGCCTGATTCTTTCAAACAGATTAAGTTTTTAAGGTTCATGATCAATCAACAGTTTTAAATCAACAAAACCAACCTCCCTACGCTAAACCTAACCGATAGAGTCAATAAAAAGCAATGCTGATGCAACCTCGTTCAGGACTCGTACCCTGGTTCTTTGTTGCATTGCAAGTGCAACGTTCTATCAGTTTAGCTATCACACAATGTGATCACACTCAAACTAGCTTTTAAATACAGTAGTTACGTAGGGTTAACTTCAAAATATCTCCTTTTAAGTCATGCACTATGCTAAAAGATTTTACAGTCATGAGATAACATTGTGTCAGGAATCAACAGACTGATCTCACAGTGAAATCGTAAACAGTAGGTTGAATTTTCTGAAATTCAAAACACTGCCCCCAGTGGCCAAAGCAGTAAGTGTTGTTGGGCGTATGGGCACGTGCAAGCTCCAATTTCAAGATGAAAATATCCACAGAGGGGCGCCAAAAGCGAGTTGTGAAGCGATTGCAAAAATGTCTGAAAGGAGATGTCGCTTATCAATGAGTTGGCATAATGTGGCCGATCCTAGGGTACTAGAACTATTGAAAACACCACAGCGACTTGTTTTGTGATCATGTTGGAATGAAAGCCGTTTTTGTTGTAGCACCTCAGTGTTGTTGTAGAACCTATAGTGTTAATTTCACCAGTAAACTGCCTCAATAGGAAAAACGAGCCATGTAAAAATCATTTTCCAAATATGGTCTGTTAATGTATTTCAGGTTGGACATGTCTTACTGTGTTGTTTTGAAATGATTTGTGTATCAGACACCAGATATGTGCACCATGCTACAAGATATATCCAGATCACCCTGGGCTTGTTGACTACATGAATTCAGCACTGATACAAACCCTCTGAATATATGAATCGTCTGAACTGCCACGGAGTCCCATACTGCAGTGATAGCCAGTAGCTTTGTAGGACTTTCTAAATGTCTACTGTAAATGTATTCCAGCTGCTGTTAGATTTCAGAGTTATTTTAGAGCCCATCTTTATCGTTAACAGACTTTAAAGCTGACATATATTGGCTTTGAGTCTTAACATCGCCAGAGTGTATGTCCAAAAACATATGTTCATGTACACCAACACTCGGGACAAATGAACAGGAGATTTCTTTTTGAACTTCCTGTCTTGTCTGGGAGCATTCTTGTCCTTTCTGTTTGTGTGCTTTCGGAATTCAAGTTGGGAGCAGTTGTAATCACAAAGCGTGATGTTTTCGCACACTGCCCTGCCTATCAGCTCAGCAGGAGGGCCAAAAAAAGGCCTTCACAAATCTACTGTCTTGAAGATTTACTGTTATGTAAAATGTGCTCACTTCGTCTTGCCAGCTTGAAAGGCTTGTAGCTTCTCAGCATGTCTCCTGCACTACGTTTGTGTTCTTTTGAACTGCTTTTAACGTCAGGAAGATAGCGTGTGATGTACAAAATCCATCTCTACACTCATCTCTTCACTTTACTACATCCATCTCTGTTTACAACAATTCAAATAAGGACGGAAAGCAATTCCAACAAATGCTAGGACTGTTTGGCTCATCTTAAAGTACCTCTACTTGGATATCTGTGAAGCACTAATGCACTTTTGCAACCTTCACCAAAAAAGAGAGCACTTTTCAAGTAGATTATAAGCTACATGAAGCTATGGTTTTAAACCAATGTGGAATCATTTAGCCAAATGATGGAATACATGTTCTCTTTGAACTATAATAAGACTGATATAAGATGATAAGACTGCAATTGTATTACGAAACACAATTCCGTTTCAGAGTAAATATATATCCATTATTAAACCTTTTTTAGAACTTTTATTCGAGTTCTTGGGGTTTTTAACTTACTTGACGATATATTGAATGTTCACAATATATTAGTATTTCTTTTGTGCTTATTTTAAATCAAATGAAGCAACACTGTATATCGCAATGATGAAAATTGCACAACATATTTGGATAATATATTTGGATACATTTTTGTGTATGTTTTGTGTAGGAAAGGACTATATTTTTGTAAATGGTGTTGAGTAAGGATGAACAATAAATTGCATATTTACAATATATTCAGAATTTTTTTGCTGGTGGAATAAATGTAATAAAAAACAGTTTGAATATCGCAAATAATATTTGGATGATATTTTTATAACATATTTCTTATGTTTTTGATTAGGGATGGACGATATATTGAAGAATCATGAATATTCATGATATATTTGTTATTTCTTGCTGGTGGAATAAAATGTCACTCATGAATATTGCACATCTTATTGTACATTATATCAATATCCTTTCTTATTCTCTCTGTACATGCAGAGTATCATTTCACTGTTATGCAGATGATATCCAAATGAATAGGAATGCATTAGATCCCCTGCTAGCCTGTCTAAATGATGTGAAATCGTGGATGCCTTTAAACATTTTAAGTCTCAATGACTTGAAAACAGAGATAGTTATGTTTGGCCCCTCTGAGATGGATGGCTCTGTCAATGTTAATTTGGCACATTTGGCCATTTTCCTTAAATCGACAGTTAAAAATGGGCAAATAGGCTTTGTATGTGACAGCGCACTTAAATTCGATAAACAGATTAACGAAGTTGTTAAAACTATTTTTTTTTTCAATTGAGATTTTTAACTAAGGTAAAGCCTTTCCTGACTTTTAAGGATTTTGAAAAGGTTATCCATGCTTTTATTTTTGCTCACCTGGATTATTGTAATTCCGTCTATATAGGAATTAACAACACTTCCCTTGCAAGATTCCAAACAGTCCAGAGTGCTGCAGCCAGTCTCTACGCTCTCTTCACTGGCTGCCACTGGCAGTTCAATTAGAATTGATAATAAAATACTTATTTTCATTTTTAAATCCCTAAATTGTCTAGCGCCTCCCTACCTTGCTGACCTGTTGCATATGCGCAATCCTCAGAGATCCCTCAGATAGTCTGATCAGAAGCTCTTGATAATCCCTAGGACTAAATTGAAGATGAGGGGCGACCAAGCTTTTGTGGTAGCTGCCCCTAAACTGTGGAACAGTTTACCTATTTATAGTAAAATCAGCATCAACAATACATGATTTAAAACATATTTTTTCACCTTGGCTTTTAATCAATCCTAGAGGTTGTGCTTTGTATTTCTGTATTATTTGTGTGTTGTATGTGTATTATATTGCTATTTTTACCCTTTTGTATTGTACAGCACTTTGGTCAACATCTGTTGTTTTAATGTGTGCTTTATACTGTAAATAAATTTGAATTGAATTGAATATATTTTTCTACATGTTTTGGCAAGGGATGGATGATATATTGAATATTCATAATATATAATTTTTTTTCATCGTGAATATTGAAATGATGGACACCGCACACCTTATTTGGATGATTTCCAAATATATATATATATATATATTTGTATTTGGTTTTGGGTCGGGACTCTCATAGTTGATCTCTAATTGCACAGTATAAACTACTGTATACTATTCATTATCAGAGAATCTATTTGCACCCCTGTTTAAATAGCATCTGCCACACAGTGCAGCTATTTGCACCCCAATAGTCTGGTAGAACCATGGAAATATACGACAGACTAAACAGTAGATGTCGCTGCTGTTGCGTGGGGTGTAAAGACTGTGTGTGAATGTGTAGTGCTGTCCTAGCGACCGCGGTTTGTCTTAATATTTCCTTTAATATTACTTAATACTGGTAGCTCAGCAGGTATTGACGCTGAGTACCACATCTGGAGTCACGAGTTCGAATCCAGGGTGTGCTGTGTGACTCCAGCCAGGTCTCCTAAGCAACCAAATTAGCCCGGTTGATAGGGAGGGTAGAATCACATGGGGTAAACTCCTCGTGGTCACGATTAGTGGTTCTCGCTCTCAATGGGGCGCTTGGTATGTTGTACGTGTCTCGCGGAGAGTAGCATGAGCCTCCACATGAGGCGTCACTGCAGTGTCATGCACAAAGAGCCACATGATAAGATGCGCGGATTGACTGTCTCAGAAGCGGAAGGAACTGAGACTTGTCCTCAGCCACCCGGATTGAGGTGAGTAACCGCGCCACCACGAGGACCTACTAAGAAGTGGGAATTGGGCATTTCAAATGGGCAGAATTGGGGATGAAAAAAATATACTACTTATTACTACATAAAATAATAGATAAAAATGAATGTAAACCTTGATTCAGTGATTTGGTCAGAGTGAATGTCAGGGAGTACAGAGAAAGGTGATAGTGATGCTCATACTGTCTGTTAGTATTTATATACGGGTGTAAATAGTATCTGACACTATTTGCACTGGGTTGTAAATACCAAAAACCATTATTTGCACCAGGGTGAAAATAGCATCTGCATTTCATTATACTGTCAACCCGTATTCATTCACTTTTACATTTATTCATTTGGCAGACACTTTTATCCAAAGCGACTAACAAAAGAAATTCAGAATTAACATTTCTAGAATAATATATCCATTCTCAAGATAAACTTGATCATTTTATAATGATGTCTCCTTCATTAGCTGTCATTTTTCATTCTCTCCCCATGACACCCCTCCATCCCTACCTCTTCCTCCAGCGTGTGATGTCGAAGAATACCTCTGTGCCGACGGACACAGCTGTGTTTCAGAGAACTGGCTTTGTGACGGGGAGCTAGACTGCCCTGACGGCTCTGATGAAGCATCGACCATATGTGAGTCTACCCACCCGAACACATTTCCACAATGTTCATCGCATAAACATCACATATGCAATATACATTTCCTATCATGTCCAATATAAACATCATATGCATCACATTTTTTTCAGTATTGAATAAGATGCTTTAGGCAGCATGGCATATTCACTTCTAAATAAAAGGAACCTGTAGTTTATTGAGCTTTAGCTGACTTGAGAGTCTCTGAGTGCGCTTTGAAGGACAGGTTATTCTTTATAACCTGTCAATGAGATTTTCGTGTCTTTCAACTGAAAACAATTTTACTTCATATTTTTATTACGGAAATTAATGGATTTTAAAAATGACTTAATCCTGTGCTTCAGTGAAAATGGGAAATACTCTCATAAATATAGCTGAATGAAAAATGCTGAGCCCTCTAAGGGGCTACGAAGCGTTAGTTGAAAGACTGTTACCTGAAGCATTATGCGGTTTTTAAACTGTACATTTGAATGACGACTCTGAAAAGGATAAAGAGAAAAAAAAACATTTTGTATGTATGACAGGCTCCATAATTTTCTTTTTTAAATGTATGTGTAATAATTCTTTTGGTATGCAGAAGCAACAATCTTGGCAAGCCTTTTATGAGATTACAAAAAATCTAATGTTAAGGTCAGTTGCCTTCTGCAAAACAGAAAAAGAATATATATCATGGTAAATCAAGGTAACATTGTAAAATTGCAGCAGTTGGACTTCAATTGCATTTAAGTTATTTTGTCTGTCAATGTTAGGCAAATATGAATCCCCATTAATCCTGACAGTTGGGCAATTACAGGATACCTCATTTAAATAAGCGTAATCTTTTTTATAGAGGATCGTCTACAAGGTTTTTCTTCATACATATGCACGCCCAACTGTATACATTATCATTGTCGACACACATACTGCCGTGGTTACTTTGATCAGTTTGTCATCTCTCATCTGTGAACCGCCATCTGCGATTTTGCAACTCTTCCCTGCCATTCTCTTAATATTCATCCCATTAATCACACTAGATCAGCATGTACCGTAAACTATTCTCAAAGTGGAAAGCAGTAGCAGAAATCAAAAAAGCGTGATGTTGTGTATATCAAAGCCACAGGAAATTATGCCCTGAAAGTCATGTATGGAAGTAAATTCATGACTAAAGTCTTTGAAGCGTAAAAGCATGTTGAATTGCTCTAATCTGGAAAAAATGTATGCATTGTATTATCAGTACTTACATTTAAATCCATTGAATTATCAGTGCTTGCATTTTGAGTGGCTGAAATTTAACATGCTTCTATTTTTAAGCATTGAATATTTCATTTTCATTTGAACTAGTTTCATTATAAAAATGTTATATATAAATATTCACCTCCAAGGTGCATTTCCAAAATTTTCATTTAGTTTGAAAATACCATCTAGATTTTTCGACAGGTCAAATTCAACTCATTCTATCTTGCTTAACAAAATTTGCGTCCTCAAATTCAGTGGTTCAAATTCGGGTGGAAATTCAACCTTCCACATCCGTGAACTGCAGGAAAAGCAGTAGAGTACCGATGCACAATCTCAACCTGATGCTGTTCGTTCTCACCGGTATGTGGTGCAATGCAGTCTGGTGTTGACTGCTGAAGACCAAATCTACAGGTAGAGAGAACAGCCGAGTATGTTTTTGATAGTTTGTTTTTCAAAATTGTTCATGGATAGAAAATAGATAGATATTTGATTTGCACATGTGCGTGGGCATGAAACACACCTTTCCACTGATTGATCAACACGCGTCATCTTCAGTTCCTTAATGACGTGCAACAGAATAATCCACCGCTGCTCAACTTTTATTGCAACTATATATTCTCTCTCTCATTAAGCAACCGGACTAAGGAATACCTGTGACACAAACCGTACTAGTTAGGGTAGGGTCTATAGACAGGGCTTCGTGCCAACATTCTTCTGCATAGGCATGGGTTCGGCAACCTACATGTGCCACAGAAATATTAGTTGTATGTTTTAGAAATAGCCTATTGAAGTCCCTCGCATCTGCACACAAAATGACTTGGCCTATTTCTTAGACACACAGCCTGTTTTATTTAGCTGTCAGCTATCAAAATCGCTATCAAAAGGTGTGGCGAAGCTGTGCACAGCGCAACCCACTGGACCACATGTAGCAGATGCCTTTACATTATAGTGAAGCGCAGAGCAGTATGTGAAATGCATTGGCTTTTTAAAAAAGTATATAAAAATATTGCCGATACATTGTCCAGGTTATTACATAACTCCGATGTTTGAAGAGCTAATTGCTGTGTAGGTGGGCATTACGTATAATGTAGTAGGGTGACCAGTCCCAAATTGGAAACTTTTTTTGTCTGATTTCATTTATTTTTCCATGGCTGGGTTTCCCGAGGCACAAAGTAGAACGTTAGTATCACTAAAGTAGTTCTTAATCTCTATGCCGCATTTCCCAAAAAGCATCAAATTAGAAAAAACTTTGTAAATTAGCAAGGGCTTTGAACCGCTCTAAAGTCATAAGTGCAACTTAAATGTATCTCTCTCTCTCATTTTTGCAGTTTATCAGAGAATAAAGAACGTTTAAGAAAGTTTATTGATATATTTGGATCATTGGAATGCCATAGCCAGAAACAAGGCTTTGGGTATCCCAAGGGAAAACTGTGTTCAAGAACTGTGAACATTTTTGTAACTTTAACAACAATTGTAGCCATTCACAAATGTAGCCATTTTTTGTGCTAAATTTCCTTTCTATTTAGCCCCGCATTACATTATAACTAATTTATTAGCCTAAACAAATTAATGACACTTTTATCAATGGAGTTGTTAATATATCCAAATATTAGGCGTAATATTAATCATAAAATGTGATTCAATTATTTTAGAATGTTACATAATTATTTTCCAAAATCCAGAAGATAAATGCACAGGTAAACGAAGGGACAATTTGCTCCAACTGACAAAAAGTTCTACACCAGGTTTTACATTCACTGCAGTCAACACCAGACTGCATTGCACCACTTACTAGTGAGAATAAACAGCATCAGGTTGAGATTGTGCATCGGTACTCTGCTGCTTTTCCTGCAGTTCCCAGATGTGGAAGGTTGAAGTTCCACCCGAATTTGAACCACTGAATTTGAGAAAGCAAATTTTGTTAAGCGAAATAGAACAGACTGAATTTTACCTGTCGAAAAATCTAGACGTATTTTCAAATGAACTGAATATTTCAGAAATATTCTGATCAGTTAAAAAAGATCTAACAATCTTACTTTAAGTAGTCTGAAGGATAGTCTGTTCTGAGTTTGGTGGATGTAGCTTGAAAGTTGTAGGAGGAGTTAGATACAGACGTTTGGGATCTCAGAAGAATAAGAAAAATAACAAGTTTAAATAGTAGAACATTAGAACAGCTCTGACAAGCATACACATGCATATATGCATACAGGCATCTTCAAATTATAGCTTGATGAATAACTTGTTGGAGAATTGTGGGGGTGGCATTGGCATGTAATGTAACTTGTTGTATTGCTGTTGTGCCAAGGTCTCAAACTCTCGTAATCCAACATCCATGCCTTCACAGTCTTTGTTTCCTAAGAACTTCTTCATAATAAGTATTTTAGCAAGGCCTCCCTACTGATATGTTGTTGTGTTGGAGGGTGGCCATGTTTGGAGCCATCTGAAAAAGACTAAAAACAATAGAAAGTGCTGAATTTATGAGGTTACATCACCCCCCAATTTTTTCCAGGTCCCATCTTGACTTTTGCTGCCTAGATACTTTTGAACCTCTCTGGAGATAAAGAAGCCCTGAGAGAAAGAGAGAGAGTTGGGATATTTTTAAACAATTCTCCTATTTGTTCAATTACATATTCTCTTTTTTACCAGGGTTATGAAAGTGGAGCAGAGCTCCACTGGGAAAAGCCTTTTAAGGGGAAACCTGTATATGTTTCCCTTATCCCAAACTGTAAAAAAAAATCGGTGATCGTTGACAAGGAAATTGAAAGTTAAGAAGGCAAACAAACCACAGGCCAAGTGTTTCAGAGCCCTTGTTATGGATCTAGATCAATATTATTGTTTTGACAATGGTTTATTCTCCCCTGCGACACTCTAGAAATGTTAGGAAATCCAAAGTCATTGATTCACAAGAGACGCCTGCTGCCATGTTAAACTCTCATGTGCTTAAGAGACATATTTAGGAGGAACTGTGAAGGGATTTAAATATGAAAATAGCTTTGCTCATATTTATACACAATGCCCTTATGAATTTGGTTAAGGGGGTGAGCTACAGTTTTATGGTGGCTTTTATATATATATGCAGCATAGAAATGGAAAACAAGAACATTGATGCTTTTAAAAAGTTCTTGTTGTGTTGTTTTATTTAAATGGGTCCATTTGATTTTTGTTTGGTAGTTTTATATATATATATATATATATATATATATATATATTAGATAGATAGATAGATAGATAGCCTAATCCATGTGACTCCAGTGGTTACGTCCATGTCTTTAGAAGTGATATGATAGGTGTGGGTGAGAAACAGATCACTATTTAAGTAAATTTTTGCTAGAAATTCTCCTCCCTGCTCAGTCAATCTCCACTTTAACTTGAACTTTCTTCTTTTGTTTTGGTGATTCACATTATTCATGCATATCGCCATCTACTGGGCAGGAAGAACGATTTTTAGCAAAAATTTAATAATTTTTTAGATATATAAATATTTATCTTTTTCTTACCCACACCTATCATATCACTTCTGAAGTCATGGATTAAACCGCTGGAGTCACATGGGTTAGGCTACTTTTAGGCTGCCTTTATGTACTCTATGGAGCATCAACATTTTGGCATCCATTCACTTACATTGAATGGACCTACAGAGCTGAAATATTCTTCTGAAAATCGCAATTTGTGTTCTGAAGGAAGAAAGTCATATACATCTGGGATGGAATGAAGGTGAGTAAATTATAAGAGAATTTTCATTTTTGAGTGAACTATTTCTTTAAGTAGCACATGGGGGGGTTACATTGTCCTCCTTTTGAGATACAATGTTCAACATTGATTTAGTTCTTGTATCCTTTAAGCCCAGAAATAGCTGTGTTCTCGTTCTAATCCATGATGCATAATTTTCTGAAGTTTGTGACTGGTGGAATGTTCTACTGAAGTATTGCTTTTCTATCTTTATAAAGGCTAATCATAATTATAAGTGATTTTATCATGTCTACTTCCCTGGTAATTTATTATAAAAATTAACACAATTCTCAGGGGTTGGTATTATAAACTAAAAACTAACAATATTATTAAAAATATTATTATAGATGTATTATATTACATTAATACTTTTAAAGCTACTCAAGTTATTCAGCCAAAAATAGTGAGTGGTTTTCTCGTTTCCTTGTTATTGTTGTATAGCCTACTATACAGTGCTCAATTTGGTTACATGTACTTTTAAAGTCCAGCATTTGATATGTCCAACAACATATGTTCACATTCGACCAAACCGACTGTGTTTACAATAATGCTTCATCAAGACCAGCATTGACGGAATTATAAAGTGTATTTGATAATTTAGCATTAGAGTTCAAACATTAGCCACCTGTCAATCAAACAGCACGCAGCGACAGATGTCAGGAAATAAAAAGTCAATCGTTTATGTTTTATCTAGATCAACCAATCAGTGGTGCTCTTGCTATTATGATTGATGTGATGAACATCCCTATTCTAGATGTAGAATATATGCTAAGTATAGAAAATTATTCGTGTTGAATATAAAATTATTAATTTTATCATCCATATCGCGGACATCTCTTTTTTTTTTTTTTTTTTCAGATATACATCAAGATTGTTTTATCACCCATCCCTATTGCTAACATTGCCTTATTCTCACACAGCAGCCCAATAATCCCAGTGATAGATAGATCATTTACAGGCTACATTATAGACACACAGAATCTAGTAAGCAGAAATATGAAATTGGCCTTGATATGCTTCTTCAAAGTAGAGGCAGGATTAATGCTGATATCTGGCTTGAGCAAGTTAAACTCGCATGACACGATCATGCAATTGGCCTTTTTCACTGTGAAAAACCCTTCCAGGTGCAGCTGTGATAATCAGGTGTTGCACTGTGCTTGAGGCATTCTCCAGATCCATAACAAATGGTGCTAAATATGCAGCTGCCGTCCAATTTTTTCTAAGTGTGATTTGATTGGATGAGAGTCACGATACTCTTCCTAGCCAATCAGGTTGATGGATAATAATAAAATCAGGACAGGGAAGAAGTGAACACAGACAGTGGGAAAATAACGCAGTAAATGTACAGTTACAGCACTTAAAATATACTCAAGTAAAAGTAAACCATTTTTAATCTACTTAAAAAAGTACAATTCTTGGTAGAAAGTAGTTATAAAATTGCGTGAGTATTTGTAATTCATTCCTTTACACCCCTGAATCTCAGACTGACTCGATATTCAGTGGGGGGCTTTGTGAGGGCAATGCCATCAATTTGATTATTTATTTATTTTTAATAAAAATTCTCAATCTCTAATGCAGCTTTCATCACTATAACTCCAAGCATTTTAGAGAGCAAATTCGTTTTTCAAAATACTCTTCAAGGTTTATGGTATGAACAGATCTTGGCTCCGTGCATGTGATGAATTTTAACCAATAAAAAAAAAGGTTTACATTATTTAGATAAGTAATGAAATGTGCCACTTATGCAATAAAAACTCATATATGGGCGGTACATTGGTGACGCTTATTTCAAGATCAACAAAATAACAAAAACTCACATTGGTTGACCACTATTTCTATTCCCTCTTTTCTCCAGGCTTCCGGCAGGTAAAGGTGAGGTGTCCCATCAATCACATCCAGTGTCTCGGCACACAAAGGTGTGTTCATTTCAGTAAACTCTGCAATGGGGTGTGGGACTGTGAGGACGGCTACGACGAGGGTGTGCACTGCCGCGGTGAGTGCTGATTGGCTGCTAGCCTTTCCATCAGCATGAGATTTTTTTATGCATCTTTATCATTTGTTTAGGCAATATATATATATATATATATATATATATATATATATATACACAGTACTGTGCAAAAGTTTTAGGCACATAAGATGTTTCACAAAAACATTTGTTTTAAGATGGTTATTTATATCTTCAGCTTTAGTGTGTGAATAGGAAAAATACATTTTAGACTGACAAACATTACTTTTACAGATAGAAAAGATTAGAATAGAAGAACAGGGCACTCTGCAAGAGATGGCATTGCCCCCACAAAGCCCCCCACTGAACATTGTGTCAATCTGAGATTACATGAAGAGACAGAAGCAATTGAGACAGCCTAAATAGACAGAAGAACTGTGGCAAATTCTCCAAGAATCTTGGCACATCCTGTCTGCCAACAACCAAGACAAACTGTCCAGGTGTACCTAGGAGAATTGGGCCTGTTATAAAGGCAAAGTTGGTCACACTGAATATTTATTTAGCTTTTTTATGTTTACTGGATTTTGTATGATGTTAAATTATAAATTTGTCATTATTTTTTGAAGACATCCACACAATGCAACATTTTTCGGTGCCTAAGACTTATGCACAGAATTATACACTCACCTAAAGGATTATTAGGAACACCATACTAATACTGTGTTTGACCCCCTTTCGCCTTCAGAACTGCCTTAATTCTACGTGGCATTGATTCAACAAGGTGCTGAAAGCATTCTTTAGAAATGTTGGCCCATATTGATAGGATAGAATCTTGCAGTTGATGGAGATTTGTGGGATGCACATCCAGGGCACGAAGCTCCCGTTCCACCACATCCCAAAGATGCTCTATTGGGTTGAGATCTGGTGACTGTGGGGGCCATTTTAGTACAGTGAACTCATTGTCATGTTCAAGAAACCAATTTGAAATGATTCGAGCTTTGTGACATGGTGCATTATCCTGCTGGAAGTAGCCATCAGAGGATGGGTACATGGTGGCCATAAAGGGATGGACATGGTCAGAAACAATGCTCAGGTAGGCCGTGGCATTTAAACGATGCCCAATTGGCACTAAGGGGCCTAAAGTGTGCCAAGAAAACATCCCCCACACCATTACACCACCACCACCAGCCTGCAGAGTGGTAACAAGGCATGATGGATCCATGTTCTCATTCTGTTTACGCCAAATTCTGACTCTACCATCTGAATGTCTCAACAGAAATCGAGACTCATCAGACCAGGCAACATTTTTCCAGTCTTCAACTGTCCAATTTTGGTGAGCTCTTGCAAATTGTAGCCTCTTTTTCCTATTTGTAGTGGAGATGAGTGGTACCCGGTGGGGTCTTCTGCTGTTGTAGCCCATCCGCCTCAAGGTTGTGCGTGTTGTGGCTTCACAAATGCTTTGCTGCATACTTCGGTTGTAACGAGTGGTTATTTCAGTCAAAGTTGCTCTTCTATCACCTTGAATCAGTCGGCCCATTCTCCTCTGACCTCTAGCATCAACAAGGCATTTTCGCCCACAGGACTGCCGCATACTGGATGTTTTTCCCTTTTCACACCATTCTTTGTAAACCCTAGAAATGGTTGTGCGTGAAAATCCCAGTAACTGAGCAGATTGTGAAATACTCAGACCGGCCCGTCTGGCACCAACAACCATGCCACGCTCAAAAGTTCTTAAATCACCTTTCTTTCCCATTCTGACATTCAGTTTGGAGTTCAGGAGATTGTCTTGACCAGGACCACACCCCTAAATGCATTGAAGCAACTGCCATGTGATTGGTTGATTAGATAATTGCATTAATGAGAAATTGAACAGGTGTTCCTAATAATCCTTTAGGTGAGTGTATATATATATATATATATATATATATATATATATATATATATATATATATATATATTATATTATATTATATTAATTTATTCAGTCACATCAGACTAGGTTTGAATGATCCTTTGTTCTGGAGAAATTTTCAATTCTTCCAGGTTTCATTGCATGCTATCAAGAATGGCTTTGAGTAAAGTGTTTCAGAGAGAGAGAAAGGACAAAGCACTTTCTCTTTCCACATTTTCATGTTCATGTGTGTGTGTGTGTGTGTGTGTGTGTGTGTGTGAGAGAGAGGAAGACAGATTGCTAAATGATTAAGGACATATCTTGGCACTTTGCTGTAATGCCGTATGTTGGTGTGCGATTATGGCATTATGCCCAATGGCCTGCACATTTCGGTCCTGCTAACTAAAGCAGAAGTGATGTCATACATCAGCATTCTGTAGAAATCATTTTGACCTACTGTGGTCAAATCCCTCAATTCCGACACCCACCACTTTGTTTCTCACCATTTAAAGGTGACGTGTGTCATTTTTGTGCATTTTGTGCCCCAAACTCTATTTGATGAACTTTTGTCACGTTCACATAATCTGTAATGAGTGCAATTCAGAGGTTGCATTTACACTCTTAAATTACTTCTTTCACTCCACTGTTGGTAGGGTTTCAGGTTGGGGTTTGGGTTGGGGCATATGGTTACTAAATTGTGCAAAAAAGAAATAAAAAATACTTTTGGCACCACTCTCTGGACATCTCACCCAGTAACTAGAGCTCACACATGCCCATTTGTTCAACAAAACTTTCATCTTCGACCACTAGGGCAGTGATTTAAATTTTGCTAAACACAGACCAATTTCAGCAGCAGACTTTTCGACCTACTGTCGCCGAATTCACACACAACTCCCATGCTAACACACAAAAAAGAGCCAGTAATTAGCCTACTTTACAAAAGCTGTGTCCCACACGACATACTATACACTTGGCAGTTACACAATATACTATGCACTCAGCCATGTAGTGTATGAACTTTCAAAGTGTAGTATCATCCCAAATGGAACATATAACGTTTTCAAAAATTTTTATATGGACAACTCTGCCTAGTTTATGTCCATAATCCCCTGCAAGCTTTAATGTATTGCAGCCTTAAAAGTTTAACTGTTCAGATGCATGTGCTACAACGTTCATGTCTAGAGAATACAGTATGTGCATTTAATTATGGCTGTAATAAATGAACATATGGATGTATTCATCATCCTCACCTTCAGGTGAACCGCGTGAGATGTTAGCGTGCATACACCAGGATTATTACAATGGAGATCACTTGCAAGGTGAACTTTTACATTTACATTTTATGCTGCATCTCAATCTTAGTCTTGGTCCTATTTCAAAGTAAATAAAATATGTGGGTTTGGGGTGGTAAGTATGGAAAGAGTCTCTCCTGTGAGGAACACATATGGGATGTTTTGTTCCACTGTAGTCTGGTTTAGAATTGCTCTCCACGCACCTGTCATAACTGAGCATTCATGATTTACATTATTAGTCCGCAGAGCAGATATCAGCTCTCTCTCCTGGAGGTATTCGAATCTGGGACAGGTAGAGAGAATGAGCTAGAAAAGAGCAAGAGATAGCACCAGAAGATGTTTTCTGCCTTCTACCTCACAGCACATACAGATGTGGCCATTGCTTCTTTTCATGCACTTTCTTGCGACCTTTCATGCGTCTTCATGAAATCAAAATGTACCCCGTTTATTTTCGTAATACATCACTTTGGTCTTTTATCGTTACAAACTCGGTATAACTTTCGTTCTTTTGTAGAACACTAAACAAGACGTTAGGCAGATTTCTTACACTGCCCTTTTCCATGAAAACATAAATGAATGGTCAAGGACACTTTTGAGCAATTTGTGGAATGAAGCGATAGCTTTAGGTAGAACTGCATTGTAAAAATCTTCCCGTCCACTTTATGCAACTCTGAAATCCCAATGCGTCTTGTGTCGTAAAATATTTTGCGCCTTATATGGCACCTGAAGACGTGTCATGCCAGAATGGTTCTACAGCGGAGTAAAATATGTTGTACGATTTCATACATTTCAATGTGTAAGTTCATGTACGATGGAATTAACCCCATGAATTAATATCAAGTATCATCCACCATCAGACATTTTTGCATCAATTCAAGCATGAAGATATTTCCCTCTAGTGCTACTGATGCCAGCTCCGAGACACTAGTTTTTGTCTGGAGGAAACTAGGAATTAATAGCGTTTACACAGCTGGGGAGTGTAATTCTGAGGTTGGATCTTCGCTTTAAAATCCAATTTTTTTCTCCACTGATTATTAGGTTTATGGTTGGGGTTTGGGGGTGGAGTTAAAATACACATTACTGTTGACTATATTAAGTCATTTAGAACTTAAAATACAATTCACTTTCCATCATTTGGTAACTGGAGCTCACATGTGCCCCATATGTTCAACAACAGTTCCAGCCACAGCCACCGTAGTGCAGTGATTCGACTATCGGCAAGCACAGTCCGATTTCTACCTAAACAGTTAGATCTGTCCGAACACTTTTATCTTACTTTTTTGTCATGTTTTTGTCATTTTATTCTCATTTTGTGTTCTATGGAAGAAAGTCGTAAAAGAAAACAACTTTCCATTTTGGATAAACTTTCCCTGTAATGTGATTGGCTTGAAACATTTGAGGAGATGGAAACTTTGGTTGGTCACACTTTATATTAGGTGACCTTAACTACTATGTACTAACATTAAATACATACAAGACTATGTATTGACTGTGTAACTACATGTTGTTCTGCAAAATATCCACATTTGCTTCTACTGAGGTTGAGGTACAGGTAGGATTAGGAGTAAGGGTAAGGGTAGGGTAAGGATTAGGGGTTAGAGTTAGGTTTTGGGGCAAGGGTTGGGTAAGGGTTAGGGGTAAAGTTAACAGTGTAACTACAAATGTAATTAAATGCAGGTACTTTAAATGTAATTGCAATGCAACAACATGTATGTACATAATAAGTACATTGTATTAAATGGTAAGGTACACAATAGTTAAGGCAACCTAATACAAAGTGGGTCCCTTTGGTTTCTATGTGAATAAATCCAAGTAAACAGTCTTACAGATATTTAACATTTACTTGAGCTGCAAACTAACAGTGATAAAGTACTTGTATATTTTATTTAATTTTGCTTGGAGAAGCAAATCAAAGAGAGCATATTTTGAACCAAAATGTGTTCCTTTGCAACCTTTTCTTTGCACCCCCTCCCTAACAGTGATAAAGCACTTGTATATTTTATTTAATTTTGCTTGGAGAAGCAAATCAAAGAGAGCATATTTTGAACCAAAATGCGTTCCTTTGCAACCTTTTCTTTGCACCCCACCCCCTCCTCCCGTCAATTGTGTGGAGATTTCTTTTGTCATTGAGGAATGGAACTTGCCTTTAGGTGACCACCGTGGCTCTCTAGAGACAAAAAAAAAAAGAGAATAAAGAGATTTGAGCTGTGTGTGTGTGTGAGTGTATGTTGCAGTACGATCACTTATCTTCTCTTGTTTTGGACCTTCTCATACAGATTATATTTAGATCAATAGCCCCGATAAGGACATTATATCATTTTTATTATTATTCAGATAGAGTGTGCTGGTGTCACACTGACTGAGTGTAGATGTGTGAAATGAATAACTTAACAAAGATGGTAAAGAACGGGAGTGAAGATAACAGTATTGAAGACAAAAGAGAGTCACACATTTAATTAACTTCCCTGAAAATGAACATGTACACTCATACATACAGAAAAGAACATAATTCTTACACACGATTGGCTGATTTCACTGCGGAGATTTTCTCGATCTGTTGCATATGTTCTTGGATGTAACAATTCACATTTCTCACGGTTCAGTTCGTTTTTGTGTGGTCACGGTTTTGTTTCGGTTCAGTAAACACTTGGTACATAATGAGAGGTGCACTGCATAAAAAATTTGAGAACAATAACAATAATCAATATTTTAACAATGCAATCAGTAGCAATCCAGTTGCTGATATTTGTTTTTCAATGAATCACTTTTACCATATTTTAAAAGCAATAAAAGTGTTAGTTCACCCAAAAATGAAAATTATCTCATAATTGATTCACCTTCAAGCCATCCTAGGTGTATATGACTTTCTTCTTTCAGCCAAACACAATCAGAGTTAAATAAAAAAATATCCTGGCTCATCCAAGCTTTATAATGGGAGTGTATGGTTCCTTAGATTTTGAAGCCCAATAACGCAACTAATTATATGTTTAAACGCAATAAATTGCAATGTCACCAGAACATAATAAGGAAGATTCCTGAGAAATGGAAGCTTGTAGTACCACCTGTTTACTCCAGTAAGTGAAACTTCAGCTGTATGAGCAACACACAGTTTATACAGTGAAGAAAACACTTCAGTAGCAGAACAACACAAACATGCATTACGTTCTTGCGTTCAAAACTCTTGAAGGAGCGCAAATGCGATCTAAGGGATCTCAAGATGTTTAAAGATTGAGTATTAAACTATATTTAACTTGACACAGTGACCTAAACATTTTATGTTTATGACGCAACAGACCCAGAAGTGCAATTAAATGCGTTCATTTTTTTTAACACGTTATTTTTGTCAAATTAATCGCACTGAAATAACACGTTAAATCGACAGCCCTAATATATATATATATATATATATATATATATATATATATATATTTTATTTTAAAATATTTAAATATAACTATGTATAATTATATATTGAGTTATTGTTATATGATATTTGTATATTCGAATAATTAACCGGGACACCATGTAATTAATTCGATTAAAAAATGTAATCGTTTGACAGCCCTAATATATATATATATATATATATATATATATATATATATATATATATATATATATATATATATATATATATATATATATATATATATATATATATTGTGTGTGTGTGTGTGTGTGTGTGTGTTAATCAACATTATGCCACAAATGCTGTTGATTAACCTTAACTTTATGGAACCCAGAATATTCTTTTAACATTTTTTGCAAATGTGTGGTACAAACTCAAATGTAAAGTTGCTCACATTTGCAAAACATACAATTTGAAAACAATTCGAAATTGTTTCCCCTTTCAACCCAACATCCCTATGATCTTCACATGTGCTTTTGTATGATGATATTTTGCAGTGGAATGTCTCCTTTTCCATAAAATCGGCGTGGGGGCGAAAGGTCTTCTTGAATTCCACAGAACCGGACATAAGTGATGGGCTTTCTACCCTCGGGCTTGAAAAGCTGCCTTATTTTACACATCCATTGAGTCCACATTTATAGCACAAAGGAAATTCTAAAGCTCATAAACTTTATATCTTTATGTGACAGCAAGGACCATAACCTTGAAAATGTGCTGAGTGCCCCCCTGCACTCATAGAACTTGTATTTATTTTTTTTTTTTATTCTCTCTCTCTCTCTCTCTCTCTCTCTCTCTCTCTCTCTCTCTCTCTCTCTCTCTATCTCTCTCTCCACATCTACAGTCTTTCACAGTTACCTTAAGCAAAAGAATTTAGCTGTCACAAATTACTTTTTAAAAAATGATATTGTAAGTGGACTGCGGACTAACAGGCTTAGATAAAGTGAGTGTTGCTAGGCTTCATCCAGAATGTATACACAGCATTCAGATAAGAATAAGAATAAACTCTTGTGTAGATGCAGTACATGGGTAAGTTTGTTTGAAAACAGAAATTCATTCTCCATTCGTAGACAATTTGTAATTGATTTAGCTAGTGATTAGTTGTGTTGTGTGTGCGCCATTGTGTCAACGACATAACAAACGAGGACACTTCTAAAGAAGTCTAAATTTACACTGGGCAATGAGTTTCTGTCTTGTATTGTGTGCTTGGCCTAAGCAGTATGCTAGCTTTCCATTCCAAACATAGTCACAGTCTGTTTCAGTTACCTTGAGCAAAAGCTTTTGAGTCTAAACTGAATCTGTTCTCAAACAAACCCACATGGAAAAGATGCACAATTACTCTTTCATCTCCTGAGGAAAACGAGTGATAGATTTGTCCCCCGCTTGCTGGCTGTTAGCATATTAATAACATTAGCCAGTATTGCTGTTGTGGACAGGATGAAGTGTAGACTCATTCATTTCCTATCCCTCTCTGAAAATTCCTGCTACTGAATGTTTGTCAAAGCCTACAAATGATAAAACCTCAGAATATGACAGCCTGACAGCCTGACAGCCTTTGGTGCAGAATTTGATGTAGAGTTTGTGCTTGAATTCTGATGGAGGTCTTGGGTGAAAATCCTCACTGTGTGCTGTATTGAAGGCCAACACAGGAATGTTGTGAAGTTCAAAGTGAAAAAACAAGAGTAGAATGTCTGACTAGCTTGAAATTGGCACTTGAATTTTCTGACAAATCCCCTTAGTAAGATTGGCTTCTTATCACTCCATTGCAGTTTATCCACAGATATATGCTAAATCCACAAAACAAGATGTTACTGAGATGACATGCACAGATGAATTTGGTATGAATGTTTAAAGTGTTGTATCATGTCAAATAGAACACCAAGGCCATGTTCACACAGAAGCAGAATACGGTTGGCAGACCTGTTTTGAGTGCTTAATACGGTTATGTTCACACGCTTTCGGTTATTTACGAGAGTGACAACCGCATTCTATAACTGAACTGACACCTGTAAATTTTCAGGTATCACAACTGCATTCTCGGCAAACCTGTACTGGGTGAATGGAATCGTACTGGACAAGGACATCATAGTCTCTAGTTTGAGAAATAGATACCTCACATGTCCTCAGCTGACAGCTTCATTGAATTCTACCCACTGAACACGAGTTTCATGTACAACAGTAAAGAGAAGACTCAGGGGTGCAGGTCTTATGGGAAGAATTGCAAAGAAAAAGCAATTTTTTAAACAGAAAAACAAAAAGAAAAGGTTGGAGTGGGCAAAGAATCTCAGACATTGGACAACAGATAATTGGAAAAGAGTGTTATGGATCTTAACCCCATTGAAATCATCCAGTGAGCGGCAGTTCAGTGGACAGAAATGCGTTGTTGAGGAGAGAGGTCAACGGAGAATGGCCAGACTGGTTCAAACTGACAAAGTCTATGGTAACTCAGATAACCGCTCTGTACATTTGTGGTGAGAAGAATACAATCTCAGAATGCTATTCTGATAAGTGGGTTGGTGCTGTTTTGGCGGCACCAGGGGGACCTACACAATATTAGGCAGGTGGTTTTAATATTGTGACTGATCGGTGTATTTGTATTAAAATTATCGGAAGCTACAGAAATCTTTGCTGAGGTCTGTCTGACAGAAATGCTTTGTCTCTCCTGGGCATTCACAGATAGATGTGCACTGTATACTACAGGTGCCGTGAAGAAAGAAAATATTTGTGTTGCCCCTTTGAACATCCCAGTGGTAAAAACACACTTGCCTTAGTTTCCCCCTCTGCATTGTCAGTCCCTAATGAATATATGGAATTGAATAAAGCAGCTCACACAGCAAGGTGACTAAAATGGTGAAACACACATGCACACCAACATAAAAAAGGTTGCTCTATCGACACCTCACAGTGCCTTTTATTTAAAGGTATCCCACAGAGTAAACAAAAGATTGGGATAATAGGAATGCATACAAATGCCTAATGGTAGATTTATCTTTGAAACAACAGTTTTTCCTTGAACAGAATATAAATTTTGTCCTTATGAATCGGTTAAAGGGGATGTTTGTAATTTTTCAGATGTTAAAACACTTTCTCCTTTGCAAAGACAACTATAAGTTCATTATAAGCCATTCGTTGGTTGATCCCCCTGAAAAGTGCAAGAAACTGTGGCTCTGTGGTGCTACCAGATCATTACTCAGGTTGTTCGTGCATCTTGACTTGCCCGACATAGCAACATTGGCTCAACCAATGGAGTGAGTTTGGGTACATAACCTCCTTTCGTATCTTGAGAAATTCCTCCAGTAATCGTTAATATTTTCTTCATCAAAGGACGAATAGCCTTGACCTCCTTTTCTCTTGCATTGGTACTTACAGCAGTTAAGATTATTCAAGATTGTCAAATGTTTCAGGAATGTCCACTGCAGCGATATTTACATATCTGTGGTGCTATCAGATCATAACTCAGGTTGTTCGAGCATCTCAACTTGCCCGACGTAGCAACATTGGCTCAACCAGTGGAGTGCGTTTGGTTCGGGATTACCTGTTTTTTCGACCAATGATCAGTGGGAGTATTCTGGAAACGTTTTGCCATTCCTTTTAAGAAATGGCTTTTACAGAGCTTAAATTTGCTAATTAGAATAAACAATGTCGTCTTTACTGTGTCCACGGGGGTTCATTTTATTATATTATTTATAGTATATTAGGAAGTCATCATTGGGTTGTGTATTGTTTCAATTTTTTATGTGTCCCACTGCATAAAGAAGCCAGTTTTAGATTTACACTTCTTATTGTCTATCTGAAATTGTTAAGTCTTCAGCTACCAGCTCAAAAAGTTAAAATTCATCCAATAAATTTAACATTTATTTGTCCAGAGACAGCTGAGAATGTGCAAGTGTTAGCTAGAGTGCTAGTGATGTTGGCATAATATGGTATGATGGTGGGTGACTGATGGTTAAATGCCTTGCCCAGGGGAAGAACTGCAGTGGTCAGAGGAAGGGCAGGGACAGAGTTTTCATGTGTCAAGTTGAAGTCCTTTGGGGACGTGACCAGCATTGGGGCGAGCCACCAAGTGCATAGCCTTTACTGCCATATAAGGGCTTATTTATGTTGGCTTGACGGAACCAACATACTGTTCTACACTGCACGCTTATAAGGTTTTTTCAAAATCCCTAAACCAGGACCTACATTGTCATTTGTAACTCCTGTAGCTTTCAAGCTACATCCACCAAATTTGATACAGCCCTTCAGGCATTTCTGACTTGGGTTGCTATGACTTTTCTTACTGATCCAGCTTATGGTTATCCCATTAGACTTATATTTCCAGAATGTTAAAACTGGCTAAAAGTTTGTCTATTTATCTATCTATATTATTTTGTTTAGTCATGGATCCCATCTCTGTACTGCCTGCTGTGATGCCTGTAAATTCAGAAGTGTTGATGAAGGGGTAAAATAAACCATCTCTGTTTCACAGTCACACCTCAGATGTCTCACTTTAATTTCCTTTGGTTTTTCTGTATTGAAGAAGTGTAGATTCAAACCTGCTACAGTGTTTGTGAAATGTTGTAATATTACTTTTTGTTGTAACTGTTAATATGCATATCTTGCGACCAGGGCTGGACTGGGAAGAGAAATCGTCCCGTGATTTTACATGGCAACTGGCCCAAAAGTTGGTGATCGGGGGGTGGGGGTGGGTGCTGTCCATTTCCGCATAACGCGTCATCGTTTTGTGGTCCGTTCTGCATAATGTGGCGGCTCATTTTTACTTATCGCTGCCCATTAGGGACCCACCAGCCTGATCGGTTCTCCCGCTGGCCAGTACACACATGATCGGCCCATAAGTGTGGCAGCCCACTGGGAAAATGCCTGATTGCCAGTCCAGCCCAGCTTGTGACCCATTTTCCTTCACCATTAAATGTAACTCATAATGCACTCACAGTCCATGGGAAAAGAATGGGCAAATGCCAGACAAAGAGCCTGATCAAACTGAATGCGTTGGTACGCAAAAAAGAAAAAAAACCCAGACACAACACAATGGAGAGAGAACACAGGTGTCTCAAGACGTGTTTTTATCAGTTGAAGCTCTTTTTAACTTGACATGGTGTCTAAAAAACTTGCCGCTTTTTTGTGAGGCACTGTAAAAACTGCAAGATGTGGCGCAATGGTCAAAGATATATGTTTAGCACATATTTACACATAAAAAACTAAACAAATGGAAGTCAGCGCAGACAGATGCAGAAACACATTCTGTGTGGCAACTCATGGGTGAAAAGAGAGCAGCTCAGCCGTTGAATCAGGAGAACATGGCTGAAACAGATTCAAATTGAATCTCGGCCAAGTAGGAGAGTTGATTATCAAACAATAATTTACATTTATTTGGTTTAAATCATTGTGTACACTGCAAGTGGTGTCGAATGTGCATGGGCTACAACAAAACCAATCACATCTTTCACAGGAATCTCCTACATAGCAGGACATTCCCCGCTACACTGATCTACTAATCTCCTGGAGCAGAAAGGAGTCCATTACTGGTGGACTCCAGCTGTGAGTCAGGTTCCCTCACAACAGGATTTATCTCCTGTGAACTCCACAGCCCTCCTTCAAGGTGATTTTCTCTCAGCAAGGAGCCCTACTTCCTCTGACACTCGCCGGTTGATGTAGTGCTAACGGCAGTAGGTTGGTAAGGGTTCCGAGTCTGGCAGGGATGTAGAGGTAAACATCTGTAGATCTATTTCTCTACCCCAACCCAAAGAGCTTGAACTTTAGCTACTGTGAACAATCAGTTACTCTGGGGTGTCCCGTACCACATTAAAAATTGAAGCTGGAGACCTTGAAAATCTATACAGCCTTAAAAGCCTGCTTGAGCTAATTTTTTTATAATTTTTTTTTTTGACCACCTTTATATGTTTAATGCATTTAAAGGTGCTCTCAGTAACATTTGTGTTTATGTTGCATTGACACCTAGCAGCACAGATGCAACATTCACAGAAAAAAACGGAAGTTCACAGTTACCATTGTCATTGTAAAAACTCGTTAATCGCAGTCGGCCATGAGTTATTCGTTCCACCAGTAAAAACATCAAATTATATGGGATTATTGTGACAAAGCGAGTAATATTTGGCTAGTCATATGATTTAATGATGGCCCCACTCATGAATGTACGCCAAACACCATAAGTAGAATAAAGCGTTTTTTTTTTTGCTAACAATAATACCAAGTCTTCATCTCATATGAGTGTGCATCATTTAAAAACAAACAACAACAACAACAAAAAACATTCTACTATTACTATTTATTTCTGTTTACAGGTTTAGCTATTAGCAGACTGTTGAGTGCAACCCATGAAATTGTTTGACAAATTAAATTTTCTTTCCTGTGTTGATATATTTTCTACTGAAAGGGGAAGGGTGCCCTTTATTTGAAGTAAAGCCAGTATTCTTTAGTTTAGGCTATGTCAAAACAGAGTGATTTGCTATTTGCTGTTTATTTGTTAGTCGTTGGTAGCTGGTATTAGTGGGAGGAACATCATGTGAACACATTGATGTAGAGAGCATTTACTGGACACAAATTTGGATGTGCCATGAACATTTGCATACTGATGGACCTCAGAACAAACGCACATGGACTAAAAAGCTCAAAACTCCAATTTGAATTTTATGGGTTTAAGCCTAATTTTTATAATGGTTGAAGCCTTTTTTGTTCCTGAACAAACTGAGCACCTCGGATGAATAAAGCCTGTATTTAAACTATGTGCATAGTTGTTTTAAAATTGGTTCATTAAGTTGGCTTCACAAATGTTTTTCAACTGGTGAGTGGACAACATGTACTGTAATTAAGTAAGCTGTCGCTGTTGTAACATAGTTTGTAGAAAAAGCTCAGAAGGCAGGATTCAAAGTTACCCAATTTTTAGCGTTAAGATGCAATGTAGTAATCTAACTAGCAGTGTTGGGTGTAATCTGATTACAAAATCATTTGTTACTGTAATCGTACTACCACAGTATTAGCCAAAATTCAGTTTTTGGTCAAAAAGTCTAACATATTACATTTTAAATTCTTGTAATCAGATTAGTTACTGACTTTTAATGAAGGCAATTACTTTTAAAGATTAAATGTGAAACTTCGTCAGTCATATTTATAGGAACATTCTGGATTAAATACAATTAACTCAATCGAGCAGCATTTGTGGTATAATATTGAGTACCACAAAAATGTATTCTGACTTGTCCCTCATTTCCTTAATTTTTTATTTTTTTAATCGAGGTTACAGTGAGGCACTCACTATTGAAGTGAATGGGGGCCGATCTGTAAACTTTTTCAAAAGTATAACCACAAGATATAAATAATATGTGTGTTGACATGATTTTAGAGTAATAAAATCACTTCTAACCTATTCTGTGTAAAGTTATTTCCAATTTTACAACTTTGTTGCCATGGCGATGTAATGCGAATCCCTAAACAATCATAAAAATGTCAAATTATACCACTTTACAACTCAAATAACACCTCAAAAAGGGTAAACACTGTGTCTCTGTTGCGCTATTAAAATTGTTCTGTTTGTTTTGAGCAGCCATCCAGCACAAGAACACTGACTCAATCAAAAGTGTGAGTTTGAGGTGGGACTAACTATTAAATTTTTTTTTTTTATCAGTGGCAGATGACTGGTGTTTGAAAAAGCTGTTTGAAAACAATGTTTATTTTTGTAATTCTGTTTGGCGACGATAGTGTCGCAGAAATTACACACTTCAGCTTTCCATAAAATACTTGGGTTTTACATGTTTCTAAAATAGAATTATTGCATTATACATTTAAAATATGAATTATGTTCAAAAGTACGTCTGTTTGTGTTTCTGTGAATGAATGCCATGTGAAAATGTACAAGGAGGAAAACTTAAAATTATTTTGAACTTGTTAAGTGGAAAAAAATTACTTTCAGGGAAAGTAATGTAAATAGTAAAATGATTGTTTTTTCATTGAAGTAATCAGTAAAGTAAGCTGATTTAAATTTTAAAGTAGTAGTGTTGTGCCCAAACCACACCCATGATCAGTTTTGACTAGGGCTGCATGATTTGGACCAAAAAAATCATATTGCGATTATTTTGAAAAATATTGCGATCATGATTTGAACTGCGATTATGATGGTTTTCCACATGTTCAACTGTAAAAAGGCTGATGGGGTTTTCACACTTGAGCCCTCTTAAAAAGAACCAAACTGAGACTTTTTTCAGTTCAACCACAAACAAAGAAATATATAAACAGTGAAACAAAGTCTTCTTCATATCCAAATGTTACCATCCACCGTGTACCTGAAACACAGTCAACTTGAATATAAGGGATGCTCCAATCAGGATTTTAACATCCGACTCCGATCTCCAATTTTCTTTTCATCTCATCAATCGATGCTGATCATTTAACTTTTATCAGCAGCTCTGTCAAAACTGGTTACATGTAAACTTTCTGCTCAATGTCACTGTTAACTACATTTCCCTGTTGGTAAAACCATAGTTATTGCCTAGTTTTTGCTGTCAAAAATAATGTTGGTTGATTTGAATAATGCAATAAACACAAAATATAAATGGTACTCTTTATTCTAGGCCTTAAAAACTAGTTGGCTTATACAAACTATTATTTACTGTATATAAGATAGTCCTAAAGAATGAGGCTTAATGTCAAACTGAAGTTGAACTAATAACCCATTGGTGTAATTAAATTTAAAGTGAAAATTTTGGTTAGTTTGTCACCATTTCAATTAATTATTTTTATTCATTATTTTATTCTATTTAATTTAGCAATGCATTATATTATAGTAACTCAATATTTGATATAGACTTATTATATGTATGTTTCTTCCTTTTCATTTTGTTGGATGTTGGTAATATTAGTTCCACTTTCACTTGTTTCCGCGGGGAGTGTAATAAGTGCGACACACTCTCTCGTGAGGTAAACAAATGACAGGAGAATGAAGAGCGCATGTTTCTGGACTCTACAGGTGTTACTGTTAATGCTGTTTGCTCAGCAAGCATTTAATAAAGATGTTTGAATAATACCCCATCTTGTATTCTGCGTTATTATTATGATACCTGTGCCTTGCGGAGACTGAGATGCTGCTACCGCAGATAATAATAAAAAACGCTTCACGCAGTACGCACCAGTTTAGTGCAAATAAAGCGTTTAGCGCACGTAAGCAAACGGAATGGACCTCAGAGCACTTCTGTTACTCTTAAGTATGAGAGGGAGTTGTGGAGCACAGAACCGATCTGAAAACACCAACAATGCTCTAACTTAATATAGACAGGACAGAGCAGCGCAAATAAACTTTGAAGGGAGCAGAATATTTATTTAATTAATTAAATCACAGCCCTTTGCAATTTAATAATCGCAGAAGGTCATATCGTGATTTCGATTTTATTTCGATTAATTGTGCAGCCCTAAAGTAAGCCGATACAATTTTATAGTAGTTATGAGTCATTTGTAGTGGATTACTTTTTAGAGTAACTTACTCAACACTGCTAGCAAGCTACAATCTCTTCAGCTGGCACACACGATTGTAAATAGAGAATGTCGCACCTAAATTACACCCACAATTAGTGTTAACCAATCATCAATGCTCTTCAACTTCTCCGAGTTCTCCTAGGTCATGAATTTCCCAGATGTTCATGGACAGGAGACATATCACTTAAAGAACAACTTTGCAGAACAAAAACATCAGTGCATTTCATCAAGATTTTAAGGTTAACTAAAAGAAACTATTCGCCCAGTAAGGATAAATTAGACATGATCAATCAGACAGCAGAATTGTTTCAGCCCCGCCCCCTTCCTAGCAGACATCACCTGTCCACAGAGTACAGCATATGTCTGGACAGGTCTATTATTCACTCACAGCAGGTCTCCCCCTCGGTCTCCATCATTAGAGTGTCCACAGTCCCCAGGGCTCAGACAGCTAGGCCATCACTGTAGCGGAACAAGTGTACGGTTGTATATTTTTGTGTTTGTGTGATCAGAGCAGGTGACTTGTGGGTTCACACCTACCAAGCACTTTTTATAAATAGATGACAGTTGAGTAAAAAAACATGGTTTGTTAGAACAGCAAGGACGAAGGTTGAACCTGGAAGGGAAGTTGAATTGACTTTGTAAAGCAACAGTGGAATGAATTACAGGCAGATCTGTATTGTAATGTAATATCAACTAATTTTGTACATTTTTACATAATGTAAGTGGTAAGATGTACTCTCCTTTATTTTACTACTTCAGAACTATTGATACAATTCTCTTTCAGTCTGTTCTTGGAAAACTCTCTTTGGTTGCTTTCAGTGTCAGTATTGTGTGGTCAAGTGCTGTACGGATGTTGATGAAAATTAGATGGTCTTGAATTGCAGAGGCCCAGAGAGATAAATTAATACCTGTCACAGAACAATTCACCCAGCAATGAAAATTGTCATAATTTACTCACCCTTAATGTCATACCAAACCTGTTTGACTTTTTTATTTTGTGTAACTCAACAGAAGAGGTTGAGGCAGAATGTTCACATTGCTTATTTCCATACAAAGAAAGTGAACAGAAACAAGGACTGTTGAGCTCCAAACATTTTTAGAGCTGTGGCAGAGTTTAATATGTTCAGCAAATAACAATTGCATTTAAAATTAAGATCTGTTTCTCACACAAAGTTACATGTGGAATATAGTGATCAAGTCATATGGACCCCCCCCCCCCCCCCCCCCAATAGGGCCAGTTGCCATGTAAAATCCCGGGCCGATTTCTCTTCCCAGTCCAGACTTGCATAGTTCTATAGGCAAAAAAGTCTAAACTCAGGAAAAGCATACTTTATTGCCAAGATTATAAACGATTTCAGGGACTATTAGTCATTTCCCACTGCTAGTCCCACATATAAATAGTTAAACATCTTTCAGCTCAAGTTGATACACATACCCTGTAATAGATAAAAACTATTATATTTCACTTTCAGTTAAACTCAGATTATAAATCGCTTAGCATTACCCTTAAACGATGTAATGCATATTTAAAGAAGGACTCAATTTAAAACTGTCTGACTTAAACCACTCAGAACGCAGGCCCGAAGTTGGTCAATGAATTTCTCAGTGCATGCTTATTATTAATGAGGCCTCCCTAGCGAATGCCCAAAAGTGTCTCTGTATCTCTCTAGCTCTCTCTTTCTCTTTCTCATGATCTTATGACATTTAGAGTGGTCAGACCATCTTAAATCTTTCTTTTGTTTGGAATATCAAGTATACACACTACACATTAGACCTGATTTATTAAGATCCCAAATAACGGGTGCTAATTTGCTTGTGCAGTCTATCAAAGTGCATTGTGGGGGTATTGCTGGTGATTTACTGAGAAAAACTGTGCAAATATCCACACGTGCAAATATGTCCAAAAGGAGCTTTTAGCGTGTGGTAAGTATATGCTTGCACCATTTTAAGTTTTATTCAATATATTGAAGGATACGGCATTTATTATAATTGGAATAACAATAAATGTTATAATTGGCATAGTTTGCTGTTTATGCACCAAAATGAATATTAGCGGCTGAAACAGACTTAAAAACGAAAATTACACTTTAAATTAGACTTTGTTTTGAATAATGAAACTATAATATAATAATAATAATAATATATATATATATATATATATATATATATATATATATATATATATATATATGTATATCCAGGCCCACATCCAAGGTGACCTGTACGCCATGACCCCAGTTGTGAAAACTCTGAATATGGCCCACAGACATCAAACTAATTGAAACAGACTGCAGCCCATGTCGAGCAAGCATTTATAAATCACTATGATTTTTCATCCGATTCCCAGATAAATAAATAAAGTCAGAGTCATCTTCATTTGGCACTACAGCCGGGATGAGAATTCCGTAGTCAAAATGTTCCTCATTACAAGGCTGTAAGTGTTCCACAGGTGATAAATATCACACAATGGGCTTTAAATTTGAGGTTTACTGTTGTTTATTGTCAGCGACTTGGGTTTGGGAGCGCATGCGGAAGACACGTATCTAAGGAAACGGGCCGTAAGTGCCACTTAAAAACCACTGAATCATGTTCTCATAATGAGGCTGCATCTGTTCAACTTTTTAAAAATGAATTTGCACCACCAAAGGCTGATGACGGAATGGCATTGTTCTTTTATGAAGGCTTTTACTGAATGTGGATGTAAATTACCCTGTGATATTGAGATTGTGAATCAAACAGATAGCAACTGCTACAGCATGGTTGGGAAAAATTCAGAATGGAATAACTAATTATATACTGCCATGTCAAGCTAAATTAATTGTAAAATATACAAATATATATATTTGTACAAGGTGATGCTATTAGCATTAGCATTCAAGAGTCAACAATATACACTATGACTTATAAAATTACTACAAATATAAACTGTTTTCTCTGTTTATTTTAGGTGATGGGGTAAACATGCTATGCTTGATGGATCTTGTCAAATTCAGGAATTAAATTGGGATTTTAAAGACTTTTTTAATCAATTGAATTCTCAATTCAGTTTCTGAAAGGTGCTCAGTCGCGCTCTGCAGTTATTGCAGTGTACAACTTTTTCTTCAAAATAAAATTAATGTAGATATTGTGTGTTTGTTTGTGTATGTCGCTTCAGAGTTGGCGCGTAGCTGCCAGGAGCGGAGGTGTCAGTTTGATTGTGCGACGATGAGGAACGGAACATCCTGTTTCTGCGGGGAAGGTTTCGAACTAGATGAGGATGGGAGAAGATGTCGAGGTAAAGTCAAGACCATCTGCCACTTAATTTTGTTTAACATATGTTATAAACATCTGATTACTGTAGTGTACATGTACCACTTTGATAACAATTTTGAATCATTAGGTCTAATCATTAGATAACTACATTAGTGAACATAAACTAACAATTAACAATATCCTACTTTTACAGCTCTTAAAGGTCCATGCAAAGTATTGCTTACTGACATCTAGTGGCCTGGATGCCACATCATCAACACCGTAATTTTCAGTTACTAATAGTTAGTACTCTAGAGCTCCAGATAGATTTTGGGGGTCTGAAAGCCCCCTAGAACCCCCGTAATTCACACCATGTTTATATGCAAGTACAAAATAAACCTTCAGTACGAATTCAGTACATATTTAAAATGTCCTCAAATGTATGTACGGGTGTATACATACTATCTGTCCAATAAAATGCTCTCTAGAATGAAATTGCCCCTTAATTACCAATACCACCTGCCTCTGACTAGCATTATAAAACAGAAAATCATGTTTTTGCAAGGCTGTGACCTAAACTAAAAAGCAATTGGCTTTTAAAAAAGACCAGCAATTTCATATGTCCATATATCCTACCCCAACATCCTGTTTCAACTAGAAAATATGTCAACACAGGAAAAAAAGTGTGTTTGTCAAATAATTTTATTGGACCTTTTAACCTGGTATACAAAGTGTTAAACTAATTAAAGACTACTACACTTTGATTCATAGCAAAAAACAATATTAAATATGTAATATTTAACAATATAAAGACATATTTATTGAATGAAAGAGCAAATGCTGAAAATGCTGAATTGTTTGGGTGCAGATTCCATGCAGACCTACATATTACTAACAGCAAAGCTTTCTGTGGTTGCTTCTCAATGCCTACATGAACTAGAACCTCCTTGATGTCCCGCAAGCACTCTGTTGATTTCAAGATAAATTATGATGTTGACCAAAATAGCAATTTACTCACCTCGTTCCCTCTCCACACCTACAACTCTCATTTCCATATTCATGTTTTAAGATAGGATGCCTGCGAATTGCCACTTTAAGAGTAGGGTTTGCATATTTAGGTCATGTTTGAGTACATTTAGTGTTTAATAAATATCCCCGCTGTTGCCCGCAGATCATGATGAATGCAGGGATTACGGGACATGCAGTCAAATCTGTATGAACACTCAGGGATCGTACAGATGCGCTTGTACAGATGGCTTTAGCTTGCAGGCCAACAGACGATCCTGCAAAGCCAAAACAGGTGAGTCTATTCATCTACCCCATTATTTCCAGTCTGAAAAAAAGCTTCAACATGTATTTTGCTTTAATTTCAGCTCCGTTTTAAGAAAAGTAGTCTAAAAATAAATTAACTCATGCATAAATCAAGCTTGAGATACCTTTTACTAAATGTGAGAGAAATGGACGACTATGCCAACGTGCAGATGGTATCATAAACTCTTTAACTGTGGCCAAGTGCATTAGTGCACGTTCCGACACATGAACCGTTGTGCTTGTGTGGGTGATGCAGGTTTGAGTCACGTGAGAAGGAAAAAAAAAATGTATACAAAAAAAAAAAACAACACATATATATATATATATATATATATATATATATATATATATATATATATATACCTATAATCCTGAATGTAAGTGAAAAGCTTGAGGGGGACATCCCACCCCCTGTTCTAATGATGAAACTTCCCATATTACAGCATTCAAAATGCATAAGTGTGCCTTATTAGCATTGCGAAAAGTTGGCAACCCTACCCCCAAGTCTCAATGAGATTCAGGTCACTAGATATGGCTTGGGTCTCTCCAAGTCAAAGAGATTTTTTTTGCCCATTTTGTCAGCCACCTGGCAAAAATCGAAGTCCAAAATTCGATTGAGGGGGTCCCCCTTTTCACCCAATTTGGAATGCCCAATGCACTTTTAAGTCCTCGTGGTCGCGTAGTGACTCGCCTCAATCCGGGTGGCGGAGGACGAATCCCAGCTGCCTCCGAGTCTGAGACCGTCGACCCACGCATCTTATCACGTGGCTTGTTGAGCGTGTTGCCACGGAGACATAGCATGTGTAGAGGCTTCACGCCATCCACCGCAACATCAACGAGAACATACCACATTATAGCGACCACGAGGAGGTTACCCCATGTGACTCTACCCTCCCTAGCAACCGGGCCAATTTTTTGGCTTAGGAGACCTGGCAGGAGTCAATCAGCACACCCTGGGATTCAAACTAGCGAACTCCAGGGGTGGTAGCCAGCGTCTTTACCACTGAGCTTTGGTTTAGTTTTTTTTTTTAAATTCCTAACCCTAAGTATGAGCAATAGCAGTAGTGAAGCCTTCCTTTGAAAACAAAGCCTGTCCTCCAAACTCCACACTTGACATCACTTAGCATTTAAATTAAGAACTAGACTTAATTGGATGGGTAGACACAATGTCTTAAGGGATATTTGATTGTACAGGAAAGCAAAACTAGCACGATCACAGCGGCGATCATCTGGATGCATTAGCATTGATGACTTTGTCATTCGCCTCATACAAGTGTCAGTTACACTTAGAGTCATCAAAATGCAAATGGACGATGGTGAGCAGGGGTACGACAGAGCCGTGGGAGGTATAAACAGGGGAGGTCTAAATGGAAAGTCAATCAGGGCTCATCCAGCCTGGTCTGAGGCTCTCTATCAAATTTAGAGATGATTGCAGGCTCACAGTTAATTACACTTCATGGTGTCTGTTCATTAGTGTAAAAGGCGAGAAAAGAAAAAAAACACAAGCCGGTCATAGATTTTAAGCTCACACAATTTGTGTCACAGTGATTATACTGATAATTTTTTTTTCTTCTTAAAGTTGGATAATGATCCCTTTTAAGTGTTATAAATGTGAGTGAAAATATATGTAAATATTTGTCCATGCATGCATAAAATATGCTAATTATCGAAATGAGCGTTATCTCCCATGGTTGTTTTAAAACAACCATATTTAATTATATAAAGGTCAAATTAAAACTATCTTGGAAAATGTTTATCTTCTCTTCATCATTTATTATTGCTTTTTTGCAAATAATTTTTGTGTATAGATTTTATTGCTTTACAGTACACTTGTCCTAGACCTTGACATTAAATTACTTAAACTTAAAAAATTATGTGATTAATCACGATTAAAAATGTCAATACACTGACAGCACTAATATATATATATATATATATATATATATATATATAATAACATTTCATCCAAAGTTATTTGAAATGTGTCAGAATGCAATTCATAACACATCGCAAGTACTTGTTGCATTCTCAACGTTGCCACAGGGGCTCTATAGTGTAGATTAGAGTGAACTTTCCACTTCTACTGTTAGTTTTCTCTAACAAGTCAATTACTGTCATGGCAGAACAACAGTTTGAAGAGAATATTGCTTGGAAAGTAACAAAAGTCAATACATTTCTAGCAACGTGACTGAATAATACCAAACCCAGTTTTATTGCACTGACTTTTGAAGGTACTGTAACTATATAGCCCCCTTGAGTACTGAGTTTTGCTATCACAATGGTAAATCAAGAACACACGTTAAGCATGTTTAAATGACTGGCGTGCAGTGTGGCAGGCCATATGTTCGCATATACATATACATATTGCGTAGTGTATTTGGCCTTACAGTGCCCTCATGTTAAACATGTAATCAGTTCATACATTCCATGGGATTCTAGCACATGACCTTGGCATTGTTAGTGCAATGGTCTAACAACAGCTACAAATTAAATAAACTAGTAAGAGTGTGAAATGTGTGTTTAAAGGAATAGTTCACTCAAATTTGAAAATTCTCTCATCGTTTACTTACCCTCATGCCATTCTAGATTATTTTACAGAACACAGATTATGATTTTAGAAGAATATTTCAGCTCTTTAGGTACATTCAATTCAAGTGAACGGTGGCCATAACAGAATTTTAAAAAAGCACATGAAGGCACCATGAAAGTAATCCATACGACTCCAGTAGTTCATGTTTTCAGAAGTGATTTAAGTGTGGGTGAGAAACAGATCAATATTTAAGTCAGTTTTTACTATAAAGCTTCACTTTCACTTCCATTCTCTTCTTCTTTTGTTTTTTGGCAATTCACATTATTCGTGCATATTGCCACCTACTGGTCGAGGCTGGTCAAAGGTGGAAATTTAGAGCAAAAATGATTTCTCACCCAAACCTATCATATCACTTCAGAAGACATAGATTAAACATCTGGAGTCATATGGATTACTTTCATGATGTCTTTATGCGCTTTTTAATCTTCAAAGTTTTGGTCACCATTCACTTGCATTATGTGGACCTAAAGAGCTGAAATATTCTTCTAAAAATCTTAGTTTGTGTTCAGCAGAAGAAAGAAGGGCATACACATCTGGGATGGCATGAGTGTGAGTAAATGATGAGAGAATTTTCAATTTTGGGTGAACTATCCCTTTAAAGCTGTTTATTTTTAGATGTCCAAAGTACCCATAGTTGAAGATACACACAAGTATTCATAATTTTATATTTGTCTAAAATGAAAATTGGTTTATTTATGCAGAAAATGTAAATATTCTCTGCGATTTATCTCTTTCAGATCCTGGTGATAAACCTCCGGTTCTGTTGACGGCAAATATGAATTCTATTTCAATTGTTTACCTCAACGGTTCATCTATGCCAAATATCAAGTCCATGGAGACAAATGGGACTCAAATATTGGACTTTATTTATAAAGACGAGTCACTCTGCTGGCTCTCTACAACACAGCATACAGGTCAGCTATGGTGTGCCAGAATGACCAAACTTAAAGGATTTTCTGAAAAACATCAGATAAGGATAGGTCAGAACTTACAAAGTAAGTCTACACGTCTGTTCTCAAAGCAAAAATTAAAGGATGTTCCTTAACTTTGATGTTTTATTCCGAGCAAGTGCAAACTAATGTCCTGTGAAGTTTGTATGAAGTGTTGAGCATCCATGTAAATATTCTCATTAGTCCTTTTTAAATTTCTCAAGTATGGAACATTTTCACCTCTTTTGACTCGCGGAGTGTTTAATGGCCTGCTAATGAAGTGTTTTAATATCACTGGGTTAAGTGTGTCAAGTATGCATGTCAGATTGTTGAATGTCAGTTGTTGTTTCTTTGAAGCATGCATGCATTTTTAATTGCTTCTAACTACCAAATGTGAACTTTCCCACATCAAGGTGCTCTGATGTACAGTTCTGCATTTAAATTGATTGTTTTCTTTCTGCCAAAATATGTAGACGTGGAACATATGGCCATTGACTGGTTGACGGGAAACTTCTACTTTGTAGACCGAGTAAACGACCAGATATTCGTTTGTAGCAAACAAGGAGACACATGTGTTACAATTATTGATTTGGACATCCAGAACCCCAAGTACCTAGCACTGGATCCCATAATGGGGTAAGTTTTATGTTTTTAGTTGGATTTACAGCTACAATATAGGTATGTTATTTGGACCAGTACCACAATATAAAATTACTCATTCTATGATATAAGAGTTTGGCTGCACCACATAGTCACTAAAGTAATGTCGTATTGGACAACTGGACAATCTGGAAGAGATTTATAGTCTAGAAGCAGTTAATTCGCAGTCAATAGAATGACCTTTGAAAACCCTCTCTAAAGAAATCGTATGTCATTTGTTGGCCTAAGATATTTAGAAAGTAAAAAAGAAAGCAAACAAATCTAGGCTTCATTTTTTTTTGGAATGCAACTGTTCTTAACTGATGCACAGTCGTCTACGTTTAAATGGTGCAAGAAACTCCAGCATTGACACTTTGGTCACTTGGTAAACAGTCATTAGTATGCATTGCAGAGTTCTGCATGCTGTTGGGTGCAGTTTGGCTCTTTCAGATGACAGAAGACTGTATGTGTGTCAGAATCAAGCTCTGGTTTAGAACCAGTAAAGCTACTTTCATGCAGTGAGTAATACGGATGAACTCAACCTTACTCTGCTGTCAGTATGCGTTAGTATAAAGGGTAATATTATACTGCAGCCCATTCATTCAGCTCTTGCACAAGGTGGTTTGGTTTAATTGCACTGTTGCTACTGAAAGCTTTTAGCTTTGCCACAACACCACTTTGCAGAACAGTACAATAATAGATCTGAGTAGGTAGTTTAAACCCTATTAGCATTTGTGTCTCACAGTAACCTTGATTTACATAGATAGTACACCCCAGAATGAAAAGTGTGTTATCATTTACCCAGTATTTTCATTTTTGGGTGAACTATCCCTTCAAAAGTGCCCATATACTGCTTTACTGTATACAGTTTGAATTGGAAAGCATAAGCCTTGATATTTTTTGTTTCCAAAATTGGCCTAATCAGACCAATGTTGATAATTAAAAATAATTATTATTATATTGGTCAAATACCAATATGGTTACCAATGCATTGTGTGGATGTTTTGGTGTGCCCTTGCAGAAAACTATTTTTCACCGACTATGGGACAGTAGCCAAGGTGGAACGTTGCAACATGGACGGCACCAACCGGACCAGGATAGTGGAATACAAAACCGAACAGCCTACCGCTGTTACATTAGACTTGATCAAGAAACTTGTCTACTGGGCGGACGCTTATCTGGATTTTATCGAAGTTGTGGATTACAATGGCAAGAACAGACACACAGTCATCCAAGGCGGCTCAGTAAGAATGCTTTATCTTGGTTTCTAAACAGCATTTTGGTATTGATGTTAGTTCATTTAAAGGGACCTGTTATGCAATATTCACTTTTACATGGTGTTTGAACATAAATGTGTATTGGCAGTGTGTGTACACAACCACCCTATAATGATAAAAATCCACCCAGTCCTCTTTTTTTAATCCCCATTAATCATAAGCACTGTCTCAGAACATGGCATTCGCAGATTCTGTACAAAGTGACGTCACTTTGAACAGGCCCTGCCCACGACTGTTGACAGACACTGCCGTCTGGTTTGTTTGTGCGTGTTGTTTCATTATAGCGCATAGCGAACGTTGTAACAGTATTTGTGTTTGTGTTTTTTGCTCATCCATCATTGCAAAACTGCTGAAAAACTCTACAAAAAATCAATACATTTATCTGATAACCATTCGGAAACTTCCTAGTTCATTCTCAAAGTTGTTACTTTGAGAGTCTCTCCCTCATCAGTGTCTGACTTCGGTTCAAGCATATCGGGCTGAACACCACTATTTTCGCTGTCAGTCATATTTCTTATGATGTCTAGTTATCCGAAGCAGAGATATCAAAACTCTGCCCTATTCTGGATACGGTGGCGGGGAGCACCAGCTCATTTGCATTTAAAAACACACACAAAACAGCTTGTTTTTATTCCCACCCAAAAAATTGCCATTTTCAACATGGTATAATAAATTATCTGTTGGGTATTTTGAGCTGAAACTTCACAGACACATTCTGGGGACACCAAAGATTTAAATTACATCTTGTGGAAAGGGGCATATTAGGTGCCCTATAAGACGCTAAACCCAACATGGACTGAACCCAAGACCTCCGTGCTGAAAAGACTAGCATAACTGGTTAATTTTATATATTGTGCTTTGAATGCTAGGATACTGGTTTGCTGGTGTCTTAAACATGTTTCTCAACAGTTTTGGGCAAGTTACTCCAAAAAATTAGTTATATAAGCTACAAGCTACTGTACAGACAAATAAGCTAACCTAAGCTGAAAGCTATACTTACAAGAAAGTAACTATTTATACTACAAACTGTATAGATAAAGCTACCAGCTAGTCAATGAACTGTAGCAAGCTACTTTAGCCATAGCCTATAGTATGTAGTGAAACTGGCTACTTTCTCTGTAGAGTAGCTTTGTATATATTGCATAGCTAATTTTTTCAGCTATTTTATTAAATCAATGTTCTATTACACTGTAATGTTCTAATTAATATTTCCTGTAATCGCTAGCCTGCTGCTTCATCCATTAAATAGATTTGTTGCTGCAAATTGTTCAACCAGCTTCATCAGAAAGACCATGCTGGTCCACTAGCTAAACTAGACCAGTCTTGACTTACATTCATGCTAGTCTATTTAACCTGGTCTCATAGTGCAAATGTGACATTATATATATTTTTGCAAAACTTGTAATACACTACGTGTCTCCAATTTTAAATTCCATGCAGTTTCCATGTGAAATTAACAATAGAGGCACTATACTGTGTGTTTTACTCCCTTACACTCAAATGATGACTTTAATGGCAGATTATGTCATTTTTTCTCTCAACTACACAGACCCTGCTATTTTATGATATTGAAACACTTTTACTCTAACTCATCTTTTGAAAAACTGTAAATTGTAATTCTTGTATTACAGACCCACCTACATATATACACTTATTCCAATGTGATTAGCTTGCATGGTAGCTCACCTCATAAAGCGTTGGACTTTGAGCTCAGGTGACCATGGTTCAGAGTTCAAGACCATGGCCATCTACTTTAGGGAGGAACTGTATGCTTTAATCATTAAAACATCCATTTAAAATCCACCTTAAAGCCTCGTCTGAATACAACACCATTTTACTTGCTTTTGCCAACCCCAGCTGGACAATTCACTGGATAAATGCAGCCAAACGTGTAATTCAGCACGTAGATTTTGAATTGCAAAATTGTTGTCATGTTCACGTAAATTTCATGAGATCGGGCTTGGTCTAAACTTGTCTTTGTAGCAGGGATTATGAATGTGCATTTATGTTACTTGTGTCGGAATACTTGAAAGTACCCATGAAGTGATTTACTACAAGTTTTGAGCTCAGCTACAGACAACTGCAAAGATGAGTGACCTCGAACCAAATAAGTTGCATGGAAATAACTTCCTGCTAATATATTTTACACAGTTTAATAATCTGCAGTAAACTCGTGATAGATGATGCTCCTTTGAATAACTCTTAAAGCAGTTTATTGTGAAGGCCATAAAGTTTTGGCCTCGTTGCATCGCTCCCTTGAATAGGCCCACAACTATGATGATAAAATTCATAGTTTTATAAATTTAGTATACATTCTATCCGGATTTCATAGAGCCACCCAAGGGTACCGTCAACATCACACGCTTTTTAGAAAACAAAAGATTATCCAACCATGACTAGTAAGTAAGAAGTATGCCTTATGAGACATCTGCTTTTAACTAAAACCCTAATGTGATACTTTGGAAAGTGCTTTAAGAATTCCTCCCATCCCCTTGGGAGGTGCTTGTCTGCACATGTGCACTGTTTAATGGATGTTTTGAATGATTATTGTTGTTGAAGAGGAGTGTTTGTATCATGTTCAGCCATTTATCATGCTAAGTATCGACGGAATAGCATCCACTAAACATCTCCCAAGTACTGCTGGTATTTTTGATGATGTCACACCTACCTTTGCTGTTGAAGTGTTTGGAATTTCCACAGTGTGTTCTCTACTGATTATATGTTGTCATTTGATGGTTGGAATTTGTATAGTTCTTGAATATCCTGACATAAAACCATGCTTTTTTATGCAATGGAGGTGATGTTGAATTTGCAGAGTGGGATCTGCTCTTGGATCATCGTGTTGGTCCTGGAACAATATTCTTATCAACCAGTTAGATTTTAAGGGTTAGGAAATGGGTTGGTTTAGGGTCTGACTTAAGGCTGGGATTGAGGCTTGAACAACATTCTTATCAACCTATCCTACCCCACTGATTTAAGGGGTAGTTATATGTTTGAGGTTGGGTTGTTGATCCAGGTACTTCTTTCTTGTCTTAATCTTCAGTGCTATATGCATGTAATGATACACAAATATCACTATACGACAAAATACGATGCATAGCCTCACGATACGATACGAGTACCCACAATTATTTTGCACAAACTTGTTCAAGGATTCGACATGAATGTCTTTTAAATCATGTTTAAATCAAATGCCATAAACGTGTCTGACATTGGCAACAAAATGCAGATCTTTATAATAAAGTAACTTAAACAGCACTGGATTTATTTTGTCTAAAATCTAATATGAACGCACAATTTTCATGTGTTGTTGAGCAAATCATTTTGTCTACACTCTAGTAATTTTTATTTGTCTTGCACTTTTTACAATACGCATAGTTTCAAAGCAGGTTTATTGAAAACCATGCCTTAACGTCTTAAAGCCAATAGAGAGCAAGCTAAAGTGACTGTAGCAAAAAAAAAAAAAAACATGACCTCTGGCTTTACTATATATGTAGATAATCCAATGTTATTTAACCGTTTAAGCAAAAACCAATTGGCACACATAATTTTTTCCCTCTTCCCCCGCTTTCACTTTGTATGTAAATTTTACCGGCGTTATTATTGGCATATCCAATGTGCACAAGTATTGTTCGCAAAGCCGTTACATTTCGAAGTCAAAAGCAAAAAATTATAAATCTTGTGTAATAACAGGTTTCTTACGTTGGCGATTTATGGCTAGTTATGAGCGTGTCAGCTGTTAAACTTGCTGCTGCTGTTTTTGCTTTGCAAATCCACCTATTTGCACAGTGATGTCGGCATAAATAAAACAACATGTTTGATGTATTGTAGCGCCGGAACGTGATGCCATTGTTTGGCAAATTCAACAAGCTGTACCGCTACAGTACAATCTACTTGCCACACTAAGTGTGTTGCTCTGTTTTCCTGTGAGTACTCAGCACTGCCTCTCCGGGGAGAATACTGGTCCTCAGCTCTCAATATTGCACTGCTTGGTTTTAATAACAATATAATGTGTTTATTTATGTATTGTATGATACATATGGTATTGATTCGTAAGCGTTATATCGTACTATACAATACAAAATTATATTTTTTACACTTCTAGTGTACACTGTATGATTTTTACAATCCTTTATGATTGTTGCTTGTCAGATTGTGCAATATATGAAACCACTGAGATCATGGGTAAAAGCCATGGCACACTGTGTATCATTGTGTCATAGTGCACTAATGAGGAGTCTAAAGGCTACAGCTTCTAGCGTCAATCGCTAGTGCGCCTCTTGAGGCCAGGGGAGTGAGGTTTACACACACCGCACAGCTATCACGTACCTGCTTGCTCCTGTTACACTCACCCAATAAACCTCACTCCCAGCAGGGTCACAGCACCACTCTAACTGGTCCTGCTCGACGCACTCCGAGAAGGGATTCGAAATGTAAGGCGGGCGCACTAACGAGGAGGCTAAAGGCTACAGCCTCTAGCGTCATTCGCTAGTGCACCTCTTGAGGCCAGGTGAGTGAGTTTTATACATACCGCACAGCTATTATGTAGCAGCTGACTCCCTTTACACATGCAATAAAGACAACCAAACAAACTGCAGCAGTTCATGTAAATTTGCTGCTTGGAAGCAGAGTTAGGCCTTATTTTCTTTTACTTTTCTGTTCAAGGTCCATTGTCCACATTCAAGACTGTTAACCTGTGTAAGCAAAGAGTTCCTTTGACCTTGCGGAGTCCTGATTTTACACTCCAACTCTTTTTGTGTATTTTATTGATTTGTTCATCTATTTCCTGCGAGGTTCAGCTCTTACATATTCCCAGGGACTCGAAAGCTGTATTAGAACTTTTGGTGGGGCTAGCACTGAAAGTTAACCTGGAATGAACTCCACAACCTCATTTGTTTTCAACATCACTCTTTCTCCTTTTGCAGAAATCAAAGCCTCAAAGGGACCCACATTCCTTGCACAGATGTGACATCAAAGACACTTGCATATATCGAGTACCTGTGTTTGTCAGGGTGTTGTTTATTCACCAAATGTTGCATTACCTCCATTACTGAATGGATTAAAGCAGTGAATTTAGGCAGACGTATTTGTGTCGTGTTTAGAACTAAGCTGAAATATATGAGGTGCCACAGCTGCCAAATGAGTCTTTCTCTACCCCCATCCTTCCCTTTGCTTGTTTCTTTGTCCAGGTGTCGCATCTGTATGGATTAGCACTTTTTGAAGATTACCTGTTTGCGACGCGCTCCGAACCCTCCAGAGAGCGCAAGATGGACATATTTAGGATAAACCGTTTTAACAGCAATGAGACTAACACCATTACTACTTTGGAAAGTGCTAGAGCTGTCCGTGTTTATCACCGACTGGCTCAACCTACAGGTAAACATGATGTCGGAATGGTAGTTCAAATTATAAGTATTTGCCAAGATAAAAATGGTTAGTTTTGATGATGCAATGCAGTATACATTCACACCTATGGCTAAATTGTACTGAAATAATGCCACAGGAATAGATTTTTCTGAACAAGCCATATCGCTTAGAAGTCTATTGGATTGGAGCATTTTCATCTGTAAGATGCCATTATTGGAGCATTCGCTCTTCTGAAACACGTTGCTGAATCATTCCTTGTCAGATGTTAGAATGACATTCAGCAGATATGTAAGCATTCTGAAGAACTTTTGTTTATCCAATGTTTGTACATAAATATAACTTAGATTGCATTGCTTTCCAAATGACTTTGGAAAGCATTTACTTACTAATGCACATATTAGTGTTATTGTGAATGATTCATTACATAACGTTATTGCAAAGGTTAAAAATCTTATAATAACCAATCATCAAAATGTATAATTTTTCACCTCCAAGTCCAACCACCATGTAGTTGTCATAAAATAGACCACTTTTCACGATATAATCACTTCCTGGTGGATAAAATCAAGTCTAGTCCTACATTCTTTGCTCATTGAATATCACTTAAAGTTTCACTTAAAAATTTGACATTATGGAAGGAAAATTTGTTAAATACAATTTAAGCTCTATCGACTGCATCTGTGGGATCAAACCACTGAAAATAATATCAACTTTTGCAGCAGATCCATTTTGGTACATTCATTTTTCTGTCAAAAGATGCTGTCAATATAGCTCAACTTGTATTCAACACATAATAGTCCTTTAATGGGAAAAAATTCATTCAAATTTCAAGGTTTTGAAGTGCCATTTGCAGCATTACACTCTCTGTCATTGCTATGTCCTTGATACTGACATGCAGCCATGCATCTTTTGCCTCTTTCTCCAGTCAGGACTCACGCATGCAGCTCAGACCAACAAGGGAGAAAAGGAGGCTGCTCGCATATCTGTCTCCTGAGCCACAACTACAAATCACGTGTGTGCCGATGTCGTACCGGCCACATTCTTGCCAGTGATGGGAAGTCTTGCAAAAGTGAGAGCAACCAGAATGCAATCTCATGTCACTGCTGAAAAAAAAAAGATGTTTTGCTGGCCTTTGCTGATCTTAGCTGGTCTCCAGACTAGTCTGGCTAGTCTGTTCTGGTTTTAGATGGGTTTTGTATGGTTGTTAACTAGTCAGACTAGGAGACCAGCTAGGCCATCTGAAGACCAGCTTGGCCTTCCTGTAAGACTAGCTAGACCAGCTTAAAACCAGCTTGGATAGGCTGGAAAACAAGCTAAACCAGCTTCAGACCAGCTTGGGAGCTAGTTTGAGACCAGGTTGACCTGCTAGATAAACTTAAGACTAGCTTAGCCATGCTAGGAGACCAGCTGAAGACCAGATTGGACAGCCTTGAAGACCAGCTGAAGATCATCTTGGCCAGGTTTGGAGAGCAGCTAGACCAGTTTAAAACCAGCTTGGATAGCCTGGAAGGCCAGCTGGAACACTTTAAGACCAGGTTGACCTGCTAGACCAGCTTAAGACCAGATCTGACAGCCTAGTAGACCATCAAGACCAGCATAAGACTAGTGTAGCCCTGTTAGGATACCAGCTAAAGACCAGTTTGGCCTAGTTTGGAGAGAAGTTAGACCAGCTTAAGCCCAGCTTATCCCGGCTGGGAGACCAACTTGGACACCCAGGAAGAGGAGCTTGACCAAATCTGCCTGCCTTGAAGACAAGCTAAACCAGCTTAAGGACAGCTTAGCCCGGCTGGGAGATCAGATTGGACACCCTAGGACACTAGCTAGAACTAATGAAGATCAGCTTGGCCAGGTTTTGTTTCAAGCTAGACCAGTATAAGACCATCTTGGACAGCCTTGAATACCAGCGATACCAGCTTAAGACAAGTTTGGCCAGACTGAGAGACCAGCTACAATCACAGGAGACCAGCTTGGCCAGGTTTGGAGAACAGCTAGACCAGTTTAATACCAGCTTGGACCACCAGGGAGACTAGCTAATCCAATTTAAGACCAGATTGACAGCTAGACCAAATTAAAACCAGATTTGCAAGTTTGGGAGACCAGCTAGACCAGTTAAGTCCAGCAAACCATCTTAGACTGGTTTAAGATGTTTTGATGTTTTCTCCCCCTTCCCCTCCCCCCTGTCAAGCTTATCGCCTTTTCTCCCATGTGTCTGATTAGCTCTGGGAGTCAGTTCTCTCTTGTAAATGGATTTAGGGGTGTTCCCTGAGGACAGGGTGCTGCTATCTAAAGCTATATATCACATGGATGGGCCTCAAGGGTTTGCCGAACTGGAAATTCATGACCAGATTTCTAAAGCCACAAGAGAGTGAAGAATGGACACATTTCTGTGATTAATAGTGTGCGTTCAGCACATTAGGGAGGAAAACATAAGGAATTGATATGTAGCTTCTCTTGGCATCAGGATCATTGACTGTCAGAGAATGTGTGTTCGCATGTGTGCAGGCCTACATCAAAAGATTTTTTAAGAAATAGTTACCCCCAAAATTTAAGTTCTGTCATCACACCCTTGTACCATTTCAAACCCATATGACTTTCAATGGAATACAAAGCAGAAATGTTCAAGTCCATATGAAAAGCACATATAGCAACCAGGGGCTGGCAAGCTTTATAAAGGACCAAAAGCATCATAAAAGTAGCCCATAAACAGAGTTTGGAACCGAACATAATTTTTTATATAAATTCGAAGGCCTTCTTAATTTGATAAGGCATCTAAAAAACATAGAACTGTTGCTTGAGATGCTGAAAAAAAACCCATAGAGATGCTGCATAACTGAAAATGTCTACATAGAAATACAATAAAAAAAAATTGTGCAGACAGGCACAAAAATGTTTTAGTTGTAAACAGACCCTCAACCTGTTTATGATTGCTGAGCATTGTCACTTATTGCTGCAATTAAACAGAATTCAATGCATTTGTGGTCACAGGCGTGCATATGTTGGCTTTGAGTTTTTAACTCAAATGTTACATATTGTGAAAATGTTATTGCACTGATCCATGAGCTGTTTGAAAGTAAATTTGATTTGTAAAATTCATAGAATTATTGGGGAAAAAAATAGCCATTACCACATGGATATTTTATATATGTATATATATATATATATATATATATATATATATATATATATATATATATATATATATATATATATTCCCCCATTTAATTTCTCACACTAACTACAATATGTCATGATATATACTGTTACTGCAATATAAAGTACTCCTACCGCTATCCAAATGTGGGTGTCCCATTACAAATTTAAAAAAGACCACACATGCTTGGATCCACGGATAATTGTTATGGTTGGTTCCTCTCACTCTCTCTGGCTCTCTTTTGTCTCTGTGTCTCTTGAGCCCATCTCACTGTCAAACCTAACAATAATTTCAGTCATTGTATTCATGGCATTGCAGCCTGTAACTAATGAATTTTGAAAAGATTTTTGCTTCGTGCCCCTCTTCTAAACTGCCCACACTCAGCACCCTGTTTATCCCGTTTGTTTTACACAAGCACACACACTCGTGCAGACCCACTCAGACACATTTTCCAAACACAATGCAACTGTTATATGCCAAAAGATGATTTATTCGATAGGACCAAATCAGTGGAACTAATTCTGGTTTTAATTAAGCTAATTTAATTTGCTCGAGCCTCTTGCTTTGGATACATTTTTGTCAAAGGCTTTAATTTGCAGAGCTGAATTGAAAATGGTGGGCTAATTATGTCAATTATTTAAGTGCTGACAGTATTGTGGTGGAAGGCTGATTGCGTTCCAACAGTGTGTTAGTTTACTCCCGGAATTGTGTCTTCACAGAGCTAAAGAATGAGCTGTTCCTGTTTTATGGAAAAGGTCGACCCGGGGTTATCCGAGGGTTGGATATAAAAATCAAGTCTGGCAATGAACATCTGATTCAAATCGAAGGTTTGGTGAGTCCCCGCGCGCTGGACTTCCACGCTGAGAGCAGCTTCATATATTTTGCAGACACCACCAGCTTCCTAATCGGACGGCAGAAAGTTGACGGAACCAGTCGGGAAACGATACTTAAAGATGGTATGTTATTATGTTGGGTTTTGTTTTGGTGCTGTGTTGGGATGAAACTATACTATGAGTAGCAATGCCGAAACAGTAGCTCAACTGTTTTCAGAACATTATTTTGAGTTACTGTTTCAAACGAGTAGCGGTGTAGCGCGACAAAACAATACATCGCTTTTTTTCATCCAGGTGAGCTCAGGCAATAATCAAACAGACTCTACTTGAATGTCTTCTCTCTGATATAGCATTGGAAAGTCAGATTTGTTTCAATGAATCAGTTCTTTTGAACAATTAAATTCAACGAACCGATTTGGTAATAAGATTAATCAATTTAGTTCACCTTCGGTAATCCTTGTGTGGCATTTGTCTTTATTTTTGCAGCAAAAGTCATTAGGTATTCTTCCCAGTTATCGCATATTGAATGCTTTCTAGTTTTATTTGTTGTAGATACATGTTAATAGCTTTAATGTACTGTAGTTAACTGTTTTAGTTAACGTTTAGAGTATCTAACCACTTTTTCAACAAAGTAGCATGGCTGTAGTTTAACTACTTTAAATTAGAGTAGCTCGTAGCTTGGGGAGCTCTAATTTCAAAGTAGCTTCCCCAACACTTCTTTTGTGTAAACTTATTGAGCCGAACCTCTGTTTTATTGTGAAAAAAGCTCTTAAATATTCTCTAACAGTCATTTATTCTTTGGCTCGGTAATGAATCATCTGTCCAACCATGCGGTATGGTACGGTGGAATCAGGCCACCTGTACTCCAGCAATTCTATTGCCAATGTTTTGCAAATGGGAAGTTATTTATCATACATTTTGTGCAATTCAGTTGTCAGGAACGCTCACTGATCGATACAGCATAATTTCAGATAAGGACTGTGATTAATTGAGCTGTCTTTTATGTTAGCAAGCAAATAGAGCAACATTCTCTCAATTTCTCAAAATCTCTTATTTTCTAGACCTGGATAATGTGGAAGGGATTTCGGTGGATTGGATCAGTAATAACCTGTTCTGGACAAATGATGGTTATAGAAAGACCATCAGCGTGGCTGGGCTGGATCGTCCCTCGCAGACGAGGAAAACACTTTTGGAAGGGAATATGTCTCATCCCAGGGCCATTGTTGTGGATCCTCTGAACGGGTAAGCCCATGATACTGTTCTTGCTTACAGCAGCATTTCAAGGCTTCTGCAGGGATTTCAGAATGCTAAAGCCATGGACCAAATTCAGCCATTTAGAGCATACCGGGGGCGGGAATATTTGCCCTTTGGGCTTAGAGATTTCATCAAGAAATTTGAACAGAGCACAGCTATAGGCATTCTCTATTTCCCCTTGCAAAACACTTTGGTGATACCATAGTGTTGTGATGATTTCAGACGGTAATACCACAGTACTTTGATGTGTGGTGCTGAATGGCAAGGTACAGTATTTTAAGGAACACCATGGAGTTATCATGGTAGATGTCAAAATTTTTTATTTTGCATTTAACTTTTTCATTTATTTGGACTTACACTGGCAGCCAAAAGTTTGGAAAGTTTTCGGAAGAAAATTTTTACTTTAATTCACCAACGTGGTTTTCAACTGATCACAAAGTAGTTAGGACATCACTGATGTAAAAAAAACAGCGGCAACACTATTTGAAAAAACAAAACAAAAATTATTCTCCCCTTTTGAAACAGAAAATCAAAAAGAAAAGGTTAGAGTAGGCAAATAAACACAGACACTAGACAACAGATAATTGGAAAAGAGTGTTATGTATCTTAACCCCATTGGGCTTTTGTGGGATCAGCTAGACTGTAAGACGCATGAGACGTGCCCAGCAAGACATCTATGGCAAGTGCTACAGGAAAAGTGGGGTGAAATGTCACCCGTGTATCTGGACAAACTGACAGCTGGAATGTCAAGGATCTGCAAAGCTGTCATTGCTGCATGTGGAGGATTTTTTGATGAGAAATCTTTGAAGTAGTTTAAGTAGTTCTGAAAATTTAAAAAATTTTTTTTTTCAAATTGTAATAGTAATTTTCATATTATTAATGTCCTGATTATACATTGTGATCAGTTAAATGCCACTTTGATGAATAAAAGTTTATTTCCATAATAGCAAAATCTGTACAATATTCCAAATTTTTGGCCAGCAGTGTATAGGGCACTCCAAGATACATTGAAGAATTCCATGTTACTTCAAATAATACCATAGATTTACCATGGTAACTGTCCAAAAAAAAAAAATAAAAAAATAAAAAAAAAAATATATATATATATATAAAATGAAAAGTCCTTATTATTAAAGTTTTGCCTCTACCTAACTTACATTTACTCAGTTGTTTTTTTTTTTTTTTATTATATTTTTAATATAATTATTTTTGATTTTAACTTTATTTAACCAGGCAAGTCATGTTTTAAGATTCTTAGTTACAATGGCCTGACAATAACATTGTTTGTTTAAATCAGAGAGAGAGAGAGAGAGAGAGAGAGAGAGAGAGAGAGAGAGAGAGAGAGAGAGAGAGAGTCTCTAGTGTCAAAGTAGCTCAAGCAAAATCCTCATTTGATGTCATTGCTCAGATAGAAAGGCTTAATGGAAATATGGAGACTCCACCACAGTAAATCGCTGCTGTGGCAGAACGGTGAATCCTGACATAAGATGTTTAAAAGTTTAAAGACAGGTTCCAGTTTCTGCTTATATTTTTGTGACTTCTTTCCATACTGTATGCTTGACATGTATATTCACATAATTCACACATTTTTGGATTGAGCTGTTGGTTTTTTTAGTAGCTTTGGCGTCTTGGAATTTTAGAGAATTTTGTGAAAATAGCACATGGAATTTTCGGAATAATTACCTGAATTTTTTTTTTAAAAGAATAGTTCATCCACTTGCTGTCCCCCTCGAGTGTTTCGCCACTAAAATACGGGGCAATAGGCATCCTATAAAGAGACTTTCCAGCTAACATGGGACTATTGGCAACCTTTTTGCCTATAAGCCACTGAATGAGCTTCTCTCAGAGTGCTCATGAAAGTGCAATGGATGTTGTGATTTACATCTAAAAATTACTTAAATTCTGTGGTTTTTCTCACCAAAACATGCTTTCAGAAGACTGTGTAATATGATGCATGAGCCATAAGGACTACTTCTGTGATAATTTTGGGTACTTTTTTAAGCTTTAAAGTGAGTCACTATCAACTGTCATTGAATTGAGAAGACGGACTGCGATATTAATATCAAAGTTAATTATGACCAAATGTTCTTTTTGGTAGAACTTTTACTTTAATCTGCAATTAATCTGCTATTATGTTTCTAGCAATAGGTTTAAATTATCAAAGAGTTCAAGTTTATTGAACTTTGAATCCCTGCTTAAGCTTTGCCCATCGGTATGCTGAATACCCAAGATCTATCCCAGCATAATCTCTCTCGTTAAAAATCCCATTTTCCTCTCGTTATACCCCTAAAAACTCTTCTTTACAGTGTCAGTCATTCCATTTCCCATGTACGCATGTCATTTCCTGTCTGTGCTAACATGATAAAATGGAGGATTAGCCGTTATGACTCTTGGTCCTGATCGCATTTGCTCTCCATCTCCATCACTCGCCGAATTCGCCCATTCACAGCACGAGCTGTCACTCATAGCCCCACTCATGAATTATTCAACTGGTCACAGAATATGATACGGGGGAAGTAGTTGCTCTTTGTCATGTTATGTTAGGCTGTGTTCAGATCTGCAAGGCCAATTCACCATGGCAAAAAATGAGAGGTTTGAACCTAGAAACAAATGTTCTTGTTGAAAACTTTTTGAAAGCTTTGGCTCCCAAAGAATGGAGGCTTATATATATATATATATATATATATAAAAAGACCATGTTTTTTTCAGTTGGTTAAGTTGAGATGTTGTCCTCAATTCTTTTCAAGAATCCTTTTGAGGGTCACCTTTCTTTGGAGCAAATACCAATAACTTTTCCCAGAGTCCTGCTCTAACATATCGGCCAAACTGAATTCAAGTACAGTTTTGGAGTTCTGGTTTGGGTGATTGATTAGTAATTTCCAAAAGCTCAGAAAATGAACAGATTTGCCTGCAGAGAAGAGCAGTATACATAGCCGGTTACCAGCATATGTTTTGTCTTAGGTGCTGGTCCCCACCATGGGATTCGTTCATATTCATTTAGTGGACCCTCTTTATTCAATATAATTTATTTGATATGTTTTTGGCTTAAGCATAATGAACATTGTTCAATGAAGATGAAGTTATTCGATAAGATTTGTTCAAGTCTCTCGCCTTCAAATATGTAATCGGTGTTCTCCAGCATGGACATTTATGCTGGTCTAAGATAGTCTTCTTCAGAAGTGGATAATGACTTCAAAGATGGGATTTCTCACTTGGTTCCTCAGATGGATATATTGGACAGACTGGGAGGAGGATGAGTTGATTGACAGTAGAGGAAGGATAGAGAAAGCCTGGATGGATGGATCTCATCGTCAGATCTTTGTCGCATCCAACATGCTTTGGCCTAACGGCCTCACCCTGGACCACTCCTCGAATACTATGTACTGGTGTGATGCCTACTATGACCACATCGAGAAGATTTACCTCAACGGCAGCCACAGAACGGTTAGTAAATGAGTGAGTGAGATCTTTCATTTTCAAATCCTTCTCTGCTGAAAAAAACCCAAAACTAAAACAGGTCACCAGCACATGTTGGATTTTGAATGAACATCCTTAGCTGGTGTACTGGTGTAACATCATGTCTTTTTGACTATATAACCAGGAGACTTCCTTGGCTTGCCAGCATTACCAGAAAAACCATTCTGGTCAATTTTATTTTATTTATTTTTTTTTTATTGGTGAAAAACATGGCCAAACTGGTCAACCAACCAGCACTTACCATTATAAACCAACAAAGACCAGCATGGGAATTTTCAGCAGTATCTTCTTTTATCTGTTTTATCTCCCACTTTCTCAATAAATCATAGATGGTTTACTTCTCACACAGGTGGTGTACAGCGGAAAAGAGTTGAATAACCCATTTGGGATTGCCCATTACCAGAATTGCATATTCTGGACTGATTACATGAATGCCTCGATATTCCGCCTGGATTTGACATCCAATGATGTGGCACTAATTCGGGCGGAACAACCACCTCTCTTCGGAATTCAGGTGTATGATCCACAGAGCCAGAAAGGTAAATATGGAATATGTAGACTGCTGAAATCTTTATAAATTGTCATCAAGTGGGCATTAGAGCACAACAGTCCCTGCCCACATTTTCAACTGCCTTTGGTTTTGGGAATATTTTTCCAATTACTCTTTCCATAGGGATTAAAAAAAAAAAATCCTTCATAGAAGATTTTTAAGCCATGAACCAAACCAACCTGCTCTGAGTTGAATCACAACATTACAAACTTTGATTCAGAGAGAATTTGACAAATAATTTTAATTATCTCATCATTTACCATTACAGGTGTGTATGAGTTTCTTTCTTCAGCAGAACATAAATGAAGATGTTTTTGAAAAACATCTCAGCTCTGTAGGTCCATACAATGTAAGTAAATGGTGATCAGGCCTTTGTAGCTCTGAAAATCACATAAAGGAAACATAAAAGTAATTCATATGACCCCCATGTTTAAATCCATGTCTTCAGAAACAGTGTAATAGGTGTGGGTGAGAAACAGACACATATTAAAGTCATATTTTCACCCTAAATCTCCACTTTAACTTTCAGATGTGAAAGTGAATCTAAACACGTACCACATTCAGATGTAACAGTGAAAGTGAAAGGGAATGTGTAGATTTAGAGTAAAAAAAAGGGCTTCAATTATGTATTTTCTCTCTCGCTTCTGAAAACATGGATTTAAACACTGGAGTCTTATGGATTACTTCTATGTTTCCATTATGTGATTTTTGGAGCTACAAATGTCTGATCACTATTCACTTGCATTGTGTGGACCTACAGAGATATTCTTCTAAAATAATATAATTAATTGTGTTCTGCCGAAGAAAGAAAGTGATACACATCTGGGATGACCTGAGGGTGAGTAAATCTTTCATGAGAAAATTAACCACAATTCCACATAAGTATTCAAGTATTCCACATGACAATGGTAAAAATATTTAACTATTGATTTAAAGTTGTTAATTCTAAGTACAGAAACAATATATTTCAAGTTTATTGGAAAATGTTCAGATATGTACAAATTTATAAGTAGTTTGAGAATGTAGGAATCTGACTAGATGCTTCATTCACAGTTCAACATGGGAGTGGGAGGTTGCTGCAGTGCTCTTTTGGTGCGCTTTATTAGCTGAGATTCTCTGATTGGTGGATTTTTTTTTCTTCAAAATCACGGGAAATGTAGTTCTTCATCAGGAATTCCACTTTTAAACATTTTTTGTTTGTTTCTTTTTTGTTTTGTTTTATAATGAAGCTGAAATATTGCTGACTTATGGGTTCAACAAAATCATATATCATCGGTTAACAACTTCAGAGCTCAGGGTAGGTCTATGTTTAAAAGTTTAAAGTTATCAATAATTAGCAATTCCCCTATGGAACAAACGAGTGGAATATTACTTCCGGATCCCACCTACTGCACTCTATTGAAATGCTAAACAAAGATTCCTACTACCATTTCTAAGCTCTTCACCAGCTGGCCTTGCATCTTTAAAGAAGTTAATTTACATGTATTGGTCCCATTAATTCGCCTTTTATGGTGAACTATTCCTAAATTGGACTCAAAAGGGGAATCAAAGCTGGATTTTAAGAATCATCATTGGTAGGGAAGGGATAATGAGCTTTTCAAAGATCTTCAGTGGTTGTAATTCATATTCTGATCTTCTACATAAGCAGCCTATAAGCTATTGGATGTGTCACCCAAGACATTTTTGCTAATGTGGGCAGAAAGAGCACCTCTCTTCAGAGGCCAGAAAGGTAAAACTTCCATATCCCATTAACTCTAAGATTTAAGCTTACTACCTTCTGAGTGTAGGTGGAAATCTTTATATGTCACTATCCAATAGCTTTGCTTGACCAGACCTTATAAGTTGGCACGTATTTGGTGTAAAATATATGGAAATGAAATATATCACCCTGCGTGCATTCACCTTTTAAACAGCTGAACATTCTAGATAGTAATGCCACACTGGCAAGTCCCCGAATTTGAATAAATGCTTTGCAGTGGATATTCCCAGAGCAGAATGCGTAATGGTAATTTTAACCTTAAGACTTCATGATCCAAGCATTTTTGGGCCCTGGATCAAATACGCCTTTCCTCATATGTTAAGGCTAATAAGGAGGCATTTGCAGGAAATATGTATGCTTTGTCATTCTAAGGTTCCAGGTTCAGATCTCGCCATTTGTCTCCAGCAACAAATAGTGACTTCCATGAAGTGTTCCATTTTTGCAGCTTTCCTGAATTGAGGATTTTTTTTTTTTTTTTTTTTTTTTTTTTTTTGTTATATTGCAATTTTATGTATTTATTGTTCATGTAACCATTGTACTATATTTGGGTTACAATATACACTAGGCATACTTCTGGCCATATAGTGTAATTTGGCGGTTTGTGTTCTTGTTGGTGTCAAATGGCATCGAAACTGACCTCTATGTTAGTTAACACTTCATTGGTGCTCTGAGCTGTTACGATGACTGCAGGTGATGAATATTAGTTTTTGTCTTTTAGCTTTTGTTCAAGGTGAATCATTGTGATGGCCCCAACTGAGTTTCTTATCTGTTGCTTCCAATAAAGATGCCAAATGTCTGGTGTCTATTTTAATGACATCATCAAGTGGCCAATTAATATGTTGAACATAGATGCTTAGATTTTTTTTCAGTCCAGCCCTTTTGTCTTGGTTAATTATCTTTTTAGGGACTCCAATAGGGAATCCAAATGGGATTTTCAATAACCATAATGGGTTTGAAATAGGAATGGCAAAGGATGATGGGCTGACAAATCGATTAATGATGTTGACCAGTTTATCTATTTTTATCTCCCTCTTTTAGCATTATTATTTTTAGTGTCGTATCGAGAGGGTTTTATAATGCTGTGTTTTAGCGTAAATTCATCTAAAATCAGCTAAAATGCATGTTGTTGCATTTAGTCAGTGCTATTTTTCAAAACAGTTCAAGTTCTTAAGATCTCTGCATTCTCTTCCATTTCATTACACTCTGGACATACAATTTGCATTGCAATTGTAACGCTCTATGAGTTGAGCTACTGTGCAGTTTGATCAACTAAAGCCAGCCTATAAACAGGACTTTTTAAGACTAACTAGATGACTTTGCGTTCAGACAATGATCAGAGGTTGTCATTCATATTCTGATGCCCTTATCATGCAGCTTGTAAACCTTGTTTACTCTAATGATGTTCTCAATATGTTTTGTGTACCATGATGGTACCTGGGATTAGAGATATTGGCAGCTGTCAGAACCTGTTCAAAACTGTAAGAGACCACACTACCCAGTAAAGCACTCAACTTTGTATACAGTAAATTCACACACTAATGTAGCTCACCCAAGTGGAATAATCGGCTGTGCTGAGTACATAACTTGGCTGGGCATTCAGCTTTTAGTGAAAATTATGGGTCTGCTTTATCAAATCTTTGAGATCCAACATTTACAAAAACAATGCATGGCTATTGTAACAGTCCATGTATTGTATTTTCTACAAGGATGCCTATTGGGAAATCTACTACTTTAATACTTGGTATTTATCATTTTATGAGCTTGACAAATGTTTCATAAATGGAGTTTAAGGATTTATTGTTTTATAGTTTTATCGTTGTGGTATGTTAGTTCGTTATAATTCATTTTCTAGACTGGACAATGGGGAGAGAGTGTGAGTATCATTTGCTCAAACTGTTGATCTATGTTCGCTGGCATCAGTGTAAAATCTCATATTCATTTATTGTTCCCACGAGGAAATAATACAACACTCGAAGAGTGCTTTTGAGTTTCTATTTTTGTGTAAATGCATTTTAGAACCACACAATTATATATAGTTTTTCCATAAAAGGAAAATATATTCCTAATTTTTATGCCGTAACTCACTCAGGTAGTAACCAATGTTCTGCAAATCATGGCGGCTGCAGCCCCTCGGCTATCTGTCTGGCCACACCTGCAGGTCGCGTTTGCACCTGCGCAGACGGCCAACATCTGGAGAAAGATAACATCACCTGTTCATGTAAGTCCCTTTTGTCAAATTCTGAAATGAGACAGGGCAGAGCTGATGTAATTCATGAGGAATTACAAAGAGGAAACTATTGCTAAGAACTTGCTCCTTCATAACTTTGGAGACTTAATGGCATTATCAGTTATGTGTGTATTAAGTATAAGTTTTGTCTCTGATATTGTCACAAGGCAATATATATATATATATATATATATATATATATATATATATATATATATATATATATACACCGATCAGCCACAACATTAAAAACACTTGCCTAATATTGTGTAGGTCCCCCTCATGCTGCCAAAACAGCACCAATAGCATTCTGAGTTTATATTATATACTCACCACAATTGTACAGAGCGGTTATCCGAGTTACTGTAGACTTTGTCAGTTCGAACCAGTCTGGCCATTCTCTGTTGATCTCTCTCATCAACAAGGCATTTCTGTCCACAGAACTGCCACTCACTGGATGTTTTTTGTTTTTGTCACCATTCGGAGTAAATTCTAGAGACTGTTGTGGGTGAAAATCCCAGGAGATCAGCAGTTACAGAAATACTCAAACCAGCCCGTCTGGCACCAACAAACATCCATGCGATTTTCTAATCAGCCAATTGTGTAGAGGCAGTGCAGTGCATAAAATCATGCAGATACGGGTCAGGAGCTTCAGTTAATGGGGAAAAATGAGAGGTGCAGATGGGCTGGTTTGAGTATTTCTGTAACTGCTGATCTCCTGGGATTTTCAACCACAACAGTCTCTAGAATTTACTCAGAATGGTGCCAAAAACCAAAAACATACAGTAAGCAGAAGTCATGTGGACAGAAACACCTTGTTGATGAGAGAGAGCAACAGAGGATGGCCAGACTGGTTCAAACTGACAAAGTCTATGGTAACTCAGATAACCGCTCTGTACAATTGTGCTGAGAAGAATATAATCTCAGAATGCTATTCTGAGTTGCCGGTTGGCAATATATATATTGCTTTTCCATAAGTTGTAAGTTTTTTGAAAAATATTTTTTTATTTGTTTGGTTGGTTTGTTTATACTTTCATGCATCTTAACCATTCTTATTTGCTTGCTTTATTCACTGATTGATTTCATCATGTTCTTGTCATTATAGCATTTGGTAGAGATATGGCATTAAACAATAAAATATAAATGCAAATTGTCACTGATATTTCTTCTAAAATTCCCCAGGATGAATAAAAATAGGAAAAGATGAGACAATTTTTGTCATACAGTAAGAGTATAGAACTATAAAATTTATATGGATATCATAGAATTTGATGGGAAAAGTTCATGTTGAAATTACTTGTGATTGGAGATGTTAATGTCCTGGCAAATCTGAGCACAGATATTGTTGAGACCTCTTTTGAAACTCTATAGAGGAAACAGAAATTAGAAATAAATCTAAGAAATAAGAGACTTAAATATGTTAGCGATTTTTTTTTTTTTTTTAAGAACCTGACTGATATCACTGAAAAACAAATACCAGAAAACAAGGCAAAAAAATAAAATAAAAATAGTAATAAAATAAATAAACATTCTGCCTGTCAGTCATTTTCACTTATATTACCAAATGTATAAAATTCTCTCCATTTAATCTGATTGATGTCTAAGAAAATATAATAAATATCTAATTTGTGATTTTTCTTTTCTACAGGTTGGTGTATTAATGTGTATATATACAGTATATTGGGCAATATATGCAGATTTTGTGTTTGCACGCACAGGCTAGTCAGTTAAGCTGTCGGTTATGGGGAGATATGACAAGAGATTAGTTCTCTTTTAAACAACAATTCTGTTGTTGATTACTCACCTTAATGTTGTACCAAACCTGCACTTAGGTCAAGAGAGGGATAAATAGAAAGCCTGAGTGAGTAAATGTGTGTATTATTTCTGTAACATCTTGTTCCTGCCCTTTTCAGCCCCATTGGAGGTCACCAAGACTAAACGTTGTGGTCCAGCGGAGTTTCAGTGTCGAAATCAACGTTGTATTCAGCTCTCGTGGAAGTGTGATGGGGATGATGACTGTTCTGACAGCAGTGATGAAGAGCCGCACCTCTGTTGTAAGTCTACTCTCATCATTATAATCCAACCATGAATATACAGTAACAAAGGCCATGTTTGCAATTGAATACTAGAGCAATGCAAACTATGTCATACATACTGCTTACTGCATACGATATTTTAAAATTAAATGTGAAACAGTGCACAAAATGCAACGAGAAACTTTTTAAATTGTGGTATGTTACATTGATGTCAGAATAACCAATACATTTGGTTAAATTCGGACACATGCTAATACAATCATGAAATAACGAAAACGCAAATTTGACATTTATTAAAACTTGGACGCCCAGATGCTTTAAAACCAATTTATTTTATCTATAATTTCATCTGCTACCACAGACTGCTAAACGCTTACACACTAAAGGCAGTTTTGTGTCTTGGCAGCTAATCGCAGTTGCCCAGCGGACCAATTTAAATGCTTGAACAACCGTTGTATCCCAAAGAGATGGCTGTGTGATGGCACCGACGACTGCGGCAGCAACGAAGACGAGTCCAACCGCACCTGTTCTGGTGAGCGTCACTCAAGAGCCCTGTCCTACATGGAGTCCCCTTATACGTGGCCGTTCATCCGGAACAACCCCACAAACCACATTGCACATTGCTTGCTGTAGGCTATATGCTCTGAAAGCTAGCGCCATTGGAGAATACGTTACTTTTGAGAGGAGGACAAGTCTTATGTGACACCCCTGTATAATTTCCCATCGGTAGAGGCTTATGTGTCACACATTCCCTCCGGTCGATTCGACTGTTTGTGGAATGAAACTAGGTTTTTAACATAATTCATCATATATTTGGCAGGATTTACACGTGACACACAACCGTTTCGGCCCAGTGAGTACAAGTCTCCATTAGAGTTTCCACGTCATGCACGAGGGGCCGTGGGTTGCAAATGACAAAGTCACTTAAGTTTATACACTATAAAAATAATAGATAATAGAGTTAACAAATAATTCAATTATAATAATATTAATATCATTATTATTATTAATAATAATACTATTATTAATAATAACAATAATAATAATAATTATTATTATTATTATTATTTTTGAAAATTGTTTACCATACTACAACAGATCATTGTTATTATTATAGTATTTTGTTAATCTTACTAATTCTAACAATTTAATTTACACTTACTCACAAATTACCAACTTTTAAAATGAAGTTAAATATAACAATAAAATTATAATTAATAAATATTTTTTAATTAACAAACAAACATGTTAAACTGTTTATTTAATTAATGCTTAATGTAGTTAAATGTAACAATAAAACAATGAATTTATAAATACTTTTAATTAACATATAGACATTTAAAATTCTTTATTTAATTATTTTATTTAATTTAGTTAAATATTACAATACAATAATATATTTTTTTAAATTGGGAAATATATATGGACATATTTAAAATTGCTTATTTAATTCATGTTTTAAAATGTTAAATTAAATGATAAAATTATAAATTGATTATATATATATATATATATATATATATATATATATATATATATATATATATATATATATATATATATAATTTTTTTTTTTTTTATTGATGAAAATATGTTTAAAACTATTCTTTTAATTTCTGTTTTTAAACGTGGGCAACTTTTTTCAAATAAATAGACAAGTTAAAAATAAATAATTAAATATAATAATACATTAATACATTTATTTTAAATGCAAATTTTCAACTGCTTGAAAATAAATAAATAAATAAATACAATACAGTTGCTTGTCTTTGTCCTTTAGCCAAGTGCTTTTCTTAATTAGCCAATCGTGTATAAAAAAAAACTCTTGGGAGCAACCAATGAATTTTCAAGGCAGTTTAAAGACACACCCCTTCTCCCACATGCCACTCGAAGTAAACCTAAGACTATTATTGGACAGCTACCTCCTTTGCGTTCTTTGGAAGAAAGAAAGTCATGTGAGTTTGAAACGATGAGTGCTAGTAAATGATGTCTGCATCAGTTTTGGGTGAACTATCCCTTTAAGAACACAACAGTACCTCCTGGAAGCTTCCTCCACCTAATGTATTCTGGATAGAGAGCAAATGTTTGAGACTGCAATAAGTTTTAGCCATATCCTACAGCTATGAAGTCTAAATCTTGAGAAGACATCCCTGGTACAAATCTCCTCCCTGAGGGTTTCCTGACGCCAGGTTAAACATATAATCCGAAACATCAATATCGTATTGTGTTGTCGGAGCTGTGCTGTTGCAGCTGTTAGACACCTGATAAAAGGGATAGAGACAAATTTCACACATTTTGTCGACAGGCATTGGTCGATTTAATTTAGATAGTCTTGAGACAAAGTTCTCCTTTGTGGGTAATACGTTTTCTAATTTAATCTTAAAAGGAGATTTTGAAGGAATACAATGATAACGGTCTGGAAAAGGGTTGAAGGTGAAAGGGGAATTTGTGCCACCTGATCATTTACAGTCATCTTCCTGATGCGTTTCTGTGGCATTTTCCATACTTTAGAGAGAATTTAAAGTTTAAGATGAGAAATGATGCTTGGTATATTAAGAAAATGCACAATATGTCATGCTAATGTGTGTTAATGCTTAATATTTACTGGTAATATGATGAAGAATAGAACACTTGAATATTGTTTTTCTTTTGTGGCTATGTGATGAGCAAAAAATACCACTTAAAATGATTTGCATACAAACCAAGATGCAATATATCCTTTGTCTTAGAGACTGCCAATTAACATGCAGACATTTAGCAAGTAGTCAAGAAATAATGAACAATGGTTATCACATTTTCCTAAAAAAGAATCACATTTCAAAGAAAAAAGAATATTTCAACATCAACTTTAAAACACATTTTTCTTGGTTAGTCGTATTATTAAAACTGCATTTGGTTTTCAAAGAAACCTCCCGAAAAAGGTCTCTCGCAAACCTGGAATTTCAGAACGACATCTTGAGGGAACTAATTAATTGTCTTGAAACCTTTCTTTAACTCCTTGTGCAAATTAAATAGACCGGAATAGCAAGGCTTGCGAGCTAAAAATGAGAAATAATAATAAATAAATGAAAAAAGGTTTTTCTCATTTTCTTCCTTTTGACAGTAACGTCAAAAAGATCATTAAAATCAAGACTCACATGAGGGTGGGAGCTCCCTGGAAACATTAGCTGAGTGTAATGCATACCTGCCGAAAAAGAAATTTGAAGTAATAGTTTGAACCAGAACTGAAAAAACTGTCATTACTTACTCATCCTCATGTCATTCCAAACCCATATGTTGTTTTGTTTTCCAACACTAAAAACAATTCTTAAATAATATCAACATAGATTTGTTTCAATACAACAACAGTTCATAGTGATCATGGCTGACAAGCTCCAGAAATGGCAAAAAGTAAAAAGTACTTTTTGTGATAAAGTATTTATTCACTGATAATCTTCACCTATGATGTGGCCTTCAGATTAGAAATGGCACCTTTGGTGCGAGTTGGACACCAGTAACATAAAATGTCATTTGTTCAAACGCCAAACTGTCTTGTAAGCAAACACCATGACATTAAACCTGTGCCATATTTGGTTTTAGAGCCAATATTGGAGATCAAGATTATCAGTGAATAATGACAAAACAATACGTGTTTGTAATGGACGTAAAATTGACTTATTTTCGTTTGAATCAGCATTTTGAACTTGAATCAGTTGAAAATGAGAGTTGACTCAACTTTTGGCTTGTTAGCTAAACCCTAATGAACTAGCCTTTCTTGCCACAGACAAATCATTCATTCATATCGCCACATTTTGCTGGTTTCATATTTCATTGCGTTGTTACTAATTGTAAAGCATAAAAAAGTTGGTAAACCACCAAACATCTGTTCTTATACCGTCGGAATTCAAATCTGCACCTGTTCGACTGTTCCTGTTAGCTTTACTTACAGTAATTTAGAGCTTTATATAACAGCACAACCTGTCCTTCGAATGTTTTCAACACAAGGTCCCTTTGTAGTCTGAAGTCCTTTTCAAACTTCACATTGCAAGACAACAAGCGCCATTATTCAGACACAAAAAAATGTCCTGTCAATATTAACTGACAGTGTGCTTAAAGACCATATCAATGTATTGCACTTTTTTCTCACAATTTTGTTGAAACTTGATCCCTTTATAAATACTCGTATTCAACTATTATTTCATGTCCTACAGTTCAATAATGAACAAGAAGAAATAATGTTTCTCAGTGTGTGATCTAGATATAGTGATCAGAATTGGGTGTAATCTGATTAAAGAGTAATTAGTCACTGTAATTGAATTACCTTTTAATTCAGGTAGTGTGATGCATTACATTTTAAATGATTGTAATCAGATTACAGTTACAGGTTTTCATTACTTGGGATACACATATTTCGAAAATATTTTTTATATATGATACATTTAAAATATGTTCATATGTTTGTCCGTTTGCGTTTCTGTGACATCTAATTGTTTGTGACAATGAACGTGGAAAAAATGTACATTTGTTGAGCAGAAAAACGTATATTTATAAAAAATTGTTTTAGAAAGTATCGTAAAAGTAAAAATCATTTGTAATGTGATTACTTTTACAATAAAGTAATTAGTAATTTAATCTGATTACAATTTTTAGAGAAGTAATTTTATAATTTGTACTTTTTTAGAGTAACTTAATCTACACTGATTGTGATATGCCAGTGTATGACGCTTTTTTCACGATTTTTGGTTGATTTTGTGTAGATTCATGTAACGGTATATGTATTCATCTATTTGTGTATTCATATCATGTCATATGTTCAGTAATGAAGAAGCAGGTCATCTAAATAAGTGCAATTAAAGTGCAAAAAATGCAATTTGGATAAAACCACTCATAAATGGCAAGTAAAAACAAATCGAACTATGACTGGTCGCTTTACCCGTCAATCAGATGGTCTTTTCTTGTCTAAGTATGTGGTTTTTGGATGGAAAAAGTTGCAATCTGGACCAGACTTTATGCTGTTAGTCAGGTCTGGCTACACAAGAATAGATTTCCTTTGTTTTCATGCTATTGTCCCTCTAGTCTCTGTAACCGTTTGTGGCTCTCGTTGTGTGCTAATCATCCCTTAATTTATTTAGTGTCCTTCATCCTTTGTTAGATTGTTGCCAGACTTGGTAATTCATATCTCAAGGGCCACCTACTTTGCCATCTGAGCATCCTTGATACAAGATTCATCTCTTGCTGTTTTCGCTGTACCCTCTGTTGGTCTCCTAGCCGTGAGGATAAAGAGTTATCTCTGGCCTTCAAAACATCCATACAAACTGAAGTTTATATCCATCCTGAGAAATTATTTTGTGATGTCATTTTAAAGCAGTGATCAATAACCATCAATATATATGTGTGTGTGTGTGTGTGTGTGTGTGTGCGTGTGTGTGCGTAAGCGTGTGGTAGAGATTCAATCACACATTCTTCAGTTCTTCAGATTCACTGTCTACATCTCCTGTGTATAGTTTCAAAGTCTTCTCCCAGTTAGGCAGGCTGCTGGTCAGTCTCCAAGAAATAAATCTTCCAACAATATTCCATATTTATCTTATCCATCTTTTTGTGTCATAATCAATTGCAGTTCCCGGATTCTAGGCCATATGATAATACAAAACACATCTTGAACATTTAGGCTAATAAAGGTCCTTGAAAAAACTAATGCCATGCACTTATAGAGCCGTATATCTCTAGATGATTTACACAAAATCAAGTATGAGACTGGCTACAGATCAGTCTAGGTGAAAACAAATCCAGATGGACTTTGCCAAGAGAGCATAAAAGACAAAGGATTGCCTAGAATAGATATTTTAGAAACCATTATTTAGGAACAGAAAGAAGAAACATATTTCTCTTTGCAGTGAGTGGCCAAAATATTACTATCCATTACAATATACAGAAACTTTCATCCATCCTTATTCTATTGCCGTTCATCCTATGAAGGGACACGGGAGTGCTGAAACCCATCCCAGCTGTATCAGGCCAAAGGACGGGAAACAACTTTGATAGGTGGCCATTCCATCACAGGGATAACTAACATACACAAACAAACACTTTCATACACACTCACACCTACGGGCAATTTAGAGTGCCCAATTTACTTGATCCGAATGTCTTTGGACTGTGGGGGAAATTGGAGCACCTGGAGGAAACCCATGCAAACATAAAAAGAACATGCAAATTCCACACAGAAATGCCCAGGGTGAGCCGGGACTCACACCAGGGACATTCTTGCTGTGAGGCAACAGTGCCATCCACTGAAGTAAATTTAATTTTAGTTTTTAGTGACTGTTTTTAGCTTTTGGTCTATATCGCATTAGCTTGCACAACTATGTTATAATAACATTTAAGTCCAAAAAAAAAGTTGTATGTACACTACTGCACTTCTTACATACCCTTCTACACATATATATATATATATATATATATATATATATATGTGTAGAAGGGTATGTAAGAAGTGTAGTAGTGTACATACAACTTTTTTTGGACAAATGATTTTGTAAAAATCCAAATGATTTTACTGATCTTTATTGTAAAGGGTTTAAACAATGTTTTCCATGCTTGTTCAATGAACCATAAAGAATTAATGAACATGCACCTGTGGAACGGTCGTTCAGACACAAACAGTTTATAGACGGTAGGCAATTACGGTCACAGTTATACAAACTTATACTAAAAAAGACCTTTCTACTGACTCTGAAAAACACCAAAAGAAAGATGCCCAGGGTCCCTGCTCATCTGCGTGAATGTGCTTTAGGCATGCTGCATGGAGGCATGAGGACTGCAGATGTGGCCAAGGCAATAAATTGCAAATGCCTAAGACAGCGTTACAGGGAGACTGGAAGGACAGCTGATCATCCTCGCAGTGGCAGACCATGTGTAACAACACCTACACAGGATTGGTACATTCGAATATCATACCTGCAGGACATGTACAGGATGGCAACATCAACTGCTCGAGTTACACCAGGAACGCACAATCCCTCCAACAGTTCTCAGACTGTCCGCAATAGGCTGAGAGAGGCTGGACTGAGGGCTTGTAGGCCTGTTGTAAGGCAGGTCTTTACCAGACATCACCGGAAACAATGTCACCTATGGGCAACTTCGCTGGACCAGACGGGACTGGCAAAAAGTGCTCTTCACTGACAAGTCACAGTTTTGTCTCACCAGGGGTGATGGTCAGACTCAATTAATCTTTACCAAAAGGCCATAGCACTGCTAAAAAAGAAGTCTGGTGTAACAAAGTTTTTGGGGATTTTTTTTTTTCTTTTTCATTTTTATAAATAATACTCTATTGACCTTTTTGTGTGTTGTACAAGATGCAGGGGTGAGATTAAATCCATTCCGGTGTGATTTTATATCTGTGGTTTTGCTTTATACAGCCCAGACCTGCCAGCCGGGCCAGTTTCCCTGTGAGAATGGACGCTGCATTCCTGAGTACTGGCGCTGTGACCGAGATGATGACTGTGGGGATCAATCGGATGAGTCTTCGTCATGTGGTGAGTCTTCCTCACATGGAGAGCTTTGAAGTTCTTTCCTCTGTATTTCTATATTTTACCTGTTCCATCATAATTTTCATTTACATCTTGAAGCCTACTTATGCTTCTGTTTGAAGTGCTATTCATCAAACCACTTTCTTTAGTTCCGTATGTACTGTAAATATGCAGGACAATATTGTACTATACTGTACCTAGAGCATGCTATTAATTGATAATTTAATTAAAACTTGATCTAAGATTGAAGTTATCGAATAAGACTACCCTAACCTAACCCTAACCCTAAAATCAAAGGTGGTTAGCTGGTATCAAAGCTTTCCAAGGCTGGTTTTGCTGGTCTGTTTTGATGGTTTTAAATGAGTTTTGGGCACTTTTCACCTGGTCAAGCTGAGAGGCCACCTGGCCAACCACCTAAACCAGCTAAACACTAGTTTGGCCAGGCTGAGATGATAGCTTGACCAGCTTAAGCCAGCTAAGACCTGGAAACCACCTTAGGTTGATTACGCATTTTGCTTTTTTATTTTTATGAGGTGTATATATATATATATATATATATATATATATATATATATATATATATATATATATATATATATATATATATATGCATAGGTTACATACAGTAGATTTATATAGATTTTATTGAATTGAATGGGACACTGAATTCAACAAAACTTTTTTTAAACATTAAATGGCAAAATTTATTCTTCTCTTGTTAAATGAGGTCTATTGTACATTTTCAAAACAGTTAAGGGTTTTTTCAAGGTCAGATCTAGTGTTTTGAGTTCAGTGTAGCTTGATGGTTGAAGTTTCTAATTATAATAGACATTTGCTATTGAGAGCCTAAACAAAACAATACTAGATCTGAAGTGTTTGCTGGAGGATCATTAAACATACAAAGAAAACAGCCTATGCTGTTTTTCTATTTCCACAGTTGATGTCTCTTTGATATCTTTCGATATTTTCTTGTATCTGGTTTGTGCTCTTTGTTCCCACCAAACAAATTTATTTGATTGGTTTCATAAATGTAAAAACAAAAATCAAATCTGTGAACATCACAGAGACACCTGGCCTTACAAATACCAACAGTTTGTGGCAAATTTGCTGCAAAGTGGAAACAAATTCACCACTGATCATTTTCACATGCAAAAATGCTTTGTGGCAAATTTGTGGTAAATTGTCCATTGTTGCCAAAGGTTTGCTGCAGGTTCACCACTAACCGGCGAAGAGCTGCAAACGTCTGGCAAACATTTGCGGTGCTTATTTGCATGTGGAATTATGAGTAGCAAATTTGTGGCTCTAGATTTTTGTACGGTTGCTGCTGTATAAGTTACATATCAACTTTGAACCTATTGGACAATATACATCACTCTGAAGTGCAAATGTAACAATGGTGACAAGAGTTGAAATGCATTACCTTATTTTAGTTGCTGTGGTCAATTTCGGGAACTGAAAATATGTTTCAGTACATATCTCAAAGTCTAATGAGAAAACATAACTTTAGTGATGTTTTCCGGTGCACAAAGCGTTTCTCATACTCCTTTTCCATTGAAATCGGCTGGTCTTTCTGCTGACTTCCGAGCCAAACCATAAACCTATTGTGTGTCACGGTCTTTATTTATTCAGGACTCTTACTCCTAGTTTTGAGACACTGTGAATAAGGCAACAGCAGTTTGGAAGTTTTACAGCTAATATCAGTGCTTACCGATATTTGAATCACTGCCCCCAGTGGCTGAAGCTGGAAGTGTTGTTGAATGTGTTAACTCTTGAGAGATCCAGTTTCCAGGTGAAATGTCCTCAGAGTGGTGACAAAAGCAAGTTATATTTATTTATTCATTTTGTAAATGATGTAATACAGTCAACAGTTATGGGTATTTTATTTGTCTAGTGCCCAAACCCCTACCCTAAACCTAACCATCAGTGAAATAATAATGTAATTTTAGAGGAAAAAATGCAACCTCCTTATCGCGTTCACCATGGTTTCGGTGAACGCGATTACTTCCCTTGGGACGAGAGCCTGTGTCTCTGAGGCTGCTCACGCAACACACTTGGTAGTGCTTGAGAGAAATGATTTCACACATTAATTAATGTAAAAATGTCTAGGATAAGGCGCTGGTCAGTAATTTGGCTGAATGGGGTTGATTCCAAGGTACATGAACTTTTAGAAACAACTTGCTTATATCCCGTGAGATCATGTTGTTTTGAGATCATATTTTAACATCCAAAATATTTAAACTCAGCATTGTTATAAATGTTTTTAGCAAGATGGTTTTAAAGTAATGGTCAGAAGTTATTTAAACTGAACTGTTCATTTTCTGTGCTGCTAGCGCAAACAAATGGAATTGCAAAAATAAACATTGTATTCAAAACTTCCCTCCCATTCACGTTATTTAAACAAACATATACAGTAGTCCCGCCCCCAACTCATGCCATTGGTCGAGTCAATGTTATTGTCTATATGTCTCTCTTAAGACAGATCACTCGAAACAATTTGGAAATATCATAGCGCCACAGAGCCACAGTCTTTACAGTTTTCAAGCAAATTAATCTATCAATGGCTTTTTTTATAGTATATACACTGCATATTAAGCTGGGATAGGAAAAAGTAGTTTAATTCCAGAAAATAAGCTTTATTCAGCTTTAAATATATGATATACAAATAAAAATTATCTAATCAAAATTCATAGCAGTTAAATGATGCATGTAGTATGTGTATTAAATCATTGTATTTTAGATGAACGATGACAGTAAAGTTGCAGAAAATGCTGTGCAGTGCTTCAAAAATAAGACCAAGCTATTCGTCAACAGATGCCCCTTTAGGTGTTTCCATTGTTGCGTTATTACTTTGTGGCAGATCTCTATGGGAGCTAGGTGAACAGTTCACGGAAGACTTTAATTACACACATTTTCACTTGGACAGAACATAAAACTTATTTTCAGCACACATTCGCAGGTACACACTCACACAGCTCAGTGATGCTCACACTGTTGGCCTTTCCGGCCCAACACAGAATGCACACTTTCGTCGGCTGCATCCATCCATCCATCCATCCCTCCCTCCCTCCCCTTCAGCTCCTAATTATCCCTTTCCCAGATGATTTGGGTAATTCAGCGCCAGGCATCCATACTTATCGCCATGCCCTCCTCATCACAAACACGTTTAGTTTCCTTGAAAAGTGGATGCTTTTATTCCTTGTTCAAGACCAGCAGGTTTAAGTGGTATACATGCCAAAAAAATCTAAAAATCACCTTTGGTAGAAAACCTGTTGAATGTGGGCCAGATTTGGCACTGTGTTGGTAAAAATGGGGTTTGACTGGTCAACTATAAGTAAACCATTCGTAGGTTGATTCACCCTAATAAGAGTAATACTTGCTCTGTAGTCCTATCAAAAATGGCTTTGTATGTTCGAACCAGCCAGACTCAGCAACAGTGATTCAACTAATGGCTTGCGTTTGGGATGGAATTGACGTAATCTGTTTTCTAGTCCAATGTCAATTGGAAAGAGAATTGGGGAAAGCTGTTCAAAAACATTGTAAATTCCATTTTGTGACGATAGTTGCACAGAAATGATGGTTTAATTAAGTTAATCACTTTGAATGAGATTATGTACCTTATTGCTATGCCTTGAAAACTCAGTGTTCTTTGACTTGCTGTAAACCCACTGTGATGGCTCAAGTCGCCTCTGACAGCTACATTCAGCTCTCGTAAATGAGTCTCTCTTTGCTCTCTGCCTCTCTTCCTCTGAGGGATGAGGTGTGTGTTTGAAGCTTTTTCCGCCATTACTTGTCGCATCTTATTCTATTCTATTTAGTTTATATTTCCTTGGGTACCATTTCAGGGTCGCTTCAATATTCACAAACACATACTCGAGTACAGGCCTTGTACAGAATAATTAAAGTTTATGCTTGGCTTCCTTAAATCAAAATCAAGCTGACACTGGAAAGCAGACTGTGCACTGTCTGAGAAACCGCAGGCACCGCTTCATTCACAGTTACAACAGTAGAGCAGTTGCTTGCTCACTTCAGTTGCGAGTAGATGTCAATTTGGCACATATTCACTGTCAGGAATTGAGGTGTGCTTTTTCTAACACATGTTTAATTTTGAAAGGTGGAGAACCACCACAAAGGTCTGAGTTGTCAGTTTATTTTGAAATGCTCGTGCGGCAGGTTAGCGCATCTGTCTCCAGAGAGATAATACAGAAGGTGCAAAGTTCAGCGAAAACAAACTCTGTGTTTGTTGTTCTCGATGGCTCATGGCAGTCGAGGTAAGTCAAAGTCTTAACCTAAGCTTTGATTATTCTAATTACATTTCCCGCTGGCAAGAGGACAAAGTTACAAAGTTGAGTGAAGTTGGACAGGGGAGAATCTCTTGTCCTCTGTCCCAAAGATTTGCTTTTTTAATTTTTCATTCTCCTTGTGTCCTCCCTAGATTTCCCGACGTGTGAACCGTTGACCCAGTTCAGCTGCACAAATGGGAAATGCATCAGTGTGAAATGGCACTGTGATTCTGGTGAGACAAATCTCCAATGCTAAAGCTAATGATAATCAGAGTGGACTTTGGATAGAGACATCATGTAATTTATTTCTGATGCTTTGTCCAAATGATTTTATTTTTTCCTTCCTTCCTTCCTTCCTTCCTTCCTTCCTTCCTTCCTTCCTTCCTTCCTTCCTTCCTGCCTCCATCCCTCCCTCCCTCCCTCCCTCTCTCTCTCTTTCTTTCTTTCTTTCTTTCTTTCTTTCTTTCCTTCTTCCTTCCTTCCTTCCTTCCTTCCTTCCTTCTGTCCTCCCTGCCTTCATCCCTCCCTCTCTCTTTTCTTTCTTTCCATCCATCCATCCATCCATCCATCCATCCATCCATCCATCCATCCATCCCTCTTCCCTCCCTCCATCCCTCATTCCCTCTCTCTATCTCTTTCTTTCTTTCTTTCTTTCTTTCTTTCTTTCTTTCTTTCCTTCCTTCCTTCCTTCCTTCCTTCCTTCCTTCCTTCCTTCTTATGTCTTTAGAGGATGACTGTGGGGATGGCAGTGATGAGTTGGGGTGCATTCACGCCTGTTCGGTGGCTCAGTTTCAGTGCTCCAGCGGGAAGTGTATTCCTGAGCACTGGATGTGTGACGGAGACAATGATTGTGGTGACCTCAGCGACGAAAATGCCACCTGCTCAAGAACAGGTGTGTGCGATCACAAACACAATCACCAGCCACACAACCCGACATCTTCCATCTTCAAAATACAGAAATTTGTAGTACCCGAGTGTTTGTCACCTATGAGCACTTTAGAAATTAAACTCCTTTAAAACATATTTTTCACTTATTACTTAAAATGTCTACTAAAATATTATGTGGACATTGGCAGTACGTTAGAAGTACACTTAAGAGAGTACACCAGCTTTTGAAACTTTACAAAAATTGTATTAATAGCAAAGTGGTTACAAAGACATCATACTGTAGTTGTGTATAAAAAAAATTATAAATCATTTTCACACAATACATATAAAGTAAATGTAAAGTAATGTTTACAATGGTAATTATAGTAATGCATTATTAAAAATACATAATTTTAGAATGAAAATCTGGGACATGGGTAAAACAATAATATCAATACATAAAAGGCATTTGAGAAGTAGCAAAAGTAAATGATAAAGGACTGTTAAAAAGTTTCTAAGACTGTTAGTTTTACTGTAACCTTAATATAAATATTGAAAAAAAAAATTTAAATATTGCAGCATTAACAAAAATCATAGTTGAATAAACCTAAAAAACAAAAAAACAATTTAACAAGCTCCTTCCCTCCATCAGCGCTCTCCGCTGTTAATGACTGCAGCCACAAAGAATTCCATTGCCATGGTGATGGCACATGCGTCCCTGAGCTCTGGCGCTGCGACGGTGATAAAGACTGCGAAGATGGCAGTGACGAATTTGCCTGTGAAGGAGACAAGAGAATGTGTGACCCCAAAGCGAAGTTCACCTGCAAGGTCTCAGGTAGATGGCAATATCCATTACATAATCACATTATCACAGTATATATTCAAGTTTCCCACTAATATTCCTCTGGAAAATTCTCTAAGATTCTGATGAGCCATAAGTATCATTTATCGATTGATTGTAGCCTGGGATGACATGATTAGTTCGCTCTAATTCTAATTGCATTGCATTATCGGTATTCCAATGAAAATGAGACCATGATGTGGAAAGTCGGTTCCAAAAAGGCCACCTATTATGGCTTAGCTTCACTCTAGACTGAATTTATAATGCTTAAAATGGATCAAATTGAGAGATCTGAGACCTCTTAAATACGTTCCACATGGTGTGTTCTGATTGAGGCAGACAGAGAATGCTTTATTACCACGGTGAGATGGTCCCAGGTAGACTTGAGCGTATTTTGTGTGTTTGTGGCTAAATGTGTATGTGTGGGTGGAATCACTCTTGAAAGTTAGGTGTTGGAAATTGGAGCATTTGTCCTACAATTAGCTAAAGACTGGTTTATATCCTAGGTCAGGACGATCTTCTGTTTTTATTGCTAAATACAGACTTAAAGGGGATAGTTCACCAAATATGTATATGTAAAAATGTATCAAGTTTAGTAAATGCTGCAAAGGTGTTGTTCAGTGTTAACTATTGTGTAAAACTATTGTGTATTGTTTTTTACATCTTGCTCAGCTTTTGAATCTAGCAAAAATAGCCTCATTTGCAATCTAGCAAATCACTGCATATAATTTCCCATAGGGTTACACATAGTTTCTGAGTGCTTTTTTGGGCTTTGGTGTTTGCTGTGTCATTAGTGGTAATGAGGTGCGTATTCATTGTTTTGTTTCTGTCTTTTTTGTTTTGTTAAATTATTGTGTTTTGTAAAAAGTTATGTAAAAAAAAAACACTACACTGATAGAAATAAAGTTTAAGAGGTTAAATTGATATTGAATGCTATTTTTTTAAAGTCCTTCACTTGGTCTCAGTACACCTGATACTTTCCAAAAATGCTTTCTTTTTCCATTTAAATATGAAATACTGTAAAAGTTTCTAGGTTTTAGCACCGAATCCTTATCAGTTCTTCTTAATAGTGTACTCAGTAACCTAAATTGTTTTGGCTTGTATTTTTGAGTCTGTGAGACAAGTCATTAGCGATTCCCTCATTATCTTTCCAGACAAGTTCTTTAAGAAGGTGAAACAGGGCACTGAGTAAATACATTTCTTTTTTGAATCCTCCCAAGACCAAATTGTTTTCATGGTCATTAGACCTTTACTAAGACTTTGCTTCACTGAGACATTAATCAGAATTTAATTCACTTTCATTCTGATTTTTTGTTTATGGAGTCTTAAATCTGCTTTACTCAGTTTTCACTTTTACACCACATGCTAACCAGGCATGATGAAATAAGGGGACTAACATAAAAATGGCATCCATGTTACTATAAATTAGGGCTGTTGATTTAACTTGTTAATTCAGTGCGATTCATTTGACTAAAATTAACGCTTTAAAAAAATGTATGCAATTAATCGCAATGCCCAAGACCTTAATATGGAAGATTCCTGAGAAATGCAAGCTTGTAGTACCACCTGTTTACTCCAGAGGGCAGTAAGTGAAACTTCAGCTGTATGAGCAACACACAGTTTATACAGTGAAGAAAACACTTCAGTAGCAGAACAACACTAACACTAACATTCTTGCGTTTAAAACACAAGGAGCGCAAATGCGATATAAGGGGTCTCAAGATGTGTTTAAAGATTGAGTATTAAACTATATTTAACTTGACACAGTGACCTAAACATCTTATGTTTATGATGCAACACTCCCGTGACGCTACACGAGCATGTCTGACGCAGGTGTCCTTAAACAAGCCCTCATAATAAATCTCCAACTGATTGACAAATTCACCTGTGAAATGGATTGTTGTGAACTGTGTGCCAATGATTGACTTATGTTCAATAATATGGTAGTAAACAATACATTGTATTCTAAAGCCGCTTTTTGTATTGTCATATTAAATATTAACTCTTCTGCTAAAAGAATGTAATGCATTTTAATTATCTGAATATTTTTTTATTTTATATATATATATATATATATATATATATATATACTTTTTAAATATTTTAGGATAACTATGTACCATGTAATTAATTCAATTAAAAATTTTAATTGATTGACAGCCCTACTATAAATACATTTTTGTAAACTGAGATTTACGTGCCGTTTTCTATGTTTCACTGCAGTTTCCTGGTAATTTAATACTAGATGCTCAACAACAACTGTGCATTTTATTAACTTTCACACAAATCACAAGTACAACGGCTGTTTATGACTTTATAAACACTTCACTTTCGCATTGTTACTCACACACTGCTATGTTATGATATGAGAAATGCTTTTGCTCTAATGTATCTTTTGAAAAATTATGCATATTAACACTTGAATTTCAGACCCACCTTCATTTACACACTTATTCCAGAGTGATTAGCTTGCATGGTAGCTCACCTGATACAGCGTTGGTCTTTGGACTCTGAATACCGAGTCTCGAGCCCAGCCATGCACGCAAGCTGACACATGAGACAAAAGTCACATAGAAGCAACACATAATAACATGGTTGCTTCAGAAAATGTTCTTTTCATGTCATATTTGCTTTTTGTACATTATCGGTTAGGTTTAGGTGTTGTTTTAGGGTAAGGATGTCTGTTTTGTTTACCTCTCATTTGCTTTTAGGACACTACTGGGATAGGTTTAGGTTAAAGTTTTAGTTTAGGGAGATACATTTCACTCATTTAAACCTCCAACTAATATTACCACAGCATTTCACTCGCTTTTGGCACCCCTCGCAGGACATTTCACTATGAAACTGCAGCGAAAACTGTTTTGCTAAAATGTTGCCACAGTCACATATTTTTCAAGAGATCAGACTGGAAAATTCTGTCATCATTAGGGCCGAAACGATTAGTGGACATTTATCGACAACATCGACAATAAAAACAAGTAGAATAGTTGTCAACACAACATGAGATCTTTTGAAACGCTAATGATGACGCGGGAGAGCACCACTTCAGCTCGCATTTGTTTGAGGATAGGAAGAAAGAACAGCTCACAGTCCAGACACACTCCAAACATTCCAAACAGATTATGATGTAGATTGCAGAGTATTATAATTAAAAAATTCAAAATAAGTAAACACAGATGCAGTGTCGTCGTGAAGTAAAGCGTAGCCGTACCTGACGTTCTGCTTGAGCAAAACTTGCCTGTCAGAGCACCTAAAAATTAAACACTGTGCCGTTATATACTGTATTTAATGCATCATTTATTAAACTTCAAATAATAATGACGCTGGCTGTATTAATAAGCACAAACTCCGAAAATGGCATTTGTCAGAGTCAAAGTCGCTTTTACGAGTCACGTGAAAAACAGCGCATGAGAGTTTCAAACTTCTCCCAGCTGATACACTGTCTCATGTGGAGAAGCTCATCATTGGCGCACACTTGCTGCAGCTAGATTTTGTTTATAGTGAATGCTCGCAACATAGTGAATTATAATATGAGTGTCACGGTGTGTATCATATGGTGAAGAAAATTGCAGAAGAAAAAATTGTTATCGAAGAATTTTGAATATAATATTTAATTAATTTGAATATTTAAAAATATCGAAAAATCCTTAAAACAAGGTTAATTTACCTGAGCAGTATATATGATATTTAGACTTGCTTTTAGAGCATTTATGTTGAATATGAGTATATTTTTTCTTTACTGCACTGGCAGAAGTATGAACAAGTGAAAAAATAAACTTATCAAAATACACAAAGTGAACTTTTTTTATTAATTAAACAATAACAATCCAAGTAGTTTTTCCCCTTTAATACAGTGAATGTCATTTAGAGGTATTTTTAAAAGATGATTTTGTCCTCTTTATTGTTAGTAAGCACGTTTAATACAACCTTTTAAGTCAAGGCACAAGCTGAATAATCAGTTAAGAGCTAATGATTAATCGTTGCAGTAATCGTCCAAATAGTCAAATAATCGTTCTAATAATTGTTAGATTAGTCGATTATAAAAATAATAGTTTTTGCATCCCTAGTCATCATTTACTCACCCATCTTGTTTGGAATGACTGAGAAAATTATAACCGAATTAAATAGTTTGGTGAACTATCCATTTAACACCAGTTTTTCCCCAATATGTATTTGGCAGTGGTGCTGCACCACTGCTGAATTATGAGTCATCTGTTGGGATTTTGCAGGGTTCATTTAATATTCTTGACGCAACATAACGCTTGCCAGCCTCAGTCAGCTGTGCACTTTCTACATTGCAAAAGGGAACCCACCACACACACACACACACACACACACACACAAACAGCTTACTTCTGAAATATAAGATTGCAGGAGATCGCAACATTTCACTGAATAATCAGTTAGTGCTTTTCTCGTGAATATCAATGAGACTTCTCCTGTCATCTGTGTGTTTTGGAGCACATTTTGATTACTTCAAAAGCACCACACAGGTCAATTATCAACACAGCTTAATCATAGCAGCACGAGGGCAGAGCAGGTGCGATAATTCGTGGACTGGTCTCAACCAAACAACAGACTATTTTAAATGTGCCTGTGAACCAGTGTGATACGCGGCAGCCATTTGAATGCGGTACAAAATTGTCTATTGTAAAACCCTTATGTTTCAGTGATTAAACTAGATTAAAACAAACAACCCCCACAAAGAAAACAGGAGAAAACATAAATTATTAGGCTTTTCAATTCTCAAATCTCAACGCTTACAAAATTTTACCATGGAAGAAGAACTTTCTAAATTTATTTAGACTGCTGTTTTTTGTATATAGATATTTATATAGAAACCATAGTTACTAACCACGGTAGTGAGGAGCCATGCATGGTTTTAACTATGGTTTCCATGAACTATTACACATATCATTGTTAAAACTATTGATACTATGGAAGATCTATGGTGCATTTTCATAATTATGGACCAAGCTATCAGTTTTCCATCTGTGTAAAATCTGTACTCCTCTAATGTTCTAATGTTCTCTGATTGTCAAGTCAAGTAATTTTTATTTGTATAGGGCTTTTCACAACACACATTGTTTCAAAGCTGCTTTACAGAAAATCATGCATTAACAGAAAATGAAACTGTAATATCAATAATGTCTTGGATTCATCATTGTGCAATTTGATTGGATTTGATTGATTGTGAATTGTGTTTAAAAATAAGTAATTAAATAATAATTTTATTTATAACCCCAGTGAGCAAGCTGAAGGCAACTGTGGCAAGGAACACAAAACTCCATAAGATGTTGGTTAATGGAGAAAAATAACCTTGGGAGAAACCAGACTCACTGTGGGGGCCAGTTCCCCTCTGGCTAACATCATGAATATATTCATATGTATAGTGCAAGTCATGGTTTAAAATGATTTAAGTAAGTGTTCAGGGTCAGATTTAAGATCAAGGTAAGATTTTGTGTGAACTGTAAGATTAATGACTTCTGTCTTTGAAGTCCATCCTGGATTAACTGCAGAAGTTCACATAGATGCAATTGTCATTGATAATTGACTGATGAAGGATTTTGTTGGCAGTTAATTGATAGTCTATGTATTCCATTTAAAGAGTTTAGTCCATCATTAGACCGAGTGTAATGTAATGTAGGCAGAGATCAGTGAGGTGCATCGCAGTTCAACCTGGCCGGTAATTTCGGTAAGGTTCGGTGTGGTCCATCATAAATCCAAGGTTCAGGCAATGGCACATGAAGTATCCCATGACTTATGGATGGAGGTGGCATCAGTTCATCCTCTGAAGTCCACCGTAATAGACTGAAGTGATGTTTAGCTGGCACCGGCTGCTATTAGTCATCATCACTCAGCGACGTGTAGCAGTGGAGCCCAACTCAAAGCAGGAATGGAGCTGGGTCCAGCCGGTTATGGTGACCTTTAGGATAGAGGTCCCGAGGTTGAGACAGGGAAACAAATAGAATAATATTAGCATAGATGCCATTCAATTTATTGCAGAGTTATTGATCACGATCAATGTTTCAGGTTTCTGGTTACGGCAAACCCAACTAAAGCAGCCTAATTGTGAGTTTATGGATAAATTAGGTGTATGCCTGGCTAAATAGATGAGTCTTTAGTCTAGAGTTTAAACTGAGTGACTGTGTCTGAGTCCCGAACAGTGTTAGGGAGACTATTCCATAGTTTAGGAGCCAAATATTAAAAGGATTGTGGATTTTGATATTCTAGGAACTATTAACAGGCCAGAATTTTGTTATCGTAATGAACATGATGGAGTATAGCATGGTAGAAGGTCACTTAAGTACTGCAGAGCTAGACTATTCAAAGATTTGTACTTAGTTAACAGAATTTTAAAAATAACATCAAATTCAACAGGTAGCCAATGTAACGACGATAAAATGGGGCTAATATGATCATAGTACTTGGTTCTAGTCAGCATTCTGGCTGGTGCATTTTGAACCAATTGAAGTTTATTAATTGATCTTGCTGGACATCCTCCCAGTAATGTATGACAATAATCTAGTCTTGAGGTCATGAACGCATTAATTAGTTTTTCGGCATCATTAAAGAGCATGTGTCGTAATTTAGCAATATTTCTTAGGTGAAAGAATGCTGTTCTACAAACATTGGCAACTTGATTTTTAAAAGGACAGATTGGTATCAAATATAACACCTAAGTTCTTCGCTGTTTGCTGTTCTTCGCATTCACCAAGAGTCAAATTATATTTTAAAGGCTTGTTTTTAGAGGTTTTTGGTCCAATTAGTATCTCTGTTTTGTTGGAATTGAGTAGAAGGAAATTTCTGGCCATCCAATCTTTCATTGATCTTTAAAATCATTCAAAATTTCATTGATACACGCTAATTTGGAGAATTGTGAAATCTCATCAGGTTTTGAAGAAATATAAAGTTGGGTATCGTCAGCATAACAGTGGAAACTTATTCCACAATTTCTGATAATATCTCCAGGGGAAGCATATACAAGGAGAAAAGCACAGGCCCTAAAACTGATCCCTGTGGCATTCCATACTTTACTTTTGTTTGGTTTGACAATTCCTCATTTACGTAGACATTTACATAGAGTTGTAGTGGTCTGCTATATAGAACCTAAACCATGCTAATGCAACTCCACATATGCCAACATAATTCTCTAGCCTATTTTAGAGAATGTCGTGATCTATCTTGTTGAATGCAGCACTAAGTTCTAAAAGCATTATAAATGCAGCCACAATCAGATGATAAGAGCAAGTCATTTTTAACTCTGATAAGTGCAGTCTTTGTACTGTGATGAGGCCTAAATCCTGACTGTAATTGTTTATATATACTATTTCTCTGTAGAAATTAACATATAAGTTGTTGTGGTTATTTTCTATGAGTTTGCTAAATATGCTGACATGGCAGCTTTTAGTACCTGTCTGTAGCTACAGACACTATCCTTCCATGCACCACAAAATACTTCTAATTTTGTATTCTTCCACTTGTGCTCCATTTTCCGAGATGCTGTCTTGAGAGCATGAGTGTGATCATTGTACCATGGTGCAGGGCTTTTTTTCTTTAATATTCTTTAATCGAAGGGGGGCGACACTGTCAAGAGTGCTAGAGAAGACTGTATTTATAGTTATTTCATCAAGTTCTTCTGGGCTTTAGGGTTTACTGAGTGTATGAGATAGATCTGGAAGATTATTAGTGAAGCTATCTTTAGTGGTAAAAAGAATAGTTCTACCTGAATGATAGTGTGGTGTATATTGAGTAACATTAGCTGATCGCAGCATACAAGAGACGAGGTAATGACCTGAGTTGTCATTGCTTTGTGGCAGAATTTCTATAGTGTCAACATCAACTCCATATGACAGAATTAAATCTAGTGTATGATTTTGGTGATGAGTTGAGCTTGTTACATTTTGTCTGACTCCAAGAGAGTTGAGAATATCGATAAATGCTAATCCCAATGTTTCATTTTCATTATTTATGTGAATGTTGAAGTCACCAACAATTAAAGCTCTATCTACAGTAACTACAAGATCTGATAAAAAATTAGCAAATTCACCAAAGAAATCAGAATAAGGCCCGGGCATGGGTAAAAGATGACAGAGTTTTTTTATTTATATCTGACGGTGTCACATTAAGCATTATTAGTACAAAAGACTTACATTTATATCCTGTCCTATGAGTAACACCTAAAACCTCACTGTAAATTGTAGAAAAACCTCCTCCTCGACCCTTCAGTCGAGTCTGATGTTTATAACCTGGAGGAGTAGATTAAATTAAACTAATATATTCATCCAGTTTAAGCCAGGTTTCAGTCAAATAGAGCACATCCAAACTATGATCTGTAATAATTTATTTTACAATTAGTGCTTTGGTAGAAAGAGGTCTAATGTTTGAGGCCCTAACATCATATGATATTTATATTTTTCATTTTTTTGTGTTGTTCAAGTTTGACTTTAATCAGATGTTTTCTAAATGATTTAGTGAGAGTTTTGTGTTTGGTAGTTCTTGGAACAGACACAGTCTCTATGTGTTATAGTTTATATGACCTGTGTGACATCTCAAGGCAGCTAGTAGACGTTCGGATTAACCAGTTTGTCTGCTTCCTGACCTGAGCCCCAGTTAGTCAAATACTATCATTATTAAGACCATGAGCCAAATTACAAGAGAGGAGAGCGGCACCTTCCCTGGAGTGATGGAGTCCATCTCTATTTAGCAGGTCAGGTCTACCCCAATAACTCTTTCATTTGTCTATAAATGCTAAGCTATTCTCCAGACATTATCCAGCCATTCAGTGACACCAATCTACTATACACCTCATCACCATGATGTGCAGGGAGGGGGCCAGAGTATATTAAAGTGTCTGACATCGTTTTTGGAAATTCACCCACCTCTTTATTATTATCTCTAGTGATCTCCATCTGGCAAAGCTGGACATCATTAGTGCCGACATGAATAACAATTTTAGAAAATCTAAATCTTAGCCAGCACTTGTAAATTTGATCTGATATCAGATGCTCTGGCACCCAAAATGCATTTAACAATAGTGGCTGGAGTCTCTATTTCCATGTTCCTTACAATAGAATCACCAATAACAAGAGCTCTTTCAACATGATTCTCAGTGGGTGCATCACTGAGTGGGGAGAATCGATTGGAAACCCTAACAGGAATGGGAGTATTGTGATGCCACCGAAACGTCACCCAAACGCCCTGCTGCGGGGGCTCTACAGCCAGAACCAAAGTTTGCGTGTTGCTCTCTGTACTACCCGCATACTAATAACACCTAAGTAAGTGTTACAGTATCTACCGGCTTCTCTTTCTCACTGACCTCCACTAGCATTCAGATGCGTGTCTCTAACTCATTATCCTTCTCCGTCAGCCTGACTAATTCCTTACAATTTTCACATGTGAATCCCTCACTGCTGATTGAAGAAACTATTGTAAACATGTGACATGCAATACAGGAAGAAATAACATGAGCGGATGCCATGACATACCTCAATTGATTGTTGTTGCTGAGCGGTGAGGGTTTGAGATCAATGTGCATCCCTCATGCAATTGTTAGTTGTTATGGTTGTTCTTGATAAGCGGTGCTTTGAGATAGATTTTGAGAAAGCGAGTACATGCTGTAAAATGCACACAGATTAATCGTGATAAAAATCTAAAGTGGATGCATGCGGAAAATGCACGCAGTTGAATCATGATAATAATTTGGGGGGAAACACGATGCATGCTGAAAAATGGCAGATGCTAAGGATTAAAAGCTGGAAACAGATAGATAAGCAATGCTAAAAAGCTAGAAGGCTACAAACACAGACTCGAGCTAGGCGTCAACAGCAACAGGTAAAATACAAACAAATGAATCTGTAGAAAAACGGAAAAATCCGAAACACGCTGTAAAATAACAAAGGATAAAACAACGAATTAATGAAAAGAAGAATCTAAGCAGGCTACAAACACTCGTGCAGCATGCCGTCAACACGATTGTAGGAAAATGTAAGTTTTTTTTTTGTTTGCCTTCAGAAATTCCAAAAGATGACTGTAGTTTTATCAATAGGAGCCTGATGAATGGAATCTGTAAAGAAGATCCAACTTTTTACATTTGTCAGAATGTTTCAATTTAGACATATAAAAATTAGGTGTTTATCTTTTTCCACAGATGTTACTGTTGTTATTATCATAATTCTCATCTGCATCCCAACCTCAAAATCAATGTTGTACTGCTAAATGTGCATTTCAATGCACATAACATATATTTTTTTATATGGGTGCTACCAAAGCAGCTGCTGGTGCCATTTTGAGGGCACAAATAAACCCTGATGTGGCCCAGGCTGAAATTTGAGTTTGACTCCCCTGTTTTAATTTATTCTTTGACCATCACACGTTAATACAGGTCCGGTGTTTAGGGCTTGTGGACACGTGCACAACACAACCACTGCTGAAAAAAAAATCCTAGGGGAAACACTAAACACAGTAGTTAACATGAACTATCAATGAACAATACGTTTACAGAATGTATTAACCTTGGTTAATGTACATTTCTGCATATACCAATATACTTTAACATTAGTTGTATGCAGAAGTAATTCGTATTATAAACTAACAATTAATAGTTTAATTTTTTTTTGCAAGATTAATAAATGCTATAAAAACTGGAAAATTCCATAATGTATTAACCAGCGTTAACGATTAGAACCTAATTGTTCAGTATTACCACATTATTACCATCATTTCATTTTATCATCGTTAAATTGAAAATATTTTCTCTTTTTCCATGCAATTTCCTGCGTTGAAGGTAAATGCATCAGCAAAGACTGGGTGTGCGATGGGGACATTGACTGCGAAGACCAATCAGACGAGGAGGGATGTGATGTGTCTGTCTGTAAACCTCCAAAGTTTCCCTGTGCCAATGAGACATCCGTCTGCCTTCCCCCAGAAAAAATCTGTAATGGTTGGAGAGACTGTGCAGACCACTCTGACGAGGGACCCTACTGTGGTGAGTATTAAGTCTCAATGCTATGATTGAGAAAGCAATAAAATATTCCTTTAGGTTCCTATCAACCAATCAGATTTTAGGCTTAGGTTTAGAATTTGTCTTAGGGCTGGGTTTAGTCTTGAAATACATCCTTATTGACCAATCATAGCATTTTGATTAGTAGTAGATAAGGTATAGGGATTGGGTTTGGCCTTTGATTGTCAATAAAAATGTTCCAGGACCAACAAAGTATGTTAATATAGGAACACTTTTCCTAACTTTGAGTATTTTGATTTACATGTATACGTGTAGCATCATTTGTGGATCAGACCTTGTGTTTTGGATTTAGATTTTTTCTTGACCGTTTTCTTTATATTTGTCTTGGTTTTTTTACACTGTAGCACTAAATGAAGGAGACAGATAAACTGTATTGATAATGAGCTAGTAGGTAAGAGATTAAGTTGGAGAGTGGGAGAGGCTAAGTTTTCATCTCATTTCAGTCCAGCATAAGCCAAATCTAAAGGGTCATTATGGGACAGGGAGTGAGCTCCATACCCATTTTGGCACCTGGTATTTTGGTTCAGTTTTTTCTTTGCCAATAGCAAGCTTTAAGACAAATTTTAAGCTTTCAAAACCTCAGAAATGACTGCTGTTTTTTATTTCAGAATGTATAAGAATGTGATATTCCCAATTGATTTAGAATTTTATACAGACCTATCCTGTATTTGTCTGTATCTGATGTGAAGTAAATGGAATTCTTCCTTTTTGGGAAGTGTATTTTTATGTGTGTGAACATCAGTTGCTCTGTCTAGGTCTTGTGGAATTGGAAGTTTTCAGCGAGAGTGTTTGGTCTGTGGTATGTGTACGAGTGTATAAAGGTTACTTTATGAGAGCCTCGGAGAGACATCTCTTCCCTCAGGTAACACGGGGAAGCGGTTGAGTATCAGCGTAGAGCCAATTACATTTACTGGCTCCTCCTCATAGAAACACACACATACAGAGATCCCCCTCCAGACTGATTAATGCTGGGTAGCACGCTGAGACAGGGCTGCAAACTGGCCTCTGAGGATCCAGAGAAGAGAAGAGAAGAGAAGAGAAGAGAAGAGAAGAGAAGAGAAGAGAAGAGAAGAGAAGAGAAGTTTTTATGACCTCATAGTAATGGAATAGTTTTCCAAAATATTATTTTATAATTTACTCCCTTTAATGAAGATGGTCAATTGTCTTTCAATACAATGGCAGTAGATACTGCTTCATTTTAAAGCTTAAATTAGGACCTAAATGTTTCATAAAAGGAGCCAATGCCACTCATACATCACATTCAAAGTCTTCTAAAAGCATACAAAAACAACAACACAACACAGAATTTTAAAAAGTAATTTTTAAGTGCAAAACAGCGCAAGTTCTCACATGAACATGCAAGCCACTGGGAACGAGCTTCTCTCATTGCTCATGCTCATGACTGCGCAAAAGATGTCAGTTTTTCAAGTTACAAATTGAATATAGGAATGTTCTTGCTTAAACAAGATTCAGTATAAAAGGATCTTTTCCCATACCCCCCGGCCATATGACATTTAGCTGAAATATCATCAGATATCTGTGCGGGCTGTCAGAGAGAAGAGAGTTTGAGTTTTAGAAACAAATATATTTACTCTGTCAACCTGACAAAAGAAAGAACAAGGAGATAAATCAAAAAAGTAAGAAACAACTCCTTTTGACCAAAATAAAGAGCTATTTTTAAAGAGCTGTTTTTCTTTAACAAAGTACATCTATGATGACTTTTAGTATCTTTATATCTTTCTGGCTCTTTTAATGACTCAATAGTGCAGAAAATTGTAAAGCCTTAAACTTCAGCCCAAATCCTTGCAGGAAGATGTTCAATAGGCCAGAAACTGGCTTTTAACATTACATTCATGTCTAATTTCCTTAAATAATTAAAAATGGGCAATCAAACCCCCATTAACTTTAAGTACACTTCAGTGTCCTATTTAATTATCTTGGGCTTAAGCACATGTTGACAATGAAAGCTGGGCTGAATCAGAGTTTTTGGCTAGCCTTTGGCAGAGATAAGTTCTCTTACCCTGGTCAAACGGTAAGATTAATGTCAAAACTCATATAGAAACATCCAAAAATTTCCTGAGATTAATTAAATATTAGCTATAACAAGCCTGTCCTACATGTCTTGATGGTCTAATCTTGAAGAATAGCCCTCCAAACAACTTCCACAGGATTGTATAGAGAATGCTGTAGAGGATTTTAAAATCATCACTGAAAAGAGAATGGGTCATCAATTTATTTCTTTGTTAGGATGGCAAGGAGCGCCCTCCTGCAGCTCCAACCAGATTGTCACTGAGTTTAGCCAGCTGGTCCTTTCCTATTAGAGGCAAGGAAGCCTTATAAAACTTTATCACACTCTACACTGTATAAGGCAGGAGAGAATTCACCTGACAGCAGCAGCTTATCCTACTCAGCATTAATATTACTTGAGAATATAGGCAGAACCTCATAAAAGGGTTGCCTATTTTTATTCTACCTGCCTGTACTCACTTCCATACAGCTCTGAATAGAACTGAAAAACTTTGACTTTATCCTCCTGGGCTTTGGAAGGTTTTGCCCTAAGGCTATTTTTCTGTATGCTAAAGAAGAAGCCTTCAACTTGCCTTGTGCTGTGGATGTGTGAATGGATATGTTGCCCTGTGTCCTGAAGCCAATCAGCCCATCAAGAGCTCTGTTATCGGGACCTCAGAATATCATATATCTACCATTGTTGCTATTAATTGTGAAAATTTGTTCTTTAAGGAATAGTTCATTCAAAATGAAAATGTTATCATGATTTACTCTTAAACGAATAGATTCAGACAGAATATCCAAGCTTTTGTTTTCCATACAATGAAAGAGAATGTTGGATGAACTCTTTCATAGCCAAGTTTTACTCATGTCCTTTTACAAAGACTTTTTAAGTTGTTATTTACTAACAATCTGAAATCTCATTTGTGACTGTTAAAATAAAAAAAAAATTGGCACCTTTGGATGCGTTGCACCAAGTTTTACGTCATTGATAGCAAACAACACTGGTTCTCGCATGTCACGTGACTGAGCATGCCGCACGTTGTTTAAAGACGAAACTGCAAATGAGATCAGAGAACTGTAGCAAGAGGAGGTTTCTCAGTGAATAATTCCTTTAATTTTAGTCTGTTTCTCACACCAATGGAAATATTGGTTCTAGACCCCCATAGTCCTTCATGAAACTTCAACATGACAAAACCATGATGAATATATCAGACTATTATATTCATTAATTCACAATACTTTTTGAACTATGTTAATTAGTCTATTGAACTCTTGCATTGTAAAGTCACTAGGGTTCATTTTGAAATTTTAACAGAATTTTAAGTAACTCTCCAAAAAAAAAAAATCTTTGAATCCCCTGTTGGAACATTTAAAATTTTCTGTACTAGCTACTTTACTTGTTTGCAGCAAAACAATGAGTCTCATGACTTACTAATTGTAGCAGAATACTCAATATTGCTATTGCCAAATTTTACCTTAGCCTGAAATAATGCCCTTTTATTTGTTATTTTATACACTTCTTTTTTTATTCTTTTACATGGTACATTTCTGTTCCCATTTTTTTACGGTTTTCCATTTGAGTGTATATCACATCTTTAATTACATCACAACATTAATTAGCATCTCCTCTGCTATAACTACCTTAACGTTTATGGATGCATTATCCTTAATCAGTGCACTAGACTCTTCATTTAAACCTTAAATATGCCTCCCTGGCCTCCACTGCTGGATCATAAGTGAATTAAGTTAACCTTTAGCCCAACTGTAACATCTTGTGTTTTCATTCTGTGTTTATCACATATTCAAATTTGTCAGCTCTGATCTTGAAGGGAGAGTTCACCTAAAAATGAAAAATCTGTCACATTCTTACTCATCCTCATTTTGTTTGAACATTTAGTTAACTTATGGACCATAGCCATAAACCACAACACAGTAGTAGAATAATGCTTGGAGTCCAGTGCCTCTGAGCTCTCATTGGAAGACAACCTCTAAGGGAAACAAACACACACAAATACATACACCTACTGCATGTGTGCTTTGGATGCAAGAGTGCCATTGCGTCTCTGTGTTCCTCTGTACATTGCTTCCACTTGATCTGAAATGAGCACTAATGAACCAAGAAAAAAAAACGTCTGATGAACAACTCAGATACTTCTCTCTCTCATACTTAGCCTGTAGGACTAAATAGGGAAGCAACAAACCGCTCCTTGCTTTTTTGTCTTTCCCTGTTTATTTCCTATTTGTTTCCTCTGGGCTTCTACCAGCTGCCTAACACCCCCTAAACCCATCAAAATTGGGGTTTATGCTGGTTTAGCTGGTCTTCTCTGATCTCACAAATGACCATGCTGCTCTCACAGGTTACCAAAACCCTACTGAATCCATTACAACCAAACATTCTAACCAGCCTAAAGTGTGTTGCTGTTCTTAGCTGATTTAAACTGGTCTCCTAGCCTTGCTAAGCTTGTGTGACTGGTTGGTCTGTTTTAATGGTTGTAGATGGATATTTTTTGACTAGGAGACCAGCATGCCAACCTGCTTGACCTGCTAGACACCAAATTTGCCTGTCTAGAAGTCCAGCTGAAACCAGCTAAAACTAGCAAACCACCTTAGGTTGGTCCATTTTGATGGCTTTAGTTTTGGGCACTTGTCAGCTGGTTTGGCAGGGAGTCCAGCTGGCCAACTTGTCAGACACAAGTTTAGCCCTGCTAGGAGAACCAGGCTAACCCAAAGTGGTTTGATTTTCATAGCTGGTTAAAACTCTTAAGTCTCCTAAACTAGTTAAGATGGTGTCTAGCTGTATGGCCATCTGGTCTTCCAGCAGTCAATGCCTCTAAAACCATCTCAAAATCACCAGCTTTAGGTGATTTGCTGGTCTTAGCTGTTTTAAGATGGATTTTTTTTTTCAGCAGGGTTTTTTGTAATTAATCTACTTCCTTCCCATCTTTCTTCCTCATAGATGAGTGCTCTGTACAGAAGGGTGGTTGCAGTCATGAGTGCTCTGTGGCACCAGGTAAAGGAGTGGTGTGTTCCTGTCCAGCCGGATTCCAGCTTGCATCGGATGGCCATACCTGTGAGGTGCTGGATTATTGTAGCAAACACTTGCGCTGCAGCCAAGTGTGTGAACAACATAAGAGCACTGTGAAGTGCACCTGCTATCCAGGCTGGAGTCTGGAACCTGATGGAGACAGCTGCCACAGCACAGGTAACAGAAAGTTGCAAACTTGGAATGTTGCTAACACAAATAGAGGTGGTTGACCAATGGTAAATGTAACATGAACTCAAAATTTTCCCTTTTATTCGTATCAGAAAGACTCAAGATTATTGGAATAATTCAAATGTATTGATACTTATATCATTTGGTGCAAGCCCCGCCCTACGTTTAAGCACTCAGTGCTCTTTAACTGTCAGATCCTGCCGAAGGTGATGATGGCAGGGGAGCGGAGCTTACCCCCACACAGAAGTATAAAAATGAAAGGCTGCTGGCAGGCTTATTAAGCTGAGGCTGTATTGTGATTGGATGTGATGCCTGATGAATGAATCCCAAGATCTTCCTGCAAGAACTACGCCTTTGCTTACTTTTACTTCATACTTGTTCTTGGCTGTATTTATCACAATCCATCTTTATAGTTTTCATGAAACCTAATCCAATTTATGAAAAAAAGTTTCCTTTAAAAAGAAAAGAAAACTGTGCTTATCCGTGCAGACTATAAGGCGATATAAACCAATAGTAAAATAGCTTAAATATTTAGGCATTGTTGTAGGCCACTGTTGTAGGTAATGCAGTTTTTTAAAATCTTGGCAATAGATAACTCCATAATTAAATGCTGGTTAACATTCTAGTATGGAACTCCCAATCCATGATCCTATTAATTCCAGGTGGATAAAATTAAGTCCCACCCTTCGTTTTTGTTAGGTTTAATTTCCTATTTGTCTTATTATGGAAGTAAAATCGTTGCAAACACTATTTCATGTTGACTATCAGATTAGAGTTCCAGTCCCAAAAAGCATTAACACAAAAAAATGCAGAGTTACTAAGATTACAGTTTTGTTACCATTGTGCCTTTGAGCTAGGCAATTTTGCTCAGATTGCTTCAGGGGAACTGAATGATCCTACAAAATAACATGGATAAACATCTGTTAAATGACAAGTAAATAATTTGGGGACGTGTTATTAAAAATATCTTTTTTTAACAACTACCACTATTGCACACATATTGCTTGGTAATTGTTCAGCAAAACAATGTTTTCACAGTGCACAAAATATGTTTATTTAATTATTTTTGTTAGTTTGTTTCAAATTTCAGCCTTCATTATGCATGTGCATAATGTATTATTGGTCCAATGTTCCCCTTAAAGAGAGGATGGTGCATTTAATATGTAGTAGGCTTTGATTTTTAAGGTGTAGAATACAAATTTAATATGTATGCGTTTCGTTTTAGTGATTTGACTTCACAAATGCATCAAACAGAGAAAAAGGTGGATATCTGTCGAGAAAGATGTGAGAGCTCTGACTCGTGTGTGCTTTATGAAAGTAGAGAGGAAGAGATGTGAAAAGAGCTTTAAGTAACATGTTTTAATAAAACTCAAACACATGGCCCTACGTTGAACCTCTCCACTGAGAGCTTTCAAAATGCTTTTAGTTTTTCTGAGCTCAAACAGACAGCTATAATTTATAATGTTATCCACATTTCCTCTCCAGTTTCAGACATGTGGAAAAGTATGAGTATGACTCCATTCAGTGCTGGATGTGTCATACAATTTTGAATTAATTTGAATGAATCTCTGCATTTCATAATTTTCAATAAGTCGAAGTGCACTTACATACCAAGGGAAGCTCCATCGAACCTTTTGATGCATGGGAGTGTGAAAAGTCCATTCGGAATGCGTGAACCAGAGGAAAGAGGCCGGTTCAGTTTGATCTACAATGTAACGTTTTTGACAATGTACAAGTAAACATTGAAACACTTCTCAAGGCTCTCTCTCTACAGTCACTTTCTTTTTAGCCTGGCAGAGAAAAATAACAAATGACATGGAATGAATACACCACATGTATGATTTTGTCTGCCATGTTTTTTCGATTTCACAGCGCAACTAGTCCCCACTTTCTGAAATTCACATTGGTCAATGCATTTCTATGCCAGAGTGTGGTGCAGTAAAAGTTGAAATGCTTTCAACTGGTTGCATGACAAAGCATCAAAACCCTTGCGTTTTCACTCTCCATCCTGTCGAAACGCCATCCCCATTGAAGTCGATGCATTTGCAGTGTTCTCTGACACGTCGTAAAATCTAGTGTTTAAGCGCCCTAACTAGTCAACTTTAATTAAACTCATTGATGCATTTCAAAGCATTAAGTTGCATAACTTGTTTAGACTGCTATTTCTTCTTTGTTCATTCCAACTTTTTAATGAAAACATTTAGTTGATCCTACAAAGTGTCATTTTATCTGAACAAATCTCAACATTTTGTATTTCTATAGGTCCTACTTTTCAACATTGAAATAAACTGATTGATGCCATGTACCTACCTTTTCATTTTAACGATAATGTCTTGCCTTTTTTGTAGATCCTTTTGAGGCGTTCATCATTTTTTCCATCCGGCATGAAATTCGGCGTATTAACCTGCAAAGAGGCGACTACAGCCTGTTGGTTCCTGGACTCAGAAACACCATTGCATTGGATTTCCATTTCAGTCAGAGCTTGCTGTACTGGACCGATGTTGTAGAAGACAAAATCTACCGTGGGAAGCTTTCAGAGACTGGAGGTATCGCTAGCAATACAATACTTGTTGATGATAAATTTTGAATATGTTTAGAACAATTTAGTCACTAGAATCATGGGATTATGTAAAGAAAATAAGAATAAAAACATGGATATACTTCTGAAAATAACAGGCTGTTATAAAATTTATTGGAATATGCAGTATTATTATTGGCCCCATGGAATCATTGTTTCTCAGCAGAATTGATAATTCATGATATGATGTGTTTCTTTAGGTTTTTCTTTACATCCAAGTAACAAAATCAGTGTATTGACTGTATTAGAATTTCATCTTCAAAAAACCCTGAAATGTATAAGGAGTCATTTACAGTCAGATCACAGAGGAACAAATGCATAGAGATGGAGAGAAAGAAAACAATAGAAAGAATGAGGGAATCACTTTGTGTTGAGGGCCTTTGCTTAAGATTAATTTCATGAATGGTACCAGGGAAACTTGATTAGAAACTGCAACACTACACATTTTAAATTCCAATTTAAGAACGTAATCTGACCCATGATAATGTACATAAGTGTTATGACACAAAATATAGAGCTGAATCTCATGAAAATTGCGTAACTGTAGTAACATTTTTGCAAGATGATATTACATGGCTCCATACACATATCTTAGCAGTTTCGAGGTGAAATATCCACTATGTAGCAATAAAATAATTTTGGACCAGGTACCAAAACTCGAACAAGCATTCTTTCTCTAATGATAAAGCAAGACATTTGTATCATGATTGGTTGCTATCTCTGCAGGTGTTTCAGGCATCGAGGTGGTTGTCCAGCATGGGCTAGCCACCCCAGAGGGGCTAGCCGTTGATTGGATTGCGGGAAATCTCTATTGGATCGACAGTAACCTGGATCAGATCGAAGTGGCCAAGCTGAACGGTGACTTACGAACCACGCTCATCGCTGGCGGTATGGAACACCCACGGGCGATAGCCGTGGACCCAGGCCAGGGGTGTGTTATTCATTTCATTTGTAGAGAAATTGAGAAATTCTGTTGAGAAATATAAACAGCAAACATGACCATTTTTCCAATTACTTCATAGCTTTAATGAAAGAGTCCAGTGAGTAATAGCTTTGTAAGGTGGTTTACGGATAGCAATGAAACTATCTAATCACCCATAAAGGAGTTTTAAATGATTTCCAGAAGGCACATTATGGTAGAATTGGACTATTACACATTCTTGCCTATTTTGTAATTGCACTAATGTTTTTTATGAGGATGTGATATGCACGTAGACTTCATTTTAAACCTTGTTTAAAAGCTTGCTAGTTGCATTGGAAGCATCTTTATGTGGCTTATCTGTGAACGTTTTTTGTCTTCAGTGCTCTCTTTTGGACTGATTGGGATGCCACATTCCCCCGTATCGAAGGTGCTTCCATGAGTGGGGACCAGCGGCATGTGGTTTTTAAGGATATGGACACTGGTGCCTGGCCCAACGGACTCACCCTTGATCACATGGAGAGAAGAATAGTGTGGACAGATGCCCGGTAAGAGTAACGCCCGCACGCTCCTTTTTATGGCTGAGATTGACATCAATATTCCATGACATTGTTTTTTGCAAGACAAGTCCGTGAGAAAGAGAGAGATTTTCAGAGAGACAGGAAGGAGGTAGATTAGGACACTCCATTGGGAATTTATGGCATTCAAAAATAAACTCAATTTAGATGTCGGTAACAAATTCAAGGGCTGGCTTTTTGTTGAATGATTGATGTGTAATTGCACTGGTTCAAATTCAGATTCATCTCAGTTGGCAACAAAATGACAGAAGAACAGAGATATTCTATTACTATCGATTATAATTTTGCCCATAAATTATTTTTGTATTTATAATGAAGTAGGATAGTCATTTCAATGTCGTGATTCATTCATGAACTCTCCTCTTGCATTTTCAAAGTGCAATCATCTGAGTTCAATTCCTTTTGTGGCCAATGGCTCCAAATGCATCAGCAAATTAATATTCAGATAATGAGATTCTTGGACTTAATGAAGAATCTGATCAATTCTCTGCATTCGATTCTCTCATTTTCATCTCAGCTATATGCAGATCACACATTTCTCTCTTGCTCGCTCTCTCTCTCGCTCTCTTTGTGTGTGTGTGTGTCAACAACATCTCTTTTTTCTATTTCTCTCAACTGATGCTTTTTCAACAATAACACATCAAAGTCTTCATCTGAACTCCTTCATAAGGCTATTTTGTGATGTGCATACTCTCATTATTTAGAGTAATCTGTCCTTGTAATAATACAAATAAAAGCTTTGCCATTATCAGACAGAATATATTCAGTAAGAGTTTATTACATTATTATTATATTTACTGTTACTGTACATTAGATTTTTCTTCTTACTAATGGAAAGCCAAGAGACAAATTTTAAAAAGTAAATAAATAAATAGTAAATATTTAAAGTTCCCACAGTCATCTAAAAATTGGAAATATCAGAAAACGTTTTAATTATATTGCCCAGACTTGGAAAAGTCATAAACATTAATAAAATCTTTAAAGACAAAAAAAATCTCTCTCTCTCTCTCTCTCTCTCTCTCTCTCTCTCTCTCTCTCTCTCTCCCTCTATATATATATATATATATATATATATACATTGAAAGGTCATGGAAGAGTCATTGAAATTAGTGAAAGCTTAAAAAAACCTAGAAAAAGTCACAGAAATTCATAAAACCTTAAAAGACAGAAATAAGTCATGGACATTTGTAAAATGAACATCTTTTCTACATATGCTTGGCTTTAAAATATTTAGTTGACTCAGTATTTCTCTTGTAATAAAACCAGGAATGTAAATTAAGAAAGTAAATTGAGTCCGTTTTGAGTCCATGTTGAATTAATGCTCAAATGGTAATACTGGTGGTGTTTATAATTACAAAGATCACTCTTCATCTGTCCACAGATCTGATGCTATATACTCCGCTCTATACGATGGTACTGGGATGATTGAAATACTTCGAGGTCACGAGTTTCTCTCTCACCCCTTTGCCGTGTCTCTCTTTGGGGGAAATGTCTATTGGACCGATTGGAGGACCAACACATTGACTAAAGCCAACAAATGGACCGGGGTCAACGTGACAGTAATCCAAAAAACCAGTGCCCAACCCTTTGACCTGGAGATCTACCACCCCAGCAGGCAGCCAGAGAGTAAGAAACCATCTCTATAGTTTTCCAAAAATGTCAACACTGAATTCAATCCAAAGGGACTTTTGAAAGCAAAGATGATTTGAGAGATCCAAAGAAACATAATGAGATATGTCTACATTGAAGGAAGATGTCATGTCGGTTTAACAGCTTACAATGACCCAGTTTTGGCACATTCCCATTTCTCACTGGAAGATTTTAAGGACTAATTGGCTGCAAAGCTGTCATTTAATGAATTCCATCGGTACTCATGATTTAGGTGTCTTTGAAAGAACAGCCTTTTCTGAAAAGTTAAAGTTAAATGCTATAAGATCCAAACATACTCATTTCTGTTCTGTGACCATCCTTTACAAAACTATCATACACTCTTTAAAATTAAGATTATAATTAGAACCAAAAGGGTTTAGAGTCTGAAAATTAACAAAAAATGAACCTTGTTTTTACTACAATAAGCATTGGTTAACCATAGCTTGTAGTAAAACCATAGTAACCATATTTTAACCATGATATCTGTGGTGAATGCAATACAGGTAAAATAAAACTATAATCAGTATTATAATCATTCTGCCAAAAATAAACAAACAAACAAAAACAGGTTAGTTTTACATTAGGAACACCATAGTTCATTTGTTGTAATTTTGTATTATTTTGGTTGAAAACATAGTTTTAAAAGCTATAGCACTTGTACAACAAATTAACCATGCAGTTACTATAGTAAAACTGTTGTAACCATGTTTTACTGACTGATTATGATTTATATTAACCATTTTCTTTTTTTTCTTTTTTATTATTACCATGTTTTACTACGTATATAATTGTTAAAACATCCTAGTAAATATAAAACATAAATTTTAATTCTTTTTTTTACAGACTCACATATATTTACAAACTTTTTCCAACATGATTATCTTGCACGGTAGCTCACCTGATAGAGTGTTGGACTTTGGTCTCTGAAGTACACGGTTCGATTTCAACCAAGCATACAAGCTGACACGAGACGAAAGTGTCATAGAAGTGCTTTTCATGTCACATGTTGTTTTTGGAGACTATAGATTTGTGTCTACCTCTCATTTGATTTTAGATCACTATTTGTGAGGTTTTGCTTAAAGTTTTAAAACATCCAGCTAATATTCACCTGAAAAACCTCATCTGATTACAACACCATTTCACCCACTTTTGGCACCCCCTGCTGGAAATTCCACTGAGAAACTGTAGGCAAATGTGTAATAAGGTACATCATAATGTTTTGCAAAAAAAGTTTCATGAGACCAGGCTGGGTTAAAATATAGTAACTGTAGTAAAGCTATGGTCAATTATCTGTTCAGTCTACACTGAATGCCCTTAAAATCTGTTCCACCTTTTGTAACTCACTTTTAATTGGTCTAACAGAATTTGTTCATCATTTGAATGAAGTATGAATTTGCCAAAAATGTCCAATAAATAAAGCACAATTAGATCAGCCTGTGATGTCTGTCCAGCATCTTTTCCCTTGGGTTTACATCTGCCAGATGCAGAGGAATCAGCCTTCTGTCAACACATCGGGTTTGGCATCATCCGCCAAAAACAAAATTTCACCCTTAATGGTGCTAAGAGCCACTTTGTTAACTGATGACTCCAGCTAAACACTTGTAATGTGCCACTTGTAATATTCCAGAAAATGATTGTCGGCTATGAACCTACAGTTTGAATGGAGCTATACGTCACACTTCCTTCTGTAACAGATGTGTGTGAAAGGCTTTTTGTTATAGTGAGTTTTTCCATTTCTGTTCTGAAAATAAATAAATAAATAAAAGTAGCTCTGAATGAGAGCAACAACCTTCAAATGCGTATATTCAAAAGGAGACATTAGTGATCAAAGTTATCTTGAGTGAATCCATTTAGAATTATTATATTTAGACTTGTTTTGTCTAGCTTTGAAACTGCTGGTTTTGAAATTTACCTTTCAGGAGTTTTATGAAATGTGTTGATGGGGTATATGGCTAGTTTTAAATTACACTGTAAATACTAATAGTAATCTCAATTTAGAAAAAATTGTTTACTCTTACATTTTTACTATTCTTACTAGTTTTAATTAAGTTGCCGTTAATCTCTAAATCCTAAAGATGTCAATAAAAACATTTAAGTGGTCCTAACTAAACATTACTTGAAATGTCACATTTTGGATTCATAACTCAAATACAATAGTTTTTTAAACTTTTTGCTTTGAGTACTACTAACTCAAAATTACCAAGTACAAAATTGTGGCTGTGTGGCATTTTCCCGGTGTGCCAATGGCCATCGGGAGAAACGAGAGGGCTGGTGGGTCGGCCGCGAAATGTACCGAATTGGCCGCGATAAGCAAAAATGAGCCGCCGTTAGCCGCCACAAAACGGCGTCGCGATATGCAGAAAAGGCCAGCGAACAAGCCCCCCCCCCCCTCCACTCATCAACTTTTGCCTCACCACCCTGCCCCCCTCGGCTCAACAGTTGGGCCAGTTGCCATGTAAAATATCAGGCCGATTTCTCTTCCCAGTCCAGCCCTGGTGATTAATGTTACCTCTGGTCAACTTGGAGCCTGTTAAGTTTAAGCCATTCTTCTTTTTACACAATTGTACTTTACAAAAATGCAGATTTATGTGCACTAAGAAGTACTGAATAGAGTCCAGTGTGCCATATGGGTAACCTAGAGTCTAGACATAATTTCCCTTATACTGTATAAAACATGTTATAACCCAATTTCAATAATTAAATCAAAACAACAATACTTTAATCATAGATGAATTAAGCTTTCTTGTAACTAGTTACATTCAGTTTACTTGAGCCAAATAAGTATGTTTAATTAGAAAAAGCATGCAAACCGATTGCCTTGAAAAATCTAAGTAAGGTCAACTAATTAGATTTTACAGTCTAGGCAAATGTAAGAATGTGTTATCAAAACAATGTGTTAACTAAAAACTAGATTCTTTATATTTTGGGAGTTTGTTTAGACGGCCAGAGGTCTAATCCATGTTCATTTTCATTATTTGTCTGCTGTTAAAGAGGCATCCATTGTATATGGACCACATTCCTTTTCCCAAAATTGCTTGGTGAGAGGGACATTTATGATATTCCTGTATTAATTAGGCCTGGAACAATAGGATTGGTTATTTTATGTTATAACTATGTCATAGATGTGTAATTATATGTTACTATTATGTCACTATATATCACTATTTATTTGCATGTAATATATTTTTTTAACTAGGCAGTTCTTCTTCATGCAATCAAGGACAAATTTATTATGCTGTTTTTCATGCCCAAAGTTTGCATTTTGGTTATCTGGTGGTTTTTACAATCCCATTTAGATGTGCGGAGTAACAACCTTGCTCTGAGCAAGAACAAATCCTAGGATTGTTAGGAAGGGAATAAGGGGCCTAATTACTCAGCATAGTGTCCACATTTTCTACTTGTTAAGCAGAGTGCTTTCGGTTTTCAGAGGACTACGTGCACTGATTCAAGCTGCACAGCATTTTAAAGTAAATGAGGATAAGAAATGATAAATGATGCACAGACCTTCGACTAAATCATAGTTTTACAATGGGTTTGAATATCAAAAAACAAACAAAAAAATCGACTAAATCGGAAAAATAAAGATTCCAACCACACTTATTAGATTAACATGTCCCCTTGTGGTACAGTGGCACACTATTTTCTAAGTGCCATCTTATTTGAGAAGTTTTTTCTTTGCAACCACAGGAAATGATAATCAAGGCTATATTAAAGATATATTTGTATGAATATTTTCTCTTCTTTTCTCTCAGCTTCTAACCCATGTGACGGTATCAGTGGAAGAGGCCCATGTTCTCACCTCTGTCTTATAAATTACAATGGTTCTGCGTCTTGCTCCTGTCCACATCTCATGAAATTGTCGGCAAACAATCGAAGCTGCCAAGGTGAGCTCGACCTGTCTGGTGGGTCTTAAATCTCCTTTCTTAGAAGCCAAATTTGGCCTCCACATAGAAATAGTGCAATTTACAAGGATTCTTCACCCAAAAATGAAAATTCTGTAATCATTTACACAACTCACAAGTCATCCCAAACCCATATGACTTTTTTCCTGCAATGAACACTAAACACGCTGTTTAGCTCTTTCCTATACAATAGTCTTGGTTTGATCCAAAAAAATGGTTGATCTGCAATTCAATGGATATAAAGCAGAATATGTGATAATGGAATAATTAAAGCATATACCAAGGGGACTTCTGTAACCTACCTAAACTCATTACAAACTATAATGGAGATTTCTCTTTATTGGCTGGCCCAAGATCTCTCTAGAGGTCAGGATAGTTGAATTTACAGTAGGACTCCTATTACTCTAATGTCTTTATAGCTCTGTCTTTGTGAGGGCATTGGATCTAAATTTCCCTGATAATAGCTGTCCCATCAAATGATATAGGTCACAGTATTTCAGAGATACAAAAGACAGGTGAGCAATGATTATTGTTATTATCAGTGTGGTGCAATTATTCAGAATTTAATTGAGAATAATTTTTGAGTTCCTACTCAATTATTTGCTAACAGGATGCAGTTGTAATTCGACTTTTAATTTAAAGAAGAAGAATTAAAATTGAATGGCATGCAAACAAATTTGTAATAATTTGTTTCACACAAAGAAAATTATATATAATATTAATATATTAATAATACAAAGTTATATAACAGTAATAATCAATGTTTGAAATGCCATCTATAAAAAATATATTTAATAAATTTTCATTAGATGATGGATATTAGGGATGGGATGATATATTACGTTGTTTAATAATCATATTAAACAATGATGAACCATATCAAGGCAAATCTCAATATTTTTAAATCTGCAACATTGTTTTCTGTCCATTTGATCATAAATGAAATGACCCGTCAAACATCATAATCTCTCTATTACTTGAATTGACCTCCACTGCACTTTTGTTCTACAATGTTTACAGAGTTTACACAAGGTCCTTTAAGTGCTTAATGTGCCTTAATTTAGCTTTTAGAAATGTAAGTACTGGATCACCTGAAAAATTGCCTTGTTTTGTTGATAAGTGCTTGAGCATAAAACGGACCATTTCTTCCGTGTAATATGTGTCCATCAAAGATGAGATCCCGCACTCCAATTTCATTGAATAATGTGTCTTTTAATATCCTTTCTGTTTTTCACAGTCAGATTAAAAAGTAAAACGAAATATTAATATTAATAAAAAAAGCACGGATGCCTAAAAAACGAGACTTCTTCCTCGTTAATGAACGAACAGAAACACCTGTGTGAGTCTGTGAGATGCACATTGAACTCTTAAAGTGACAGTACCATTATAATGGCTTGTTTATATAAATTAACTTTAACTCAATGTTTTTACTTGTAAATTGTACACGTTATTTAAAACAATGACAGCTCATATCATTATTATATATACAATTTCAAGAAATAATATTAATTGATAAAATATAGAATTTTAAATATTTATAAGAATTAAATAGTTAAAATATGAATATAATAATCAAGACAAACAAAAAGATATTTCGGGACAGGTTCTATTCAGTTCTATTGCTTGTTCTGCACCTGATCAGCCTGAAGGTAGCCCACTATGTTTGAAGGCTTATTTGTTCGTGATCTTTTCTTATAGAGAAAGGTATATGAGACACCATTATATTTACACTTTGAGCCTTTAAATTGTGTATTAAAGATATATTATAATGTGCAAAAATTCTAAATAATAATAATAATTCTGCCTTTGTCATTTAAGTGTTATCATATAAAATCGGCAAAATATCGAATCGTGAACCTCATATCGTACATCAAACTGAATCGTGAGATAATCATATCGTCCCGTCCCTAATGCATATAACATAATATAATATTCTTTCTTTCTTCCTTTCTGAAACAAAACATAGACAGTTATTGAAGAACACTTTATATCTCAAAAATATGTCTAATGTCTAAGAATCCTTATTTTAATCAGGGAATAAATCAGCATAGTTGTCCAAAAATGACCAATTACCAGTTACAAATTATGCAACAAAATGTTTGTTGGTAAACATGTTTTGGACTAATTAAATTTAGCTTTCGAATGACTTCAATGTCCTGTGCGGCATAGCCAGTACAATTCAAATTCCAATTTATGAACTGAAAGGGACCCAATTTTGAATGTCAAATTCCGAACTTTTCCCAGTTTTCGTAATTTATATTTTTATATAACGGAACAGGTGTGAAGAGATTTCTATTGTACGCTCGGAGATCTGAGATTCGAGGAGTGGACATAGACAACCCATACCTCAACATCATCACAGCCCTTACTGTACCCGATATCGATGATGTCACGGCAATGGATTATGATGTGATAGACGAAAGGATTTATTGGGCCGACGCGAAGACCCAAACAATAAAAAGGGCGTTCATTAACGGAACCAAACTTGAAACCATCATGTCTGGAGGTATGTTGGGGTGCATTTTGTCAAAGTACACAATTAGAATTGCTTTGTGTTGGCCTAGTTTTATCAATAGAAGTGTCGGATATGTTTTTATTATTTATTTAAATTTATTTACTAAATGAAGATGAAATGTGTTATTTTTCAATGTTAAAATGCTTTCTACTCTCCCATCTTAATGTGATGGAATATACTGATTATTCATCGATAATATGTGCTGTTGTCATTTGTTTACAGATCTGTCCAATGTCCGTGGCCTGGCTATTGATTGGCTGTCCAGGAATATGTACTGGATGAGCTCAGACAACGACGAGACCCACATAAACATCGCCCGTTTGGATGGATCTCTCAAAACTACTGTCGTTCACGGCATGGACAAACCCAAGTGCCTTGTCTTGCATCCATCTAAAGGGTAACATAATGAAAACTATTTTAAAACTCAACAGTATCTGAAATGGCAGATGTTCTAATGTCAAATTAAACTGCACAACATTTTTGTGTCACGAGGTTGGTATTCTATTTATTAACAAAGTAATTGCATATTTCCGTTGAATTGTCACCTTTCGTTACCTTCAAAGCGGCTTATAAAAACATCAGTTTGAAAGTTAATTACTCAACAGATCTCTGTCTATTTTCAGTGTTCACAATTAATTGAAGTTATTAAAATATTTTTCTTGGAGTTGATTAAGACTGACAAATTGTTCTAGCAATGTAAACTCTTTAATAAAGCCAAACTGGTCGTCAGCCAATCAGAAACTGGAATTTATCTTACCCTTGTTGCGCTGGTCAATGACAGCTCGTTAATTAGCATACATTATGATTCCAAGCATGCGACCCAATTAAAAACTGAGCCAGTTGCTTGCCATTGCTTACACAAGATTTAATATAACAGAATGGTGTAATCCATTGACGAGTCTTAACCACGGTACACTGCATGTGTTTTTCCTCTCAGTTCTATTTCACTTCACGTCCTAATATCTCCTGTGATCTATGCTCCTTGTGTTACACTTCTCCACCAGCTGTCATTTCATTTTAGCTTTCGACCCGGTTGACATTTCTGAAAGTTATGTCACAAAGGTTCATGCGCAACATCAAGATGTATGAGGAAGATAGAGACAGCTTTATTTGATTGTTTTCTGGCCTGTGGTGATTCTGAAGATAACGTTATTTTTTACCTCCTGGCTTAAAAAGAGTCCCAGATCTTAAAGTGACAAAGCACCATTCTTCATCTTGAAGACATATCCATATCTCTGAATGTATCTTGCTTTTTGTGGTCTGCAGGAAGATGTTCTGGATGGACGGGAGCACGATAAACTTGGCGAACATGGATGGCAGTAATATCAAGATTTTGCACCAGAACCAAAAAGAGCCAGTTGGTAAATTTCATTAATTCTCTTTCAGAAGCATTGCAGTAACATGGATAATAATTGCCATTAATTCATCTATTGTATGATTTTAAAAATGTTTTATTTTCTCATATCTTGAGGACTATTGAATTGGACATTGATCTACATTGTTTTGATGAATCTTTTATAAAATGCTTTCAATCTTGTTTTGTATTTGTAAAATACTTTGTTTTAATTATATATATATATATATATATATATATATATATATATATATATATATATATATGAGAGCTGTCGATTTAACGTGTTAATTCAGTGCGATTAATTTAACAAAAAATGTGTTAAAAAAAATTAATGCAATTAATTGCACTGCCCCCGGATTGTAATAAGGAAGATTCCTGAGAAATGCAAGCTTGTAGTACCACCTGTTTACTCCAGAGGGCAGTAAGTGAAACTTCAGCTGTATGAGCAACGCACAGTTTATACAGTGAATAAAACTCTTCAGTAGCAGAACAACACAAACATGCGTTATGTTCTTGCGTTCAAAACACTTGAAGAAGCGCAAATGCGATCTAAGGGGTCTCAAGATGTGTTTAAAGATTGAGTATTAAACTATATTTAACTTGACACAGTGACCTAAACATTTTATGTTTATGATGCAACACACCCGAGACGTTACACGAGCATGTCTGACGCAGGTGTCCTTAAACAAGCCCTCATAATAAATCTCCAACTGATTGACAAATTCACTTGTGTATATACTGTGTGTATATATGTATATATATATATATATATATATATATATATATATATATATATATATATATATATATATATAATTTTCTACATATTTAAAGATAACTATGTATAATTATGTCATCATTATATATTGAATTATACTTATATGAGGGGCTTTCTCAGCAAATATTTGTATATGCGATTAATCGCGTCTAATTAATCGGGACAATTAATTGTAATTAATTTGATTACAAATTTTAATCGATTGACAGCCCTAGTATATATATATATATATATATATATATATATATATATATATATATATATATATATATATTACATATATAAAAGCTTTATTTTGTTTTGTTTTGCAAAACTTTGGTTTCATTTCGAAGAACCTTTAAACATTAGGAACATGAAAAACGCGGCACTAATTGCTCATTCTTTCTTAAGACTCTGTCCGCTCTATCCATTATATCTACAGTAATTTGGTCTGAGAAGTAGTCCAAGGTATTGATACAGCTATGTGATATATATATACCCCATTCTCCATTCTACTCATAATAAAAGCAAAAATCTCCCTGACACACAGTACACGTCAATATAGCCTTTGCCAAATCCTAAGTAACATGAGTTTGGATGTGAATAATGGATTATTGTGAAAAAAGAATGAACTCTTTTTGAATACTGGATATGCTGCTGCACAAATAAACATGGCATGGTGTAAGGAAATTGCAGATTTGAAATAACCAGACACATTTTGTAAGCAACGATGTGTGTTTATAGTCATTAGATGAAACAATATCCAGTGGTTTTGTTATTTAAATCAGTTTAACCAATGCAGATACATTTAAATAATATATAGCAATGTAGTTTTGGGATGATTTTATTAAAATGCTTTTGTTTTTAGGGCTTTCAATAGACTACACATCCAATAAGCTGTACTGGATAAGTTCTGGAAACGGAACCATAAATAGATGTAACCTGGATGGGAGTGGCCTTGGTGTGATTGACAGCTTAAAAAAAGAGTTACGGAAAGCTACCGCATTGGCTGTGATGGGTGAGTGAAGGCTGTTTTTTGTGGGTGAAATCTGCCATTAATTTTGGAAGGTTAATCATAAGTGAACAAGTGGAGCTGTTTAATTAGTCTAGTGATAAACATATGTACTGTATATATCATAATACAACATTTGTAATATTATTAGATATAATATAACATTCTTGCATAACAGCGCTGCATAACATATACTTTATATACATACATTTTTAATTAATTTTTTTTTATAATTTTTTTTTTCATGTAAAACTTCAGCCCCAGGGTTGTTTTAAAGTTTAATTATGGAGCTGTTTTAGTACACACTGCAATTACAAATCAATTGAGGGTCTTTTTTCCATTCGTTGAAGTGCAAACATATTATTGGTTAATATTATATATATAGTATAAATTAGAGACGCATAACAGCACATTTTGATTTTGATGACTCTATTTTCTTTATAATAATGGGCACTGTCATGCACAATTAGACAAGTGACATTTATAAAGATGTTTTTTACAATGTGCTTTTTTGTTTAGCTTTTGGTGTTGTTTCGTTTTACAGAAGCCTGCATAAAATATTTTTTATTTTGTTTTGGTTTTGCTACAGTTTTTATATAATGTGTTTATTGATTTATTGATTGATTAATTTAATTGTAATATTATTGTTATTATTATTAGTAGTAGTAGTAGTTTTAGTTTATTTATTTATTTATTGCTAAGTAATAAGTAAAATAAGTTGTAGTGGAAACATAATACAATATCATTGGTATATTATATTATTTTGCCCCACCCATATGACTGCAGAATGCTTCAACTGACCAATCAAAATCAAGTTTTACAGACAGTCATTGAAAAGTACATTTTGATGAATGATTATTAATTTATTTTCTTTAGAATAACATCCACTGTTGTGCACAATTACTCGAGTGACATATATTAGGAAAGTAAATATGGTCAACATTGATTTCATGTTGTATTTAAAGTGAAAAGAAAGGGGGAGAAAACTGCTCTGTTTCTTTCGCTCAAATACAAAAGGCTTTTGAGGATACTTGCCCTTGTGCTTCTCTGTCTTTCATCATTTCGTTTCCTCTGACCTGGTGCGTAACTTTGTCGAGAGGGTGCCACGAAAAGGCGAAGGGGAACATGGCACACATTTTTCATCATTTGTGGATTGACATTAATCTGTTTGAGCGTGAAACAGCTGGTTCAAAACCAGAGGATCATCAGCTCAAGACATAAATTCTGACTCGCAGCATCTGCCGTTTGAAACGCCTCTTCTCACCCTCAATCTTCAGTAGATAATACATACTGGCTAGCAGGTGAGACAAAGCTTCACAGTTTCCTGTAGAACTGGGTGATATGAGGGAACATCAATTCATGAGAATACAGTAGAAATATCAGTTAGATTTTTCTAGTTGAAATTCTGCTACATTGTTTATGCCACTGTAGATATATCTATAGGTCTATAATTGTGCAGGACTGCTTCGCATTATTTACACTTAAAAAATGGAGTAATGTGAAAATACACAGCAGTACGTGTCTCAAACAAATCTAAATGTGGATGAAAAGTTATTTGCCAACTTTTCACATTAAACATTTTCGTAATTGATATACTGTCACATGTGATTGTATATCATTACTTCAGATGTGACACACACAATCAGAATCAGGGCTGGACTGATAATCTGGCATACCGGGCATTTTCCCGGTGGGTAGATGCTTTTTGGGGGCGATCAATTGGGAGACTGGGGACTGGCCATCGGGAGAACCGAGCGGACCGGTAGGTTGGCCGCAAAACTGGCTGAATGGGTGCGATAAGCTAAAATGAGCCGCCACGTTATGCAGAACAGACAACAAAACGGTGCCGCGATATGCAGAAAAGGACAGCGAACATGCTATGTAAAATCCCAGGCTGATTTCTCTTCCCTGTCCAGCCCTGATCAGAATTGTATAATGCTCGTTTTACTGGTCGCAAAAGACGTTTTACTCATATTTTGGTTCATGCTCATTGTTGGGGAAGCTACTTAGAAACTGTAGCTTCTCAAGCTACTAGCAACTCAGAATTTAAAGTAGTAAAACTACAATCAAGCTACTCTTTTAAAAAAGTTGTAAGCCACACTACAAGCTACTAACTACAAGTAGTTGACTACAATGAAGCTATTTAAAAAAAAAAAAATGTTTTTAAATATATTTTTTAATTTAAGACAATAAGATGATGTTATTTAACTAGGATGACAACATTAAATGTGACATAGCAATTTATAAAAAATATAAACTAATAATAGTTTATATATAGTAGTACAGATCAGCGAATAACTAAATATTTTCTTTAAAACAAAGAAAGTGTGCAGGGGCTCAAGTGAATCAGTGAATCAGCTCAAGTGAATTTATGAGATCTAGTATATTTATATGAACCTTCTGAACGAACTGACTCACTAAACTCAGTTGTAGTTTTCAATGCTTAATATAGTGGAATTGTTTGTTTTAGCCGGTTCATTTACATGAACTGTCTGAAAGAGCTGATTCATTATTATCAAATTATTTGGATTCCTCAGCACTACATATGAGGGAGAGGGAGGACAGTTCAAGTGAACGGATTTGATTACTCCCTCGTCTCATTGCTGAATTTGCAATGCATTCTGACAAATATAGCGAATTGTGACACTTCAACGCGACTTGTTGGCAAATGTACTGTAGCTTGTTACTTGAAAAACTACAGTATTATGAAAATAGCTGAACTACTGTCACACTACTAAAATGTTTTAGATTGTAGCGTTGCTACTTTTAGTTAGCTAATCCCCAACACTCCCATTGATATTACCACATAGTTATTTATTATATAAACTATTTTTTTAATTGAATGTCCTGTTGAAACAAATATGTAAGGGATTATGTACTGTCAGCTGATTGTTATCACAAAATAAACCCCGACTGGGAAATCAGGACCCTGACGTGAAGCGACTTGTGTCAGCCTGAAGGGGTTTATTTTGCAATAACAACTGGCTGACTGTACATTATCCCGCTTATTAAACAGCTACTAACCAAATAAATAAACACATGAACATAAAATATTGATTTGTTTTGAAATTATGTAATTCTGTGAGAAGAAATTAAACGCTGAACAGCTGAAATCAACCTCCAGTTTGTGTCGGAGATCTGTTTGTGTTTATTTTGTAATTAATGACCATCTGACTGCTCATTATCCAGCTTATTGCAAGACAAATAAATAAATGCACATGAAACATTAATTTGATTTGAAATTATTTTATTTGCTAACTTTTAGAGATCTCACAGGGATCCAAGAAGCAGAAAAGATGGTTTGCAATACACGGATGAGCGGTCTGATGTTTGTGTGGTTGTGACTCAGAAATATCAGACTGCTAGATGGCGCCATTGGCCAATCAGAATCTAGAATTCCAGAGAGCCGTGTAATAAATTGTGATATAACCATTACCGTGATATAAAATTACTGATACATTGATGCAAGATTTTGGTTGAACCACCTACCTCTATTTCTTGGTAAAAGATCAAATTCTTCAGGAATGTGTGGCCTGGGTAGCTCAGCGAGTATTGGCGCTGACTACCACCCCTGGAGTCACGAGTTTGAATCCAGGGTGTGCTGAGTGACTCTAGCCAGGTCTCCTAAGCAACCAAAATGGCCCGGTTGCTAGGGAGGGTAGAGTCACACGGGGATAACCTCTTTGTGGTCGCAATTAGTGGTTCTCGCTCTCAATGGGGTGCGTGGTAAGTTGTGTGTGGATCATGGACCCCAGGTGACTCTACCTCCATGCACAACGAGCCACGTGATAAAATGCACGGATTGACTGTTTCAGAGCAACTGAGACTTGTCATGCACCACCAGGATTGTTGAGGTGAATAACTGCGCCACCGCAAGGACCTACTAAGTAGTGGAATTGGGGATTCCAAATTGGGAGAAAAGGGGATAAAAAAAAAAAAAAAAAGTCTTCAGGAATGTGATCATGTCATCTACCTAGCCAAGTCCTCTGCTTACTTCATTTCCATTTGGAAATGTATTATTTGATTAAATTCTCAAAAACAACCTGTACATGCTTGTCTTAGTGTATCATCTCATCAAACACAGTGGCATTAAGCCCCATTGCAAAAAATAAGATGTTGTCTGGAACAGCTAATACAATCATTTTGAGAGATATCCAAACAATTAATGTCTGTGAAGGTCTGAGATATGGGCTGTTAATGGAGGGAAGGTTGGAGTCTACGTTCTTTCTGGTTTCCTCTTATTTACACAATATGTTTATGTTAGTTACATATAGAAACCATGCTTTTCATTTTTATGACGGTAGCTTGGTATTTGCCTTTCTTTTGCGCCTCAACGTAAGGGTATTGTGGATATTGGAAACACATTAGAAGGCACATACTTACAGTATGTTATGGATAGCAATGCAATAATTAAATTGAGTAAAAATTTAATTAAGTCATTTTATCCCAAAATCAGACACTAGACAATTCAGTGAAGAAGAAAAAAATACACTGGCTTTCGATTGAACAAACAAGCCTCTCACTTCATATTGTCTTTGGCCTCTCTATTAATTTGTTTCTCACTTCATTTCCACATTTCTTTTTCTTTCATTGTCTTGTCTACCGTGTTAGCTCAATATCACAGTTAGTGAAACTTGTCTGCCACATTCTCTATTCTCTCTGGCCGTTTGATTATTACACTCGTTTGTTTAATATTAATGTCTAATTAACCCCATTTTATACCAGCCATCCCAGGAGTAACACAACCAGATAGGAGATAATGAATTATTAACGACTACTTTTCCATTTCCATTTTCTTTGTCATTGTTGTCATTAAAGAAAGTAGTCCGTCAATGTCCTACATTAATACAAACTACCTAAATAATCCTCCTTTGTGTCCTTCATTATGTAGTGGACATTGGGGCTGGTTTTCACAAGGGGAAGTTGTCACTGATGCTATACATCTTAGCTTATGTATAAGATTACAGATTTGATTAATACATTTCTTACTAGTTCTTACTAAGTCCTTCTTGTAACATGTAGTGGGTTTTATTGTGTTTACTTGTAAACACAACGGCTATTACAAAAATATGATACTGTAATTTTAGTTTTATTTCAATAGGTAATGGCATACTTTCTGCATATGTATGCTATTCACTATTGAATTACGACTAGTAAAAAAAAAATGCTAATGTTTTATATCTGTATTTTGGTTTGGCTATTTTTTTTTTTTTCAGATTTCTGTAATTTTTTAACTAGTTAGTATCTTTAATTGTTCTTAAATGTATTGATATCTTATAAAGCTGATATATAAAATTGGTATTTCAGCTAGCAATAAATTGTTTTTGCTGTTTTAGCAATAAAAGTGTTTTAAACATGAGTGAATGACAGATAATTGCACAAATCTACTAGTGAAAATGCAGTTACAGATATCAATAATTATTTGTTTGCTAGTTTGAATACCAATTTTATATATTAGCTTAATTAAACAATACACACAATATAGAATACACATTCAGTAAAAATAAAAAATAAGAGTATATTAAAAAAAAAATCAATTTCTACGTCAAGAATTGGAATTTTTAGGCAAAATTGTATAATACATATCTATAACTCGTAACCTGCTTGTGATTTAATGTTGAAAGGGCTTGCGGTAATTACACAAGTTTGTTGGTTTCAAACATTTATTTGAAAAATAAATATTTGTTTGTGAAATCGGTCCTCCAAACTAAAATTGCAGCATCATATTTTTGTAATAGCTGTTGGATTTACAAGTAAACACAATAAAACCCACTATAAATCAACCACTAAGAGTTAACTATAAAATGAAGGAAGGTTGTCATGGAAAAGTTGAACTGTGTTGTCAGGACAATGCATTTTATATATTTCAGTTGTGTGCGATTTATTGATAAAAATTTTTGTTAGCCAAAAAAGGATTGACCATTTGTTAGTAACATTTAAAAGTTTTGCTGCTTTATAAATTCTTTTGTGTTTCTGAATTATTTTACTGTTTTAATTTAGTTGAAAAGCCTAAAGTTGGCAAATTCCATTGTAACAAATTACCCCATGTAGGTCAACGTTTGTTCAGTGAATCATTTCTTTTTTCCTGGGCATTAATAGTGGAAATGTTAAAAATCTGTGTTGTAGCCAAGACGTTATGGTCTATATCTAAACAGAAATTGACTTTCAAAAATAAACCTACCCTGAGAAAAATCTACTAGAGGAAAAAAGTGGGACAATTAGCCCCGGTTTCCCCAATACACCAAGACTGTCCTTTGTAATTCATTCTCCCTGAGTTTGTGTCTGCCAATGGCTGATAGCTTCAGTTCAGGCCGAAAGCTAAGATTAGTCCTGCTTGCTTTTGGCATCTGAATGTAATCCATTCAGGGCTGCCAAGGGACTAAGATGGCGTTGCTTGTACCTATGGGATTCATAAGTGCTGAGAGGGTGGATAGGAAGGAGCAATGGACATTACGGTGGTGTAGTTTGGTGTCGGGGGACATTCCCCCCTTCACTGTAAGACACAGTTCACAAGTAAGATGGCAAAGGATTGTGTTGCAAGCCGTGAATTGTTCCGGTCACCAGAGAAATGGAACTTGGGAGACTGCAGCACACCTCCAAGCCTTGTTATGATGTGTAATCACAGTCGGTGTGTGAACTGAGTTTATATATATATATATATATATATATAAGTCCTGGTTGTTTTGCTTCATGCTGGCGTCAGTGTTGTATTATGCATTAAAGACTGAGTTAACAGAACTCTAGAGCTTAGTGGATTTGTTCCACATGGTTGCAATGTGCTGTCCGCAGAAATAAAATATAGAAATAGATAAAGACAGAACAGTAAAGCAATTTGGATGCATCCTGGATTGGTTTCATAAAGGTCTTTTGACAAGCATGAGACCTCCCATGTTGCAGTTGGCACAACACATGTTCTGCAGTGTGAGAATTTCTACTTCTTTTAAAAAAATGTTATATACATCTACTGTAGATTGATGTATGAATTGAAAGACTATATGGCATTTTTGTAAATTTTAGAATTCACTTTTCACACTACAAGACTAAGTAAACTTATACAGGTAAAATGGTGATTAGAAATAGTGAAAATCTTGGCAAAAAAAAAGAAAAGATACAGTGACCCGGTAGAGATTTTAAAGGGGTGGTTACACTAGGCTTTCAGCACACAGTTGTTTTTTTTGGGGGGGGGGGGGGGGTTTCGGACAACGCAAACGAACCTGTATATAATGTCACGCAGGATGGCTTTTGGTTTAAGTAAATAATACATCACATATAACAAATACTATTATATTATATTTCTTTAAATATATAGTCTGTCCACTTACCTTCCTGCTTCAATAAAACACACACATTTAAGATATGTATTATTTGTATTGAGCCGAGAGGTCATCATGTTACATTTCAGTCTTCTATTATTCTCGCGTCCTCTCGTCGTACAAATTCACGATTCAAGATTTCACCAATCTTGAACTTTGGTTCACAGTGTTGTACAAAATTTCTTTGCATGAGCTTGTATTTCCGGCCTCCCGCATTTGGATGTGTTTGAATGGGAGTGAATGGAGCACGAAGTGTAGTGTGACCGCCCCACACAAGATAAATTGTAAAACTCAATTGCTGAGATTTCTGGGGCTTAAAATAAAAAATGCCATGTGTGAAATCACCTCGGACAACCTTTGTCAGTGTCCTATACATTAACAGCTCATAAACATGTTTTGCTTTCATTTGTGACACCCTTTTTACTTTCTTAATACATGTTATTGGTCTAATTGTGAAAAAAGATATCTGTGTAATCATAGCATGTACTGTACATGAAGAAGAAAAAAAAATTGCCTTTGGAATCTTTTATCTAAATGTAATAAATGAATCCACCACTGAAGCAAGCTTCCTTTTGTTTTTTACTTTAAATCTTGTTTTTTCAAAGTTAAAGTTCATGTCAATGTTATTGGTCAACTGTTTTTTGGTAGCAAAATGAAAGCATTGTTTTTGATTATTACCTCTAGGTGGGAAACTGTGGTGGGCTGATGATGTTCTCGCTCAGCTTGGGACGGTTAACAAGTGGGACGGAAAAAACCTGACAGTTCTTCGGAATAAGACCACTAGTGTGGTCCACATCAAAGTGTATGACAAAGACAGTCAGAAAGGTAACATAAAAACACCTCACTGAGTGTTTTGTCTTAAATAAAATCCAGACTCAACAACTTCAAAAGAGTAATTAGGATCAAATCTGATTTTCTCTTTGAAGCAGACAAATTTATGTTTGGTAGCACACAAACACCAAGGGAAAACAGCAAAACCCAAGGTTTCCACACCACATACAAACTGTATATTCTGAGATTTAAATTTGTGAGAATTGTGTGACTTGAATTATTATTAATGACAATTATTTTTCTGGGCCTGGAAAGCACAATTTTAAAACTCCCATAACCAAATACATCCATACATGAAGATAAGCGCCAATACTTAGCTCAACATCATTTCTTCAAGGTTATGCTGCTCACAACCAAGTGTGTTTCATAATGGTCACGATTCCTTGATAAACACTGTCAATGCTCTTCCTTCTATATGAATTATGGTGAGAGACATTTATATCAGTGACGGGTCTATTAGCGAAGGAGTGCTTGATCCTTTAAATGCTTTATTAGGATAAAAAAATGGCAATTAGGGGCTCTTCAAGGTAAATCTTTTTGCTTCCTCCTCAGATCTCCTCATACCAATTAGCTCCTTCATTTATCTCTCTGACACGGATCTCATGGGAGCAGAGGCACGTCTCATTACGGCACTTCAAATGAGCGAACTAGGGTGTCTCTGCCGAGGTGTCCAAGGAACAAAATCAAGCCACAGATGTTTTTTTTTTTTCCTTCCACTCAGTGTGTTAGGTATAATAGGCATAGTTCTCAGATATGGTCAACTAGTCCTCCAACAACTGGGAAGTTGATTAGTGATTTTATTTGGATTTTTCTTCATATTTTCTTTTTTTTTAGTGCCATTTTAATTAGCGCGCTGACTTCGCAATGTGCTATAGCTGTATAGTTTGCTCGGTAAAGCAATTTCGGAGATGTTGCGTCTTTAAATTCATCCCATTTAAAAAGGCACTGCCACAAAAGCCATAAACATTCAGACATTTTTGGCTGTTGTGTTGCATTTTGCTCTCTTGTTTAGTGTTCCAACCAAAGTGTTGTGTTTTTAAGACTGCAGGTTAAGTTAAAATAGTACCTATAGTAGTAACTGTAAAAAAAAATGTCTCAAGACCACTATATTCTATCCATTTAGCTAATACATAGATTAAAATGTTGCATTTTTATATTTATCTCTTTAAAGCACTACCGCATCTGCTGTTCACATGCAGATGGACATCTTTAGCATTTGCGCCATGCTTTGTGCTGTTTTTGAGAATTCTACCACAAGTTTTTAAGACGTTGTGTCACTTAAAAATATAGTGCAACTTTTAAAAACAAATCTTGAGATCCTTGCATTCTGATTCATTAGACAGTTGTTTCATAGCTTAAAATGTTGCATCCTTAAAGGGATAATTCACCCAAAAATGAAAATTCTCTCATCATATACGTACCCTCATGCCATCCCTGTTGTGTTTGACTTTCTTTCTTATGCAGAACACAAATTATGATTTTTAGAAGAATATTTCAGTTCCCCTTCTGTCACTCACTCGACGTTGTGTTGAATGAAGTGACACAAGGGGTCTTTCTGGGATGGAAAACTTACCTCTGAACCTGAGAAAAGGCGAATGTCAAGTTGGCAGACAGAATTTGCATGCCCCGCCCCGGACATACGGGTATAAAGGGAAGTGGGGAGTGCCAGTCAGAATTTTTCTTCAGAGCCGAACGGTTGTGCAACAGCAAGCTGAAGTTCACCACAGATTCACTCACCTCTAACAGCGAGAAGCATTGCTGTTGGATCTACACCGCATTTCCAGCTGGCGTTCTCTCTCTCTGGCCGCTGTGCAGTCTACGCCCCTGGGCGCTTCGACAGCGCTTTTCACTGTGTTCTCTTCCTAAAAGAGTTTGAGTTTTCCACTCACAAAAGAGCAAACCACAGCGCCGTTGAATGTTCTTTTCAGGACGCGTCTTTTTCAAGATGCCTTTCCGCCCCTGTGTTGTTCCTGGATGCGGTCGATTTCTCTCCAAGACCGATGGCCACAGACACTGCCTCGTGTGCCTGGGCAGCGATCACACTGAGGTGGCATTCGTGGATGACTCATGTACTCATTGCGAGAACATGACCACGGCCATGGTCGCGGCTCTCCCTCCTCAAGGTGAATGCCACTTCAGCAAGTGTTGCGTTTTTAGGGTGCCATGCCAATTTACAAATAGTCCAACTTTTAAAAATGCTTCTTGAGACCCCTTCTTTTTGTTCCATTTCGTAGTTATGTATCTTAAAATGTTGCATCTTTAAATTCAGGCATACATATTCAGAAATTATTGAATAAAATTAAATTAATGCTATTTTTTTAGTGTCTTACTATAAGTAATGCGTTATTAAGATGGCATGTCAATGTAAACATAGTCTAACTATTTAAAACGCATCTCAAGACAGCTGAATTCAGATCCATTACGTAGCTGTTTTTGAACGCAAGAAAGTTTTTTGCATATATGCCCCCTAAAAAAACTCATCAGGTGGACCAGCTTCCTTAAGACTAATTAGTTGACTGGTTATTCAATCCACTATCTCCTCAAGTTTGAAATAACACAGTTATCAATATTACTAATTTGTAACCTATTACTGAATTTGATTTCAGGACGTACACATTCCCTCACCCTCAATCACGCAAAGCATCTTTTAAGAACGTTTAGGCAGATATCTGTTGAACACACACTTGTACGACTTAAGGAATTAATTAAGTGTTTATGTGTGTGTTTAAGCAGTTTGATCCTCTGTTTAGGTCGGAACCTGTGTGTGCCCAACAATGGTGGTTGTTCCCAGCTTTGCCTGCCCACCTCTGAAAATACTCGGACGTGCTCTTGTACTATGGGCTACAACCTCCGTCCCGACCGGTCCACCTGTGAAGGTACTACTGTTAGCAAAGCACCTGAGCTCAGCATGGGTACCTAAAGTTTACTCCTTATTTCCAACAATTTAGGTTTATGGTTTGACTTATTTGTTTTTGGTTTACTTTTTTGCAGGTGTTCAGTCTTTCCTGATGTACTCGGTTAATGAAGGTATAAGAGGACTATCTATTGATCCCAGTGACAACTCTGAAGTTTTGATGCCTCTAACTGGCACTCTATTTGCTGTGGGTCTGGACTACAATGCTGGTAAATGCTCTTTTGTTTAGTTTCTTTGATGCCATTTAACAGAATATTATCTCATAAGGGGTATTTGCACTGGCCACCTAATAAGCACATTCTACTTACACTTGGCCACATCAGTGTGTTTCCCCCAAAACAATATTAATCTGATCTTCAGTTCCTGTGCTATATGCAAAAAAAGTTTTTTAAAAAGAGTTTGCTTTTTTTGTTTGCCATGTTTTTTCACTCGTTCCTGATGAGTGTCACCAGGGATGAACTGCTGAATATTCGGCAGAGCGTGCCTGATAATTTTTTTGCCGGTGTTTGATTATTTGAACATTTATTAGACATCTTATTTGGAGGTGCAGTGGTGAAAACTGGCTGAATGAAGCCATCCCGGACAGCACGTTTCATCTGCCGTGCTTCCAGCTGTTCAGAGTGGATTGTGTTGCGGATTCATTGGGGAAAGCGAGAAGGGGTGAAACATGCTTTTACATCAACGAAAATTGGTGTACAGATGTAACAGCATTGAAGAAGATGCGCTGTCCAAATTTAGAAGCGCTCTTCATCAACTGTAAGCCTTTCTACTCACCGCGGGAGATTTCCTCGTTCATTCTGGTGAGTGTTTATATCCAACCACAAGCATGCGTGAATGCAGCGTTGCAACAGCTGGCTGATCATATTATTATACACAGATGCAGAGCAACAACAGCCGGACTCAGTCATTTTTATTCTTGGAGTTAAATAGTGCTAACCTTACCACAACTGCCAAACTACAAACAACACATCACCTGCCCCTCCAGAGACAGAAATATACTGGACCATTGCTACACCACTGTAAAGGATGCATATCACTCTGTCTCACGTGCAGATTTAGGACTCTCTGATCACCGTCTTGTTCATCTTCTCCCGACCTACAAGCAGAAACCAAAATCAGCTAAGCCTGTAGTAAGGACTGTAAAGAAATGGAGCAGTGTGAAGTTCCCTGCTGCTTTAAATGCTCCATCATCATTCCGGTCTCCCAAAAAAATTAAAAATCACAGGATTTAATGACTACAGACCTGTCGCTTTCATGTCTGTGATCATGAAGTTGTTTGAGAGACTGGTTTTGACCTACCTGAAGACATCACTGGACCCCTGTTTGACCCCCTTCAGTTTGCTTACCAAACAAACAGGTCTGTGGATGATGCTGTCAATATGGTGCTGTATTAAATCCTGCAACACCTCGACAGACCTTGGACTTATGCATGGATCCTATTTGTGGACTTCAGTTCAACCTTCACTACCATCATGCCTGATCTTCTCTCAACCAAAATGACCCAGCTCTCCGTGCCCACCCCAGTCTGTTGATGGATCACCTGCTTTCTGACAGATGAGCAGCAGCTATTGAGACTGGGGAAACTCACTTCTGGGACCCTCACTATTAGCAATTGTGCTCCTCAGGGATGTGTTTTCTCTCCACTGCTCTTCTCACTGTACACTAATGACTGCACAGCAAAGGACCCCACTGTCAAACTCCTGAAGTTTGCAGTTGTCACCACAGTCATCTGCCTCATTCGCGACAGTGACGAGTCTGCATACAGATGGGAGGTTGATCAGCTGGCTGTCTGGTGTGGTTACAACAACCTTGAGCTGAACACACTCAGAGCAGTGGAAATGATAGTGGACTTCACTCAAAAACAGTTTTCACCCTCAGGTCATTTTCCACATGAACAATTAAATGGCCTCAGGACTGAATAATGCAATAATGTAACTACATATCTCATGTACATATGTATAGTAAATTCAGATATTTAATTCAATAACTGTACAAACCCCTACCTTATACATATGCCAATCTGTTATATGTCCTATTATTTGTGTCTATTTATACTCCCACCTTCTTTTATATTCTGTCTCACTCTAATGCTCTGTGTGCACTTGTTTCTCCTATCATCCAAACAAAAATCCCTGTGTATGTGAGAACACATGGTAATAAAGCTCATTCTGATTTTGAATTCAAAAGGTGTGATTTATATTTGATTTCAAATTACTTTGCTCCATGCGTGTGTGACTATATGTGCACTAGGGATGTGCCTGAAGCTGAATACCTTATTCAGAAAGGCACAAATAATGACTTCAAAATGAATAATGAATTAATTTGAATAATAGAAAAATATTTGGAAGAATGATCATTCAATGACACAGGTACAATGGGATATTTTAAATAAACATATTGAGTATTACAAAGCAATTATGAGTCTGTGAAGCCAAAATGACTAGAGTTTAAACCTATGAATGAAAATGCACACAATGTGATATCAAGTTCAGATCGAATGGACGCATTCTCGACTCCTCTTAGAAATCTAAGCTTGTCAAAACTCAAGAGTGTTAACTATATCATACACATTTTCCACTTCTTGAAATGCCTGTTTGAAACGTCTGATCTGTAATACATTAACTCCAGATGTTTCACACAATTCACATGTAAGGATTTACAAACCAATCTGAGCGCTGTTGAATTCCTGAACAGAGAAGTGATGATTTTATAGCAGAGCTCGACTGTAAGTTGATCACATTTATATCCACATTACCGATTTAAGGTAATTATCTGGTTAATCCTTCATTCCAAAAATGTTTAAATGCTCCAGAGAGGTTTAAATACTTCATAGAGTGTAAATCTATTCAGAGTATTCCTGTCCCAGAGGATCTTGCAATGTATTCCACTGCATTTCACTAATTCTGCATATGTAATTTAACTAATTCATTATTTCCTCCACAAAAATATGTGAACACAAAATAAGCCTAGAGTGTATCACAACATTCTGATAGAGATTTATGGTGCTTTCAGATTGTAGGCTATATTAATTTATACTCATTTCTTTTAATATTAATATTTGTATTTAATATTCACCTCAAAATCTGTGCTTTAAATTTTACAATTTCTTCACCCCTCATTCCTCTAGAATAATTTTGTTATACATGAACAGTGCACAGACATAAATTAAAATTCTGTTTCAGCAGATATTATTGTCCGAAATAAAATCAGAAAGCACAGTTAACAACATATTCCACAGTTTATGTAGCCAACATATTCAGCTTCATCTGGTGAGTAAAAATAACAAATATATCAATAATATAATTAAATAATAATCATATTTAAATATGCCTATCCGAGGCACACTTTATATACAGAAGCTATAACCTAAATGTAGAAGTTACATTTTAAAATTAGTTTTGATGCCTTTCTGGTTTAAGCCTTGCCCACATTACATTTATTTTATTTTTGTTTTATTTGTTTAATGACATTTTCTAATCATAGGTAAAATTATGTATGATATTAGGATTCTTCAAAAATTATTATTTTTCTACACCTTTGAATTATAAATGGTAGATTATATGATTTGCAATGTACACCATTCTTTAGGAATGTGTTCTATTATTTTGGAACTGGTACTTAGAAATTAAAGCAATTTTTCGACCATGTGTATGACAACATGTCACCCCTCGACATGAGGAAAGCAAAATAACTTTCATTTGCTTGGAGTCTGCTCTCAGTAATTCAGACAGATTTATTTTGAGTTGTAATTGGACAGCTGTCTCCATACTGAGACAGATATGCCACTATTTGCATCAGCGATATACAGTAGGCCTATGTAGCTCTGCATTTTTATAATAGAGCAAGAATTGGCATTGTGTTGCAGTATATAGTGATTTTTTGGGGGTGGCCGAGGAGCCAGGAGCATGAAGCTGTACATAATGTTAGTGCGGCCAAGTCAAACCAATTTTCATGAATAGCAATTTTGAAGGGGGACAGGCCATGGAAGCCAGAGCAATCACAAGTACTGTGGGTCTTTTTAGCCGCTATTGTTTTTAGAAGAGACAGACTGATAAACCGTAGAAAAGAGGTGAGCAAATAAAAGGCCACGGCCATTTCGCCGAGTAAAAGTATATATTTTTCATACAGTAATTGAAGCTTGCATCAAGAATGAATATGACATGACAAAAAATATAAAATAAGAAGTCATTTTTGGGACCATGTTTACTCTAGATTTTTTTTTCTACTTTTTTCCCTGTATACATTTAAAGAAAATAGCTGGCTGGTTTTTACTTTTTTTTTTTACCAAGAAAGGGATTTGATTTTGGATGTGTGCAGTCTTAACATTTTAGAGAGAGAAAAAAGTGTCTGTTTTCAGCCCGGTGTAAATAGCATCTGCCACACAGTGCAGCTATATGCACCATAATAGCCTGGTGACCAATAGATGTCGCTGTTACTGTTGTCCTAGCGACCGCGGTTCGAATCTGCATTTTGTCCCACTCTTTTTCCCATCCGATTTCCTGTTTCCACTCTTAATATTTCCTTTAATACTACTTAAAATAATAGATAAAAATGAATATAAATGTTGATTTCATCACAGTGATTTGGTCACAGTGAATGATGGGGAATGCAGAGAAGGGTATGAAACAGTGGTTGGTGTTGTAAAACCAAGGTTTTTTTTTTTTTTTTTTTTTGAGGTAAGGTTAAGATTAGGTTTAGGGCTAGGTGTTAATGTAATTTGTCTGTGGGACTCCAAATAAACACACTGCAGTGATGCCCATACTGTATGTTAGTATTTAAATATGGGTGCAAATAGTATCTGAAACTATTTGCACAAGGGTGCAATTAGTATCAACCTTTATTTGCACTGGTGTTGAAGTGCAAATAATATCTGGCACTGTTTGCACTGGGGTGTAAACAGCATATACCATTTTTTGCACCAGGGTGCAAATAGCATCTGCCAATAAAATATTCCACAGTTACTCCATGCCAATGAGCCATAAGTTTTAGCAAGTCATTTCCCATCAGGTGTTTAGTTCACACAGTTGGAGGATCAATTCTCTGCAGAACTTGCATTGCATTTGTCAAACGTGCCTCATTGCAAATCTTGTGTTTTATAGGAAATGACACGCTGTACTGGACAGACATGGGTTCAAACAAAATTTCGAGATCCAGTCGTGATCAGACCTGGCGAGAGGACATTGTAACAAGTGGTCTTGGACGTGTTGAAGGACTTGCAGTGGACTGGATCGCAGGTTCGAAAGTTTCTCTTGCTTCTCCTTTATTTAGCCATTTTTATATTTTTCCAAGTAGCCTTGATTTTGTCAGGCTTATTGTTTCTCTGTTGGTTCAGGGTCTTTGTTGCTTTGCATCCAAAGGTAATTTATACTGGACGGACCATGGCTTAAACCTCATTGAGGTAGCTCGACTGAATGGTATGTACCGTGCCGTGGTAAAATCCGAGGGACTTGATCAACCCAGGGCCATTGCGGTACACCCGGTGAAAGGGTGTGTATCTGCTTTTTATGTTTCAGCTCTTAAAACAGTATGCACCCTACAGTATATTGCACTGGGTTTCTCATTTACTTTAGTACTAAGCTTCAAGTGCAGCAATTGTGTTTAAATGAATAACCTATGATCATCTAGAGAACTGTTAATGTCTACAATTAGCACCTCAAAATTTATGAACTGCAGATTATATTCCTTATAATTTCTTTTGCAATGTGTTCTAATTTGAGAATGCCTTTGTAATCTTGAACTTATGTTCACAATGAGTTGCTTTATATGCAGATTTATACTGGTTATTAGTAAAAAAAAAGGTGGAGGGTAAACAATAAAACTTATTTAAACATATTTCAGATCTACATTATTTTGGTCCTGTACTATTTCCGTACAGTATCATACTCCTAAATAGGTCAATGAAATTTGGTAATTTTGTAAAAAAATTGTTAGACTTGAGTCACTACAGTATTTTCAAACTGATTTGCATAGTGGCATTAATGATGAGTTCCCTGTTGTAAAGGGGTTTGCTGTAATAGTCAACTTGACATCAAAAAACCTTTTTAAGACACATTCCAGGTTTTGGTGTGACAATTTATTTTATTTTTTTTTTTTTTTGTGCACTTTATTCCATGGATGACATTTTTTTCTTCCCATTTGTAATCTTTAATCAAACAAACAATTTTCCTTGTTGCTGACATCTCCAACACCTCTTTTTTTAACCTCTTCCCTCCAGTGCAACATAATCTTATGACAAATTGTTATTATACCTACAAAGTGGCGAAATCGTAAGATATCATTTGGCATGGCTCATACGAAAGGTACGATTTATATTCCCTCGTCTTGTTCCAAATCCCAATGTTTTCTTTCATCCGTGGTACACAAAATCATGGTTATTTTTAGCATTTAGGCAAGGGGCTAGACTTTATATTTAGGTTTATGTCCTAAGACTACAGTACTTCAATTTTAACACGAACGTTCAGCGTATTCGCAGTGTCAAAGTTTACTCCTTGACTGTGCACGCATACACAGGCGGTTGGCGCATGTGCGCTACAACTGTTATGAGAAGCTGGACTATTTCTCTTCAGGAGTTTAGACCCATAAAGATGTCTTTATATTCCTTCAAATAACTGGATTTATACAATCGCTGCGATAACTTGGCCTCCCAACACATGCACTCTTGATGTGCACATCCACTGTTGATGTTTTACCTTCATTGTCCATCACTTCTTTGTGACAACAACTGCTCAAATGTGAGTGTTGCCACCTTGTGGACCCACTAATTAGTGCCAATAAATCAGACGTATTCTCGTTTGACCGAAGTTTGCTTCAGGCTTTAAGTTTAAGTTTAGGTTTGGGGTTTTGGTTAGAGGTTAAACCTAGGAACATAATTAAGAACACTCTTTTAAAGCCCCAACGCTTCTCTTTCGTGATCCACTGGAGTTTTTCTTTTTTTTACTATTAAAATCATGATTTATTTTGGGTAAGGGGTTAGATTTTATGGTTAGATTTGGTTTGAGCTTGGGGTTGTACTTAGGAAAAATCATCACATCATTGTCCATTGTTTTGTGTATTTATTCTACGGGAGTCATAGCCCACGATTTCTTACGAATTTGCCATCTTGTACATTTATTACAATTTGTCAATGTAATGAGAAATCTGACTCACAATCAATTGGGATTTCATCTAAATTCATCTTTAATAATGCATATTATTAGAGTCTTTTTTTAGAGTTTAAGGACTCTTGAATGATAAGAGAGTTCACATTTGTGCGTTATGATTATCATATGTATATCTTAAGAAGCCTTCAGCCCAAACAACTTGTAACCCTGTCAGCATTGTGGTTGTTTTTACTGTAAGTGAAGATAAATCAGACAGAGATAAGACAAATAAGTTCCTTAGGAAGACAACTTATGAGTATTTTGTTTGGGCTGATGCAGGTTTCTCTTCTGGACGGAATGGGGCCAGAGCCCAACTATTTCCAGGTCTCGTTTGGATGGTTCTGACCAATCTGTGCTTGTTAGCACCGGACTAGCCAGGCCTAATGGCATCTCCATAGACTACCAGGTTTGCTTTTGTTATCCCTGCTAAAACTGCTTACACGGCAGTTTGAGACCCATCAGATCCATGCTAATTTTATGGCTTATCTTGCAGGTTTAGAATGCCCAGCTCATCTTAGACCATCTTAGACCATCCAGCTTTGCTCCATGTTGGTTTATATTGGTTTACTGCTGCTTGATGGTAACGCTAGTTTAGCAGCCTGGTGGGCACACCAGCACACATACAAGCTTTGTCTTTTCAGCAGGTGTAGCTTTAGGGCACTAAGTTAATCTAACCCTTCATTCCTAATACAACATATTGATGAATTAACTTGGGCTCTGCCTGAAGTTTGTCTCCTTTGCATTCTAGGAAAACAAATTATACTGGTGTGACTCCCGCAACAACAAGATAGAGAGAATCAACCTTGAGAGGGGAGAACAGAGAGAGATTGTCTTCTCTGCGAGTGGTGTGGATATGTTTTCCTTAGCAGTCTTCGGTGCTTACCTCTTCTGGTCTGACAGGTAATTTATTTTTCCATAAATGTTACAGTCTCTAAGAACGACCTAAGAAAGGAGATACTGTTCCACCTTTACTACAAGGTCATCATGCTTGTGCCCTAGTTGTCTTGCATAGTCAGATCTTTTAATAAACAGGACAAGTCTGGTCCACATTGCAGCTTATTCTAGCCAAATCTGTCCACAGTTTGTTTGGTTTTTTACGTGACATTTAACTGAATTGGTTTATGCCACCACAATATACAATGGCTGAACACACACAAAAATAAATAAATAAATAAAGTTCTTTGGATAAATTCTAAGAAGTTTGTAAGAAGGTATCTAGCAATAAATATAGTTGATTTAAGCAAAAAACATTCTTAAGACGTCTTTTGGGAATACAAAATGTTTGTTACGTTTATAACGTTATATCCAGTACATCATATAACGTTAGTTATTCCATTACTTTTTTCTTTTTAGAAAATTGTAGTTAAGAAGAGTTTTATTTTGGGACGCACTGATTTGTTAACTTGCTACTATTTGTCTCAAACAAACTACTGATTATTTAATCCTTAAACTTACAAGTTATATCAGCTTCAGTACCGTGAAAAATGGCTTTGTTTCCAGGCAGACTTATGCAAAACTTGTCCTTACTTCTTGCTGCATAAAGTCAGCCAATCAGATTAGGGGTCACCAGTTGCCAGATCAAGACAGTGCTGTCTATTTTTCTGTGAAATATATGCATCAGACGGTCAGTGAACAGACTGTGGGTGTAGGCATGACAATAGTGACATGAGACTACTGACACTGTGTGCAATATGGCAAAAAAAAAAAAAAAGACATTGTTTTTGTTTGTTTGTTTTTTATCTCTCATGGTTCATAGCAAGGTTGGGATAACTCACCTTCTGTTTGGCCAGCTGGATACTGTATTTTAATGGAGTTCTTTGGTTGTAATTAGTTGAGGGCCATTGATTAACAGGTGTCAAACTTTCTGTATTGTACCCTTGTGATGGTAGAGCTTACGCCAACGGATCCATCCGCCGTGCCTCCAAGAATGACGCTGTGGATGTGGTGACTATCAGGAGTGGTCTGGGTGTCAGTCTGAAAGATGTGAAGGTCTTTAACCAGGATCGGGAGAAAGGTTGAGGTTTCAATTAATTTGCAGTTTATTTCTGTTCTTTGATCTTTTCACCAATCCACACATATACATTCATAAATTTATACCAGATAAAAGAAGTATATCAGATGTTGACTATGATGAAGTATTTCTCAAGCATAATTTTTGTAGCCATAAACGAGACCTATTTATAAAACATTCACCTTCTATTGTGCTGGAAATATTATGTAAAATGCATGCTACAACAAGGGCTTTACCACCATCGGGCCGTTTCATACGTTTTTTTAGTTTTTTTCCCATTGTTTTGCTGCGAAATCAGGATTAGAATGGACAACTAAGTGACCTATCATGAGTCAAAATATCACTAAAGACGTACAATTTGCTAACCGTGCTGAGAAATCTGGGTGGGGAAAGTTTTTTTTATCGTAGTGTACCGAACCAGGCTCAATTGCAAATGCCACTGAGACGTTACTCATTGTGTTCAGAACCAGGGCTGGACTGGGAAGAGAAATCGGCCCAGGATTTTGCATGGCAACTGGCCCAAAAGTTGTCCTTTTCTGCATATCGCAGCGCCTTTTTGTGGTCCGTTCTGCATAAGGCGGCGGCTCATTTTAGCTTATCACACCCCATTCGGCCTGTTTCACAGCCGACCCATCGGCCTGCCATCGGGTTCTCACGATGGCCAGTCTGCCCTTGATCGGCCCCAAAGTGCGTCGGTATGCCAGATTACCAGTCCAGCCCTGCTCAGTACCATTTGGCCCGGTGTTGGAAAAATGCTTAAAGGAATATTATGGGTTTAATTCAAGTGAAGCTCAATCGACAGCATTTGTTAAAATATTTATTTCGCCACATCCCTCCTTTTCTTTAAAAAAAGCAAAAATCTGGATTATAGTAAGGGATTTATAGGCACTTTTCTTTGTCTTCTACAAAAAAAATTGATACAAGCTGAATGTGAAAGTAGATATGAGATGCACACTTAGTATAAAGCTGTTGTGCAGCACAAGTGCCAATGAACGGGCAGCTAAATTATTTGTTATGCAATTGTCTTTGTTGCACTGTCATTAACAAATGGCTAAATAGTAAAATGTATTCTTATTCTGAAGAGCATAATTTGCCAGTTATGTAATTACACATTTGATTTCCTAAAATAATTCTGTATGGTGGGGGTGAGGTTTGCAAGAATTTTGTAACTTAAAATTGTTTTATATATATATATATAAATTACATTTTTTTAATGATGAATTAAGGGACATTCAGACCGAACGTGTCCTTGCACTAGACAAAGATAGACGCTTCACAACAAATATAACAAAATGCATGTTTCTCGAGTTATTTTTATTTTGACAAAATATCTAAAGAAAATGTGATGCTGAAAAACTGTGAGATGTCCGTCTAGTGCATGTTTAAATAGAAAAACGAATTGAAAACAATTGCGGATTGACGCACATATGTGTTCGGTGTGAACTGTCCCTTGCACTTAAAAAGCATTATCAATAGCAAGAAGAAATGTTTTGTTTTCTAAGCATTGCAAAAAACATTAAAAACTTTCTTTGATTTTGTTGAGCTGTTGTTTGGTGATTATTTGTTTAGAGACTCCATAAGGAGCCTGATCTCTTTGATTTTCCAACTTGCCCAGGCACGAACCCTTGCAGCAGAGCTAACGGAGGATGCCATCAGCTTTGTTTTTACTTGGGGAATAACCGGAAAACATGTGCCTGTGCCCATGGATATCTTGCTCATGATGGGTTTAAGTGTAACAGGTACGAGGGTTACCTGCTGTACTCTGAGAGGACAATACTGAGGAGCATTCACCTGTCGGAGGAAAATAACCTCAACTCACCTGTAATGGCGTACAAGAACCCGGCTTATTTTAAAAACATTATTGCTTTGGCCTTTGATCATCGGCAGAAAACGCATGGGATTAATAGGATTTTCTTTAGTGATGCTCATTATGGGAATATACAAATGATCAATGATGACTGGACAGGACGACACATCATTGCTGAGAGTGAGTATTAGTTTTTATTACTTTGGTGTGTTATTTGTTTTCAAGTGCAGCTGTGAGATTCACTAGTTGTTTGTTGAAACTAGTTTTATTTAGCACTTTTTTCTTTAATCTGGTCTTTAAATTACAGAGAAAACAAGCAAATTATTGTTTTGAGAACTGTCAAAGCAATTTAATTCCCACAGTCGTATACATTTTCAAGTACTTTTTGATGACTGATTGAATGACATTTTCGTGACCTTCAAGTTTTTGAGGTTTTGAGGCTGAGCTAAACCAGTCTAAGGTGGTTAGCAGATTGGTCAGACTGGTCTGTTTTGATGGTTTTAGATGGGTTTTGGGCACCTATCAGATTGTAGGGTTCCTGTGAATCCTGGAAAACCTGGAATACTTCAACTAAATGTCCTGGAAAATAATTATTAGTTGTATAAATTATTAGTATAATTAAACTGTTTGATTGTGTCACTGAAGCTGTTGGTCTGTTCGATGCATGGTTTTTGTTGCATGTGCAAGTATTGTTATTTTTTATTTTTTTTGGTTCCAACTCTGCAATACTCTTGTATACTCAAAAACATTTGGGTTGCAAACATAAGACAATGACAATGGTCAGACCGCAGAGGTGGTGATGTGGCCATTACACCTATGTAAATACATTTTCAAGAATCTAAAGATCGGAGTCTGCTTACACCACATGTTAGGGTCCTATGATTTCTGCAATGCATCATGGATGAAATCACTGAATTCAGTCATAAAAATCGCAATAGCTAAAAGATGTAGAATGTCATGGAATTTGACATATTTGGGACTGAACTTAATGTTTGAATGCACAATTAATCTAATTAAAATCTCAATATAAATATATCGGTAAAGTATTATTAAACTGCAAAAGGCTGTGATTTAATAAAATAAATATATTATGTGCATGTGCTGCGTGCTTTAAAATGAATGTGTGAAGCCAGCTGATCGGACGCTGAAAACATCTCTCATGAACATCACGTTTGCTCTGTGTGTAGTGGATGGCAGTGAGCAGAGCGCTCTGAAGCGTGCAGCACATACAGACTATATATTTATTTGAAGGAAATTATAGCTTTTTGGGGTTTAATTATCACAATGGAACAATATACAGAGGTGAGAAACCATCATCAAAAACACACAGAAATGCCAAAATTAAATTTATTTTTAAATATGCTTGTAAAATTGGGGAAAAAAGGATAATGTTTAATGCAATTAAATAATAATACTAAAGCAATATCTCATATCTGTGATGTTCTGTTGTTCAGCATCTCATGTGACAAAAATATCTTCTGTGTTGTTCGGATTGTGTTTGGGGTATTTTGTAGAAAAGCACTTAATTTGATAAAATAATGAAAAATTTAATTAATTAAAATAATTATAATTTAATTTATTTAAAGTTTTAACAAATTAATTTAGTTGGAGATCATTTCAATGACAAAATTGAATTAAACTGTCGAAATAACCACAAATTTAATGATTTCTCATGTGTTTTGGCTTGAATATGACAATTATGTGGCAGATAAAATGTTCTGGAAAATTTGACCTTGAAAAGAGTGGGAACCCTGGTTGGGAGACTAGTTGGCTGACCAGCTAAACCACCTTAAACAAGCTAAGACCAGTACAAATCTTAAGTTGGTTTAAGCAATAACTGGTGTATCCTCAAATGTTCGGGACCCTTTCTGGATCACATCTGCATCAATTTCCCCTAATAAATTATTTAAAATAATGCTAAAAAGACTCTTCACAATGCTACTCATGTTTGTAGAAGCATCATGGCCAATTAACTGTGGTAAAATGTAAATAAATTATCTGTGTGTTGTACAGCAAATTACTGTGTTACAGCAGCAGCCCACTTGCAAGCATTAAAATTCACACCTCATGTGATTTATCAGGCCCTAACCTTGTCAACATTAACACACGTCTCATTTAATCAGTATGCCATTAACCTGCAGAGCTGTCAGCTCGCAGCTGCCATACTGAACGATGACTTGCCTGAGAGGAATTGTGATATTTGTCAAACGAGGCCGTAGCGTTCACTCGGATTGTTACACCTGACCCTAGATGCTAAGATTTATCCTTTGTCATAGATTTATGCTGATGTATGGTAGATATGTACTGTGTATGTACAGTTGACAAGCAGCCTCTCTGATTTAGTGGACTCTGTTTGAGGGCTGTTATATTATATGAGTTGAAATGGCCTGTAGCACTTTGGGTCACATGGACACTAATACATTTTTGGTTTAAAGCTCCATTTCCGTTTCCTAACATCATTGTTTTTCCAAAGGGTGCGGTCAGGGTATGAACTTAACTTTTTTTTATATATATATATATATATATATATATATATATATATATATATATACACACACACAGTATAATTTATCAGTCATATATATTTACAGTGCATTCAGAAAGTATTCAGGCCCATTATTATTGTTTTATTTTTACAATTTATGTTGCAGCCTTTTGCTAAAATGCTTTAAATAATTGTATTTTATTTTTTCACATCAATCTAAACTCCATACCCTATAATGACAAAGCAAAAAATATATTTTTGATAACTTTGCAAATGTATTAAAAAGAGAAAAAAAAATGAAATGTCACATTGATATAAGTATTTAGTCCCTTTGCTATGCCTCTTGAAATTTAGCTCATGTGCATCCCATTTCTCTGGATCTACATGAGATGTTTCTACTCTTTGACTGGAGTTTGCCTGTGGAAAATGAAATTGACTGAACATGATTTGGAAAGGCACTCACCTGTCTTTATAAGGTTTCACAGCTAAAAATGCATATTTCAGAGCAACAACCAAGCCACGAGATCAAAGAAACCACCTGCAAAGGTTAGAGACAGGATTGTGTCGAGGCACAGATCTGGGGAAGGCTACAAAATATTTTGGATGCATTGAAGGTTCCCAAGAGCACAGCGGCCTCCATAATTCTTAAATGGAATAAGTTTGGAACAACCAGGATTCTCCCTAGAGCTGGCCGCCTGGCCAAACTGAGCTATCAGCGGAGAAGGTCCTTGGTAAGAGAGGTGACCAAGAACCTGATGGTCAGTCTGGTTGAGCTCTAGAGATCATCTGTGTAGTGATGGGAGAAACTTGCAGAAGGACAACCATCACTGCAACACTCCACCGATTTGGGCCTCTCACAAAAAAGCACCTAAAGGACTCATGGCTGTGAGAAACAATATTCTCTGGTCTGAACCACTCATCACCTACACAATACCATCCCAACGATGAAGCATGATGAATCATGCTGTTTTTCAGCAGCAGGGACTGGTCAGGATTGAAGGAAAGCTGAATGCACAAAAATACAGAGATATCCTTAATGGAAACCTGGTCCAGTGTGCTCAGGACCTCAGACTGGGCCAAAGGTTCAACTTCCAACATGACAATGACCCTAAGCACACAGCCAAGACAACACAAGAGTGGCTTAGGCACAACTCTGTGAATGTCCTTGAGTGGACCAGCCAGAGTCCAGACTTGAACCCAATCAAACATCTCTAGACAGACCTGAAAATAGCTGTCCAACCTGACAGAGCTTCATAGGATCTTCAGAGAAGAATGGCAGAAAATCCCCAAATCCAGGTGTGCAAAGCTTATCGCATCATAACCAAAAAGACTTGAGGCTGTAATCGCTGCCAAAGTTGCTTCAACTAAGTACTGAGTTAAGGGTCTGAATACTTATGTCAATGTGATATTTAAGTTTTTCTTTTTAATAAATTTACAATCAGTTTTTTGCTTTATCATAATGAGGTATGGAGTGTGCATTGTGTTGCTCCAACAGCTCCCAAGACCATTTTTATATATATTTTTTGACAGGATGATCAAAATGCTCCAGGCCTAATTTCACCCAGACCTCTGAAGTTCTAAAAGTTTCTCTAGTTCTAATGATTAGAGCCTTTGTGTTTGCTCTCTCTTTTTCCCAATTCCAAACCTTTTCATTGACTTGAGCTCGCACCCTGTTCAGCAAGCGTGAACTTTCGCAGAGAGAGAAATTACACATTTTCAGCAATCTTTCTCACTTTTCATGTGTACTCAGGTTTCTTTGACACTTAAATTGCTCTGCTTTTCTTCTAAAAAGTGAAATAGGCTAGCCACAGGGTGCTTTTGACTTTTTAAACATGTCTTTGTTTATGTATTAAAGGGTTAGTACCGCTAAAATGTACTCACTGTCATATAATTCCAATCCCGAATGCTTATATAAATATTTATTCATTTATTTTATGCAGAACTCTGAAGTGAGACTTTTAAAGCAACTATTTTCAAGCTCCAAAAATGACAAAAATACACCAATGTAAACTTTTCAGTGAATCTGGGCTGAAATTTCAGTCTGTTCCTCACACAAAGCTAGAATTTGGCTGAGGTTGACAGATGTGGTCATTATAAACTCTATTCCATTGCATTAAAAATATCTAAGTTATCCCATTTGTATTCCATAAAAGACGGATGAGTAAATAATTACAAAATTTCCATACAAAAAAATATTTGTATCTTTCAAAATGGTTCTCGTTGTCACCTCTGGAACATGAAAACCTATATTAGTTCTGCACAACAAAGTTTTGAGTTCTTATTTGGATCGATGCCCTAAAAATACTGATGACGTCTGGCAGTTTTCAGCCCTTTATACGATACTCTCAATTGATTTTGAAATACAGAGGAGGTCTGCAAACACAGTAAAATCACACAAATACCAAGTATAGTGTTCACTGCAGTCAAAATCTCACTCTTTTCATATCTCAGACATATTTTTAGACACATTATGATGCTAGGAATGGGCTAATCATCATTGTTGGGTAATAAAACTAACAACACTAAAGTGCAATTATTCATTTAAGAAAGTGATATATGTTTTTTTTATGAACTGAAGAGAGGGAATTATTCTATTGTAATTCAGCTCGAATCTTTGTGAGAATATTCAAAAGAAGTAAATGGTTTTACTAAGCCAGATTTTTCTTGCAGAGGCGACGGTGGACCCTTGAAAGTTTTATTAATGTAATTGGAAAATCAATTACAGGTCAGGGGAGAGCGAGAGAGAGAGAGTTACTGAGAGTGTATTGGCTTAGAGAGAGAGAGGTTAGACAGTAAGAGCTGAACTATGCCAGAAGGGTTCAATATCAGCCTTCAGGCCTTGAGAGAGAGAGAGAGAGAGAGAGAGAGAGAGAGAGAGAGAGAGAGAGAGAGAGAGAATGGGAGGATGTCTCCGCAGGAATAAATCTGTCTTTGTAAGTGAGAGGATAAGGTGATGGATTGCGGACAGGAGCTGATCGGATGATACACACACACTCACACACACACACAATATACTGTATGGTACGTGAGCCGTTGCCCAGGCAACATGCATGCCTCAACAGTCTTATATAACTCTTGTTAGAGTCCTGAACTGGAAATGTCATGTCACCTTCATTCTTAAGACTTGATATTTCTATTATTTTCACCTGCAGCCCTATTCCTTTATATATTTCATTTAGAAATAACATTTGATAACAAATATTATTTTTAGTATGGGTAATTTTGTCAACTCAAACAGAGGTCTCCATCTCATAATGTTTTTTTTTCCTGGTAAAAATCATAAAAGATGGCAAAAGCCAAAATATGAAATGCCATGGATCAATATTTACGGAGTAATCCATTATATTGTAGAGGGGTCAAAATGACAACTTTCACCTATGATTTATAGCAATGGAGTGAGTCAAAATAGTGTGAAAATAATTTTTATGTGTGTTGTTTTCCCAAAGTTAGAGTGCCTATATTTCCATTAGTGTAAAAGATATCTTAATATCCATTTAGATTCTGGTTCTGAACAAAACTTCCTTTTTGTATGTTATTTTTAAGGCCCCATATGGGTGGAGACCAGTGATAACCCCAAACAACTATAATAATCAAGTTTTTCAGCATTGTTTACTTGATCTAACAATTGTTATTATTATATTTTCTTTTCTTTTTTTTTTTTTTTTTTTTACAGTGTAACGTTTCTGGAAATGCCCCATTTGTTTCATGTAAAAAAAAAAAAAATATATATATATATATAATTAAAAATAAACTTCAAAATTCTTCAAATTTCATTCCATTTTAATTCTACTTCACTTCAAATTTTACATCCTTTTTGCTACCTCAATTCAAAGTCAATCCAAATTCAGGAATTTCTGGATTTTCAATTCTGAATGGTGCACAACCCTGCACAGCAAACAATCGTGCCACAGGAAATGGTGAAAACATTTAAACTGATTTAAAGATGTCTGATGGGCGATGCCACTTGTCTGTAATTTGGCAGAATGGGTTTATTTCAAAATGCATGAACGTTTGGAAAAGCATATCGATTTCCATGTATCAGATAATGTGCTCTTGGAAAATTGTATGGGAAACGATTGAGTCTCTGATTTTTATTTGCAGACTTTGGTGTTGTGGCAAAACTGAATACTTTGGTGCAATCAGAGTTTGAGGCATTATTGAGATCTCTTCTGAATCTCTAGAGGAGACACGTGCATTTTTATGCTTGTTACTGTCACCGTGTTTTCTAACAGTCTCTTTTTTGAAATTGTTAGTTCCTGCAATGAACTCCGTTTTCCCCGCTATTTCTTTGATATAAACTTTTGTTATGTATCTCGGGAAATGTAATGCAAATTTTAAAATCAAAAGGGAATAAACTTTTACTGTCGCCAATGGCGACCTTGACAGAAATTACACTCACAAATAAATTTATTTGGTCACAAATGCGACCATTTTTAGTCGCAGTTTGGAGCCCTGCACAAGGATGATGATTTATCGACTTTATAGACATTACATTTTTATCGTCTGTTAATGCTGAACTTCTGTAAAGCTGCTTTGAAACGATGTGTGTTGTGAAAGGCGCTATACAAATAAAATTGACTTGACTTGACACATGAGATTACTGGGGGGGGGGGGGTTTCTTGGGAGAAAAAGAAGTATCCATTTGATCTCAGAGCAAAAATGTGATATTAAAGCCATCAATGGCAAAGGCTCTAACCTTGTTATATAGCGTTGTCATTGAGTTTGAAAAACATATGTCTTATTGTCTGCTTCCTGGCACAGTCTGAGTTCTGCTTCATGCTTGTTAGGTCCTTGTTATACTCCATGCAAGTAATCCCAGGCGAGTCTGTGCATCCTGTTCTGTGCTTATCAATTCAGTCATCACGCTACAGGGATAAGAAACAGCATCCTTATTGTAACAACATGGAATATGTCTACAGTTTCATAAACCTTTGTGATATTTAATTCATTTATAAATGACTGATTAGTTTATTTTGGGTGGTATTCCTAGTCTTCCACATTCAGTATAAACACCTCTTTTCACCTGAATAATCGTATGGCACATTTAGACTAATATGATTTCATATTTTAAAAGTTTAAATGATAAAAAAGCACTTCAGTGGTTTCAGTGAAGTGCTGAAAAAGGTGTATTTTAAAAAAGGTGTTGATTTGTTTTTGACACATTTCCACAACACAGCTTGACCTTTCCTGAAGTACATCGACCATCTGTCTGGCTTTTCTTATTTCTGAATCACTTTTGAAGGAACCTGTGGAGGTTGTTGCCTGCCATCCTGTTTTATGGTCTTCGGGTCAACTGGTTGCATTTGTGTGGAGTTCAGTGCCTTTTTAGTTTTTAAATAATTTGATTAAAGACCCTTACTTCAGACACTGTAGCTTTAGTAGTACCCTTGCATTGGACTGTATTCAACGTCAAAGAAAATACTTTAAATGAAAAGAATAGCTCACCCAAAATAGTTTTGAAGAATATCCTGGCATTTTCACATATTCACAATAATCTTCACCTCCTGTGAGCTGTTCAATATTGCAACCACGTCATTGAGTCAGTGAGCTGAACTTGAGAACTGGATCAGTCTGAACGAATCATCCAGATCGTTTTCCTGAACTGTATCAGCTGATGCATTGAAAAGATTTGAATCGTTAGTTTGGAAATCAGACATGTCAACTTCTTACAAGAATGATGTTGCTTGACCAACATGCGGAATACACCAATAAACATACTTTATGCAGGAACACAAATGCAAAAACTCGGCCAATGCGCAGTTCGGTTTAACATACATAGCATGCATCCTAGCATTACTGTGTTAGAGTTCGATAGAGTTGCTTTCAAATGTTTGTCCCATAAAACTGGTCGTGTTATTGTTAAGGTAATTTGCTATAAGTTAACATTCTTTAATGTAATTTCTTTATTCTCTTCAAAACTCTTGTTTGGCCATGATAGTAGTTGACGTGCAGAAGTAAACTTACAGTAGAAACGGACATGCAACACTAGTGTTCTCTACGGCACCCCGTGTGACAATGCTGAGAATGCAAGCTTGCGGTCTGTCCCATTTTGGAATGCAACAATGCACAAAATCAAGCTTGCATAGCTAGAAGCGTCACCATTCTCATACTTTTGTAGAGTATGTTTCAACCTTCAGATTGAAACCACAGGACCACAAAGAGCTAATGTCCCCGATTGCACCAGGCCTTTGTTGACCTTGCATTCCCTTCTGTAGATGTAGGCTCTGTGGAGGGCTTGGCGTACCACCGAGGCTGGGATGTTCTCTACTGGACGAGCTCTACCACGGCCACCATCACCCGCCACAACATCGACCAGACCAGACCAAACACCTTTAACAGAAACACGGTGGTCTCTTTATCTGAAGAAGACCATCCACATGTTCTCACGCTGGATGAGTGTCAACGGTGAGTCTAGAAGTTTACCTTAGTTTAACCTAGATAGTTATTACAGATAGTTATTACAGAAGCAGTTATTACAGTTATTACAAAAACAACAAAATAGAAACATAATTGTAGTCATGCATAAGACAGATGAGATAGCCCATTTACAGACGCTGTTTACAGAAATGCCGGGTTTCTTAAAGAGACGGTACAGTTTTGTAGCACATGTTCAACAAATCAATGTAAATACTTATAAATACTCGAAATTATGCATTTAAATAATAAACATGTAACAAAAAATAAAATATGCAATATAATACCATATTTATTGATTGAAAACATGGCTTTGTTTGTTTTTAAAAAGCTCAAATGTTACCAAAATTATGAAAAACCTATCAAATGTAGTTAGTCAAATTTATATTTTCGTAATGTAACTAGTTAGAAGGTCCCCTGTATAAATAAGAGCTTTAGCTGGGGAGAATTTCTTTCATATTTAAGCAAAAGTGACATTACAACTGAAATATACCCATTTGAATCAATATCGAATCGGAATAAAATCGAATCGAAATCTTGAGAATTGAATTGGGAATTTTGCATCAATGCACAGCCCTACTCCCTACCCTAAACCTTAAACCTAAACGTAACCAAGAGTGTTATAAAAAGCACATTTGATAAGTATAACATCATAGCTGAAGCACTCACGTCATTTTGTGGTGCTTCTGTGACACTTTCGGCTCACATGCTCTTCAGGATTCGTACCCCAGTTCTTTGCGTCAAAGAGCATCGCTCTATCAGTTTAGCTCCTATGCAATATTATCACACTAGAACAAGTTTGTAAATGCAGTTGGTTATGTAATGTAAACATTAAAATGTATGTCTATTGATTAAATGTCATATTATAGCATTGTGTTAAACACTTACGTTCTGCCTTGTTTCTAAGAACTGATGATGTGCCATTTTACTTGTGGTTTGAATGAAAAGGAATAAAAATAGATGTTTTAGTCCCTCTAGTGTTTATTTCACTTGGAAACCACTGTGATACGAACAGCAAGACACATAAAAATAATTACGCAAAGTGAAGTTAAAGGTCCATGACTCTATGAGACCAGGTTGATAATTTCACACAGTGGTGGAAAATGGGCTAGAGATTTGTGCAAATAAGTTGGTACAAATCATTTAATTCTAAACCATCATTAAGAAACAGATGTTATGCAGTTGAATTTCAAAAAATAAATGCAGACATTGTCTAGAGGTATATTAAGCCTAATTGTAACATTTTAAGCTCGGTTCTCTGGGTAATTTTCTTGTTGTTTTCTTGTTAATCCTTCACACATTCATTTGTTTTGTAACTGAGTGCTTGTGCAATTAAATTTAAACTCTGTTCAGCGATGTACTAGAGCCTCTCTCTCTCTTTCATGAGGAAATCTCATCTCCCTCAGGCTGACAAGGTCGTCAAATGTGTTGAAATCGTATTTTCCTTTTCATGAAAATAAAATAACTCTCAAAACATCTGAAGTTACTCTACTTAATCGAATAAAAACCTCTGTTAAATGTTTGTTTTGATAGCTGTCTTTAAAAAGGTCAATGGAAGGAGTGAGGGATTATTTAAGAGTAATTAGGCACTGGACCACATCCAGTGTATTAATTTTACATCAGTGAGTTGCGAGCTTAATAAAAATTCTAATTTGAAAACAGGGTGACCTGTGCTGTGGGATTCATGACAAAGACGGCATTAAACTCCAAACGAGTTTGCACCTCTTGATCTCAGTCAGCCATTTCACTTCATTTTCAAATTAGAAACCATTAATTAAGTTGCACTTTTGTCATTTATTTAATATTTTGCTGCTTGACATATTGATGCCTTCCTGAACTGTTAGTGGGGTAGTTTTTTTTTTTTTTGCTTGTTCCTCTCATTGCAATATTAAAAGGCATGCATGGCCTTCTCTAAATTAAGTTAAGTGTTTTCTTGTACTTCAGTTTATGTTTTGCATTTAACACGATTCACATTACTAAGATGTCAACAGTATGATCTGTGGGCTATTTTGAGTGTTAGGAGACTAATTGAGATAAAAAAGAGATAATTTACTTCATTTGAGTTGATTTAATTATGATTTAATCTTCTACATGTACCGGTAAATTTATGTTTTTACATTTACATCATTACGGATGTGTTCCATTCAAAGTCGTTATGACGCTAACAGCTTACAGACGGTTGGCAATTAAGGTCAGAGTTGTAAAAACTTAGGGCACTAAAGAGACCTGCTGACTCTGAAAAACTCCAAAAGAAAGATGCCCAGGGTCGCTGCTCATCTGTGTGAACGTGCCTTAGGCATGCTGCATGGAGGCATGAGGACTGTAGATGTTGCCAGGGCAATAAATTGCAATGTCTGTACTGTGAGATGCCTAAGACAGCACTACAGGGAGACAGGAAGGACAGCTGGTTGTCCTCGCATTGGCTGATCATGTGTAACAACACCTGCACAGGATTGGTACATTCGAATATCACACCTGCGGGACATGTACATGATGGCAACAACAACAGCCCGAGTTACGCCAGGAACACACAATCCCTCCATCAGTGCTCAGACTGTCCGCAATAGGCTGAGAGAGGCTGGACTGAGGGTTTGTAGGCCTGTTGTAAGGCAGGTCTTTACCAGACATCACCGGCAACAATGTTTCCTATGGGCACAATCCCACCTTCACTGGACCAGACAGGACTGGCAAAATGTGCTCTTCACTGACAAGACGCGGTTTTGTCTCACCAGGGGTGATGGCCGGACTCACGTTTATTGTTGAAGCAATGAGTGTTACACCGAGACCTGTACTCTGAAGCAGGATCGATTTGGAGGTGGAGGGTCCATCATGGTCTGGGGCGGTTGTCATTGCAGGCAATCTCAACACTGTGCGTTACAGGGAAGAAATCCACTTCCCTCATGTGGTACCCTTCCTACAGGCTCATCCTGACATGACCATACTCCTCATTCTGTTCGTGATTTCCTGCAAGACAGGAATGTCAGTGTTCTGCCATGGCCAGCGAAGAGCCTGGATCTCAGTCCCATTGAGCACATCTGGAACTTTTTGAATCGGAGGGTGAGGGCTAGGGCCATTCCCCCAGAAATGTCCAGGAACTTGCAAGTGCCTTCATGGAAGAGTGGGGTAACATCTCACAGCAAGAACTGTTAAATCTGGTGCAGTCCATGAGGAGGAGATGCACTGCAGTACTTAATGCAGCTGGTGACCACACCAGATACTGACTGTTACATTATTCCATTTCTGTTCGTCACATGTCTGTGAAAACTGTTCAGTTTATGTCTTAGTTGTTGAATCTTTTTAGGTTCATACAAACATTTACACATGTTAAGATTGCTGAAAATAAAAGCAGTTGAAAGTGAGAGGTTCTTTTTTGCTGAGTTTATAAATGTAACCATTTATCATTACCAAGTAAGTGCATCTCTCGGTCACCACCATGTCCATGTGACATATTATCCGCATTTCATTAAAAGAGCTGTAGATTTCTGCACATGTATCCAAGTTAGAAATCCAACTTCAGTTGCCATTCTATCACACTTTTCCACTAAAGAATTTCTGACATTTCAAGCTCCAATATGAAGTGTAGCATTAACGTAGCATCCTGATAAAACTCTTATTCAATATGGAACTACCTTCTCAGTCGTTTGAATGTACAGTAAGTGACCAGCATGGCAGCCATTCCGTTAGCTTGTTAGAGCATTGGCATGGCAGTATGTGGCTGCTTTAGTCAGCACGAAACCTTAGCAGTCAAAAATTTGCCAAAGATCACAGCAAGAACTTATCATGCTAGGCACACTCGCCTCAAAAACAAGGACATACTTGTCCTTTGAAGGACTAGTCTTTTTTCTGCCACATTAAAAGGAATAGAAAAAGCGTAATATTCCTAATGGTGCTATTAGACTGTAGCCTTTTTGATTATAATTGCAGAAGAATACATCTTTAATGAGGCTATTAACATAGATGTTATATACAGTATATCAAAGGCTCCGATTTTGTTTGCAAAATTGAAAATGCGAATTTTGAATATGGCATTAAAAGAAGACATTAGGTCTGAGAATGAATCAAGAATAAATCAACTACTACAGGGCACATATCTGCCAATGTTACGTGTATTCAAACCTTTACACTTGGTTTCTTCTTGTCTTTTTGTCTTGTCTGTGAATATTGTAAGAATTGTTTGGTGCGACATTCTACACTGACTGTAATTTTACCATCTTCTCAGCCTGATGTTTTGGACTAACTGGAATGAACAGCGGCCAAGCATCATGAGATCGACCCTGACGGGCAGAAACATCAGAGTCATCGTTAACATTGACATCATCACTCCTAATGGACTCACAATTGACCACAAAGCCGAAAAGCTGTACTTTTCTGATGGCAGCCTTGGCCACATCGAAAGGTGTGATTATGACGGCTTAAACAGATACGTGAGTATAGTGTGTGGTTTTTTAAAAATGCATGGGGCTGGTTTGGATGCATTAGCTGTGTCTGAGGCTTTACTTAGCTAAGAGGACATCCATTTATTACAGGACACTGCAAGATGTGTTTTGAACTGTGCCTTGGGTTCGCTATATTCTCATTTGATGTCATTCACAAAATTGTACCAAAAATATTGTTCTCTTGCTGTATGGATCAAATAATAGACATCTAATCAATCATTGAACATTTGCTAATTGATTTTACTCCTATGTAGTCTCTTTGGTACCCACTGAAGGTTATTATGGGCTTAAAATATCCATTTAGGCAGACAAATGTTAAACAAGTTTCTATAGTTTTTAAGTGCAGTTTAGGGGTGGATTTTTATGAAAAATATGTTATAAATCAATTAAAGATAAATGTGGAAAAATGCATTAAGATAATACCCCTATAGTCTCAATGAGCAGTTGTAAAGTAAGCACACAGAAAAATATGAGTATATTTTGTGTTTTGAATTTCTGTCCGTCCAGCAGTATTAAGTATGTTTTGACGCTTCACGACGGGTCCTGATCATTCTTTCTTGCTTTATTTTGCGATAATGACCAGTCGTCTATACATTATCCCGCTTATTACATGGCTACTTACCAAATAAATAATTAAATGTACATTAAATATTATTGTAAGTTGAAACTTTGTTATTATGTGTGAAAAAAGAGACGGTGGAGTCTCCAGAAACAGCTGAATTCCACATTTAGTTTGTGTTTGTGTTGGTGATTTTATGGCAAAAATTACCATCTGGCTGCTCATCATCTCACTTTTTACATGACAACTTGTCAAATAAATAAATTGAAGATGAAATGATGTGAGAAGAAAGAGACCATAGAGTCTCCAGAAACCGATAAATTCTACCTCTTGTTTGTGTCGGAGGTCTGAAAGGTGTTTTTAGAAAATATATATATATATATATATATATATATATATATATATATATATATATATATACACATGGACATGAAATGTTGTTTTGAGTTGAAATTACATTATTATTTGAGAAGAAAGAGACAGTGGAGCCTCCGGTTTGCGGCGAAGTTGTGTTGCTGTTCATGTTGTGAAAATTACCGTCCCACTATACATTATCGCACTTATTGCAATACCAATTGCCAAATAAATAAATAAATGGACATGAATCAACATTTGAGTTGAAATTACATTATTAAGTGAGAAAAAAAGAGACAATGGCATCTTTGTTTATGTATATTCTATTCATCATGTTCATCTGTGGCTGTTGCTGGAGGATTCCACAGTAGAATGACTTTGTTCTACAGTATAACAGTGACGTATAGAAGTGAAATAAATAAATCACTGACAGCTACTGTACATCTAAATCTGTCTTAATTGACAATATTCATCTATATTTGTATCCTCAGTTTAGAAAATCAAGTATTATAAATTGAAGCGAGGGCAACCAAAGAAATGCAACTTTATAGAAATGTGCTCCATTAGCAACTTTATATATTGTGAATAATAATACACAATACTCCTCAAACTTCATCTGATAAAATGAATAAACAAAACCCTTCACCTGTTGACTACTGTATATAGTAAATAAAAAGCTTAATTTGGTAAATAACTTACTTAACTATAAAACTTTTTAATGGAACCAAATCTCTGTCATCTCAAAATACGAGCCACCGGAGTGTTTCGGGCTTCATAAGAGTCCCAGAATAAATGTCCGGGTTTATGCACAAAATCGTGTGAGGAATAATTGATAACGGACTGTTGAATTATCTAAAAATAATGCACACCCAAGGTGGTAATGTGGTCACGATGCACATTGTCAATTCTTCCGCTTATACCACGGTTACCACACCTTAAGACATCGTTCAGGGTTTTATCTCAAGACATTTTCTGGTTTTCGTCCCTATAAACACTTTCCGCCAATGATTCAGCGTCTTGCTTTAATACAGTCCAAACCTTCGTTGCTAGTTTGAAAACATCACTTTTAAACTAGCAACAGAGGATTGCGAAGCTTGCGCTGCTATACTGGATCACATACTGATGTAATTAGGTTGTGTGTGTGATTGTGTGTGTGTGTGTGTGTGTGTGTGTGTGTGTGTGTGTGTGTGTGTGTGTGTGTGTGTGAGCATGTATTTATCACTTTGTGGGGACCAAATGTCCCCATAAGGACAGTAAATCCCAACATTTTTGACCTTGCGTGGCCATTTTGTCAGTCCCCATGAGGAAAACAGCTTAGAAATCATACTAAATTATGTTTTTTGAAAATGTAAAAATGCAGAAAGTTTTCTGTGAGGGTTAGGTTTAGGGGTAGGACTAGGGGATATAATATATAGTTTGTACAGTATAAAAACCGCTATTGAAAGTCCCCATAAAACATGGAAACACAACATTTTAGAAACAACACTGCATAAAATATTTAAGTTTTTCAGAGAATGTATTTTTAACATGTGTATTTTGTCTTATTGCACTGGCAGAGTTTTTATAGTCAAAACAAGTGGAAAAAATCTACCATTGCTGAAGAAGTAATCCAAAGTATTTAGAATACATTACTGACCTTGAGTAATCTAACAGAATATGTTACAAATTACATTTTACAGTATGTATTCTGTAATCTGTAGTGGAATACATTTCAAAAGTAACCCTCCCAACCCTGCATGTGTATATATATATTGGCAGACCGGAACAGGCGATTTCAGGCATTTCAATATGCTTCAGGCAGACCTTGGACTGAGACTTGAGACTTGACAACAGCCAACAATGCCATGGTGTGCCAAATGGCTCCTTGCTAGCTAACGAAACTGCCTGCCTGCTAGGCTATTAAGAGGTGAAAATTGAGCTGGGTAGCCAAAGAAACATTCGTTGTCTCTTGTGTGAGAAAGAGACCAAGTATAGAGAGCAAAGATACTGACAGACAACACTGTAGGAGGCAGTGCCATGTCTGCTGGTGACAGATCCATACTGTGGTCTTTTCAAACTTAAACAGAGAAAAACAGCATGTTGTGGAACCTTGAATGTACATTGGTTTGGGCCACATGTTCAAGCACAGAGGAATTCAAATTCATCAGTAGGTTTCATTGGATTTTAACTGATGACATTTTAGGAAAAAACATTTTATCAAAATTCTTGCTGATTACATTCTTAAAGGATTTTTTTCATCCAAAAGTGGGTGCTGATTTTTACATTCAAGCTCTAAAAAGCAAAAGGTTAAGAGGTGTCGTTCACATGGTTTATGTTTTCTTTGTCCATAGTGGTGCTGTGAATTCAGGATTAGAATGGACTGACTGAACAAGTGTCTAATCATCACCACGTCACTAAATTTGCAGCTTTTGGTTCCAAGTTTTACCAGAATGGTTCTTCGTCCTGAGTACGGTTAGCTTACTCTGCTGAGAAATTGGTGCCGTAAATGGATTGCAATCATGCGGATGAAAGCTTGAGTGGAAATGTTAATAGAACCGCTTGGCCCAATGGTGAAAAAGAGCTTATTGTGTGAGGAATAGACTGAAAAAGACGATATTTGCTAAAACAAACGCTGTAGCCCTCAAAACCAATTTTCACGCTTGCTTTCAATAATAAAAAGAAACAAAATAGCCCATTTAGACACATCACGACTAGACAAAATACTTGAAAAAAGAGCTCCGGCACTCTTTATTTTAATTTGTGTTTTTACGGAAGAAAGAAAATAATATGGGGTTCGAAGGACATGGTGGTAAGTGAATGATTTCTGGGCAAATATTTATCAATTTTTTTTTTTTTTTTACAGATAATATCATAGTCTTAATCAAATCAAATCCCACCTGATATTATTTCCTACTGAATATTGTGTTTCACTTGGAAATGTCTCGTACATCAAGTTATTCAAATAGGTTGCGAATACAGTTTCATGTTGTGTTTTTGGCCACATATACACTAATCCATTTCCATTTGAAAACTTTCAGTTTCCTAACGTCATTGTTTTCCAAAGTATTCTTTAATGGAGAGTGTTTTCGAAACGTTCCATTTTTTTGTGGAGGAAAACAGAATTTTAGTGTGAAAGAGAGGTGTTAACATATCAAATTTAATGCATTTTCAAACAAAAATATATTAGTGTGGCCTTAAGTATAGATTGCTAAAAAGCAAAAACAGCCTTCCACACATTATCGGTAGACAGATTGTGTTTTCTTTACAAGGCTAGGGAACATTGTCATTATAACTGTCACAGAATTTAGCTTATAGCACTCAAATTGCAGCTATTTGCTCGTCTTAGCTTGTGCTATATGTTTGAGTTACCCTCCATTACATTAATGGCTAGAAGACTCAAATAATCCCTTCTTAAAAGCTACTTCAGACGTAAGCCTGCACTCGGAGCAGGAATGTCATGTTCTTGTCCAGTAGTTCGCAGATCAATTCTAAAAAGTTTCGGTCTTAACAGAGTGCACAGAGGTTTTCACCTGTCAAGGCGACAGCTTTGATATTATAACATTGCACAGATGTCTGCCTACGTCTCTTCGTTTTCATCTGTCACCTTTAGAAATGCTCATAGAAGCACATACAGGAATGACTGTACACTTGGGAATAAAGACGCCTCGGCTGGAAGAGGGTGAGAACAGGCGTTTGACATGTTGTCATCATGGATTAAAGTGTGAGCCTCGCTCTCCGCGCCTCAAGCTTCCTATTATTATGGAAGGACTCTGACATTCAAACGGATGGCCTTTCAGAGACTCAATCTGTGATGGTTTGTGTTAGTGGAGAGGAGTTAATACCGCACTTTGTAACAGATGTGTGGGGCACGAAGCCTTCTGAAACAAATAGCAAAAGACCATGAAATGCACTTGAAGCTTACAAAATATGCATTAGCTTTTTTTATGGATTTGCATACAGTTTTTACAGAAAATGTTCTAGAGTTTGTAGTACTCTTAGTACTTTTTTGTTTGTACACAAAAAAAGCTGTAGTCTTATGTATGTTGCAATTGTTTTACATTAACTTGAGAAGCAAAATGACATAAGATTTTTTTTAGAGAAATCTTACAACACTTTATGTAAAGTATAATCACGATTTTATATACATTTTTTATATTTTAAAATAAATAAATAGGGTAACATTAAATTGTTTCACTGTTTAGTTAAAGAAGTGTTAAATTTCTGCACCACCAAACTGAATTGCAAAAATAAAGATATTTTTCAAGGTAATATTTCATTGTTTTGAATAGTTTTAACAGCTTTTAAGAAAATCAATCAATGAATGGCTTACTTGTAGTTGACTCTGCATATTAAGCTAAATATTTTAACATCGAAAGGTTTTACACCATTGGCAATTACATTTTTTTATTTTTTTTCCCCCCTGTTTTGTACATAAACTTTCACAAAATTTGGTCAAATTTCATTTTTCATAATTTTAATCCTAAAACAAGACAAAGGGGAGAATTTCTTGAACTGTCTCACCACTTTTGAACAGTATTTCAGTGCAAATATCCACATCCACATTTTAATCACTAACCTCCCGCAATCTAGTTTAAAGGAATATTCGGGGTTCAATAACAGTATCAAATTACTTGTGGCATAGTTTTACGACAAACATGTTAATTTCAAGCCATCCTTCCATTTCTTTAAAATAAGCAAAACTCAAGTTTACAGTGAGGGTCTTACAATGGATGTGAAGGCAACAATTTTTCAAGGGTTTAAAGGAGCCATGAAATGCTATTTTTATTTTTTTTTTATAGAATTTTATTATCTTCCCTGAGGTACACTGTTAATTTCAGTGAAGTGTTTTGCTACCAAAACTGTCATATTTATAATAATAAATTATTATTTTCCACCTTGTTTTTGGTCCTCTGTCTGAACCTCTCGGTTTTGACCACAGCATCTCCTTTAAACTCCATTGCCCACTGTTTTGACATCTTGCAGCCCCTCAAATTCAGCCATATTTGAAACTCAATCGGAAGAGAATAAACAAGCTGTCCACAACATTATAAAACTAAATTGCATGGTTTACACATAACACATATCACATCCAAATATATTAAAATGTTCACTTAAGCACATCAGCACCATAACTATGAAACAGACATGACAGATAAAATATTAATGTATGAAAATGTTTACTCACGGTTTTGCAGCCAAATCAATTTTAACTGTCCCATTCTTTTTCAGTAACAGTTCCTTTGCAACACTTGAATGGTATTACGACTGGTTCACAAACAGTCCACGCTGATATTCGCACATGCACAGTCCATAGCACGATGAAAATGATACACATACATTGGTTCACTGTGGAGCAAATCGCCAGAAACGCATCCAAACGGTCAAAGATATCCAGCCAGTGCTTGTTTACATACACCAACAATTAAAAATAGTGCACATGGGTGAATGAACAGCAAGCAGAGCAACTGAATGATACTGTATGGCATCTCCATTTCTGAGTTGTAACTTGACACCACATCTTTTAAAAGTTGCACGAGAAGCATGACAATGGTCAAAGGCGTCTGTGTAATGCGCAACAATCTTCAGAATAGTCCAGATGGGTCCCTTTTGGTGAACACTACCCGCAATCCCTCTCTGTTTATGATACGAACTGAACGCCAGTGGGTGGGGCCAAGGGTGTGACAAAACATATTGTGGGGCGTGTAAATACATTTGAGAATTGTCTTGTGTCGTCACAAATACAGTTTTCAAAAAGAGACATTTCAAACAGGTGTGAACTATAAATACTTTTGAAACAGAGAATTTTTGTTTGCGAATTGTCTCCATTCACTTCCATTGTAAGTCCCTCACTGTTACCAACATTTTTGATTTTTTTAAAGAAAAGGGGGGACAAAATGCTATATTTATTTTTGTGGTAATCAACATTGTATCACAAATGTTGCCAATTGAGCTTAACTTGTATTGAACCCAGGACATTCCTACAAGTACTCACAATCTTGAGAATTTACATTCCTTTCTGTGCAAATATCCTTACATTCTATGTACATTTGGCTCTTTATAGATTGTGTTTCATTCACAAAACTCCACGCTATTTGGCCAGGCTCAATAAACATGTGCTAATATCGCCCGTGGAAAGCAGGCAATAAATGTAATTTTTTTCAAAAGAGATGTTTGGAACATTGGTCATGCGAGTATAATGTTTAAATATTTTTATTTCAAAACAATACAAAAAAAACATATATTTTTTAGTGTGACTTTTAGTGAGTTGTTATTTTAGCCCCTGATCATTCCTCTCATGTCACAATTCGAAGTAAAATTTAGAAAATGATTCACCTATTTCTGAATCCCTCCTAACATCAACTTCTGGCACACAAAAAATAAAGATACCTCTCACCTCGACTTACCTTCCTCCCCATGGCCATACATGATGCATCCCCATTACTGTTACAGCAGTGATTCCATTTACACTCCCGGTACATCTGAGTTAATCATTTATAATGCCTGGGATAATGGAGGTGGGCTGTCCTTTGAGTGTCACTGTGGTTTCCCCCTCCAGCTCTGGACAGGGCTGTGTATCTGTGTGAATTATACAGGCACTTGCTGTGGTTTATTTTGGTCTGGGCACCTTTGCTGTAAAACTTACACAATAAATTGCTTGATGTAACTGTCCTGTAAAGCATGAGATATTTATTTTTAAATGAGAGTTTGGTTTATGTATTGCTTGTGCTCAAAATGACTGAACTATTGAATGATTTTACAAGATCATAAGGTAAACAATATTTGATAGTGACATTGACAATCGAAAGTGTGGACACACTAACTCATTCTGTTTTTATTACTTTTTCCAAATTAAACTATTAAATACACAAATAAAATCTTTTATAGGCTCAATTTATGATTGTCTACAAATCTTACTAAACTCTCATACCGTTTTTAAAATTATGAAAAACATAAATTCTGTTTCAAACATAAAAGTGCGTTTGAAATGTTGACTTTATTTTATAGATATATTTATTTCCCTAATGTTTGAAAGTATATTTTTTAGGGCTACATTAACAGAGATACAGTTTCTTTAATTCCTATATCTTTCCCTCTCCTGTTTTTATATTTAATTTTTTAAAATATAATATATGTATTACCTGTAATATGTGAATAGTGTGTAATATTATATTACATTATATAATATTATATTTTTTAGGTTTACTGTATTAACAGAGGTTACATGGTTTCTATTTACATATAAAATACAATTTTATAGGTCTCCTGTTTTAAGAGATGTTGCACAGTTTCTATATCACCTATTTCTTTCCATCTCCTATATTTTGCTTTTTGAAATTTCTAGGTCATTGTGAAATCAGGGCCCGGAACGTTCTTCGGCTTGGCAATTTACAGAGACTTCCTCTTCTGGTCCGACTGGGTGCAGCGTGCCGTGATCCGCTCTGATAAGTTCACTGGTGCCAATATGAAAGTTCTCCGGGCCGACATCCCTCATCAACCAATGGGAATACTCGCTGTTTCCAATGACACCAACAGTTGTACGTAATTTCTTTCCTGCTTCTTGTCAAATTCCCATTTCACAAAGTGTTATAAAGGGATCATTCCCCCGAAAGTGAACATTTTGTGATCATTCACTTACCGTCATGTTGTTCTAAACATTTCTGACTTTCTTTTTCCATGGACAACATTAGGAGATGTCAGAGTTCCATACTTTTTGACCAATAAAATTTCACCATGACCTTTCCAGGCATTTCTGATTATTGGAAATGGTATTCTTTTACAACCATTTTAACTCCAACTAGACTTTTATCTAGACCAATTAGTGAACTATTCTGGCTAATACATTGAAAAGAATCTACTCAAAAGAACGTGGGACTTTATTGATTTGGATTACTTTTCCAGACCTGGAAAACACAATTTTTGAATTCCCTGATATTCTTGGTGTTCCATGACCGTGGGAACCCTGAAATGTTTTGATTTTAAGTCCAAACCAAACGTTTTAACACAAATATTTCCTGAATTGGGGCAGAAATGTTGTGACAATGAACCTTTATAGTTTCTTTTATTCTCCCACATTCAACTGAATCAAAGAAAGTTCTATAAACAAAAAGTTCTGAAAACTAGCAGATAAAAGAGTGTTCGTGTGAGTTGCGTTGTGTCTTGTTCAGGTGTCTGAAACTATTACTCTCAGTTGACAGCAAACACAATGCTATGTTGGTAGTATTTGATGTGTCAGAAGTCACTGGGGAGGCTTACATTTTGTAACCGCGAGGTGAAGCAAAAACAAAATCAACACACTCTGACTTGGGGTCAGATAAAAGTTAAGTAATGTTCTCTGCTGACTCTCTCGGTATTGAAGGGCAAGCCAGGCTTATGTCAGCATGATATGACAAATATGGAAACATATTTTATTCACAGGCAACTCGACATCATCAGATGAGACTTGTCTAGTGATCATGGGGCACCATATTTCCACTATTAAAGGAAAACTCAAAAGAAGCAACACATTTTGAGTGCCTTGTGTGTAAATCTTTTATGCAAATAAACCAATTGAGGTCTAAAACAACAGCATGAATGTATTGAATTAGAGGAATTTATAGAATGTGTATAGAATGCTCGCATTTCCATCCGCTTCTTTCTTGGCTTCAAAAGCGATATTTCTTAGTTTGCGGTTCAAGCCTCAACGTTTCAAAGGATTCAAATGGAAAGCAGCTTGGATACTTGGCATCCTAAAGCACAAATGGAGGTTTTCTGATCTGTAGTCTCTCTTAGGGGATTTGGACCTTGATGGCCACCATCCCTCCTATCTATATAGTGCAGATGACGCTATTATTGAATTCATTCTACACATACACTTGGAATGAGAGAGACAGAAAGCACATTGTTGATTATTGAATACAGCTGAATATCATTGGAAATACGTGCAATCCAAAAATATTAAGAACAGGCCTGTTGTATTAATTGGTACAGGAATAAAAAACGAATATACATATATATATATATATATATATATATATAGAGAGAGAGAGAGAGAGAGAGAGAGAGAGAGAGAGAGAGAGAGAGAGAGATAGATAGATAGATAGATAGATATTTTTTAACGCTGTGAGCAACGACATGTATATTTCGAAAAATTGTGCTGTGCCTTTTAAGAACTCTCTATTCCAATATTGGCCTAAGTCACAAAATTAAACGTTTTTGAAACCACACACACATGTCTACACACACTCAAGGCTTGAAGGGCACTCTTGGAGTGCCAGTCAGAGGATTGGACCCCTCAGCGGGTGTAAGTTTGAACTGTGTTTGGCACAGACTTTGAGTGCAGGGCTCTAAACCAATCTGAACCTATCTACCAGCGCCCTGGTCCAAGTGTATTCCCCTGCACAAATGGTGAGGATTCAGATGAGTGCATTGGGCCAGACTCTTTTGCCATGGCAACATGGGGCTCGAGTCCTGGGAGTCTTTAGCATATTATTGGAATAGAACTTTAAATAGCTTACATTCTTCATGGACTGATTTAATTGGCAGGTGAATACAAAGGAATGTTTTTAAATTCAAATAAAGCCATTGCAGTTGGTTCCATTCTTAAAATAAAGCAGGAAGCTTGTCCTATTAGTAGTTAATCGAAACAAGGACATGTAATGCAATTTTATTTTAACAGTGATAGGGAGTATCTAACTAAAGCAGTGATGCTACTTACATAATTAACAGAATTTGTAGCACAATGTTGATAACATTGGTCCCCCAATGATGGCCCCCACAGTGAGTCTGGTTTCTCCCAAGGTTATTTTTCTTCATTAATCAACATCTTATGGAGTTTTGTGTTCCTTGCCACAGTCGCCTTCAGCTTGCTCACTGGGGTTATAAATACAATTATTATTTAATTACTTATTTTTAAACACAATCGTATTTTATCAAACTACACAATGATGACTCCAAGACATTATAGACATTACAGTTTTATCGTCTGTTAATGCCTGATCTTCTGTAAAGCTGCTTTGAGACGTTGTGTGTTGTGAAAGGCGCTATACAAATAAAAATGACTTGACTTGAATTGAATTGAATTGAATAACAAAAAAAAAACTAAAAACCTTGTAATCCCAGCATTGGACATAATTTTTACACAGATTAGATTAGTAAGTAATTTCATCAGTCTAAAATCATGTTAACATACATAATATGTCTTGTGATTATACTTTTAGCTTTTATGGACTGGCCCGATTCACTTCCATTGTAAGTGTCTTACCATAATTTGAGCTGTTATGTCATTAACGAGGGACAAATCAGTTTTTTGTTTTTTTGTTTTGTTTTTTGGAGACAATTAACAATGTGACATAAATGCTGTCGATTGCGATTTATTTGTATTGCACCTGGAACTTAACTTTAACAGTAGTTCAACTGTGTTCAATATAGTGTTGCGTTTCCAGTAACAAGCTAACAAAAATTATTTAGTGCAATAAAACTTTACAATGCTTCAGTTTTTCTCACATTTTAAGGGCAGTAATCAAACTTACTCTCTTTAACTATCCTTTATCCTATACGTCTTATATGAAAATCTGATACATTTTATTGAATCAGTTCATTCAGACTTAAATTCGTTCAGATTAAATGATAAAAATAATAATAATAAATAAACAAGTGACCATTTTGAGTCAGCATTCTGTATTTTAGACCTTCTCTGTGTAGCTAAACAAAAAGTTAGTCAAGCTACTGTACAGTCAAGCTATTGTTTTTATAACGTAGTTTAAACAAGTAGTAGTAGCTACACAACAAATGACTTACTAAAGTAGCCCGAAACATTGAAGGTACTTGAGGGTAATATATTTTCAGATATCTAACAACCCAATGACATAATTTACAATTTAATGTGTATTAACAGCTGTATTTTTCTGTAATCTATTATGTCAAATAGGGTAACAATATTAAACATATATTGTCAGAGAAATTTACACTTAATACAACAAAAAAGCAAGTTAAAAAGAAGTCTGATCTCTGAAGAAACATGATAGCACACCTCTCCTCAACAAGATGCAATGTAGCACAAATGGTGTGGGCTGACCCATGTGCCGGAGTTTAATACCTAGGTTTAAATCCCTAACCCTCCTCATGAGTAATAGTAATAGTGACGCATGCCTTAGCAAACACCACTAAAACATCTATGTATTGTAAAGCAGTTGGGAATATTTTACAGTTTTGTCACGATTTGTTTAGAAAATTAAAGATGAGTTATATGTGTGAGTTATGAGTTATCTAAGATGTATCTTTGAACTTCCAGGTGAGTCGTCCCCCTGCAGCGTAAATAATGGAGGGTGCCATGACCTCTGCCTTTTGACCCCGCTTGGTGTGGTAAACTGTAGTTGCCGTGGGGAACGCATGTTATTGGATGATAACAGATGTGTATGTAAGTCCTGTACCCTCTCTCTGTCTCTCAATTTTACTTTCTCTTTTACTCTCTCTCTCTCTCTCTCTCTCTCTCTCTCTCTCTCTCTCTCTCTCTCTCTCTCTCTCTCTTTAAGAACGCGTATAAGTAAACACTTTGATGCAATGAGATGAATGCAATTGATCTTGACTTGACTGATTGATTTGGTAATTATATGCTGATATTACAATTATGAGTTCTGTGAAGGAGAAATGTGGAGGCTGACTGACTCTGGATTGAAATTCCTAGTATACATTCAGGTCTGTGAAGCCCCAGGCTTGGAAACGGAGAGCTGAGGAACAGGATAGAGGTGGTACATAAGAGCCACTTTTAGTTTAACGAGAGCAGAATACTGCAGCCCCAGGAAAAGTTTGGAGAAGAAATATAGCAGCAAGGTTCTGCCTCAACAACCTCCAGTATCATCCTTCCCCCTTATCATGTCAGACAGCTGCACTGTTCTTAACAAGGCCCAGAAAGTTAGCTAAAAAGAGCTCTAGAATTATGTCATCTATAAAAAAAGACCTTCACAGAATTTATACTCTAGATCCATCTTGAAATACAGATTAATTCTGAATCCAGATTTCACACGCATACTGTATTTTGATCTAGATTCTAGATCAGATGCTTTTTATTAGATTCCTTTTACTAGGAATCTAGATTATAGATCCAGATTGTGATCTTCATTTCAGATTAAATGATCTAGATTCCTTTTTCTCTGAATTTAGTTTTCAGAGCCAGATTGTGATCTTCATTTAAAATGAGATTATTCAGATTTCCTTTTACTCTGAATCTAGATTCTAGATCCAGATTGTGATCTTCATTCAGGATGACTTTATCCAGATTGCTTTTTACTCTGAATCTAGATTCTAGATCCAAATTGTGATATTCCTATAAAATTAAATTATCCTTATTTCTTTTACTTTGAATGTAGATTTTAGATCTAGATCATGATCTTCATTTCAGAGGAGATTATCTAGATTCCTTGTACTCTTAATCTAGATTTTAGGAACAGATTGTTATATTCATTTAGGATAGAGATTTTCCAGATTTTTATTTACTCTTGATCCAAATTCTATATCCAAAGTGTGATATTCATTTAGTATGAGAATATCTAGATTATTTTCAATATGAATCTATATTCTAGATCCAGATTGTGATCCTCATTCAGGATGAGACTCCTTTAACTATATATCCAAATTCTAAATCTGGATTGTGGTCTAGATTTATGATACGTTCGTTAACTAGATTAATTAGAATAATCTAGACTTTTTACATCCAGGTTTGATATTAATTTAGGATGAGATTATCCAGATTTCTTTTTACTGTGAATCAGGATTCTAGAGCCAGATTGTGATCTTCATTCAGGATGAGATTTCCAGAATCCTTTTACTCTAATCTAAATTCTAAATCCAGATTTTGTTCTATAATCTAGTTATCCAGTTACCTTTACATTCTCTATATCTGTTAGACAGATAGCTTTCATTCTGAATCTAGATTCTAGATCCAGATTTTGTTCCAGATTTCTTTACTAGACTGAAAATGTGACTTTTATTTATGTAAAATGACAACAATGTAACACTATTAAACACCATTGTACGATGCATCGTTGAAGAAATTAACAAGCTAGTCGTGACTGTTTCCCAAAACTGTAGTAACTATGTGTCACAGTATGCTTAGCATGAAGAAGGACCCAATCACAGGAATGAGTGAAAAATAAAATAACTTTTATTTAAACAACAGAAAACAAACAGGCAATACTAAACTCTCACAGGGTAGAGAAAACAAACCTTAATGTAAACTTGAATAAAGACAAATAACTTGGACCAACCAGGGACAGGAACAAGACTGGGACAGGAACAAACGAACTAGCAAACAAAATTAATCGACAAACACTAGTGGAAAGGGGAACAACATATCGAGGAACATATTTGAGGGACAGGTGCAGACAATTAACATGACAAGGACTAAACAAGGAGGCGTGGCAGATGGAAACAAGCAGGCAGGGAATGCAGAGTGCATGGCAAACAAAAACAATACAGAGCCATGCACTCAAACATAAGACAGACACAAACACATACACAGATATCAGATATTATGTCGCACATGCTTCGTTCAAACCTACTGTAGTTGGTTCAGCAATATAGAGCTATCGTTAATAATTTTACACAGAGGGACCTGGGTAGCTCAGTGAGTAAAGACACTGACTACCACCCCTGGAGTTGTGTATTCGAATTCAGGGTGTGCTGAGTGACTCCAGCCAGGTCTCCTAAGCAACCAAATTGGCTCATTTGCTAGGGAGGGTAGAGTCACATGGGATAACCTCCTCATGGTCGCTATAATGTGGTTTGCTCTCGGTGGGACACATGGTGAGTTGTGCAGGGATGTCTCCACGGTAATGCGCTCAACAAGCCATGTGATAAGATGCGAGGATTGACGGCCTCAGACGCGGAGGCAACTGAGAATCGTCCTTCGCCACCCGGATTAGGCGACTCACTACACCACCATGAGGACCTAGAGCGCATTGGAAATTGGGCATGCCAAATTGGGGAGAAAATCAAAAAACATATTAGAACATTATTTATGCATTCACATGGACAAATAAGCCGTGTTTTCCAAGAGAAACTTATACTGCGTTTGCATGACATATGAGAACGCTGCTTGCTGCAAAACCTCGTAATAAGCCATTTTCTTAAGTACATGTTGACGGGGTCAGAGTCTTGACAGAATTAAAGATATATATGGAATGAAAGATAGAAAAGCCTCAGCGAAGTCAAATGATGTCCATACACAAAACTAACAAGCAACTATACTTCTAACTACAGGGGCTGAGCTGTTGTTCCAACCATGTAGCTTTGTGATGCGGTTTGAGAATGTTTGTTGGAACTGCGATTTCAGGAATCATCAAACCGTTGAACTATGTTGGTAACGATGGAACTTGCGACCTAGAGATGCTTTTGTGAAACACACCCCTGGATAGTTTATACTGTTGTTAAGATCTAGTCATTAGATATTTTTTATATTTTATTTTTTTAATAAACATACTGGATATGCTAGATCTGGAATCTAGTTTCTATTTTAAAAGTTTGATACTGAAAAATCCATTCTGGAAAATATCTTTACACCTTGCCAAAATATACATATCTGTTCCTCTCATCTTTTAGCCATGAACTCCACCTGTAACATCCACTCAGAGTTCCAGTGTGGAAACGGTGAATGCATTGACTACCAGCTGACATGTGATGGCATCCCTCACTGCAAAGACAGGTCGGATGAGAAAATGCAGTACTGTGGTAAGAACCCAGTGAGGCAGGATGTTGTGTTAGAGCCCTCAGGATTATTTCTGAGCAGAATGAACGAACCTACAGAAGGCCACCCTGTTGTCTTGTGACTTGAGGTAATAAGACAAGCTTACAGCAGCCAGCAAAAGATGCAGCCAGTGATATGTTAGGCTGACTGTTGCTTTCTCTATTGCCGTCTTTACTTTTCAAGCAGAGTGCCTATTAAATCAGTGTTTTTCAGCTAGTTTTGCTTCATAACTTATGAATTTTATATCAAGTGGCAACCAACTTAATACCAAAATTGTTTATCGTACAAAATTGGTTTCACTAGAATTATTGTTTTAAGTGAACCTGTATTTAATATATTCTGGGTCATATGTTATTTTTATACAGTATATATTATATATTTTTGTTCATGGATTTCGAGAATGAGGACATGTCAGGCAACCTGTTTGTGGCAGGTTTCTTGTATGTCATGAAGCAGGGGCCATGTAAACAGTCAACATAAACCTTTTATTCTCGTGCTTTTCGGCACAATAAATAAACACACTAGAATACTGTGGCTTGCGTGGTGTGGAGCACAGGTTGAACTTATTCTCCACTCATCTCCCCCGGCATAATTCTGCCCATTGTCACTCGGCCCCACCCCAAACACCACATACCCCCATCACCTGACTCAGTCCGGGGAGCCATCCTACCCGGCCGTCACGCTGCATGATAGGGGTCCCACTCTGGGGTCCAACTCTGCCTTTCTGGGAATAGAAACAGGATGAGGGTAAGGAGATGGGGAGTGAGGAGAGTGGAAAAAATAAAGAGGAGAGAGAGAAGAGAGAGAGAGAGCCCGGCCCCCGAATATGCCGTCCACATGGTCCTCAGCAAGCTGGACTGCCTCCAGGTGGAACTTATTCTCCACTCATCTCTCCCGGCCTCACTCTGCCCAGCGTCGCTTGACCTGCTCCGATCGCTGCACTGTCTATTCTGGAACCTGCCTAATTTAGCTAGTGTCTACCAAATTATATATTGAACGTACAACCCGTGACACCATATGGAAAGCGTTTTCTCTTTCCTTTTTAAAAGGACAATTTGCACTATGCATGATTAAATAGGTGCCTTTTATTATTGTATTTCAAATCAATTCAAATGTCCATTTTTGGGTCTCAACCAACCAGCTAAGAACCATTGTGTTACATGTCATTGTTGTAGCACCATACATGCTATTGCAAAGTCAGATGCCTGATTCTCACTCTCTTGCCATTTCTTAGAAAACCGGAACTGCAGACATGGCTTTAAATCTTGCTATAACCAGCGCTGTGTGGCCAACCATCGCTTTTGTGATGGAGTGAATGACTGCGGAGATAACTCGGATGAAGTATACTGTAACAGTGGGTATTTTCCTCTTCTTCTAGACTGCAAATTTAAACAAGTAATTGTAAGCGTGTTGGTCAGTCCAGGAGTCTTCTGTTCTGGCCATTTTCTAGAGACATTCACTCAATCAGTCAATAAACCCTTGAATTCTCACCTAGATTGAACATCTAAATAACAACATTAAGCTTTAATGCAGAAACATCTATAATGCAGATGGTAAAAAAAAACACAGATCTCCATGGCTCACATTGAAGACCAATGAAAATTGTACTCTTACCGGCAATGCAGCGATCTATATAGCTTCCAGAAACCTGAATCAGAGTTACCATTTATGTACATTTGTACATATATGAGTAAAATCAATTTTTTATTGTATCTTTGTCACCTAGAAAATGATACATGATTCTTGGGGTGTTTTCTTTAAAAGAATCAAACTCAGATTGCTATAAATAGATCAGTTCTTTGCATTCTAACAAAAAAATGAAACAAGAAAATCTCTGTTATCATAATGTTGAACAAATTGTGTCATCTTTATGAAGGTAATTCAGGGTGTCTGCATTATCTTGTTATGGTTCCAGATTCCTCGTGTTTGTCCTCAGAACGGCTTTGCGCAGATGGTTCTTGTGTTCCCCTGTCATCTTGGTGTAATCAGATCATTGATTGTGCTGACGCATCAGATGAGAAAAACTGCAGTAAGATAAGCATTTGTGAAGGCGCTAAAATATTAAAATTTTGAACCAACCTTTACTTGGGTGTATGCATGATGTGCATTAATGTGTGAAACACTGGTCTCATTGTCTTCCTTTTTTACAGATAGCACAGACTGTGTGGGATACTACAGACTGGGTGCTCGTGCCAGCAAGAGTGGGCCGTTTCTAAGCTGCAATTCCACATCACTGTGTGTTCATCCCTCGTGGCTCTGTGACGGAGCCAACGACTGCGGGGATTACGCAGATGAAATACACTGCCAGGGTAGAAATATATTCACATTATCTCTCTCTTTCTCTTTTTAATTTGTTGTCATAATACAGTGTTGTCACACTTAGAATGGATAAATACCACAAGGAAAAAAACATTTTTTTGAGTTTGAAAATATCCATGGGTTAAATATGGGGAGAATGCTCCAGAACAGTGTTCCAGCACCTCGGCACAGCATCCCAGCTGCTCCAATTCCAATAATAAGAAAAAATATATAGGTCAGTCTGTGTTGCAGCAGAACCTGTTTTGACATATTCACCTAAAGTGGCACTGTTTGAAACAAACACACAATGTCTCATTCATCTGCCCTCTTCAAGCAGTTCAACCAGTAGGAGGAAATGTGTAACCACCCCCCAACCCACTCTTAGGGTTCCGCCACCACGCAAATCCCAATTTAATGCTAGATATATCCGCCATTCACTGACAAAACCAAAAGTCAATGTCAAAGTTTAACCCCCCTATATAAAATTTTTTTTGGACATTCTAAAAACATGTACTTCTCAAAGGTTTCCTGTCAGTAACTAAGGCCACGTCCACTTTAATACATTTTTGTTTGAAAAATTATTTTATTCTCTACGTTTTGGCCTTCCGTCCACACTGAGACAGCGTTTTTTTTTTTACTCAAAATTGCTGTCCAGCGACGGAACACAAGGCTAATTGCATTTCAGACCATACATGCAATGGCAATTTTAAGCGTTTTCATGCATTTCAGTGTGGACGAGCAATTTTTTTAAAACGCTTGCAGTGTGGACGGAGAGCGTTTCGAAAACAGTGTTTTCAAATCCAGATAAATGTAGACGTAGCCTAAAGAAGAGAATTGGACAACATGTCAATTTTAATCTGGAGGAATTGAAAGCAGCAATATTATTTCTGATGGTAAGCTAATGTTGCTAGCTTGGATTACTCATCCTGTCTTTGTCAGTAACTGAAAAAGAGAAAATTGCCAAACATGTCTATTGTAACCAAAACGAATTGAATGCATATTGTTGAAATTACGATTTACAAATGCTTCCCATGAGGACCTGAAGTAGCAGCAGTGCTATTTGTAATGGTTAGATAAAGTTGCCAGCATGGATCCTGTCTTATTCAGTAACTGAAAAAGAGAAAATTGACCAAAACGTCCATATTATTCTGACCAAAACCACTTGAACACACATTAAGTCTAAATCACAATTTCAAAATAGTTCCCATGAGGACCTGAAGGCAGCATTACTATTTGTAATGGTTAGCTAAAGTTGCTAGGATGCATGGATCCTTTCTTTTTCAGTAACGGAAAAAGAGAAAACTGTCCAACACGTCCATATTATTCTGAACAAAACTACTTATTTTATGACTAAATTACGATTTCAAAACATTTCCTATGAGGACCTGAGGACAAAAATACTACTTGTTATGGTTAGGTAAAGTTGCTAGCATGGTTCCTCTTATAATCCTATCTGTAATGCTCAAAACGTTTGCTCAAAAACTTGATCTATTCTTTGTATGGTCTTCTAAAAAAAAAAACCCTAGCAAGTCTAGACATTGGTAAAAACCTTTTTTTTTAGAAAGTTTACATAGCTCCTGGGTTCAACTCTTCACCTTTGCTACGGTCATTTTGTTCATATTTTGTAGAAAATAATAACCTTGGATGTTGTTGTGCTGTTGTTGTAGTTTATAATCGCCTTCTCGTTCAGGTCACAAACCAAACATAAACATATAACCACAAAAAATAAAGAGATAATTGAGGCTGAGGTAGGCATTCAGAGTTAAGAAAATTGTTGTTTTTTTTATCCTTCTTATTTCTTCTTCTTCAAAGAGGTACATCTTGTGGAGATGCAGCAAACTCAATGAAAACATATTATCTTTGATAATGTCTAATATTTTCCCAAAATTAAACCTATCAGTCCCCTTATTTTCTTTTTTCCTAGCCTCTGCAGTACATACGTGCAAGGATGCCCATTTTGCATGTCCCAGTGGAAACTGCATCTCCAGCGTTTGGTTGTGCGATGGACAGAAAGATTGCGAGGATGGAGCCGATGAATTCCAATGCAGTGAGTGCCACCTATTAGCATTTTTCAACTAATTATGCCTTTCTGCACCCTAAATGAATCCTAATGAATATATTCACATGCCGTTAGAATTTATTTATTTTCTTCTCAAGCATGACCATCTATATTAGATCATTAAGTGTTGTATTGCTGTCTTGATCTATAGTTCTTGTCATGCCTAGTATATGGTAAGTACTAAATGTTTGAACTGCTAGTTGTTCTTGAAAGTTATTGAAAGGTTATGCTTTTTTTTCTTATTTGTTTGATCAAAAGCCAAATATCCAAATCTGGCCAACATGTCTGTTTCTATTTTGTGTCTGCTTTTAGGAATCGCTTCTTGGATTACAAAATGGCTTTGGTTGGCTTTTGCCCAATTATCAATAACTTAATTGACAAAATACAAAAGCATGTTTTTGAGACAGAAATGAAATTGACAGTGGCTTGCAAATATGAAGGAAACCCTGTTCACTTTCTCAGTGCCAAAATATTTGATGTCCTTGAAAAGTATGTTAATCTGCTTATTAATGCATAAATGTATGTGTTTACACTGGGAAACATACAAAAAGCTTTTTGATTTGCTAAATGGTAAAAGTGATTCTTTGCATTTCCCAAGAAAATCCAGTCAAACTTGAGAAAGACAAGAATGATGTCCACAGAATTGACAAAACATACTGTAAATTCCAAAGCACTGTTCCAAACCATTGTTGTCTACTGTATACATTATGTAGGTGGATACCTTCTAACAGGCTGTTTACACCGATCTTGTTTTTGCCTCCTTGTGCACTGTTTTACGATTGTTTTCCTTAAAAGAAAAAAGGGCTAGACAGACGTCTTTGACTGTTATGTTGAGCCACACCCCATATCTCAAACAGGAGAGTCTCATATTTTAGAAGTCGCGTTGGGATAAAAAGAACAACAACTTACAAAAAAACGTGTGTCTCGAGGCACCTGTGTTTTGCTCTGAGCCAAGGTGTTTCAGCGGTAGAACACGTTTGGGTCTGAACAGCCCCTAAACCATTCCAGTTTGTATAAAATTAGGAATTTTAAAAGGAAGAATAATACTACAACATTTTTGGAACAGTCTGCGCATTGGACCATGCCTATGATGTCTTAGTAGGAAGCTCACTTGGTTTTGAAACAGGGATCATTCAGACTGAATACAGAATAGTGTCTGTAATTTTTGGACATTCGTGTCTTATTCCATCTTAAACTCTGTAATGTTCTTCTGAAGTCAAACAGTACTGTACTGTACGTAAGGTAGTTCTACGAAGTTCTGCTCTAAGCAATGATGCGATATTGGGTTTGAAGGAGATTTGCTGTTTCCTGCTGTGACCAATCATTGCCTCTGTCCCGACCCCATGGCGGGAATCCTTTTGGTTCTGCTTCAAAGCTTGGTGTTCTGAAAGAAAGCTCTGATGTGCAAGTGAAGCTCCTGTGTAGCCACCACAACTCTGGACTAGCACTGGCCTTGTAGTCACTGACCCAAATTTGGAAGTAATACCAATTTGTTTCCAGGTCCTTGATCATGACAAATGTACCAGTGTTTTTTTCACCTCTCATTTTGGTTGTTTTTTCGGTCGGGTGTCATCCTTGTTGGAAACTCTGCATTTTCGCATACTGAGGTGATTTAGAGGAATGGCCCTTTTTTACCTTTTCATCCTCTTAATTTTCCATTCTCTTGGCTCCAGTCACTCTCCAATCGTTTGTTTAAGGCTTCTTCAACCTCTATTTGTTTCCTTGACACCTATTGTAATATTGAAATCAGAAAAAGAAGGTTAACTTTTATAATGTTTTTCTCCCCTTTTTTTCTCCCCTTTTCTCCCTAATTTGGAATGCCCAATTCCCAATTCACTCTAAGTCCTCTTGGTGGTATAGTGACTCGCATCAAATCGGGTGGCAGAGGATGAATCTCAGTTGCCTCCACGTCTGAGACCGTCAATCAATGCATCTTATCACATGGCTTGTTGTGTGTGTTACCGCGGATACACAGCACACGTGGAGGCTTCACGCTATTCTCTGCGGTGTCCTCGCACAACTCATCAGGTTCCCCACTGACAGTGAGAACCACATTATAGCAACCACAAGGAGGTTACCCCATGTGACTCTACCCTCCCTAGGAACCGGGCCAATTTGGTTGCTTAGAAACCTGGCTGGAGTCACTCAGCATGCCCTGAATTCGAACTCTTGGCTCCTGGGTGGTAGTCAACGTCTGAGCTACCCAGTCCCCCCAGGTTGACTTTTCTTTATCAGAAATTGGTCTGTGCTTAACAAAATGCAAAAAACTACCCCAATTGGCCAAAGGGGTAAGTGTTGTTGGTTGTATGGGCACCTGTGACCTCCAGGTGAACCCTCAACACCAAACTAAAGCTAACCTTCAGTGGAGTGCAAAGGGAAAAGTGCAACCACCGAATTGCGCTTGTCACTGATTATGTAAACGTGATTACTTCCTGGTTTCAACGTGGGATCTGAACCTGGGTGTCCCACGCAGCTGACACACCGCACTTCCAGTCACATCACACATGGACCACAGGGGAAGGTATACATGTTAGAGCTGATACAAATATTTCTGATTGGAGGTGCAGCTTGTCTGTGAATTGGACTGAAAGATTCACTAAATAAGTTCAACTCACTGAATCAATGCTCTGATTACAATTGCTTGAGTTAACAGTTCACTAGAGCGAAAGAATATTAGCAATTAATTACATAATTTCAGAAGACTTGAAATATCGTGTATGAGTCAAATGGAATATATTTATATTTCTTTTTTGGTTTCGAAACTATGAACTGTCTTTGTATGGAAAAGACTTGGAATAGGCTAGAACATTCTTCAAAATAGATAGCTTTTTGTTCCAAGGAAGAAAGAAAGTCATACAGGCTTTGAACAACAAAAGTAATGACAGAATTTTCATTTTGGGGTTAGCTATACCTTTAAAAGTTTTCTCCTTTTGTTTTTCTGACCTTGGTCCTTGATTTTGCAGAGATATCACAAAATTGATGACAAACGCAAGCAAAAAACTTTCAGACCTTTCCCCACACTGCTGATAAAGGCAGATTTTCTCACTTTTTGTGGCTTGTGTGTGTGTGTGTGTATGTGTATGCAAGTGGACAGTAACTTTTTAAGTACTTGCGTGCAGGAACGCTGGCCTAAGTTGAATCTCTAATCCCAGCAAGGGCGAAAGAGGGCACAGATATGATCTATTTCAGTGCTTTTGGAGGCCACCTTGTTTAACTTTCTCCAGTGTTATCGCACTCAATTTGGTTTTCACAGGCAAACTTACAACAATTGAAATGTATTCATAAATCTTTTGTTTTTTATCTTGCTTATTTTGTTTTTGCTGCATGATATGTTGATTAGATAAAACCCTTAAGTGAAAAACTCAACAAAGCACTTTGAAGGCTTAATGAAAGGCAAAAATAAAAGTGGTCACCATGTGTTTTGTATGGAAAAGGTTTGATACGGTGTGAGGTTGAGTAAAGGAAGTTTTATTTTAGTATGAACTGTTCCTTTAATATCTGTTATGGTCTCCATTGGGTTTGTTCTAAAAGTTCAGACCTTTTCCCTGTAGATTCATCATGCCTTTGGAACCAGTTCGCCTGCTCGAAAAACAAGTGTATCGCCAAACAATGGCTCTGTGATGGGGAGAATGACTGTGGTGATGGATTGGACGAAAGCGAGGAAATTTGCGGTAAATTGCCCCACAAATTCACATGTAGGCCACACAATGAATTGGTTCTTCTGAGAGAAAGCATATAAATCAACATAAAAGAGGCAGGAGCTAAAAACTGAGCTGTGGTTTAATCATCGTTGGGAATTTATTGCCATGCTTTGCTCATAACAAATGGGCCTGAAGGAACCTTTGGAGAAGTTTCCAAAACAATGCTTAGGAGGTTGACTAAACTTTTGATTTACTTTGCAGAAATATCTGGCAGGCATTTAATACATTTCTTGGTGTCAAAATTTGAACATGGCTTTTTTTCTTAAAACACATGTATATTGTGTTGGCTTGAGATTGAAGGTTTTATAAAGTGAGTGTCTTACTCTCAATCTCTCTCTTTATGAGCTATCTCTCTTTCTCTCTCTGCAGGTTCAACAACTTGTTCCCCTGGTTTGTTTAGCTGTCCAGGCTCATACGCTTGTGTACCCAGAAACTGGTTATGTGACGGGGAAAGAGACTGTCCTGATGGTAGCGATGAGCTAGCAGCTGCTGGTTGTGGTAAAAAGTTAATTTCATATCCATCCATCCATCCATCCATCCATCCATCCAGACCTTTCCATCCATCCATCCATCCATCCATCCATCCATCCATCCAGACCTTTCCATCCATCCATCCATCCATCCATCCATCCATCCATCCATCCATCCATCCAGACCTTTCCATCTGTTTGTCTGTCTGTCTGTCTTATTTGTATAGCACTTTACACAACACACATCGTTTCAAAGCATCTTTACAGAAGACCTCATAAATCTGATTAAATCGTTTTACCTATATACAGTAAACACTGGTAAAATCGGAACTAGGTTTGCATGACTTGATCTTCCTCTTGAAAGAAGCACTAATTCTGATTCATCTGTCTGATTCTGATTCATAAGCGCCAAACAACACATGCACAGAGAGCATGTTCCAGTGTCGGAACCAGTACTGTGTCCCGCGGCGTTTCATATGTGACCATGATGACGACTGTGGCGACGGTTCTGACGAATCTCTGGAATGCGGTAAGCAGCTCCAGTTTAACGATTCATTACTTTCAGTGAAAAATGACCATCCCTTTGCAGCCTAATTCCTCTCCCTGTTTAATGTTTTGTAATTATGCTGGCATTACGTTAATTAGACATTTCAATGGTTAGAATGGATGGTACGTTTTCCTTCCCTCATATCTAAGAATAAACATTCAGGCACTTAATGACTGACTGAAATCTAATCTAGTGCTTTGGTGCGTTGTATTTGCAGTGGTATTTTTTTTTATTTTAGTTGCAGTAAGACGATTTTAACAAGACATAACACACAAACACAAACAGATTCTGCATGAATGGTTTATATGGGTTTTCACCATTATCCACTATTCATGTCTCCATCATATAATTGTATTATGCTTGATAAAATATTAAACACAATTTTTACAAATAAAAATCATATTAGTACATTTTTTGTTAATTTAACATCACTATTGCTTAAACATGGGTGGATTTTAAATAATTCCAATACTTTGACTCTTTAAATGGAAAATTATTCTCGAATTCTTAGTTTTTTATTGAAATGTTTTAAATGAAATATCTTGGCAATTATTAGTAATGAACTATTTTTCAATTAATATAGTTTAATTAATTCACAACACATTAATACAAATGTGTTGAGAATGGCATTTTATGTTGAAAAAACTTGAACTGATTCCGATATTTTTACCGATATATTGCGCATCTCTACGTTTTAAAAATCTGTTCATGTATTTATTTTCAAACTTAATTATTATTCATATAATTGTTTTATATTTTTGAAACTTCTTCATCTGTGCTATTTAACTATTTTACCCCTTTGATCTAAATTATTTTACATATTCTTCTTCTCTGTCACTATTTCATTCTCTGTCTTTCTCTCTAGAGTACCGTTTATGCAAAGAGGAGGAGTTCCGCTGTGCAGACGGGCGGTGTTTACTGAGTGCCCAATGGGAGTGCGACGGCTTCCCCGACTGTCTCGACCAATCAGACGAGCTGCCACTGAACCCGAAATGTTCTGCTGCAGGCGAGTCCCTCTCATATGTTGTGTACTGCATTTGATTGACAGGTTCTGGGGTTCCGTCCCATATGGGATTTGTCAGAACACCTGGTCCTCCCCTTTTCCATCTTGTTCTCCTGCCAGTGCCGGCTGATGTGGGAAGAGAAGGGCTGATGAAACCGCTGTGCCACTTTATTGTAGTTTTCGGTTTTAGTGCGTGCATATGCCATTAATATTAACAGATGCCATTCCTGTTCAAAGCCAACCTCACCAAAAATTGGTTTTATTATTTATTTTTAAAGGGACAATTTTATTTAGATGATTTCATCATGTTTACAGTAAACTTTTAGACCGGTCCAATTTTTACTGAACACTAATTTCGACCTTGTTGTTGTTGGTTAGACCATATAAAGTAACTATACAGTAGCCCTAAATGTATTTGGATGCTTAAGACACACTTTAAATTTATTGCATTAGATTAGAGGTTTTTTCAAACTAATTTCACTATTTGGAGCCATTTTTGCATCTACTAATCTCAATGTGATTTTTAGTCATTGTATGAAGTAATATTAACACTAGTAATACTAACATTTGACAACCATCTTCCATTTTGATGTAGTCTTTCAAACTTCTTTTGGTGAAATGTTTTGTTTGGAATGGCTTGGTTATGTGCACAAACATATTGACTCGTGGTGCTTACATGGACAACATGTGTTCGAATTCAGCTCGCAACATTTCCCGATTCCTTTCCCTATACTAAATTAAAAAACTGTTGACATGTTAATGTCAGATTGTATTTTAATGTGAGTTACTAGGGTTAAGACAACATAAGGCATTTTTAATGCTTTTAGATGTAATTAGTAGCTCTGAGATCTGTGTCAATTCTTTTCTGATAGTTTTGTCCATTTCTTTCTCTCGTTTTTGACTCGCTGCTCCATGTTTTAGAAAGTTTGTGCAATGGTTCGGTTTTCATGTGTGCAAATGGTCGCTGCGTTCCACTGGGAAGCGTGTGTAATCTGCATGACGACTGCGGGGACCGCTCGGATGAGAGGAACTGCCACGTTAATGAGTGTTTAAACCGTAAAATCAGCGGCTGTTCTCAGGACTGCCAAGACCTGCACGTGGGATACAAGGTGTGTGCAAGAGTGACCATATTTTTTTACTTTTTTATAGATTGCATGTTTTCTTTACTGGAATGAACGCTGAAATGTATAATAGTACTTGCCGTATTTATAGTACTTATAGCCAACTAAGTAAAGCATCACTTACAAAATCGTTCAAGCTTTGTTTGCTGTAATAATATCATTTAACTTGTGTACATTGAGTTCATAAAATATTATGTTTACACAATAAATGGTATTTAGAGTTCCAAAAACTCAGGCAGTTGAGGTAGCTAACAGCAGAGAATGACATGTAAGGAAGACACACACACACAAACACACACACACACACACACACACACACAGTGAGTGGCAGATAGAGCAGCCTCGTTTGGCAGATGTCTCAGGATACTGGCTCTGTCCTTTGACAATCACACTGACTTACAAAACAGATAGTCAAGGACATGGCAGACCCAAACTTTTCATTACTTTCACAATTTCATTAATTGGTATTTTGTTTTTTAGCTTTTTTAGCCTTCCATAGGATACCATTAGTTATTGTATTAATTATTGTATTATAATGATTATTTTTTTCATTTTAATTATAATATTTAATTTAATAATTTATTATTACATTATTTTTAATGCACGCTTAAACTGCAAAACTTACAATTATTAGTTTTTTTCTTTTTTTCTTTTTATTAATAGTTAGTAAAAAATTACTTGATTCAGTGTAGTCTGATTCCCAAATGAATGACTTCTGTGAACTGGTTCTTTTGAATCTACAGCATGGAACATATAGTACAGTGCTACAAGTGAAGTCCGATTCCCGAACAATGACTCTCATGAACCGGTTCTTTTGAATCTTCAGCACAAACAGTGTAGTCTGATTCTTTTTAGCTGGTTCTTTTAAATTTGCTATGCAATTCCCTAATATACAATTCCGAAATTATTCTTATGAATTTGTTTTTTTTAATCTACTGCATGAAACACACAGTGCCACTAGTGTAATCCGATTCCCAAATAAATTATTATTATGAGCTGGTTCATTTGAATCTACAGCATGACTAGTATAGTTCGATTCCCAAAAGAATCACTCTCATTAGCCTTTATTTATTTTTATTTATTTTTTATCTACAGCACAAACAGTGCAGTACAGTCTGATTTCCAAACAAATTACTAATTTAATCCATCTTTAAAGTTTTTTTTTTTTTTTACATTTATTATCTACAATGCAAAGCATACAGTGTGTCTAGTGTAGTCCGATTCTTACGAGTCTTCTTTCTTTTGAGCTCTTTTTAATGCAAATCAATCTGTACACAGTGCTGTAGTCCAATTCCCAAATTAATTGCTCTTATGAGCCACTTCTTTTGAATCTATAGCACGACCACGATCAGTAGTCTGATTCCCGAACCAATGACTCCTAAGAGCCGGTTGTTTTGAATCTACTGCTCAAAACATACTTCACAACCAGTGTAGTCTGATTCCAAATGAATAACTCTTATGAGCTGGTTCTTTTGAATTTACTCTGCGAAACACAGTGTGACCAGTGTAATCCGATTCCCAAATGCGTGGTTCTTATAAGCTGGTTCATTTAAATCTACAGCGCAACGATTCCTGAACGAATGACTCCAATGAGGTAGTTCTTTTGAATCTACAGCACAAACAGTATAGTCTGATTCCTGAACAATGACTCTCCTAAGCCAGTTCTTTTGAATCTAAATATATTAGGAAACATATAGCTTAACCACTGTAGTTCGACTACAGAACTAATGACTCTTATCAAAGTTCAAACTCTTTGGAAGTTTTTTTTTTTTTTTAAGTATTATAATTTGACATTCTAAAAAGTATTTTCCAGTGAAAAAATTAGACTAATGATTTAAATTCACATTTTTATTTTTCTTATTTAGTGTACATGTTGGCCGGGGTTTCGTCTGAAAAACGACGGCAGGACTTGCGTCGACATTGACGAATGTTCTGAGAATTTTCCCTGCAGTCACCAGTGCATCAACACCTATGGATCTTTTCATTGTCTATGTGCTGAAGGATACCAGGAGCCCGCCGGTCACCCAAATAGCTGCAGGTCTCTCTCAGGTACTGCTGCTCTTTTCAGTGGCACTTAAATAAACCCCTGTAGACCCTCACAAAGATTTTACTGTCATTCTCACCCAGGAACACCTTGCACGGGCACGTGTGCACACATGTGATTTATATTTAGAGGAAAGCAATGGGAGGATGAATACAATTAGTTTGGCAGCTAGAGGTGAGATCTGATTGGCTGAGAGCAAATCCAGGTGTGACATGTCTGTCTGGAGTTATATACAGAAGATTTACAAAAACACATTCACACACACGCAGCTCACAGGAAATCGAGTCAATGTTATGCTCATATGTTCATATTTTATTTAGGGGGTCTACTAGAATAGTTTTAAATGCTTTAATGTACATCGTTGCAGCACCACTTTTCAACCACTGTCTGAAACGCTCTGTTTTAGCTTCTGTCTCTTTAAAGCCCCCCTTTCTGAAAAGCCCAGTCTGCTCAGATTGGTCAGCTGGCCCAGTCTGTTGTGATTGGTCAACCTCTTAGAGCATGTGTAGGAAATTTAATGTAAAATCCCCAAAAGTATCATAGCGCCTCTTTAAGGCATCAATTTGATGTTGCACTCTTGTCTTGCAGCCAGACTATTCCTTAGAGCAACACAAACATGTATATGATCACTTTTCAAAGGATTTGGTTTCCAAATATATACATTTCACTGAAAGGATTAAAGTAAAACAATGTTTTGGGCTTAAAAAATGTAAAATGTGGATATTTTTGTGGCTCAGTTATTAGCTGTGTCATGATGCTCATACAGATAGTGTTGTCAAAAGTACTGATACTTCAGTACAAAGTCGTACTAAACTAAAAAAGATAGAACGATACCAGTGATTCTACAGTACCGGTAGTACCAAGCACCGACATAATTCCATACCCACACGCTGTCTTACTGACACACGACTGCTTTCGAATGCTCACACGCTTATTTGAGCTTCTTAGTGTGATTATTAAACTGCGAATCGTCTGTATGAACTGCATGAGCTTTAAATGAATGTGTGAAGCAGACTGCTCATACACTGGAAACTCCACAGACTATGAGAATCATTCGCACTGTATGAGGGATGACAGAGCAGAGCACTATTTACATTTACATTTATGCATTTGGCAGACGCTTTTATCCAAAGCGACTTACAAAGCACATATTACAGGGACAATCCCCCCCGGAGCAACCTGGAGTTAAGTGCCTTGCTCAAGGACTTGGCTTGTGGGGATCGAACCAGCAACCTTCTGATTAACAGTTATGTGCTTTAGCCCACTACACCACCACCAGAAATATATTAACTGTATAGTTAAGTTTAATCCTCACTGTGGAAATAATAATAATAAATAATGATGAATGAATAATTATTGTAATAATAATAATACAAATTAAGCAATATATCACAAGCAAGAGTGCATATGTACTGAATACAATTTTGTTAAAAAAATGCAATGGTATGTTGAAAAGTAATTTTTAAATATTTAAAAATTTAGATCAAATACATTTTTTACTTAAAAGTTTTTAAAGGTTTAAGTAAAAAATTTTGATTAGACACCATTTTGATAGTGAAATGAAATCAAATTTTAAAACACGGATTTCTGGAAAAATAATAATTAAAAAAGAAAAGACTTACTGATTTACTGTAGACTTTGTCAGTTCAAACCAGTCTGACCATCCTCTGTTGATCTCTCTCATCAACAAGGTGTTTCTGTCCACATGACTTCTGCTTACTGGATGTTTTTGGTTTTTGGCACCATTCAGAGTAAATTCTAGAGACTGTTGTGTGTGAAAATCCCAGGAGATCAGCAGTTACAGAAATACTCAAACCAGCCCGTCTGACACCAACAATCATGCTACAAATCACTGAGATCTTATTTTTCCCCATTCTGATGGTTGATGTGAACATTACCTGAAGCTCCTGACCCATATCTGCATGATTTTATACACTGCACTGATGCCACACGATTGGCTGATTAGATAACCGCATGGCATGATTGTTGGAAATTCTTCTTTTTGATTTTTTCCCCCCAGCTGAAGAACCTTTTCTTATTCTTGCTGACCATCATGAGATTAGAAAAATCAGTCTGGATGGATCAAATTACACCCTTCTGAAACAGGTATGACAGAAACAGGGCTCTGCGATATATCATTTTCCTTATACACACACACACACACACACACACACACACACATATATATATATATATATATATATATATATATATATATATATATATATATACATGTGTGTGTGTGTGTGTGTGTGTGTGTGTATAAGGAAAATGATATATCTAAAATGATATATATATATGTATATATATATATATATATATATATATATATATATATATATATATATATATATATATCACTTGTTTTTCTTTCAATCACTGCTGTCGTTGATAAAAATGTTGCCAACATTGAAATTAAACTAGGTTTTTGTACCTCCTGTCTGTTGAATTTTCTGTATTCCCCTGCAATTTCATACTTATTTCTTTTCTAAAATTGCACATGTTCTGAGTATATATAAATTCATTAAAAAAAGCTCTAAGGGGATACATAATATTAAGAGCCACCTGTTATGCCTTTACAAGACAAGATGTTCTTTTTCATTCTGTCGTAATGTAATAACATATTAATATCATAGTAGTAACATAGTAATACCGATGTATTCAACATATGTGCATAACGCAATGAAACAAAGACTTCCTCAGTTGCATAATGTGGAAGGTCTTCCTAGGATGGTAAAATTAGAATTTTCTTAAACAAGTTTTCTCAAAGCTGCCATTATATTTGCAATTTGTTTTGATAATGATAGTGCCACAGAAATTACAGTCTTCAGCTTTGATTATTCTTCATCTATTGTAAATATGTCTGCAGAGATAAACATCATTAATGACAATGTCAGCTATGGTTTTTAAGATGGTCTTTAAATCTGTGCAAAGCCCCCTTCTCAATGCAAAACGGGTATGAGGGACAGATGGATACAAAACTCTCTCACGCCCTGTGTGTTAAGAGATTGAGCTTCTTGCCATTTAAAGAGCAGTTAAAAATCCACGCTTGGGTTGATTAATCAGTCAGGGACTCCATCAGTTTGATTTAAAAGGTCTGGTCCAGCAAATTAAATCCAAACGCAGCAGGGAGGGGAGTTCAGTGAACGAGACGGCGAGAGAGAGACTTGATAAAACGAAGGACTCCTACTGAGAAAGTGATTGGCTCAGGTCTCCTTTAAAGAAGGCGTGATTTTTCAGAGTCTGTTTTAATGTTTGTTTTTATTTTATGAATTTAGATCTGATTTAAAGACATTCTTAAAGGTCTTCAGATTGTTGGTTTGTTTGCTTCAACTCACAAATAAAAAAAAAATTTCATTGATAGCTTTGAAATACTAAATATTTTTTTTATTTTTCAATTTTATTTTTTGGCTTACGCTCTGTTGAGTTAAACTGTGGTGCTCAAATTCAATTCCATCGATTTAGTTTTTAGTAAAGAGAGAGAGAGAGAGAGAGAGAGAGAGAGAGAGAGAGAGAGAGAGATAGAGAGAGAGAGAGAGAGTGCAATTTAAAGCAGATAAGTAGCCTTCTGTTGGTTTGTTTACATTTGAATTTTTTTTGTTGGAATTTGAATTAACGAGCATTCTTTTGGCCTGCTTGAACATTTTATCAATGTATTGATAAACGTACTTAATATTTGATCATACGCTGTGTGAGAACAGAAAGTCCGATCAGTTAGAAATAACATTGTACACTAGACCTTTAGCTCTCAGTTTAGGGATTTTGAAAAAAAATCTAAATCAAGTTTGTAGAATAACAGTATGTTGACTTCGTCAAGCCAACATAACAAACAGAAAATCTAGCTATTTCAATATAACTTATCAGATGAAATGGCCTAGTACATGCTCTCGCTGTCTCTCGATCACGAAACCTTTAGAGCTAGTATATCTGTATATATATATATATATATATATATATATATATATATATCCTTATAATAATCAATAAAATTTTCAAAAAGGCTACCTTTTCTTTTTTTTTCAACAATGGGCCTCATTCATGAAACACGAGCATTCTCGGTTTTTGTATTTTCAAAGCCTTTGTCTTTATGAAAAAATTTGTGCCATCCAAATGTGTTGTGTTCTTTCAGAACATCTTTCTTTCACTACATTTTGATAGAACTGAAATTAAATAACTAATGAAAAAATAACTAATAAATTAAATTAGTGAAATTTAACAAAATAAAAAAATAATAAAACAAATTTGATGCTTGCAAGTGTAGTTTTTCTTTTGGCATTTGATCTTGAAAAAAAATATTATAATTATCACCTTTAACTTTTTTTTAGTTGATATAAGCTCATTTATTTAGATTTCATTATTAAGTATAGGCATCAGTAAATTGAGTTCAGATGATGTATGATCAGTGATAAAACCATAAATGAACACATCACAGGCAGGTGCATACACAATACAACTGGGGAAATAGAAAAAGCCTGCTCACTGTTGTATATCGTAGCTTTTAAATCTAATATCTGGGGCCTGGGCAGCTCAGTGAGCACTGACGCTGACTACCACCCCTGGAGTCGCAAGTTCGAATCCAAGGTGTACTGAGTGACTCCAGTCAGGTCTCCTAAGCAACCAAACTGGCCCGGTTGCTATGGAGGGTAGAGTCACATGTGGTAACCTCCTTGTGGTCATGATTAGTGGTTCTCTCTCTCAATTGGGCTCGTGATGAGTTGTGCATGGATTGCGGAGAGTAGCATGAGCCTCCACATGCTGCGAGTCTCCGCAGTGTCATGCACAAAGAGCCACATAATAAGATGCATGGATTGACGTCTCAGAAGCGGAGGCAACTGAGACTTGTCCTCCACCACCCAGATTGAGGTGAGTAACTGAGCCACGAGGCCCTACTAAGTAGTGGGAATTTGGCATTCCAAATTGGGGAGATAAGGGGATTCATAAAAATTACAAATCTGCAATATCTTACAGCATTTTGTTCAGAGACCTTCTTCAGGCATTCTATACATTTCTTTGACGATTGTACCTGTTACAAGGGAAGTATATCAGGTTTTTGTGAAGCTCCATTTTACACGTAAATGACTCCCAATTCGTTCGTATATTTACAAAATGTTCATGAATGAGGCCCATTATCTCATGACTACTTGTAATAATTCATACGAGATGGAGAAATCGTAACGCATCAAACGACTTGGCTTGCACAGAAAGTTATCACTTTTATTCCCAAATGCCAATGTTTTCTGTGTTTCATCAGTTATCCTCCTGTTAAAATCATGGTGTCGTTTAGGATTGGATAAGGGGTTAAATCGTAATAACATCTTTCGTTGGTTAGTTTTTTCTTTGCAAGTGAAAGTCTCGTTGTTGTACGAGTTAACTTGTACGATTCGTACGATCTCAAACTAATTATTACGACTTGTCGTTAGATGGGGTTGGGAAAAACTGAAGCTACTCTACATTTACTTTTCTTTTTTTCTGATTTTCTCCCTAATTTGGAACGCCAATTCCCAGTGCACTCTTAAGTCCTCATGGTGGTGTAGTGGCTCGCTTCAGTCCGGGTGGCGGAGGATGAATATCAGTTGCCTCCGTGTCTGAGAACGTTAACCTGCACATCTTATCATGTGGCTTGTTGAATGCATTGCCGCGGAGACATGGCGCATGTGGAGGCTTCACACCATTCTCCACGGCATCCATTCACAACTCACCACAGGCCCCAACGAGAGCGAACCACATTATAGTGACCACGAGGAGGTTATCCCTCTCTACCCTCCCTAGCAACCGGGCCAATTTGGTTGCTTAGGAGACCTGGCTGGAGTCACTCAGCACACCCTGGGATTCGAACTCGCAGACTCCTAAGCTACCCAGGCCCCTACACTACCTTTTCATGACTTTCAAAGCTAACATAATATAAAAACATCTATTGTTGATTGAGTTATGGTATATTATACACATTTTAAACCTTTAAAACTTCAAACCCTTTAGTTTTTATTTATAACTGATTGGCAATCTTGCTATTTCAATATTACTCATCAGATTAATTGTGGAATTATAATGTACCAAAGTGTTTTGAACAGTCTTCTTACTGAGTATTTTTTCTTTTTGTCTTGTCTAACTCTCTCTATGTTCCATTCTTTAACTCTGTCTCTCTTCATCTTTCTCTGCCTGTCTCTCTGCAGGGACTCAGTAATGTCATCTCTCTAGACTTTGACTATAGGAAGGAGTTGATCTATTGGACTGACACTAGCAGGCCCAGCGGGCGCAGAATAAACAGAATGCGGCTCAATGGAAGTGACCTTAAGGTACAAATTATGTGTGTGTGTGTGTGTGTGTGTGTGTGTGTGTGTGTGTGTGTGTGTTCAATCACTTAGAAATGCCCAGATTGACATATGCAAAACACTTTGCCCTTGAGTACATTTGATTCACCTCACCTCAATACGAGAGCAATTTTTTTTATTATGTAATTGATGGATTCCACAGGAGGAAAAGCAGGCACATGCACATCAGTCCAACAAATAAAAAAAGGTATACTCATTTATTTATTTTCTAAAATAACTGCCATTTCAGAGCTCAAAAATAAAATTTTATGGTGTGGCCAGAGATTAAAATCTAAACTACTGAACCTAGTGTCTGAACTTAACTCTTTGTTGTGGAGCCCTGCATTTGTTGCATCGAATGAGTTGCACTGATAGACAAAAATGTGAAAGGTAAATGTGTATTTGTGTGTGGCTCTCTATCTGCACACTTCCCTTCATCGATGCCCTTGTGTATATTACTCAGGGTGGAAAACAGGCATAGTGTGCCAGCCTTGCCCCACTGGGCCGCCAGAGCTCGTTATGTTTAATATCGAGCAATAATGGCTCATTAAGCTTGATTGAACTCTGGATTTTAAACTGATTTATGATGCTTTGCTATAGTAGATAGACTGAGAGAGACAGAGAAAGTGCTGCTATAAAAGACAAGGAAGTTAAGTGATAAAGTCACACTCTCAATGTTGAAGAGTTAAAGGCAAAATGCATCAACACTGAAATAATTGGAGTTTTTATAGGAAAAAAGAATGAAGGTAGAATAAAATATTTAGAGAAGTATTGAATGACATTTGCTGGAGAGTCAAGAATAGAATCTTGAATTAGATAAAAGGCTCTCTGTGGCTACTTCGTCTTGGACATAGATGCTTGTTTTAAGCAGTGTGGTTCCTTGTCACAAAGAGTGCAAATGAGCCAGATGCTCCCTGTTTTGCCTAGGGACTTTCGACACGTTTTGGTTTATTTGTTTTCATCTCAATTTCACAATCGTTGAAGCTGACAACAGAAACTGGTGGTTTAAATATGTAGAAGAGAAGCTGTCACAGAATAGCTATGGACAGAAATTTACTGACATGTTTTATATCCATTTAAAGGTGTTTACCTTTTCCTGTGGCATTACTGATAGCATGTTGCACGTTCAGCCTTAAATATGCGGGCTATAGTCCCATGGAAACCAGGAAGTAATCGTGTTCACATAAACAATGGTGAGCACGATTTGGAGATTGAGGGGTTGGAATTAGGATGTATGGTTAATAAAATATGTATTCATGTTTTTTTTTTTTTACTGTATTACGTTTGCATCTATAAGTACACAATACAGCATAGCTTGTCAGTAGTTTAACTACTTCAAAATTATGAGTCGAAATTACGAAGTGAAATGTCCATTCTATGGTGCTACCTCCCAACCCTAAACCTAAATGTTAAGGCACACTCCTGCCAGTATCATAAATAAACTAATGTGAGATGACTTGTGTGCTCTTTAGTATTCGTACCCCGATCCTATGCATCGCAAGTGCAACACTCAGGTCAGATAGCAATTGAATAAGCTTGTAAATATAGTTGCCTATCTAATGCACATGTTTAACTGTATCGCCTTAAAAGTCATATAGTAAAAGTGTTTTGACATCTTAAGGTATTATGTTTATGAAAGATGTTAGTCCATACTGAATATAATTCAGACCCCTAGAATAAGTTGTTATTAATCTGTTTTTGAAATTCATAATCATGTGTAATATAACCCTGTGGCTCATTTCCCTACTGCTGTTTCATTAACACAAAGAGGCTAGTGTCCCTGGTGAGCACCACATATAAACATCCTGCAAAGATCTTTAAATTTGTCTCTGCTTGCCCGTTTTTAATTACCGCTGATGGGACAACTCAGTCTGATGCAAAATATATTTAATATTTGTCTGCAGTTAAAAAAAAGCTTTCAGAATGTTGCTTTTAAATGCACTAGGCAGGGGGCACCAGCAACCAAGAGTGAAAATGATTAAAAGCGATGGTTTAGCTGCCAGCTGGGTAGCATATTGATTATGCCAAACAGGCAAAAAATTACACATTGTGAAAATGTTGTGAAATGCCTTTTTTTGGAAGAACTTCTTATGAAACTTCAAGTCACTTTGAGGGAGTTTGAAGTACCACTAATTAGCAGTAACGCACCACACATAGCGGTTATGTTAGCCTACTGATAATTACCAATGATGTTAGAGTCTAGCAGTTATTATAGCTATTTTTTTATTTATTTTTTGTTGAGAAATCAAGACACGTGCTTGAATCTTTCGTTCAACGAGTTTGTTGAATATTGTTGTTGTTATTGTTTAGTTTCACATTTTGTCTTCGAACATTGTCATCCTAACTCATTCTAGGCAAGTGAGGGCCATAATTTGGTCTCTATTAACATATGTTGGTTTATTTCATTTTTATGCTATTAAATAGTAGCATATACATTCCTTCTGTTACAATAAAGGCTGGCCAAAACACAGTGCCTCTAATTTAGCAATAAAATGCAATACACAGTCTCATCTGACTCTCGCTATTCTGCCAGAAAACATTTGTTCCCTGCGGTACTGACTGCAGATAAATCCCTGTGAATAACCGTCTAAAGGAGACCAGCTGTGCTTGAATGCGTTTGTAACTTTATATTTGGCTCTTTTCTCAGGTGGTTCACAGAACGTCGGTCCCAAGTGCTCTCGCTGTCGACTGGATCGGGAAGAACATGTACTGGTGTGATGGCGAGAGGAAAACCCTGGAGGTGGCGAAAGCAAATGGACTCTACCCAACTGTACTTCTTAAGTCTGGGCTGAGAAATCCATCCGCTTTGGCACTGGACACATTGACGGGGTAAATTTAGCTTGTTTTTCTGTCAATACATGCAACAGATAAGTTATATATTAGCTCCAAATCCTAGGGAGCTGACTACTTTGACAGCATTTTAAGGAATTAAAGGCACACTCCTGCTGTATTTGGACCTTCCCACCTTCTTATTGGCAAATGCTAAGGCATAATTGCTTAGATCAGTCCCAGAATGCACCATACATAGTTTAAGAAATAAAAAAAGAGAGAAAGAAAAACAAAAGATCCAGAAGTTTAAGGGCAACAAGAAATGTTACAAGTTAACATACTTGTTTCATTCAATACCAAAAAGTTTTTTCTCATGATGCCTTAGGTTTGTGTTCTGGATCGACTGCTGTGATCAGCCCCATATCGGACGGATCGGGATGGATGGCAGTAAGCCGCATGTCATCATCGACACAGAAATACACGCCCCCTCGGCACTGACCATTGACCATATCAACAAAAGGATTTACTGGGCCGATGAGAGCCATATCTTATTTTCTAATATGGATGGCTCGAAAAGACACAAAGGTACATTTTTAATGAGGTCAAGTGGTATGGATGTTTCTATGGTCGATGTAGATATCTAGAGTGCAGGGTGACTGATGGACGATATAATGCCAATATGACATAAAACTATTTTAAAAAAGGAAATATCCCTCCCCGTCATCCATTGGTTGGATAGTCCCACCTCCAATTCATGCCATTGCTTGAGTCAAGTAGACATAATTATTGGTCAATGTCGATCATTTAAAAAAGTATCTGCCTATCAGATGGCTTGGCTGATATTTTGGTCTATCAGTAGTCTCATTTCTTCCTGTCTTGTCTTTACCTTGCAGTTCTTTTTTTTTTTTTAAATGCACCTATAAAAATCTCTCAATCCCATATTTCCAGTCCCCATCAAGGACATAGGTGGCGTGACTGCTCTCACATTGTTTGAAGACTTCATCTACTGGAGCGACCAGAAGTCCAAAACCCTCAGCCGCTCTCACAAAACTTTGGGTGTCCAGCAAATGGAGCTCCTCAGCTCCTGGCAAACCATCCGAGACATTAAAGTCTACCATCCCCTCCGACAGCCTGACGGTATTGCTACAAAAACATTCTCACTCTGCATGGAAAAAGTTTCTAGTTGGGCTGGGCGATTAATCAAAATGTATTTTCAATTATGATTTTTGCTTCCAACGATTATGAAAACCAAATAATTGAGATGAAATGATTATTGTGCTGCATTCCGTTTCGCAATGATGCTCTCAATTTGTCTTGTGTTATAAATCCAGCGCACCCATTTCCTTTACAGCGGTGCACTTTTGCCCCTCCCTAAAAGCCCAAACTCAATCCCCACCAGACTGTGACTGTGTTTAGTTCAACTCGAGCCTAAATGACGGAAAGAGAGCCTTTGGTCATTTTTTATATATTGAATAAATATTTAGTAGTTTTCAGTTGGTTGTGCAAGTGCAACAGGGCTGGGCGATAGGACTTACAAAGAACCTGATGCTGAAACTCAAATAATCAACGATTAACGACAGTGTCAGGAAATGGCATAACCATGAATCTGCACAGGTAATTTTGCTCATCTACCCACTTGTGACACATGACAAGAAATGCTGTTAGACACAAAGACAAGTGCTTGAAGAAACACAATTTTAAAGCAGTCAATGCATGTGTCTGAATCGTTGTTTTTTTCAGAAGCGTGCAGCACGAGTCTGTCATGCAACCCGGTATCACGCCGAGGCGTGAAATAGACACGCCGGTCCACTCGCGGATGCGTGTCGGTGTCACGCTTTGCCTCCTCCAGGCGTGTACATGACACGCGCGCGTCTACGTAGAATACCGTCAGGGGGCGATCGTTTCCTCGACGCCAACAACTCTCCGCGCACCAGAGAGGAAGCGATACCGTTGTCGTCGCGTTGCACGTTCGTGCGGGCGGGATGCCGGCCAATTTCGCCGGTTACTTTCACTTGTGACCATATGTGACAAATAAAGGTTCATTACATAGTGCTGCTTTCATGAAGAAATCCTAACGTTGCTGTAGCCTAACGTTGTTATACGTGTGTGTGTGTGTGTGTGTGTGTGGGCTGTCGAGTATCTTGTGCTGATGTAAATAAACAAATAAATATATATATATATATAAATATATATATATAAATATATATATATATATATATATATATATATATATATATATATATATATATATTTATTTAAAAAGTGTATTTATTTACAAAAATAAACCCGGAAGTGGAGAACGCGATGTATCGCTTCCTCTTTGGTGCGCGGACAGTTGTTGGCGTCGAGGAAACGATCGCCCCCTGCCGGTATTCTACGTAGACGCGCGCGTGTCATGTACACGCCTGGAGGAGGCAAAGCGTGAAATAGACACGCATCCGCGAGTGGACCGGCGTGTCTATTTCACGCCTCGGCGTGATACCGGGTTGTGTCATGTGGAACAAGTGCTTGTAAAGTTTTCACTCTTTTCTTCTCTGTTTGATTCATCTGAAAACTGTTTGCAAGAATAATGTCGTCTATGAGAATGCTGCAAATTATCTCAGATCATCTCGGGAGGTGCTGTGAGTTTAGTTCCTTTTCTTTCCACAGTTTACGGGTTACATGCATTTTTAACATCTCTGCAGGTTCGGTAATACATATCTTTGTATTAAAGAAGCAAATATGAAAGTAATTAAATCATGAAGTAATACAAGACACGTTCACCTTGAACATAAAATTTAGTTTTGTTTTATTTTCTTTAGGCAGCATTATTACCAAAATGCTATACAAACACAATTGTTTTAAACTCCTCATTATTTTAATTGCTTTTGTTTAAAGTGTAGTTTGAATTTAGAAATGTCTTTTATGTTTTTTTGTGTTTCAATAAATGAATTACATTTTTCAAGCAAAATCAATAAAATATTTTTTTTTTACCAACTCTCAGCAAGGGGGTTGACGATATTATCGATAAAATATTCGCCCAGCCCTAAAGTGCACTACAACATAGTTGTTTTTAATTATTTGGATCTAATTCATTTTTATTTATTCTTTTTATATTATTTATTTAAATGTGTGTGTATATATAAATATTATTTAGTGTATTTATTTATATAAAAAAAATTGTATTTAGTTTTTATTTGTTTTTCAGTTGAATTATATACAAAGTTCAAGGAAAAGACTAAAAAGACTAGTTTTATTTTTAAGTTCAATAAATATATGATGTTTCCAAATTCAATAAATAATCATGTTAAATAATTGTGATCTCAACATTGACCAAAATAATATTTTTTTTATTTTTGCCATAATCGAGTAGCCCTAGCTTCTAGTGACAATTTGGGCAATGGTCAAGATTCAAGGGGTTCTTTAAAAAAAATAAAAATTATTGTTTGTTGTTTGTCTGCAGTCCCAAAGCATCAGTGTCAGGTGACTAATGGAGGGTGTAGTCACCTATGTCTTCTTTCCCCTGGAGGGGGTTACAAGTGTGCCTGCCCTACACACTTCTACCTGGCTAACGACAACAAGACCTGCCTGTCTAACTGCACTGCCAGCCAGGTGCGACTTACACCATGGTTACACCTGGCATTAATCCATTTCGGGCAGTCCAGTCAAGTGGTTAGCGCTAAATACAGGTTACAAAATATGGAAAAGATCGTGCTAGACAGATGTTAATGACAGGTTTTAAACAAAGGATTTACACTTACAAAAATCGCAAAACAACTTTGTGGTTTTTGACATTGCTCAGTTACTCTTGCCATCACTTTCAGCTAATGGTAGTATGATGTGCTAATAGATAAATAGTTGTTCAAGTAGTTATTTATGTGTGTGTTTGTAGTTCCGCTGTGGTACAGATGAGTGTATTCCGTTCTGGTGGAAATGTGACACCGTGGATGACTGTGGCGATGGATCTGACGAGCCAGCAGATTGTCGTAAGTAACACAAACATGGCTCCAATTAGCCGATAAAATGTTAACCTGTAATTTTAGTGGAATATTTATATTAATTAAGTTACCTCATTGTAGCACCACATATTAAGACCATGTCCATACTACTTCAAACGTTTCCTTACATTATGATTTTCCGAAGTATGCATTACTAGAGATGGTTTTCTGTGCACGAATCACCATTCCAGTTTGGATGAGAGGCGTAAACACAGCAAAATCAATGTGCTTTCAAATGAAAACAGATGAATGTGAACATGGCCTAAGACTCATTAGCTCTGGTACAAAAGATAGTAAGCTGTCTAGCCAAAATTACAATGCCTACTAAGATACCTTCTTTTGGTCAAAATTGGCCAACAAACATTTATTCAAAAACACTGCATTGCAGAAAATCAGAAAAAGTAAAAAAAAAAAAATTAAAAAAAAATCCAATATAGAGAAATTGAGAGAAATGCCAGTTAAACTTACTCATATTGTAAAAAATACTGAAACGTATTAATGAATAAACCTTGATTCTAATCAGATGATTAAAAATGTAGTGTTAGGTTAGGGTTAACCCTAATCCCTAACAAAACCCTAAAAAAACCTTCACCTAACATAACCTAATCACACATTTCACAGTGATGCTCCCTTCATAGAGCATTCCAAATCAGTCCCTTATGAGGTCCCATTTCAATTAGGGATGCTGCCTTTAAAAGTAGCTTCCTATATAGGCAGAATACAGCAATTCAGCTCACTAGGTTTTACAACATATCTAGCACAAGTATAAGTGACTTTGATCCCACTAATTCACTGTTTATATTAAGTGTATAACTGCCGAACTTTGAGTACAATAACATAAATGTGAATCATCCAGTGACTGATCAATCAACTACAATTTCCTTAAAAGAAACTGAATGGAAGGAAATGAGTGGCCATGTCTTTGACAGACGCTTGAACCAATTATCTCATGAGTGGAGGATGAGAAAGATCTTTTTGTAACAACTAGGGCTGTCAATCGGTTAAAATTTGTAATCGAATTAATTACATGGTGTCCCGATTAATTAAACGTGATTAATCGCATATACAAATATTTGTTGAGAAAGGCCCTCATATAACAATAACTCAATATATAATGATTATACATATTTATACCAATATATAATTATACATAGTTATCTTTAAATATTTTAAAATTATATATATATTGTACTAAATATTCAGATAATTACAATGCTTTACATTCCTGTTGCAGAAGAGTTAATCATTGATAAGGCCATACAAAATGCAGCTTTAGAATACAATGTATTGTTTACTACCATATTATTGATCATAAGTCAGTCATTGGCACACAGTTCACAGCAATCCATTTCACAAGTGAATTTGTCAATCAGTTGGAGATTTATTATGAGGGCTTGTTTAAGGACACCTGCGTCAGACATGCTTGTGTAGCGTCTCGGATGTGTTGCATCATTAACATAAAATGTTTAGTTCATTGTTTCAAGTTAAATATACTTTAATACTCAATATTTAAACACATCTTGAGATCCCTTAGATCACATTTGCACTCCTTCAGGTGTTTTAAATGCAAGAACGTAACGCATGTTTGTGTTCTGCTACTGAAGTGTTTTATTCACTGTATAAACTGTGTGTTGTCATACAGCTGAAGTTTCACTTACTGCCCTCTGGTGTAAACAGGTGGTACTACAAGCTTGCATTTCTCAGGAATCTTCTTTATTATGGTCCGTGGGCATGCTATACATTTTTTTAACGCATAATTTTTTGTAAAATTAATCGCACTGAATTAACATGTTAAATCGACAGCCCTAGTAACAACTTCTCCAATGTTCACAGAGCGATTATTCTTGAAAAAAATGTCTGACATCAAGGTTCTATCGAAGTAATTCTTGGCTTGTATTGAAAATGCTACCACATGGGTCATTTGCAATATGCTTGCACTTGTTTGATTGAGAGGTGAATATCTAATTTACTGTAAAGGAGTGCAAAAATATACAGTTTTTGTGAAGTAGTTTTACTTCAACTAGCAGTTTACGGCATACTGAGAAGCTAGAAAGATGCCAATGACAAAGAACAAAACACATTAGTGCTGTGGGCGAGAAAAGTTAATTATTTCTTTCTTTCTTTCTTCCTTCCTTCCTTTCCTTCCTTCCTTCCTTCCTTCTTTCTTTCTTTCTTTCTTTCTTTCTTCCTTCTCTCTCTCTCTCTCATAGCGGAGTTTAAATGCCAGCCTGGAAGGTTTCAGTGTGGAACGGGTCTGTGTGCCCTCCCCCCCTTCATTTGTGATGGAGAGAACGATTGTGGAGATAACTCAGATGAAGCCAACTGTGGTAATTATGGATTGATGGATGGACGGATAGATGGATGTATTGAATTACTGAATGGATTGAAAGCATATTTCAGTATGATATACAGTACAGTGATGACTTTGTTTGCGTTTGCTTTTAGACTCGTACATCTGCTTGTCTGGTCAGTTTAAGTGCACGAACAGACAAAAGTGCATCCCTATAAACCTTCGCTGTAATGGACAAGATGACTGTGGAGATGGCGAAGATGAAACAGATTGCCGTAAGAGCCCCATTGTCTTTCTATCTAGACTCTTTCTAGTTTGATTTCACACCCTGTGCCCTGTATAGAAACTGGCATTAGCGTTTATTGGCTCGTAAAGTTCAAACTCAGCCAGTTTCAACATAATGTTTGAAAAGTTTGAACTGACTCATGAGAAAACAGCCAAGTGAGGTCTCTGATAAACATGAAAGTATATATTTGTTCTTATTCTTCGGCTGTGGAATGCTTAAGATGGAATTCCTCAAGGCGGAATTTGGGACACCAGCAACAAGAACAAAGGAAATAAATGGGAACAAAGAAAGCAAAGGAGGATCACTTGCTAATCAGGCAGTAAAGAACTGCTTTGTGTCACTTTAAGAAATCAGTCTGCTATAATGTGAAAGTTAATTAAATCGAAAAGCAAGTTGTTCACGTAGTGGTGTTGGCATAGTGTGCTAATGAACTGAACTGGTAAGCAGAAGCAGTTGTCGGTTTGATCCCCACAGCCACCACCATTGTGTCCTTGAGCAAGGCACTTAACACCAGGTTGCTATGGGGGGATTGTACATGTAATAAGTGCACTGTAAGTCACTTTGGATAAAAGTGTCTGCCAAATGAATACATATAAATGTAAATATTCACGTGTTCTAACCAGCCATGACAAGCGATAGGATGGATTTATTGATTGATTGATTAATTTATCTGCTACTCCATTCTCATTATTTTGTCGTTTCCCTGTAAAAAAATTTGAAAACAGCCTTTGAACAAGATATATTTATGTGAAAGCTAAATTGCATAAGACTAGTTTATAGAAAATGTATCTAGAATTGAGTTTTTCTCTCCTGATTGTCAAGTTGTTTTTATTTCTTCTTTTAAGCAAAAACCTCTCAAAATATTGTTAGATTTACAAGAACAATTAACCAAGGAGGTAAGAGAAATAAGCTTAATTCAAGATTTATTCTCTGAAAACAATTATTAAAATCTTTTTAAAGATGTTAAGGCATTTTTACTGGAAAACAAGACAAAAATACTGTAAACCTTTGAACATTTTCTTAGATCCAAGCTTAAAAAAGGAAAATAAGCATTATTCAAGATACAGTAAATTCCTTAAAAACAACTTTAAACAACTGTAATTTTGTTTCTCAAGTACATGTATCTTGATTTAAGTATTTTTAGGGATTTTTACTGTAAAACAAGCCAAAAATACTGATGGTTTCTTGTTTTAATCGTAAACATAATTAAATTTGGTTAGATACTTTAAAAAAAAATAATATAATAATAATTAGCCAATAGAGTGAAATAGTCTGGTTTCGGATGTAAAAATCCCATTAAGTTTTTCCACAGACGAATTGATTTTAACCAATAATTTACAAACCTTTAAAGACAGACTGTCCGTGAGCTCCGAGGTTGTTCAGCGATGGTTTATGCTTGTGTTGACTCCATCAGTCTACATTATTTTAAATTCATTTTTAAAAATCGCGTTTAATAGCGGAGATCCTTTTGCTCAACTACATTACCCGTAAATGATGCAAACGAGTCTATCTCCCTTCACCCTCAAACTACTTATAGCATAATATTTCACAATAATAGTAATCTACTGTATATTGTTTCTTTACTTAAAATCAACAACCAAAAAACAATAGTTTTATATATTTCAATCATTTTATATTTGATTATGTCATTTGCAATGCTTCATGGGATTGTACTCCATGCCCTCGTGAAAGACGTGATGTACACAATCTTGTACCTTTGTCTTTTTGTCTGATTTCCCAAGTACTTTTTTGCTTCAAAGCAAAGTTTGTAATGTTTTGATTCACCTCAGAGCTGGTTGGTTTGGTTCATGGCTTACAACTCTTTTATGAAGGAGTTTATGAAAAGTCTATAGAAGAAATAAACAGGAAAAATACTCCAGAAACCAGGAAGCTGAAAATGTGGGTGAGCACTGTTGCACTCTATGGAGTAATGGGTCAAGTATTTTTACTGGGAAATAAAACAAAAAGTGAGAAAAATGGTTTTCTTTTTGCTGTATGCTCCACAAAACTGTGTATTAAGTATCGACTATGCTCTGATGGGCTATGATGTTGATGTGTCACACAGTATTTTCAATTTCAAAGTGAACAGACAAATTACTTGTAGCTGAAAACTACAAAAAAGTTCATACTGGTTATGATTTGGTAGAAGGAGATAGGCAGGACTGTCGCTCACATCAGAATACTCCATTTGAAGCCACAGCAGGAGACTAAATTCTCACTCTTCCTCTGAGTTGAGTAGCTCATCAGGCTTTGATAAGACACAGATACCTACCTTATACAGATCTTCTCTGAGAGAGCAAAAGAGAGAAAATCAAAAGATAGAAGTAAAAATGTTGGAAAATCGTAAATAGCACAGCATAGATCAGAGCCTGGAGTGTCCCCAGGACTCTTAAGAGGCTTTTTAGGGTGTTGAACTGTGTCTTGGATCCAGGGGACTTGAGCTCAGCCCGGGGCACTGATCAGCCAAACAGAAGGAGGGATTTTACAGGGCTAATCGCAAATGAAGCACAGCATTAGAGAATGGCTTTAGACCCTCTAAGGAGGACTCACTCTCTGGGTCAGGATTGCTGCTGGATCAGACTTGGCTTTGCTTCGCTTGGTACCCAACAGTCCATAGAAAGAAAGGGGAACAAAATTTGGGTTGTTATTTAGACCTAGGGCTCTAGGGGCACGTTTGACTTGTTTTATCATTAATATGTCACACTTAGCTATGTATGAAACGTTATGAAATTAACTAGGTTAATTTATGTCCAGGTCATATTTGTCCTTAAAATGGCATTAATGGATTAAGATTTTGGGGAATTGTGATAAATTCATTCTCATTACTGTTGGGCAAAAATGAAGAGGTACATTTACACTACCGTTCAAAAGTTTGGGGTCACATTGAAATGTCCTTATTTTTGAAGGAAAAGCACTGTACTTTTCAATGAAGACAACTTTAAACTAGTCTTAACTTTGAAGAAATACACTCTATACATTGCTAATGTGGTAAATGACTATTCTAGCTGCAAATGTCTGGTTTTTGGTGCAATATGTACATAGGTGTATAGAGGCCCATTTCCAGCAACTATCACTCCAGTGTTCTAATGGTACAATGTGTTTGCTCATTGGCTCAGAAGGCTAATTGATGATTAGAAAACCCTTGTGCAATCATGTTCACACATCTGAAAACAGTTTAGGTCGTTACAGAAGCTACAAAACTGACCTTCCTTTGAGCAGATTGAGTTTCTGGAGCATCACATTTGTGGGGTCAATTAAACGCTCAAAATGGCCAGAAAAAGAGAACTTTCATCTGAAACTCGACAGTCTATTCTTGTCCTTAGAAATGAAGGCTATTCCATGCGAGACATTGCTAAGAAATTGAAGATTTCCTACAACGGTGTGTACTACTCCCTTCAGAGGACAGCACAAACAGGCTCTAACCAGAGTAGAAAAAGAAGTGGGAGGCCGCGTTGCACAACTGAGCAAGAAGATAAGTACATTAGAGTCTCTAGTTTGAGAAACAGACGCCTCACAGGTCCCCAACTGGCATCTTCATTAAATAGTACCCGCAAAACACCAGTGTCAACATGTACAGTGAAGAGGCGGCTGCGGGATTCTGGGTTTCAGGGCAGAGTGGCAAAGAAAAAGCCATATCTGAGACTGGCCAATAAAAGAAAAAGATTAAGATGGGCAAAAGAACACAGACATTGGACAGAGGAAGACTGGAAAAAAGTGTTGTGGACAGATGAATCCAAGTTTGAGGTGTTTGGATCACAAAGAAGAACGTTTGTGAGACGCAGAACAAATGAAAAGATGCTGGAAGAATGCCTGACGCCATCTGTTAAGCATGGTGGAGGTAATATAATGGTCTGGGGTTGCTTTGGTGCTGGTAAGGTGGGAGATTTGTACAGGGTAAAAGGGATTCTGAATAAGGAAGGCTATCACTCCATTTTGCAACGCCATGCCATACCCAGTGGACAGCGCTTGATTGGAGCCAATTTCATCCTACAACAGGACAATGACCCTAAACACACCTCCAAATTGTGCAAGAACTATTTAGAGCAGAAGCAGGCAGCTGGTATTCTATCGGTAATGGAGTGGCCAGCGCAGTCACCAGATCTGAACCCCATTGAGCTGTTGTGGGAGCAGCTTGACCGTATGGTACGCAAGAAGTGCCCATCCAACCAATCCAACTTGTGGGAGCTGCTTCTGGAAGCGTGGGGTGCAATTTCTCCAGATTACCTCAACAAATTAACAGCTAGAATGCCAAAGGTCTGCAATGCTGTAATTGCTGCAAATGGAGGATTCTTTGACGAAAGCAAAGTTTGATGTAAAAAAAATCTTATTTCAAATACAAATCATTATTTCTAACCTTGTCAATGTCTTGACTCTATTTTCTATTCATTTCACAACGTATGGTGGTGAATAAGTGTGACTTTTCCTGAAAACACAAAATTGTTTGGGTGACCCCAAACTTTTGAACGGTAGTGTATATATTAAGATTTATATTCATATCTATCTGTCTGTCTGTCTAATATATATATATATATATATATATATATATATATATATATATATATATATTTGGCCCCCAAAATATATCTGATTGTAATCAGAGCAAATGATTTTTATTGTAATACAATGAGAATTAAAAATAATTTTTTCACATTACAGCAATAAGACAAAAAAATATTAACTTTTTTTTTTTTTTTTTTTTTTTTTGGAGTGAAATAAGACCTGGACCTTTCTTTAGGAGAATCACCCTTTTTTACCCGTTCTAAAAATAAATCAATAAATTAAAAAATACGAAAATACAAGTTCTACTCTGTAATTTAGAAAATGGACTTGCCTGCTTTTAGCTTGGATGATCATATATTCTTCTTTCCAGCTGAAAACACTTGCTCGCCATCCCAGTTTCAGTGCAAGACCACCATGCACTGCATCTCCAAGCTGTGGGTATGTGACGAAGATCCTGACTGTGCCGACGGCTCGGATGAGGCCAACTGTGGTGAGTCCAGTGCCGTCATCGAGCATTACCACAAGCACATCTTCACCGCCCATACATATCCCTGCTAAAATTAAGAAATGTATTTTAATGTAGTTATAACTCCAAAGGCATTCAAGTTACTTACATTTTTTACAGTCAGTTTACCCAAAAGGCGGACGCAATTGGATAAAGATAACTTTGGTTTCACAAGAGACATCTCAGAGCTCTAAGTCTAATCTTGTGATTGGAAAAGGAACTAGTGCGGTAAGAGGCGTTTGACCGAAAACCATTTGCCCAAGTGCTAACGTTTTCTCAGGGCGAACACTGTCAGGTTGCATTGTGTTCGGTTTCTGAGCAGTCAACCAATTAGCCCTCTCCACTGGTTCCAGAATGGATAATTTAGTGTACTAATGTTATGCAGATTTCTTAGTTTTTATCTTTTTTTTTTAAGTATAAGTGTTCTTCCGTAATAAGGACTGCATGTAATGTCCATACAAGCAATTACATTGACTGTCAATGGCTGTTTTATGAATTATAGGTGGAGTGTAAATATTCCAGAGGATATTTAGATTTCTCAGACATTGCACTTTGATGTTTTTCCTAAAAATAGACACAAATGAAACAATTGTTGGCATACAGTAAAAGTATAAAGATATACATTTAACGTATATAGCATTGCTCAGATAATTTTGTCTTTTGAACAAGTTTATATTGAGATTTTTTACTTCATTTGGTGGCAAATCGGAGCACAGTTGAGCCGCTTGATATAATTTGCTGTCTAATTGGATTTAAGATACTAAAAGAATGGATACAGTCCTCAATATTTCCACAATTTTATTCAGGCTGGTTTAATGTACAAATAAAAATGGCTACTGGTCCTGTCCACACCTATATGACTGCCTCACCTTCTACCTACTCATGTGTGGTTACAGAGAGAAGCTTTTGGCCTGATGAGATTTGTTTTACCCTGCTGACTTTGAAAGGGTTAGTTCACCCAAAAATCAATATTCTCTCATGATTTACTTAACTTTAAGCCATCACAGATGTGGGAATCCACATCCACGACTCCAGTTGATCAATTAATGTCTTTGATAGGTTTGTGTAAGACATCGTTGCTTCTGCCAGCACCATATTGCTGTTTGAAATGAACTAACTCTCACATGACGTTCGTTCCTTTGTTGTAAACAAAGTGCGCACTGACTTCTCACATGAATGCACCATTGTGCTTATGTCACACTACGGTAACATGATGCGTCGACTGCTGGCAGGAAGCGATTTTTAATAGTTTAAAAAAGTTTTAATTATCTATTTATTTTTTACACAAACATACTTAAATATGCCTTTTCGACCATCAAACAGCCAGCAGCCAGATGGCACCCATTTACTTGCATTGTATGGACAAACAGAGCTGAAATGGGCTTGTAAAAATCTTCACTTCGGTTCTGCTGAAGAAGGAAAGTCATACACATCTGGGATGGCTTAAAGGTAAGTAAATCATAAGATAATTTTCATTTTTGGGTGAACTAACCTTAAGACCCCATCGAAGAGACCTCCGATCATCAAAAGAGACCTGCGATAATTTTTTTGGGTCACGACCCACCAGTAACCATTGTATTAACATTTTTCCATTGATAAGCACTCTTTAACATGCTACTGTCCAATACTAAATTACCACTTGCCTTTCCAAGACAATTGGAACCAACTAAGGCTATTGGATTCATCAGTTCAGAAGCTGTAATTTTCCATTTACCTGCCTTGAGGGACTTAATAAGTATGTTTTCCACTCTAGCTGTGTTTGGACTGCACTGAATGAGTCACTAGAACATTTTATGAGTCATAAGCTGCTTTAATCACTCAAATGTAAATTCAAGTTATATGCAATATTGATTTTATCTAACTATCTGTTATGAAATGAATCATGATTTCTTTGTAAATATATAATTTGTTCAAAAATCAGCCAGTGGTGATTATTTTTGTGCTCTTAGGGGGCGTTTACACAAAAACAAGTTTAACTTTGAAAAATGCATCTCGAGACAACTGCATCCTTTTTTATTGGTTGTGACACATCACACTGTTGTGCAGGAGCATGGCGTTTTTTAAAAAGTTAAGAAGATCTTCAACATTTAAAGAATGTGACTTGAGACACCTGCGTCCTGTTGTGTCTTGAGGTTTTTAGCGTATCTCACAAGAAGTGTTGCGTTTTTTTTAAAACTTTTTGTCAAGTGTCAAGTTAAAACTTCAACTTTTAACAATGCATCTCAAGACACCTGTGTCCTGCTCTATTGATCTCACCGCATCCTTGAGCACGAGCATTGCATTTTTATAGACGCTATTTCAATTTAAGAAGAATTTGTTAAAAATGTGTCTTGCGACAGCTGGGTCCTGTTTCATTGATTTCCCATGTCTATCTCTTTTTCAGCATCTTGTGCAGGAGCGTTGCGTATAGTTAAAAAGAACTTTAACTTTTTTAAACTTGTCCAATGACATCCTGTTGTATTGGTTGCTCCGCACCTCACACAGGAGCACCATATTTTTTTGGGTGGCATGTCAAGTTCAACTTTTAAAAAGTCTCGAGACATTCTGGAAACTCATTGTGCTGCATCTCACTGTTTGTTCCTGTATCTTGCACTTGGGTTAACTTGGGTGTCAAGTTAAAAATAACTTTTAAAATGCGTCTCAATACACCTGTGTCCCGTTGTATAAGTTACATTAGTGCCATGTCTTGCAATTATTTTTAGGACTTTTGTATTTTTTAGATGCTATGTAAAGTAAAAAATAACCATTTTCAAAGTGTGTCGCCTGCATCCTACTTTATTGATTAACCTGCATCCTTGTGCATGAGCGTTGAGCTTTAAATTTTTCAAGTTAAAAAGAACGTAATTAGAAATGCTTCTTGTGACATCTGTGTCCAGTTTAATCAGTTGGTTTCCTGAACACTTCCCCCATCTTCCAGCAGAGCTTGAGTTACGTGCAAGACAGTTTTATTATTCCGGAAGACGTATAAAATGTCCTCAGATGCAAAACACACTTGTGCACTTTATATCATTGAGAGGATATAATGGAATATTCACATTCATCCAGCATAATGCCTTATTGATTTTTTAAACGAGAACCTTCCATAAGTGTCTATATGAATGTCCATCAGCAGAGTGGAGTTTCATCTAAAAAAATCAATAACTTGTTCATTTGGTTACATCTTATTTGAAAAGAAGACATTTCCCAGACAATATTCTAAAAATAAGTGTAGAAGAAGATGCCAAAAGGACAATATTAAAGGGTTCACCGTGAATGAATTTTTTTTACATTGTTTCCTAAATTATTAGTGACATGTCTATAAGATGTCTTTGAGACATTTCTGACTTAGAATGTTTGTAAATCTGATCTTTTTAGAGATGTAGCAGATGTTCATACAATTGTGATGCTTTCTAGATGAAAAGATCTAAAAAACATCTCAGAGATGTATGTGTGCTATCTGGGTGGTTGCAGTGTCATATAGGCCACATCACTCTCTAGTTATTGGTATCCGCATCAACCATTGAAAAACCCATATTGTTCGACCGCTAACATTGAACCAATGAGTTGTTTCTTCATGCATATTGGTTCAGGCTCATTACAGCATACTCTCTTATTGGTTGCCATGGCTTCAAAGGCTTTGTGTTTGTAGGGGATGGGCATTGTTTTGCTGCATCACGTCGAAAGATCTTTCTATTCAGCTGTCATAAAACATTCATCTTAAATCCTTGCTCAGACACATTGAACACTGCTTTTAAATTGCTATATGTGGCATCTCACAACACAGTGTGATCCTGTTTTTATTTTTATTTATATATTCCATTTTGAATTATTCACCAAGATCTGCCTATCTTTGGCAGCAATTCGATGAAAGCTAATTGGCTGAGAACAGTGCCTGAAGCACAATGCAAGCATACAGACAAGCACAAGCTGTTCAAGCAATTTAGTCAAGTGGATGGCAAGTATAGACCTTGTTGGTTTTTTTGGAAAGACTTTTTGGAACATCGAGAGCTTAGATTGAGAATAAATAGCATTTATTTGTAAACAGTTCTGTGATTATTCTCCATTCAGTTATTGTAGTTAAAACTCTGAAAAAACTATTTTGCCTATTTGTTGTTCCAACTCAAATGTGACTTGACTCCCTAAAACTCTTTGAGGAAAATCGAAGGACAAACTGAGAAAATCTGAATATTCCTGCCCTGCTCTTTCTGAAAAAGAATTCTCTTGATGTTATTTTAAGTCGAGGAATTAGCACTCAAACATAGCATTGTGATTGTCAATTAATCATGCATTATGCTCTCATCTTTGCTCATGATAGTTAGATTAGTAGTCTCCAACATTCAGAGGGGAGGAAATTGCATTTCTGATTTCCTGAGCTCATATTAGCATGCTGATTATTTTCTAGCAAGGACAGGAAATTGAGATTAACACCACTGTGCCTATGGTAGGAAACTTAACTGTTTACGTAGATTTTTTTATAATAAAATTTTATCAAGATTGACAGCTTTTAAGCTGTGTTATGAGTTTTTGGAAAACATGACACCTTTTAAAGACAAGTAGTGATTGGATTTCAATTTATATGACAAAGAAATCAACAACAGGAAATCCAAATGCCTTATATGACTGTTTTGAAATTTGTGTTTGTTTGTGTATGCAGATGAAAAGACGTGCGGACCACATGAATTTCGCTGCAAGGACAACAACTGCATACCAGACCACTGGAGGTGCGATGGGCAGAGTGACTGCGGTGACAATTCGGACGAAGAAAACTGCAGTATGTAGTTCTGGATCTACCATTAACCTTAAAAACACATCAACCGTAGATTATGTTCTGACTTCAAGCAAAATAATATAAAAAAATGTTTTTGTATGTGTGTGTTTGTTTTTGTTTTTCAGTTTTGCTTTGTTTTCTTTTGTTTCATTTATTGTTTTTTTGTTTTTAGTTTGTTTTGTTCTGTTGTGTTTTGTTTTCAGGTTTGATTTGGTTTTGTTTCTGTTTTGATTAGATTTTTTTGTGTGTTTTTTTTCGGTTTCAGTTTGTGATGTTTGGTTTTGTCTGGTGTTTTAAGTTTGGTTTGTTTTGGGGTTTTTGTTTTGGGTTGTTGTTTGGTGTTGTTTCAGTTATTTTTGTCTTTTTTGTTTTGTTTCTGAGACTCAAAAGGTTGCAAAGTTTGTTGAATCCCTAACATGATCCAACATTACAATTACTGATGGACTAAGAAAAACAATTATAATAAGGCAGCTG